>OZ019977.1:20526305-21221305 GCA_963970395.1 Ephialtes manifestator | reverse complement strand
AATTAACAGGAATGTTCCGCATTAATCTCTTCGCTGACAGAGTGAATCCTCCTCTAAAAAGTTGGTGGAGATTTTATATTGAAATATCGAAATACATCGCAATGCGAGTTGGCCATTGTTGCCTTTTTATTCGTCCTGTAATTGGTCGGCGGTGTCGTCAGATACACTGGATCAAGTTCATGCATTGAAATTTTTTGTTTATGTAAAATGTCAAAATTTATATGAAGAGACTCGGGCGCTTAATTCAACTAAATCTGCCCAATATGGCAGGAAATTTTGTCATTCCGATTTTGAAGCCAACTTGTACTTACGGGTTTTTTGGGCTGTTGATTACGAAGCCGAACTCAAAATTCATTAATTCAAAATGGCGAATCTAATATGGCAGACGGAAACGCAGAAAATTATTGTTTTTGGATAAAAATCGGTACTCGCAGGCTTTTGAAATCGCTGATTACGAATTTCAACTCAAAATTCAGAAATAAAAAACATCGAATCAAATGTGGCGGAAGTTCAAAATTCATAAATTCCAAATGGCGGGTAACATACAGGTGTCCGAAAAGCGCTCTTCTCTTACGACGAAACTCTCCCTACGCAAAGTCTCTAGCACACTACGGCTCTGAAATTGTTATTAAATCGCAGACTCGGTGACGAAATTTAGTGAGATCTCTAAACGAAGTTCTCCAATACGAATGCCTATTTGAGAAAAAAACGAAAATATTTTAATGTCTGTCATCGACAAAATATAAATGCCGACGAATATAAGTTCCATACTCTCTTCTTCGAAGCTCTCTACATCGAATGCTGACCATCCGCCGAGCTCTCCCGAAAAATCAGAATTGAGTGAAAACGTATTCAAGCGTTACTCTCCCTGAACCGATGCGACCCATTACCGACGCCGCAAGGTAATGCCACTCGCCGAGAGATGGCGCTCAATTACATGTGTAATTGCAATGTAAATAAGCGCCATCTCTCTGCGAGTGGCATTACCTTGCGGCGTCGGTAATGAGTCGCATCGGTTCAGGGAGAGTAACGCTTGAATACGTTTTCACTCAATTCTTCTTTTTCGGGAGAGCTCGGCGGATGGTCAGCATTCGATGTAGAGAGCTTCGAAGAAGAGAATATGGAACTTATATTCGTTATTATAGTATATTGTGCAACAAAATTGGAATTAACGTTCATTAATTCCAATTTTTCTATTTCAGATTGTCAACAATATTGATAGATTTTTTTTTGACACATCGATTAAAAATGGAAATAAATAAATGACAGTGCAACTTCATGAGTCACCGGCGCTTGATGTACAAAGAAATCCGTGAATGACGCACCCGTAACTCGATCGCTGTTGGCAATTATCAATACGTATTGCACATAGGCTACGCTCGCATTTCCTGGTTCGCAATAACGAATCGCTTACCGCATACAATAGAATGGTAATCGCGTTTCGCGATTGAGTTTCGAATCACCCGCGGCGTGCAGGTCTCTCAGGGTCGACGGTGTCTTCTTAAATATATGTGATAATCGCAGAGATGATGTTATGAAATCTCGCTCGTAAAAAAGATAAAAAATGAGAGAGAAAATGTTGCATGATCGGTACAGAATGCGAATCCCACAGCCTCTCGCATAAGCTCAGAAACGTCCATCGTCCGATGCGCTTCTTCTTCGCTGAATCTTCCCTTATATCGTGCGAAAATCCAAGGCAAACGGGTGAAGCACGCTGTTGGCAACGCGTGAAATTGGATCGTCCGGAGTGAATCTCCTCGGATTCTTTCTTTCTTGCTCTGTCGATTTATGCATAAGTAGATAGCCGCGCGCTATTATAGAGCGTGTATCTCGCGGCTGCGAGTGAGATCAACGTGCGGTACTAACCAACACCACCGCAATCCTCCAAGTACGACATCTATAGCGCATTCTACGTTGGTTTACCAACAACCAAAAAAGTCCTTGAAAAACGTGTGTGTTATTTAGTTTCAAATTTACCATGTTTTACTTTTTTTACCATGACATTAACAATATTTTTCTCTGTCTCGTAGAAAAAAATTATTTTTAAAATATTAAAAAATTTAATATTAAATTAATTTAATTATATTAAAAAATAGTTCAATTACCGGTGAATACTTTTTGTTACATAAAACAAAAATTTAGGATGTATTTTAAATAAAATTCCACTGTTGAAATTTTCAATTTTTTTTTGTTCCATAATTAATGACGTTTTTAATAATAGAAATTTTCCAAATATATATCTATATCAAAAATATATCAAATATGTTTTGCAATTACAGGGTGATTTTCAATTGCAATAGTTATAGCTACAAAACTGTAATACACACCCAAAATTCTGAAAAATGATAAACCACAGTTTTTTATGGTATACAACAAAAAAATGTATTCAGATTTAATTAATTAACTTGAAGGCCCATTTCACTATGAGATCATTTAAAAAATATTTATTTAACGGGGTAGACTTCGATATTGTTGTTGATTGAATTCTCTCAAAATATGTAAGAAAAAATAAATTAGTTTTATTTTTATCATAGAATTAGAAACCGTTCGGAAGTGATGGATATTTTTTCTTCTTGAAATAAATGTTCTCACATTGCACATACATATTACAATTAAATCTCTATTTTTTTGATAAATCATAAATAACGGCAATTTTGTTATTTTTAATTTCTTTAAAATTAATTATTCCGCCATAAAAACATAATAAAAAAAGGCTGCAAAGTAGAACTTTGCAAATTGCTTTCTCATTATTGTTGGATTTTTCCAAATCTACCTCTATGAGGAAGCATGTTAATCTATTTTGGCTTCCTTATAGAGGAAGCTTTGTAAAAATCCAACAATAATGAGGAAGCAATTTGCAAAGTTCTACTTTGCAGCCTTTTTTTAAATTTTAAATGGCATTAGTTTTGAACCCCTTGACAGATTCTCGCCAGATTCGAACTGATGCTTAGTTTACCCACACTCAACTTGTGGACCAAATTTGAGCCCGATATCTTAAAAATTGCGGAAGTTAGAGCACGAACAAAAAATTCAAAATGCCATAAATTTTAAACCCCTTAACGGATTGACGTCAAATTCACTCCCAAACTTTATTTAATAACAGTCCACTTGTGGACCAAATTATAGCCCGATATCTTAAAAATTGCGAAAGTTAGAGCACGAACAAAAAATGTCAAAAAATATAAAAAATGCCATAAATTGTGAACCCCTTAACGGATTTACACCAAATTTAATCCCAAACACTATTTGATAACAGTCCACTTCTGGTCCAAGTTTGAGCAGAATATCATAAAAATTGCGGGAGTTAGAGCCCGAGCTGACATTCTCCAAAAAATTCAAAATGCCATAAATTTTGAATACCTTGATGGATTAACTCCAAATTCAATCCCATACCTTGTTTAACGACAGTTTACTCGTGGTTCAAATTTGAGCCCGATATCTTAAAAATTGCGGAAGTTAGAGCACGAACAAAAAATTCAAAATGCCATAAATTTTAAACCCCTTAACGGATTGACGTCAAATTCACCCCCAAACTTTATTTAATAACAGTCCACTTGTGTACCAAATTTGAGCCCGATATCTTAAAAATTGCGAAAGTTAGAGCACGAACAAAAAATGTCAAAAAATATAAAAAATGCCATAAATTGTGAACCCCTTAACGGATTAACACCAAATTTAATCCCAAACACTATTTGATAACAATCCACTTCTGGTCCAAGTTTGAGCAGGATATCATAAAAATTGCGGGAGTTAGAGCCCGAGCTGACATTCTCCAAAAAATTCAAAATGTCATAAATTTTGAATACCTTGATGGATTAACTCCAAATTCAATCACATACCTTGTTTAACGACAGTTTACTCGTGGTTCAAATTTGAGCCCGATATCTTAAAAATTGCGGAAGTTAGAGCACGAACAAAAAATTCAAAATGCCATAAATTTTAAACCCCTTAACGGATTGACGTCAAATTCACTCCCAAACTTTATTTAATAACAGTCCACTTGTGGACCAAATTTGAGCCCGATATCTTAAAAATTGCGAAAGTTAGAGCACGAACAAAAAATGTCAAAAAATATTAAAAATGCCATAAATTGTGAACCCCTTAACGGATTTACACCAAATTTAATCCCGAACACTATTTGATAACAGTCCACTTCTGGTCCAAGTTTGAGCCGGATATCATAAAAATTGCGGGAGTTAGAGCCCGAGCTGACATTCTCCAAAAAATTCAAAATGCCATAAATTTTGAACACCTTGCTGGATTAACTCCAAATTCAATCTCATACCTTGTTTAACGATAGTTTACTCGTGGTTCAAATTTGAGCCCGATATCTTAAAAATTGCGACAGCTATCGTGCTAACAAAAAATTGTGCACACACATACATACAGACATTTTTTCTAAACCAATTTTCTCGACGTTTTAAACCATTCTGAGTGTCCTGACATGAAAATCTCGAAAAAAAAAATTTTTTCACGAAAACAAAGCTTCCTCTATGAGAAAGCAATAGAAACCTTGGTGAATTTGTTTTTATGACAGAACCTTGATGAGATTTTTTTTTCACTATTATTTTAGTGCCGGAATTGACGCGGAATGCCGCGTACATAACATTGTACCGGTGGTTTAAAACTATCTCGAGTTTTCTAAAGGTCACGATGAGTGAATTGGAGGACAGTATCCGCGCTCTTCCAGCAGCGAGAGTGGCTAATAATTCTGTCTTTTACGCTCGAACTCGCTCGTCTACTACTATACTTGCTGATGCACCCATTCCCATTATGCAATTCCGTACTTGTCGAGCGCTGTAAACCAATGTGCACTATATATTTTCCACTCTTCTTTTTCCAGTGAGTCCGGGAAGCCCCCCCATATGTCTGAGTATGCCGTTCACCGTGGGTGACTGCACAGCTTCGGCGCTTACTGAGAGATTCGACTCCACCGCAGGGGTCATCCAGCCTCCGGGGAAGGGATTCTTTCTCGTGGCTTCGTCGTCGATGATGATGATGATGCTGCCGCCGCCGCCGCCGCGAAGCTCTATTGTTGTTCGGGTCTGCGACACATTTCGGCCGCGCCCACTTAAACATTCGCTACGACATTGTGTCGAAATTATCCGCTATTGAAGATTCTGGGGAAATTCGAGTCACTTAAGGTGAAACTTAAAAAAAAAAAAAAATGTTCACTGGATTGTAAAAAAATTAAAGCTTATCCAGATTATTGGTATCATACAGGTTGACAAAAGTTGGTATTAAGCGTACATTGTGGCAAAATTATCCACTATTTAAAATTCTGAGGAAATTTGAGTCACTTAAGGTGAAACTTAAAAAAAAAAAATTTCTCACTGAATTGTAAAAAAGTTAAAGCTTATCCAGATTATTAGTATCATACAGGTTGACAAAAGTTGGTATTAAGCGCACATTGGGACGAAATTATCCGCTATCGAAGATTCTGGGGAAATTCGAGACACTTACGGTGAAATTTTAAAAAAAGACGATTTTTTCACTGAATTGTAAAAAAATTAAAGCTTATCCAGATTATTAGTATCATGCAGGTTGACAAAAGTTGGTATTAAGCGTACATTGTGGCCAAATTATGCACTATTGAAGCTTCTGGGGAAATTCGACTTCCACTTAAGGCGAAATAAAAAAAAAAAAATTCTCACTGGATTGTAAAAAAATTAAAGCTTATCCAGATTATTGGTATCATGCAGGTTGACGAAAGTTGGTATTAAGCGTACATTGTGGCGAAATTGTCCACTGTTGAAGATTCTGGGGAAATTCGAGAAACTCAAGGTGAAACTTAAAAATAACAATTTTCTGACTGGATTGTAAAAAAATTAAAGCTTATCCAGATTATTGGTATCATACAGTTTGACAAAAGTTGGTATTAAGCGTACATTGTGGCAAAATTATGCACCATTGAAAATTCTGGGGAAATTCGAGTCACTTAAGGTGAAATTTAAAAAAAATATATTTTCTCACTGAATTGTAAAAAAATTAAAGCTTATCCAGATTATTGGTATCACGCACGTTGACAAAAGTTGGTATTAAGTGTACATTGTGGCGAAATTATCCACTATTGAAGATTCTGAGGAAATTTGAGTCACTTAAGGTGAAATTAAAAAAAAAAAGTAATTTCCTCACTGAATTGTTAAAAAATTAAAGCTTATCCAGATTATTGGTATCATACAGGTTGACAAAAGTTGGTATTAAGCGTACATTGTGGCGAAATTATCCACTATTGAAAATTCTGAGGAAATTTGAGTCATTTAAGGTGAAATTAAAAAAAAAAACAATTTTTTCACTGAATTGTGAAAAAATTAAAGCTTATCCAGATTATTGGTATCATGCAGGTTGACAAAAGTTGGTATTAAGTGTATATTGTGGCGAAATTATCCACGATTGAAAATTCTGGACAAATTCGAGACACTTAAGGTGAAATTTAAAAAAACAATACAGATTGACAAAAGTTGTTATTAAGCGTACATTGTTGTGAAATTATTCACTATTGAAGATTCTGGGAAATTCGAGTCACTTAAGGTGAAATTAAAAAAAATTAAAAAATTTCTCACTGAATTGTAAAAAAATTAAAGCTTCTCCAGATTATTGGTATCATACAGGTTGACACAAATTGGTGTTAAGCGCACATTGTGTCGAAATTATCTGCTATTGAAGATTCTGGAGAAATTCGAGTCACTTAAGGTGAAATTTAAAAAAAAACAATTTTCTCACTGAATTGTAAAAAAAATAAAGCTTATCCAGATTATTGGTATCATACAGGTTGACAAAAATTGGTATTAAGCGTACATTGTGGCGAAATTATCCACTATTGCAGATTCTGGGGAAATTCAATACACTTGAGGTGAAATTTAAAAAAAAAAAAAATTTCGAACTGAGTTGTAAAAAAATTAAGGCTTATCCAGATTATTGTTATCATACACGTCGACAAAAGTTGGTATTAAGCGTACATTGTGGCGAAATTATCCACTATTGAAAATTCTAGGAAAATTCAAGTCACTTAAGGTGAAATTTAGAAAAAAAAACAATTTTCTCAATTTATTGGTAAAAATAAATCATAGAAAACGATCATAATAAATTATCAGAAAACGAAGTACTATCAAAAATTTACTATAGAAATCCTGTATGTTTCTTCTATATCCTTTAAAATTATAATACATAATATAATTTTTGTATTAAATTTAATAATAAAAATATACGATCGTAGGTGTAATATTAATAATATTAAATTTTTCATTAAAAAAAAAAGTTTCATCCAAAAATCTTTGGATTCAAATATTAATCATATTCAAGATTAATTATGATAGACGTCCTATAGCTGTGAAACGATGAGAAGAGAAACGAGTCAATCAGTATGAAATTATTGTATAAATGATAAAAAACGGTTTTATTAATATCAGGATTTTACGATAGATTATCATAATTATTTCAGTCTAATCACATACGATTTATTCCGATATACTTTCTATAATTGTAAGACGATAGAAAATGATAGGATCACTTTATTAATGCCTCTTTGATTGCGAACGATTAATGTTGAATCATATATTTATGATATAACACGATAAATCACATACGGATAAAAATGTACACGTGACGTTACGTAAATTCAATATAAAATATTATAAATCTAATAACGTATCTATCGTATTTAATCCATACACTGAGAAAAAAATATAGTTGAATGGATTAATTTATGTTAGTTTATTAATTTTTTTATTAATAAATATTGTTAATTTTTCGTTAGCACAACCAAATGTTTAGTTTCTTCAATAATCGTTAGATTCAGTTGTCTAAAATTTATTTGCGGTAACCAAAATATTTGTTACACCAAAAAAAAAAAAAATTCATTCGAACGAAGGTGTACGCTAAATTAATCCATTCAACTATATTTTTTTTCTCAGTGTAGAAAACGATAACTATAGGAAATTAATAACAACAATTGAATTTCTATAAATTGATCAGACTCCTAATAGATAGAGGTTAAATCCCATTCAAATTCTATCGATCTATTTCAGTCTCTATAATTTATTTTTACCAGGGAATCCTCTATTATTTACATCATAAATAAAATATTAAGGGGAGGGAGTCAGGTCCAAAAAATTGATTTTGGAAATTCAATATCATCCAAATCCAATTGCATATAAAAATGCCCAACGCACTATATTGTTGGTACTCGATGAAAGGATTTTTTACTGCCGTCTGACTTGCATATGCTTTTCAATATTATCTTAAGCAAAGTTCTTAGGTTTTCCATTCAGCGCATGATTCAGATCAAACTACTAGGCAGATTGGAATGGTTGACGTCTCATTTTCTTCTTCATGAAAAGATACACCGGCTAAATGGAGCAAATATTAATAAAACATAATACTTTTTAAGTGACATAATTATTAATAAATAAATTTTATCCTATTTTCTAAATTAGTGATTAACTTTGCTTTCAGAATGAAAAAAAATAGTTTGCTACATTTAGCCGATGTATCTTTTCATGAAGAAGAAAATGAGACGTCGATCATTCCAATCTGCCTAGTAGTTTGATCTGAATCATGCGCAGAATGGAAAACCTAAGAACTTTGCTTAAGATAATATTGAAAAGCATATGCAAGTCAGACGACAGTAAAAAATCCTTTCAGCGAGTACCAACAATATAGTGCGTTGAGCATTTTTATATGCAGTTCGATTTGGATGATATTGAATTTCCAAAATCAATTTTTTTACGACTCCCTCCCCTTAAATAAATAACGTAATATTAATAGATAGAATCCTAATAGATATAATAGATAAATAATTAATTAATCCTTACAGATAACTAATTAAATAAATATCTAAGTATCGCAGTAAATGTGATGATTAGAACTTTGGAATACTAAAGCGACCTGCATTGCCCTATACAACGGCACAAAGTCCCCGAACTGCATTAACAGAGAGCAGTAGAAGGTATCACCGAAGAATTATTGCGAATTCCGTTATGAGACATCTCCGGAGGTATTCGCATTGCGTCAACCTAATCCACGCGAGTTGGTGGCGATGCACCGGCTAATCCTCGAGATCTCGCACACTGAATCGTCCTCGATGTTACCTATATTGCGTCAAGTCAGAGAGGCGAAGCAATGGCAAGAACGCGCGACGGATCGCCTCGCGAGACCGCAGCAATCTGCTTTTTTTCTTTTTTTCTTTTATTTTTCTCTTTCTTCTCTCCAATAATTTCTTTTTTTTCGTCTTATTTTACAGAGATGCTTGGGGATTTCGCTGGACATCAGTTGCACAGCATCTTTCGAAAGAAGATGAAAGAAGAACGCAGTATGCAGTCCTTGTGGTCGCAGTGAGAGAGCATCTTCGATAACGAAGAAGATGGCCCGTCTGTCTGTCTGTCTGTCGGCGAGAGAGTGAAATCAATAAATTCCCCTACTCGTCTTATGAAAAGTAAGCGATTCGAACGGTCCCGATGGACAGGACGATGCATGATGCGCCTTCTCCCTGTGTGTAAGCACGCGTCTCTCGCAACGAGATGAGTGAAATGCTTCCGCAATTGCGTTTATGCACGCGCAGACGATAGAAGGTGCATTCTCGATCGCTCGCACGTTCGCTCGCTCGCTCGCTTGGCCCTATTCTGTAACCGGCGATCGCGATGCACCGCAACATAAGTATATACGCTATATGTATAGTTTGCGTCGTCAAAGAGCACACGCGTAATTGCTCGTTACGCTCGAAACGCGACGATTTTTTTGTTACTCTAAATAATTATGTGAAATCATCGTACATTTAACGTGTGACACAACTTTTGAAACGGCGAATAATCGCCTACCGAAAATGGAATTCAATTTATGCCGACGGTATTCATGTTTGATATATAAGAAAATTTATTTTTATTATGGAAACATTTGATTGTAAACGTATTTGACAGATTTGTTTTTTCTTTTTGAAATTAATTTGTGAATACACGAATAAAAAAAGCGAAAAATAATGAGGAAGCAATTTGCAAAGTTCTACTTGGCAGGCGTGTTTACGATCTAGATATTTTTCGAAAAATTCAAAGTGACGACGAATTTTAACCGTGTAACCGATTTTTCTCAAATTTGTACTAAAACCTTATACTATAGTAGTCCGTATGTGGACCAAATTAGAATGCGGTATCTCCTAATTTGGACGAGCCAGCGCGAGAATGAGATTTTTCGAAAAATTCAAAATGCCATAAAATTTGAACGGCTGGACAGATCTGTGCCAAATTTGTACTCAAATGTTTTTCGATGATAGTCCATATATGAACAAAATTTAAGATAAATTTGTGAAAAATTAAAAAAAAAAAAAAATTTCGGGACGGCATTTTTTTTTTCACCAAAATCGAAATTTACCGACATATCGTTACTTCCTTTGACTAAATTCATCATTAACAATCAATAATCTTAAAATCGTGTCGAAAATTACAGCCGGATATCTCAGAATTTACAGGAGATGAAGTTTTTGAAGACATTTTTTAAAAATTGAAATGGCAATAAAATTATAACCACCCTATAGATTCTCGCCAAATTTGGTACACGTTATGTTTTGATGGTGGTTCTTTCGTGTACAGAATTTCAGCCCGATATCTCTCAATTTACGGAAGTTATAGCGTGAAAACGATTTTTTCAAAATTTTCAAAATGCTGTAAAATTAAAATTTTCGAACCGATTCGCGTCAACTACAATCCCAAACAGTATTCTATCATAGTCCACTTGCGTACCAAATTTGAAGCGCATGCATCGAAAATTGCGACAGTTATCGTGTAAACAAGGAAATGTGCATACACACACACACACACACACACACACACACACACACACACACACACACACACACACACACACACACACACACACACACACACACACACACACACACACACACACACACACACACACACACACACACACACACACACACACACACACACACACACACACACACACACACACACACACACACACACACACACACACACACACACACACACACACACACACACACACACACACACACACACACACACACACACACACACACACACACACACACACACACACACACACACACACACACACACACACACACACACACACACACACACACACACACACACACACACACATATAGACATTTCGCACAAACCACTTTTCTCGAAGTTTTGGACCATTCTGAGTGTACTGACATGAAAATCTCGAAAAAAAAATGTTCACGAAACAACGGTTCCTCTATGAGGAAGCAAAAACCAATTCAATTCAAAAGTAAAATCAAATAAATTGTACTAGGTCCATTTTGCAATTTGATTCCATTTAAGATGTGACACAACTTAAGAAACGGTGAATAATCGGCTACCGAAAATGGAATTCAATTTATGCGGACGGTATTCATGTTTGAGAAATAAGAAAATTGATTTTTATTATGGAAACATTTAATTGTAAATGAATTTGACACATTTTTTTTTTCAAATTACATTATGAATACACGAATAAAAAACAAATTTAATTCAAAAGTAAAATGAAATAATTTATTGTAACGTCATTTTGCAATTCGAGCAAACTTCATAAGATATTAATTTGATTTGACTTAAGATGTGAGACAATTTTAAAAACAGTGAATAATCGGCTACCGAAAATGGAATTCAATTTATGCGGACGGTATTCATGTTTGAGAAACAAGAAATTTTTTTTTTTTTTATGGAAACATTTAATTGTGAACGTATTTGACAAATTTTTTTTTTTTAATTAATATGTGAATACACGAATAAAAAACAAATTTAATTCAAAAGTAAAATGAAATAATTTATTGTAACGTCATTTTGCAATTCGAGCAAACTTCATAAGATATTAATTTGATTTGACTTAAGATGTGAGACAATTTTAAAAACAGTGAATAATCGGCTACCGAAAATGGAATTCAATTTATGCGGACGGTATTCATGTTTGAGAAACAAGAAATTTTTTTTTTTTTTATGTAAACATTTAATTGTGAACGTATTTGACAAATTTTTTTTTTTAAATTAATATGTGAATACACGAATAAAAAACATATTTAATTCAAAAGTAAAATGAAATAATTTGTTGTAACGTCATTTTGCAATTCGAGAAAACTTCATAAGATATTAATTTGATTTGATTTAAGATGTGACACAACTTTAGAATGTTTGCGAAATAAAAAAATTGAGTTTCGTTGTAGAAAAAATTTAGTTGTAAACGAATTTGACAAATTTGTTTTATTTTTTAAATTTTTAAAATAAATCCTGAATTCATGAGCAAAAAACAAATTTATTTCAAAAGTAAAAGTGAATAAATTGTCTTCACGCCTTTTTGCAATTCGAGAAAGCTTCACAAGATATAAAAAGTGTAATTATAATTACACTTTTTTTTTTACCCAAATATTTGCAAGCCATGTATAGAATCTGCAGACGCAACTTCAGAAACAGTAATTTCATAACCGAAACTGGATTCCAAATTACTCAAAGACGTTTCGTGTTGATCAAAAAAAGTAAATTGGGTTTTATTGGGTATAAACGAAGTGAAATCGGGTTTCGTTTGGGATGAAATATTGGCATGTGAGTTAATTGGAATACGATTATTTGAGGTAGCACTTTCAGAGTTTTAAGACCTTATGGAACAGGATATGATGGCATAAGTCATGTGGTAATTATTATTCCATAATAAAACCCCACACTGTTAATAAAATTATTTTTGCCAGCCCAAGACACGTACCATTATTTGTTAGTCCGTCTAAACCAAGCGTTGGCCTAACGACTTTAGATCTTTATAGAAAATCCGCGTGTGAAAGATCATTTATGTTAATTGAATAGCATGTAATATACGATTTAGTAATAAGGAAATACACGTTAAGAACGTTTATGTTTATGACGATGAATTTGCATCCTAACCACAAGAAACGAATACATAAAAAAATGTTAAAAATCTTGAATGATTGCAAACAAAAAAAAAAAATTAATTTTGATAAGAATTTCATGAAAACTGCATTTCTATTTTTGTTTTCTTTTGATGCATTTAGAATATGTATCTATTTTTTCAATAAATTTTTTTTCTTTATCATAAATATTTAGTAAATTTAAGATCCTGATTTAAGGTCCAAAATAACAATAATTCTAGATTATGCCCAATTTTTAATTTACCATTATTTTGTGATTACAAAGTCAGGCAAATAAAAATTCATTTTACAATTACAACTGCATTTCTTACTCTTGTAATTTACTTATACTCGTTTATTTTAAATATTAGTCTTCTAAATTATAGGCAAAATCAGTTTTAAAAATTATTTTTTATGAGAAGACAGCCAGAATATTTGCACAGGTCTCAAATGAAGAAATAAACTAAAAGAAAATTCTAATTTTAGAAGAAATAGCTTAACAGATATGAAAAGTTTGATTAACTCATAGTTTTGCTTCCTCATAGAGGAAGTTTTGTTTTCGTGAACATTTTTTTTTTCGAGATTTTCATATCAGTACACTCAGAATAGTCCAATACGTCGAGAAAAATGATTTAGAAAAAATGTCTGTATGTGTGTATGTGTGTGTGTGTGTGTGTATGTTACACGCTCAAAAAATGTAAACCTTTATAACTCGGGAACGCCTCGAGATATACAGCTGAAATTTACACCATAGATAGAGGGGTCAATCCTCATCGTTCATACCAATTTTTGTAAAAATCCCCATCATCATTAAATTTTTACGCGGTTTTGAATTTTTTCAAAAATGTCTGTTAACGCGATAACTCTTTTAATTTTCGAGATATTAAGCTCAAAATTGGTATGTACATGAGCTTTCATACACCGGTGATCCCTATTAAATTTGGTTAAGATCGGTTGAAACGTTAAAATTTTATGAGATTTTGATTTTTTGAATTTTTTGATTTTTTTTCTGCGATGCGAATTTTGGTATCAAATATCGAGCTGAGAGTCAAATGAGTGCCAAATTCATGATTAACAGAAAAATACGTCAGATATAGCCCAAAAATGTTGAACAATAACATATTTTCATAGCGATGTTGTACAGTCTATATTGCGAAAAGTAGCGATTTATGTCGTATAAACTAGCCATATCCTTGCTTCCCAATGAAATTTCGGAAACCACCGATTTCTATCGTGTTCAACAAAAAAAAACAGAGAAGATAGAGTATTACAGGGAGTTTCTGGACCGTTTGTCCTTATTATATTTTCACAAAGCGAGAGTGTGCGCTTATTTATATTTATTTAAAACAAGGATGCAAAGCAGAACCTTGTACATTGCTTCCTCATTATATTTCGCTTTTTACGAAGCTTCCTCTATGAGGAAGCCAAAATCAATTCCCATACTTCCTCTTATTTTATGACAAGACAGCCAGAATATTTGCACAGGTCTCAAATGAAGAAATAAACTAAAAGAAAATTCTAATTTTAGAAGAAATAGCTTAATAGATATGAAAAGTTTGATTAAACATAGTTTTTTAAGTTGAATTTCCTTAAGAGTTGCTATTCGCGTTTCCCACGATTCGAAAAATAGATAATACAGCGAAACATCTCGCGTAGAAGAAATAAACTAAAAGAAAACTCTAATTTTAGAAGAAATAGCTTAACAGATATGAAAAGTTTGATTAAACACAATTTTTTAAGTTGAATTTCCTTAAGAGTTACTATTCGCGTTTCCCACGATTCGAAAAATAGATAATACAGCGAAACACCTCGCGTAGAAGAAATAAACTAAAAGAAAACTCTAATTTTAGAAGAAATAGCTCAACAGATATGAAAAGTTTGATTAAACACAATTTTTTAAGTTGAATTTCCTTAAGAGTTACTATTCGCGTTTCCCACGATTCGAAAAATAGATAATACAGCGAAACACCTCGCGTAGACGAAGACTAGGAAGGGCTTAGCAAGGAGGAGGAGATACAAGTGTTTTCGCTCGTTCGACATCAGAGACACGCGCTCACGACTCTTGTTTATAGAACGTAAATTTGTTTTATTGGCCATCATCGGTTTGTAGCATAAAATCCACGTTTCTTTACGTCCTTTATGCAGCTTCCACACAATATATACATAATGAATTCAGTGTGTGCCTGTGTTGAGCCTCGAAACTGCCTATCTCTGTCTTCAAGAACATAGACTTTCGAAAGGCGATACCAATGAACGCTTTTACGTAATACCAGAGCGAGATCATATTGGAATTACTTGCGGAATTATCACCTTATCGTCTTGAGATCTGCCCTCTGAACGAGTTATAGAAGCTTACAACATACCCGATTCATCGCTCAACCGAAGACAAGCCCTACTCTATCGTCTAATGGAGTAACATAACTATAGCTTTTTAAGTACCTTTTAAGTATTTTTCAACTACCATTTTTGTCGTCTCAAAATAGTCTTCTACTATTTAACATAGGTGAATAAAATAGGGCAATTAAATAAGTATACTTATTTATTAAATTTAATTCATTTTTAATTAAATTGACAAAAATAAGTATACTTATTTAATTGATCTATTTTATTCAACTATTTTAAATAGTAGAAGACTATTTTATAAGTATACTTATTTAACTAGACAATAAAAATTAAAAATAGGACAATAAAATAAGTATACTTATTTTATTGCCCTATTTTATTATTCGCCGTTGAATTAAATATGTACACTTATTTAATTGCCTTATTTTATTATTCACCGTTGAATTAAATAAGTATACTTATTTATTAAATTTAATTAATTTTTAATTAACTTGATTAAAAATAAGTATACTTATTTAATTCAACGGTGAATAATAACATAGGGAAATAAAATAAGTATGCTTATTTGATTGCCCTATTTTTAATTTTTATTGTCCAGATAAATAAGTATACTTATTTAATTGCCCTATTTTATTATTCGTCTTTGGATTCACACATGTTTTAAGAGTATTTCAAAATACCAATTCTCTGATGAAATCCTACAAAAAAGTAGGCAATGTAGCACTTTGAATTTATCTGAAATGGGAACAAAAGAATTTAATATTCGTATTCTAATATTATTTTCTTATAAACAAGTGCAAGCTTTTCACATACTACTATGTAAGATTTGCAGCGAAATAATACGTGTCGCATTGAATGAAAAAAATATGCTTTTTTTGGCTGAAAAGTCCGTTGACATAAATAACCTTTTTTGCACTAAACCAGAAAAGGCTATTTTCGCCACGCGTCACAGTCATAAAAAAAGTCATCCACAAAAAGTACCCCTACTTTTTGTGGATGAGTTACAAAAAAAACATCACCAATTTTAATAAATATGGAAGAACGAATCGTTTTTCTTCTTCATACTTTTTTAATCCGATTTTTTTATTTTTGAGTTATATGGAACTAAAAAAAATATATTATCAAAAAAAGAAGTTAAGTAAAACATTTGAAAAAATTTATAGAGAGTGCTTTTAATTAATGCTAAAACTTAGCAAAGTATGAGATGAATCTGAAAGTGTACGGATAAAAAGTGGCTTATTTAATGGCGAATGGCTCATATCCATGTATTATCATAATATACATATTATTTCACCTCTGGCATAACACGAGCAAGTGAGACGTGGAGTAGATGAATGCTCGGATAGTCGTGGAGGCCACCAAAGGGCTGGGCCTCTTTTGCTCTCTTCTTCTTCATCGTCTTCTTCGTGGAATTATTCTTCACTAGTGTTTCATAGGTATTAGAACGTTTAGAAAGCACAACGTGCATTGTGTGTGGTATATAGCAGCAGCATAAGCAGCGATAGCGTCCGTTGAATCCTATTATCGGTCCCACTCTCACTCTCGTTCTTCTCATCACGATTGAGTCTAGCAAATATTTATTTCTTCTCTTCCTTTTGCAGCTTCGAAGAGTGAAGCGGGAGCCACTGGAGCCTCTGGAGAAGATCGGGGCACGCCGAAAACACTCCGTGACGGTGATGACCTCCTTCGCAACGTTCTTCTTCCAAGAGAGTCTCGTTAGCATCGCCCATACAGACCAGTTGCCCAACTTTTGCTTTTGTAGCTGAATAGACGGCTGAGGTGTTCCCATTCGCATTTCGTTAATAAAATTACACTAAGAGTTCAAGTCGGTTCAAGTAGGTTCAAATGTTCATGGAAGAGGATGATACTTTGAGTGCAGAATGAGGACCTTTAAAGTACTGACCTCTGACTGCGCTTGTTAATTTATAATGTAATCTCTGAAGAAGAATGAATTATGGACCAACCATATATCATCAAAACTATACGCTGTTAAAAAAGATTATAAATTTACTGTGACAAGTAATATGAAATTTACAAAACTGGTGTGTGAAGTAATGATTAGTACACCGAGAGAGAAGATTTCATTGACGCCAACGAAATGGGTGGATTGATTTTTTTTTTCATTGATTTCAACGAAATATTTCTTTGATTTCAATGAAATAGTGCATTTGAATTTCAAAGAGAGCATTTCATTGGCTGTAAATAAAGATTTACTTAGTGAGCATATAATAAAGAAAGTTTCATTGTTTTAAAGAGACGTTTTCATTGGTTCAAAGAAACTTTTCATTGATTTCTCTCTCGCACATAACCTCACTTTTTTGTTTTCCGGTTCTCCCGAACGAACGGCTTCGAGTTTCGAGGAGCCAGAAGCTCAGCCTATTTCTGCCGTACTTCCTTACATACTCACAAAATTTGAGCTTTATCTGCCGCGTATTTCAGGAAAAAATAGGTTTCGAAATTTTGAGCTGGTAAGAAGAAGGTTTCATTGAATCAGAGACGATATCTTTGAAATCAATGAAAAAGGATTTTTGGTTTAAAGAAATGTTTCTTCGAATCAATGTCACTAATTTTCATTGCGTTTGAGATCATTCAAAGAATAGATAGTATTGAAATTCAAGTATTTCATTTCATTGGCAAAGATTTCCGTGAGTCAATGAAACTTTTTCTCTCGGTGTAATGATTAGTACACCGAGAGAAAAGATTTCATTGACCTCACAGAAATGGGTGGATTGATTTTTTTTTTTCATTGATTTCAACGAAATATTTCTTTGATTTCAATTAAATCGTGCATTTGAATTTCAAAGAGAACATTTCATTGGCTGTAAATAAAGATGTACTTAGTGAGCATGTAATAAAGAAAGTTTCATTGTTTTAAAGAGACGTTTTCATTGGTTCAAAGAAACATTTTTATTGATCTCTCTCTCGCACATAACCTCACTTTTTTGTTTTCCGGTTCTCCCGAACGAACGGCTTCGAGTTTCGAGGAGCCAGAAGCTCAGCCTATTTCTGCCGTACTTCCTTACATACTCACAAAATTTGAGCTTTATCTGCCGCGTACTTCAGGAAAAAATAGGTTTCGAAATTTTGAGCTGGTAAGAAGAAGGTTTCATTGAATCAGAGACGATATCTTTGAAATCAATGAAAAAGGATTTTTGGTTTAAAGAAATGTTTCTTCGAATCAATGTCACTAATTTTCATTGAATTTGAAATCATTCAAAGAAAAAATAGTATTGAAATTCAAGTATTTCATTTCATTGGAAAAGATTTCCGTGAGTCAATGAAATTTTTTCTCTCGGTGTAATGATTAGTACACCGAGAGAAAAGATTTCATTGACGCCAAAGAAATGGGTGGATTGATTTTTTTCTTCATTGATTTCAACGAAATATTTCTTTGATTTCAATTAAATCGTGCATTTGAATTTCAAAGAAAACATTTCATTGGCTTTAAAGAAAGATTTACTTAGTGAGAATATAATAAAGAAACAGTTTCATTGTTTTAAAGAGACGTTTTCATTGGTTCAAAGAAACGTTTTCATCGGTCTCTCTCGCATCTAACCTCACTTTTTTGTTTTCCGGTTCTCCCGAACGATCGGCTTCGAGTTTCGAGGAGCCAGAAGCTCAGCCTATTTCTGCCGTATTTCCTTACATACTCACAAAATTTGAGCTTTATCTGCCGCATACTTCAGGAAAAAATAGGTTTCGAAATTTTGAGCTGGTAAGAAGAAGGTTTCATTGAATCAGAGACGATATCTTTGAAATCAACGAAAAAGGTTAATTGGTTTAAAGAAATATTTCTTCGAATCAATGTCACTAATTTTCATTGAGTTTGAGATCATTCAAAGAAAATATAGTATTGAAATTCAAGTATTTCATTTCATTGGCAAAGATTTCCGTGAATCAATGAAACTTTTTCTCTCGGTGTATACACTGTTAAAAAAGATTACGAATTTACTGTGTGACAAGTAATATGAAATTTACAAAACTGGTGTGTGAAGTAATGATTAGTATAACCTTCACTGTAAAATTAACATTACTAGAGTAAATTTATGTACGTGAAGATTAAATTTTCAAATATTTTAAATGAAAATTACAAAACTTCTGTAGTAATCTAGTTATTACATGACGAAATATGTAAAATTTTAGGTCTTGATGTTAGTGAAATAATTTGTAAATTCATATCCAGGACTTTTATATCTGTATAAATATTAGTAGTTCATCATCATGGAATTTTTCAAGACATTAATGTTCATGCGTCTTGGGAACAAAAATATTGAATGCGGATAATAAATTTTCAGTCAACCACAACTGTAATTTCAGAAATTCACAACCATTATTTTCATTGTAGGTAACTTTTGATTTTATAATAAACATGTGTACGAAATTTACAAACTACATGCGAAGTAAAAAAATACAGAATGCAAATTCCTAGTATTTTATAACAGTAAATTTACAAAATTTCTCAAATATTTTTCAGTATTGTTATTTTAAATATCTAATACAGATTGCCAAGAAATTTGTGGTACAAGTTGTGAATAAAAACTTCCACTCTGGTACTGTAATTTTCTAGTACATTTTTTTAACAGAGATAATCACAAATTAATTAAAAATCTTTTTCTTACTTAGTCAAAGTTACGAGAATAAATATTGCGGAAGCAATAAGAAACTTTGTTTAATACTCTTTTAGATAATTTCTAATTTGTCTAAAAAAATATTCCCACGAGAATAAATTGTTGTAGTGTACAAAATATATTACTAAAATTCATAAATTTCATACGAGTATGAAAAAAATGATTGATCTGTATTGATTAAAGGAAGGATTAAGGTAGAAGGTAATTTCTATGAATGAAATAGAAGTCGTCCTCATATTTGAATTTTCGAAGCGACAATTAATTTTTGTTCTTCCCGTAATTATTGCTAATCACATTGAAATAATCAGAAAAAAATTATGAGAAAAATTTCTCGAAAATTCTCTTTAAACTTTTTTCGATTATTTATTTAAAAAAAAATAAATTAATTTAAAAAGAATTTTTATACAGAAGTATCTGCTGTTCCTAAAATAGATGAAGCGTTAAAAAAATTACTAAAATTGATAAACTCATCCCAGGATTAAAAAAAGAACAGCATTAGGTCGATTAATCCTTCCGAGGTTAAGGAAGAAACAAATTTCTATGAATGAAATATAAATTGCTGCCCGGACCTTTAAGATCCGAAGCCGTATATAACAATGCGAGTTTCTCGTCGATAAGGTCATCGCAATAAGGTTCCGGTGACTAGATATTCTCTGCACCTGTATATCTTAGCAGAGAGTGAAGAAAAGACCTTTCAGCTTCTCTACGTCAGTTTAAACAATACGCTTTCATCGATTTGGCCAGCCTTGGTTCTCCGTTCGATCTCCAGTTAGCCAAATTCGGAGCAGAGCCGTACATCATACCTAACTCTCATATAATTCTCGATATAGACGATGCGCGGGCTGACCTGGACTGGTTGCGCAATTAATGCACTTACGCGGCGAATCTCTCTCGCTAAAGATGCGTTATATGCTTCAAGTATAACCTGAGGTAACATCCTCGCATAGCGGCAGGTAATTAAGGCGCGAAGCGTTTAAGATCTATAAACAACTGACGGTAGGTTGTATGAGCATCTCGAGGCGCCAAAGACTTAGCAGAGCACCGAGAGACAGCGGCAATATGCTCCACGGTTCACTTTCATGTGACCCGATTGCCCGACCTTCACGGAGCACCAGCTTTTGCCCGTCGATCTGTATCACCTGCGGATTACGCAACTGTTCCGAACACCCGCGCGTACTATCACGAGATGCTCATCTCCGTTTTCTCAATTTTCTCCATTTTCTTCATTTCATCTCCTTCATCTCCTTCATTTCCTTCATATCCTTCATCTCCTTTATCTCCTTAATCCTCTTCATCCCCTTCATCTCCTTCATCCTCTTCATCCCCTTCATCTCCTTCATCTCCATCATCTTCTTCATCTACTTCATCTTCTTCACCTCCTTCATCTCCTTCATCTCTTTCATCACCTTCATCACCTTCATCTCCTTTATCTCCTTTACCACCTTCATCACCTTCATCACCTTCATCACCTTCATTACCTTCATCTACTTCATCTACTTCATCTACTTCATCTCCTTCATCGGCTTCATCTCCTTCATCTCTTTCATCTCCTTCATCTCCTTCACCTCCTACACCTTCTTCATCTCCTTCATCTCTTTCATCTCCTTCATCTCCTTCACCTCCTACACCTTCTTCATCTCCTTTATCACCTTCATCACCTTCATCACCTTCATCACCTTCATCACCTTCATCTACTTCATCTACTTCATCTCCTTCATCGGCTTCATCGGCTCCATCTCCTTTATCTGCTTCATCTCCTTCATCTCCTCCATCTTCTTCATCTTCTTCATCTCCTTCATCTCCTTCATCTTCTTTATCTCCTTCATCTCCTTCATCCCTTTCATCTCCTTCATCTCTTTCATCTCCTTCACCTCCTTAATTTCCTTCATCTCCTTCATCTCCTTCATCTCCTTCATCGCCTTCATCTCCTTCATCTCCTTCGTCTCCTTCATCTCCATCATCTCCTTCATCTCCTTCATCCCCTTCATGCCCTTCATCCCCTTCATCTCGTTCATCTCCTTCATATCTTTCATCTCGTTCATCTCCTTCATCTCTTTCATCTCCTTCATCTCCTTCATCTCCTTTATCTCTTTCACCTCCTTCATCTCTTTCATCTCCTTCATCTCCTTCATCTCCTTCATCTCCTTCATCTCCTTCATCTCCTTCATCCCCTTCATGTCCTTCATCCCCTTCATCCCCTTCATCTCGTTCATCTCCTTCATCTCTTTCATCTCGTTCATCTCCTTCATCTCCTTCATCTCCTTCATCTCCTTCATCTCCTTCATCTCCTTCATCTCCTTCATCTCCTTCATCTCCTTCATCTCCTTCATCTCCTTCATCTCCTTCATCTCCTTCATCTCCTTCATCTCCTCCATATCCTTCATTGCCTTAATTTCCTTCATTTGCGTCATTTTCTTTATATTCCTTCATTTAAAGTTTCTTCTTCATTGTATTCATTTTTCGTCCTTTCCTCTTGTCTTCTCTTTCCTTAAGATCGAATGAATAGTCGTAAGTTAAGCTTAATGTACCATGATGGTAGTATCTAGTCGAGTGTAGGTTGCATAATATAAGTGTTGGAATATGCCTATTGCATTCCGAAAAAAAATAGTTATATGATAGAATATGATTTTACATGTACAAGAGATATAATATATTCTAAGGATATAATATATTCTGTCTCAAGAAGTTCCATATAAATAAGTAAGTACATCGAACTGCGGTGAAAAAAAAGCACGTTCGACTAATAATCGCTTATAAGTAACTAGTCGCGAAAAAACCAGTTCGCAGTATGGTATTCACAAAAGAAGGGTATGCTCTGAACTGAAGGTTGTTTGCAATATAATGGAAGAGCGCCCTGGAGCAGCTTTACTGCATCTGGAGACAAAAAATTAACAGACTTTTGTGCGTCGCTCGTCCCTGGAAAACATCACGCCAAGTAGTGGTTTCCGAAGGCGGTAGAAACTGGATATCTAATTTAAAAATGCTTAACTATTTCTTCTGCCATTAAAAATTGCGCACTTGATGGCAGGAGCTGGAACGGATTTAACTTCAATGTGACTCCGTTGACCGTAAATATTGTACACGTGTTTTAAAAACAAGTGCAATGGTGGGCCTTGCACATTACTTCCTCATTTTCCACATTCCACATAGATCTACGAGGAAGTATACTACGAGGATGTGTACATACTTCCTCGTACACCTGAAGTATACTTATTTAAAAAAAAAAAAATTTGCTAGTCTCCATCACAGAGATGGATATTCGTTCAATGAAAATGTATTTGAAATACTTTCGTGACTTAATTATTATGGATTTTTCAATGAAATCCAAAATTCGTAAAATTGAGCAAAAAATTTAGTTTGTACTTAAGCAATAACTTAAATTTGAACTTGAGCCAAAACTTAAGTTTGAAATTGAGCTAAAACTTAAGTTTGAACTTGAGCAAAAACTTATGTTTGAAATTGAGTAAAAACTTAAGTTTGAACTTGAGCAAACTTTTTCTTGATTTTCTTAATTTTCTTAATTTTCTTAATTTTCTTAATTTTCTTAATTTTCTTAACTTTCTTAACTTTCTTAATTTTCTTAATTTTCTTAATTTTCTTAATTTTCTTAATTTAAGAAAATTAAGAAAATTAAGAAAATTAAGACAATCAAGAGATTGTCTTAATTTTCTTAATTTTCTTGATTGTCTTAATTTTCTTAATTTTCTTAATTTTCTTAATTTTCTTAATTTAAATTTTTTTTAAAATTTTCTTAATTTTCTTAATTTAAATTTTTTTTTAAATTTTCTTAATTTTTTAAATTTTTTTAAGTTTCTTTATTTACTTCGTAGTCTTCGTATTCTTCGTTTTCTTCGTATTCTCAATTTTCTTTATATTCTTCATATACCTTTATTACTTAAGTTTGAACTTGAGTTAGAAGTAACGATAACAAGTGCAATGCTCAAAATCGTTGTTTTCGTTTGGAAATTATTTTTTAATACACATTATCGTTATCTTCTTTTCACTCTTTTACCTTTCTTCGTCACAAGGACTGAAGAGCCATACGCGCTCGATTTACCGAGTATCTCGCAGAAAATATACCGAGCAATACTCAGCACGTGGCCTCATCATCGTGGTGGGAGGAAGACGATCCGAGAACTCTTCTTCTTCTCTCGCGTATATAAGATCCCGGTCCTCACGATAGATTCACAATTACCATCCGACGTGTTCACCGCCGCACAGGAATATACATTTTGAGTTGTGAAGCTCTCAGCGTGCAAGTGGGCGAGGGTTGAGCTTTTTTTTCACTGGACATCCGGGACTTCGAGATGAGAGCGGTAGGACTACTTTAAATATTTTTTTTTCGATGTTCCGTTTTGCTGAAACTGTTCGGAAGTTTCTCCCGGTTATTTTGGCTTCGCCATTTTAGAAACAGTTGACATTTTCGTAAAATATGTACTCGTGAAGAAAAAATCTGTTCAGAAGAAAAATTGACTAAAAATTTAGCTTTTGTCTGCCATATCGATTATTGTAAATTAATTAAATTTTCAAACTTATTTTTTAAAATATTATTTTGCGTTATTAAACAATTGCCTTCATTAAAAATAAATGTCTTTTGTTTTGGTTTAGAATATGAAGAAAATTCTTGTTTTTTGATGAGGATATTTTGTAGAAAATTTTGTGGGATTGAATTTTTTTCAATAATGAAAATCTCTTGTCAAACTGGGTGCAATCAACTCGTCGATTTTGCGGGTGAAAAAGTGTTCTTTATGCGTCTTATCAATCGTTTTTTGATTTTTTTAAAAACTGTTTCGAAACTGACTCGGCAAAATCAATCCAAGTTTGACTATTCTGGTAAAAATAAATAATAGGAAACGATTTTTAAAAATCCTGTCGTTCCGAATACGAATTTTGGTCAGCGAATTTACGAAGTGCTATAAATTTATGATTGAAATACTATATGATTCTTGCATATCCTATAATATTATTATAAACAATATAATTTTTGTATTAAATTTAATAATAAATTTACATTTTTCGTTAAAAGAAAAGTTTCATCCATAAATCTTTGGATTCAAATATTTATCATATTGAAGATTCATTATGACAGACTTTCTATAGCTATGAAACGATGAGAAGAGAAAAGAGTCAATCAGCATGAAATTATTGTATAAATGACAGAAAAATGTTTTATTTATATCAGATTATGATAATTCTTTCAGTCTAAACACATACGATTTATTCCGATATACTTTGAATAATTGTCAGACGATAGAGCTCTTTGATTGCGAACGATTAATGTTGAATCATATATTTACGATATAACCCGATGCACCACGAACGGATAATAATTTACAAGTGACAAAACGTGAATTCAATATAAAATATTATAAATCCGTTGGTGCATCATACCGATAACATATCTATTGTATTTAACCCATAGAAAATGAAAACTATAGGAAACTAATAACAACGATTCAATTTGTATAAATTGATCAAAGTCTGAATAGATAGAAAATTGCAAAAAGTGCAATTTTTGAAACGCGTTAAGATGAAAAATCTTAGAAAAGTTCAAAGCGATTTTAAGATCGATTTGATACTAATTCTTTTGAGCGCTATACTAATTTGAGCGCAATTATTGCACGCAAATTCAATTGTACATTTGAAAGATCAATTGTAAATATCACGTTTATTGATATCGAATTGTAATTTGATATCAACAAATGTGATGTCAAATCGATCTCAAAAATGCTTTGAAATTTTCTAAGATATTTCGTCTTAACGCATTTAAAAAATGACACTTTTTGACATATGTCGATTTGTGATCTCAATTTGACATAATTATTTTTACGCGGGGGCCAAAATTTTCTGTGGTTGTCTAATTACGGAAGGTTAATGATGATAAGAAACTCAAGAATCTTACACGGAGAGAAACTTCAACATAAACTTGTTGTCAACATAAAACGGTGACAACAAAAATCGTTTTGTTAGGCTAACAAAAAAGTTGGTTAGGCCAGCAAAAAGATTTGTCAGCCGAACAAAAGATTTGTCAGCCGAACAAAAGATTTATCAGCCGAACAAAAGATTTGTCAGCCGAACAAATGATTTGCCAGCCGAATAAAAGATTTGTCAGCCGAACAAAAGATTTGTCAGCCGAACAAAAGATTTGTCAGCCGAACAAAAGATTTGTCAGCCGAACAAAAGATTTATCAGCCGAACAAAAGATTTGTCAGCCAAACAAAAGATTTGTCAGCCGAACAAAAGATTTGTCAGCCAAACAAAAGATTTGTCAGCCGAATAAAAGATTTGTCAGCCGAACAAAAGATTTCTCAGCCGAACAAAAGATTTCTCAGCCGAACAAAAGATTTGTCAGCCGAAGAAAAGATTTGTCAGCCGAACAAAAGATTTGTCAGCCGAACAAAAGATTTATCAGCCGAACAAAAGATTTCTCAGCCGAACAAAAGGTTTATCAGCCGAACAAAAGATTTCTCAGCCGAACAAAAGATTTGTCAGCCGGACAAAAGATTTCTCAGCCGAACAAAAGATTTGTCAGCCGAACAAAAGATTTGTCAGCCGAAAAAAAGATTTCGCAGCCGAACAAAAGATTTGTCAACCGAACAAAAGATTTATCTGCCGAACAAAAGATTTGTCAGCCGAACAAAAGATTTCTCAGCCGAACAAAAGATTTGTCAGCTGAACAAAAGATTTCTCAGACAAACAAAAGATTTCTCAGCCGAACAAAAGATTTTTCAGCCGAACAAAAGATTTGTCAGCCGAAAGAAAGATTTGCCAGCCTAACGTAACGATTTTTGTTGTCCTCGTTTTATGTTGTCATAACACAGAAATTTTTCCCCGTGTAACTTTTCTCGATATTTTCACAGCGATATGCGGTGGTAACGTTATTGGCGGTGATTGGCACCTGCTACGCGGCAAGACTCGATAGCACTTATCTTCCGCCCGGAAGTGCTGGAGGAGCTGGAGGAGCAGGTTTGATACCAGGACCAAGGCCAGGAGGTGGTGGCGGTGGGAGACCAGGAGGTCCCGGAGGCTTTGGAGGCGGTGGAGGTGGAGGAGGTGGCAGACCAGGAGGACCTGGAGGCTTCGGAGGTGGTGGCGGAGGAGGACCTGGAGGCTTTGGCGGCGGCGGTGGCGGTGGCGCTGGAGGAGCTGGAGGAGCTGGCAGACCAGGAGGTGCAGGTGGTTATGGTGGTGGCGGTGGCGGATACGGAGGCGGTAAGTCTTTTAATTATTATACCCACATGCGGCGGGAAACCTTCTGTTACATCAGCAAATCAGTTGCTAATATAGTGACAGCAAGCCTTATTTTTTTAGCCTAACAAAAAGAATTTCCTCGCCAGTAACAAGATTTGTTAGACCAGCAAAAAAATTCCTAGACCAGCAAAATAATTTTCTAGGCTGGCGAAAAGATTTGCTAGACCAGCAAAATAATTTGTCAGGCCAGTAAAAAATGTCCTAAACCAGCAAAATAATTTTCTAGGCTGGCGAAAAGATTTGCTAGACCAGCAAAATAATTTGCCAGGCCATTTAAAAAATTTCTTAGAACAGCGAAATAATTTGCTAGGCTGGCAAAAAGATTTATTAGGCCAGCAAAATAATTTGCTAAGCCATTAAAAAAAATTTCTAGGCTGGCAAAAAGATTTATTAGGCCAGCAAAATAATTTGCTAGGCCATTAAAAAAAATTTCTAGGCTGGCAAAAAGATTATTAGGCCAGCAAAATAATTTACTAGGCCATTAAAAAAAATTTCTAGACCAGAAAAATAATTTGCTAGGCTGGCAAAAAAATTAACCAGGCCAGCAAAAAGATTTTCTAGGCTGACACTATGTGAGCAAATGACTTTTCACCGTGCACCCATACTAAGAAAAATAAATGTGATAACTTGCTAAATATAGCGAGTTCTACTATAATAATAATAGATCGTCTCATACTTTACTTGCTGGATACATTATTTATTGTTACAGCAACCATAGAAATATGTTGTCCTATCAGGAAAACACGTGGAGAGAAATCGGTTTAATGGCTTTAAATAATCAAATTTTATTTCGATCAAATGAAATTTATTTGATGATCCTTATTTTCCGAAGTTACAGATTTTTTGGTAAATACTGAATATTGAATAAAGAGGTATAGCGAAATCTCATGTATTTTAAGTGCTAAACAATGAGACCTCTAAGGGATGGGTTGAATATTATAATTAAAATTTTATATATTAAGAGGTTTTTTTTATTTATTTGCAAATAATGGCGTCAATGTGAAAATTCGACCGGACTCCAAATAACAACCACCCTAATGTATTTGCATTGGACATTGTATATCCGTAAATGCTTATGCAATGTATATGAAATATATGGATGGTAGTCGCCTCCACTATTATTCGCATTTTCAATGGAATTTGATTCTTCAGGCGGTGGTGGTGGTGGACGTGGCTCTGGAGCTGGAGGCCCCAGCGGCCCCGCAATTCCCATTGTCTCCTTCAGCAACGAGAACAATGGTGATGGCAACTATCAGTTCAGCTATGAAACAGGAAATGGTATCACCGCACAGGAGACTGGTCAAGCGCAAGGTGAGTTCTCTTCCTCTCTCTTTATGCAAATCTGCCTCTATTTTTGTTTCCTTTCCATTATTGTGATTTTAGCTAAATTTTTACTTTTTTTTTGCTCTTAATAAAATACTCTTGAGTCACTCGTCTCATTTTTAGGCATCTAAAGATCTTTCCAATTAGAGTATTTTAATTGTAAAATCTTTTTGCTTCCCAATATTACTATTTTTGTATTTTAGAATTGTGAATTTATTTTCCAAGCAATTGGAGCAATCAACTGAAGATTTTGCCAACTAAAAGCGCAACTTGCTTATTCTAATTGCAAAATTAATTTCTTTCTCATTTATTATCATTTAGGTATTGTTATAATATTTTCGGAAAAAATTGTGAATTCACTTTTATGCCAACTATACGGATTTCAAGTAGATAAAGAATATCTCATCCAAAAATTGAATTAATTTGTTCTATTAAATTTCACAACTAAAAAAATTATTTTCCAGGCAATTAGAAATATCCTTTTGAGCTTATTACGGCATTTATCGACAAATAGTTGAATCAGTTAATTTTCATCGATACCTTTTATGTTATAATTTCTAAAAGTTGCGTTCCAGAAAAGTATAAACCTCGTTTTGGGTAGTTTGAAATGTTTTTAAATACCTACAATAAGTTGTATAATTAATACAACGATTCGATTGTCAATAAAGTTTAATAAAAGATTAAGAATAGTTAACAAAACGAAGCACGTTCTGTATTTTTAATCTTCAAAATTCTAATTTATCCGTAGCCAAAGAGAAATAGAAATATTTAAGTTGATGACATTGAATCAGAATTGTAAAACTCCATTAATTCATGAAATCTAGTACAGTACAGTTCGTTTTGTAATTATGGTTTCATAATAATAATATGTAGTGATTATAAAATAGATTGTAAATATTTTAATAGCTGCAAAAAATACTAATTTTCGCTTAAATATTAGAATAAATAGGGAGAAAAATGGAAGAGATAATTAATGCATTACTTTCTTAAGGTAGTTCTGTCGGTACGCCAGAGTCATAAATCTCAGAGTCTATATGACATTAAATAATAATCATACTCATCACTTTGATTGCCTCAATAATAATATCAAAAATAATCGAGAATCCTTCGAAATTGTCGTAATCAAATTAAAACGATTATTTGTAAATAATTGATATGCTTAGTGCAGATTTGACTTCATTTTTACGATAATTAGGTTAGGAAACGTCATTTGGCCCGGTATCGTGCACTTTGACCTTGTTTCAATTAAACATTATTCCGGAGACTTCACCTTTTTTCATGATGCATCAATTTCTGAATGATTTACGAATCCGTTGTACTTTTTATTTTTTCTCTATCTTTGATCTAAGTATGTTAATTTTCGATTTAAAGATCAATTTTTCCAGCCCTCCCGTGAGCGCCGTGTAAAAAGATCGATTTTCAAGTTTTAATTGTTCATTCAAATACTCGGTAAAAGCCTTTAAGATTTTGTGCAAGCAAAATTGAATAGCTAAATTACAACATGTCAAAAATTCGTGCATATGAGTTTGGATTGCATTCACGACAGAACTACCTTAATGCATAAATTATGTTTCTTCATTTTTTCAAAAAGATTACCATGAAATTTTATTAAAAAATAATAAGTTTTTCAGCTATTCGAAAATATAATCAATTTTGTAATCACTACGTGTTATTATTATGAAATCGAAATTATAGAGCTGTTCATATCATCTTTATTTCTGTAAGTATTAGGCATTTACAACTTTGAATTGAATTTATTGCAGGAGATGCCGGATCGGTAAGCGGCTCGTATTCGTACACGGGACCTGATGGTGTTCAATACACGGTAACGTATACCGCGGATGCTGATGGTTTCCATCCTCAAGGAGCTCATCTACCAACCCCGCCGCCAATTCCACCAGAAATTCAGAGAGGTGTGGAGCTTTCCCTCGCTGCTGAAGCACGCGGCGAGAATCAGGATGGTGCATATTCCGGAGGTGATGGAGGAGGTGGTTACGGAGGTGGACAAGGTGGTGGTAAGCTAAAATATTATAAATAAACTACTACTACTACTATCATAAATAATATTGAAATTAAATAATTAATATTATAATAAAATATCAAATATCAGAAAAAATTCATAACAATATTTCTATTCATATATCTATAAATATATCTTTTCGTATATTGATATATAAATATTAATAATTATTACTCATGTTTCGACAATATTTACTTAACACAGAAATATTATTTTTCCGACATTTTTTTGTCAAATTAAATTAAATAGAAAATAAAAACGGATAAACGATATTTATATTATATTTACAGATATATTTATCTGTAAATAATATAAATAAATAATTACTAATTATTGGACAATATTTACGCAAAGTACGCACTTTGTTTATCTTAGAAAATATTGATAAATAATTGCTACGTTTAATATCGATTAAATAGAAGAAAAAAAAACGGGTAAACGATATTCATATTATATTTACAGATATATTTATCCGTAAATAATATAAATAAATAATTACTAATTATTGGACAATATTTACGCAAAGTACGCACTTGTTTATCTTAGAAAATATTGATAAATAATTGCTACGTTTAATATCGATTAAATAGAAGAAAAAAAACGGGTAAACGATATTCATATTATATTTACAGATATATTTATCTGTAAATAATATAAATGAATAATTACTAATTATTGGACAATATTTACGAAAAGTACGCACTTTGTTTATCTTAGAAAATATTGATAAATAATTGCTACGTTTAATATCGATTAAATAGAAGAAAAAAAACGGGTAAACGATATTCATATTATATTTACAGATATATTTATCCGTAAATAATATAAATAAATAATTGGACAATATTTACGCAAAGTACGCACTTTGTTTATCTTAGAAAATAATGATAAATAATTGCTATGTTTAATACCGATTTGTTGAGTACAAACTATTTTTTTTTCTTTTCTTAGGCGGTGGACGAGGTGGCGGCGGTGGTCGTGGAGGAGGCGGTGGTGGTGGTGGCTCTTCTTATCAAGGCCCCAACTCTTATCAGACCAGCGGGAACGGTGGATATCAGTACTAGACATCAGCCGAGTGAATACGATGATAAAGACAGCCATTGACACCTCATGCAGCAAATCCTCCCCTTCCATATTATAATATGTATTTTATACTTTTACACTATAATATGCCACGTAACAGCAGACTTATTATGTACATAACGATATGCGGCTTTGTGCGATACAAGATTTTTTTATTTATACAAGAAAAGTGAAAAAACGCAAAAAAAAAATCTTTTTCTTTTTCACCTCCATCTTTATTCCTTAAGATTCCAAACGTTTTACAAATTTTTGTTACTCTTTTTGAGCTTATTTTATTTTACTTTAGAAAATTTTTCGCAGGAGATGTTATCACCTTAAAAAACATAGTCTTCTCTAAAAGATTGAGATTGAAAATCTGATAAATGTACAGTGTTTTAAATTGATAATAATAATAATAATAAGTTTATTTGCTTCTTTAGAATACAAAGATTCTTATAGCAAAGGGGGGGGGGGGTACAATGTTAGACATAAGAAATAAGATTTCCTCTAGTGGAAGACAAGAAAAACCTAAATACGTACAGAGAAAAGTATTACGGACTAAAAGATTACATCTTGTTAAGTATTTAGGGCGAACGCGCGTAGCATCAGAGATCGAGTAATGAATTGGAAAACTATCTTAATAGAGGTCCTGTTTTCGGCTGACAATAGTTTGCGCACCGTCTCGGTATTTTGGTAGTCGGAAAAAATACCCCTGGAAAAAATACCTCCGGAGAAAATATCCCCGATAAAATACCCCCTAGAAAAAATACCCCCAAATAAAATACCCCTTGGTAAAAATACCCCTTAGTAAAAACGACAAAATATGACAATAAGAAATAGTCACAATGACAAATTATCACGTGAATCATCCACTTATACTGACTTCTTTAGGTTCTTCAAGGCGTTAGTTAGGTTGGCATTCGTTTCTTTAGGGAGTTAATTAGTTTGGTATTTTCCTTATATTTGTTCTTTAGGTTCTTTAGGGCGTTAGTTAGGTTGGCGTTCGTTTATTTAGGGAGTTAGTTAGTTTGGTATTTTCCTTATATTTGTTCTTTAGGTTCTTTAGGGCGTTAGTTAGGTTGGCGTTCGTTTATTTAGGGAGTTAGTTAGTTTGGTATTTTCCTTATATTTGTTCTTTAGGTTCTTTAGGGCGTTAGTTAGGTTGGCGTTTGTTTCTTTAGGTTCTTTAGGTTCTTTCCTTATATTTGTTCTTTAGGGCGTTAGTTAGGTTGGCGTTCGTTTCTTTAGGGAGTTAGTTAGCTTGGCATTTTCCTTATATTTGTTCTTTAGGTTCTTTAAGGCGTTAGTTAGGTTGGCGTTCGTTTCTTTAGGAAGTTAGTTAGTTTGGTATTTTACTTATATTTGTTCTTTAGGTTTTTTAGGGCGTTAGTTAGGTTGGCGTTCGTTTCTTTAGGGAGTTAGTTAGTTTGGTATTTTCCTTATATTTGTTCTTTAGGTTCTTTAGGGCGTTAGTTAGGTTAGCGTTCGTTTCTTTAGGGAGTTAGTTTGTTTGGTATTTTCCTTATATTTGTTCTTTACGCTCTTTAGGGCGTTCGTTAGTTGGCGTTTGTTTCTTTAGATTCTTTAGGTTCTTTAGGTACTTTAAAATACCCCCGGTATTTTATCCGGGGGTATTTTTACCAAGGGGTATTTTATCCGGGGGTATTTTTACGAAGGGGTATTTTATCCGGGGGTATTTTTACCAAGGGGTATTTTATCCGGGGGTATTTTTACCAAGGGGTATTGTATCCGGGGGTATATTTACCAAGGGGTATTTTCTCCGGGAGTATTTTTTCCAGGGGCATTTTTCCGGGATTCCGGTATTTTCGGTGTGACTTAAGTATGCTAGCTTATAAGCTTCGTAAATCGGACAACGCAGGAAAATGTGTTCCAACGTTTCAAATTCGTGACTGTTACACACTTAGCAGGGCAAGTTCGGAGTTATTTTGTAAAGATTTTTATTGAACGTTACAAAGTTGCAGTAGAAATTTGCCAGACGCACTTGTGCGAGGACACGTTTTGTACCTAACGGTCCCCGGAGTCTGAGATAAAACGCTGCAGCATCTTCTGTGTAACAGGGGATACGAATTTGGAGCGATGTAGAGTTGTAATAGTCTTCAAGATCTTTCGTTTGCAGGTAATGCTTATATTCGGTAAAAAATTGCGGCTCGGCATGCGTCCAGTCTGCGGTATTTGGATTCGTTAATAAGTCTTGAAAGCCAAGCACGGCGATTGTCTTTTTGAGTTGCCAAACCCAGTTGTACTTTGGCTCTCCAAAATTACAGTTCATCAGTTCAGTGAGTCTCATGAATATTTTTAATTGATAATAAAATATCAATTATGAAACTCAAATATTCGTGCTGAAAAAAAAAGATGGTGCAAGAGTATAAAAATTGCTCATAGGTTTATTTACTTAATGATAAATAAGTTACGAGTCTTTATATAGGTGTATATTTCTCTTTTTTTTCATTTTCAATATACATTTTAGACGTTGGCTTTAGTCGCTCATCACGAATATTGAAATACTTCCACAATGGTATATATAACAGTATATAAGATTTGTAATAAAAAATTTAATTAATCTCACATCCAGTGACTATGTTGCACACGCTTTAAAAAAATATAAGTATTAGGCGTAGAAGTTTTACGGCGCGTTTTTATTATTAAGGCTCAGCCTCTTGTCGCCCGCATAAAATCTTTGTTTTTATATTACATACTTATATACTTTTTTTTGTTTAATGTTGCTGGAAAAATGTGCAAGAAAAATTCCTCGCGTTTGGAGTTAACACAATTTGTTCACGCTGTTTTAGAAATTACGCAAAACGCGTTTTATCAGTACGGTAGAACAATACAACACAGTAGAAAATATATTGACATCCTTGTTTACGGCGCTCAAAATAGCTGCATAGACATTCTGAACCAGCTGTTGGATTTTTCTAAAAAGATCCGCAAAATCTAAATTCCCAATTAATTTCTTCCCGAATCGCCATGTAAGGAAATTTAGTTCCTCTAGACTTTTTCCTACATGAATGATATGCAAACATTTTAATAAACAGCCACTACAGAGCCAGTTATCTCAAAATTAATTCAAGCATTCAGTTGTAAAATGCATTTGTGCATCGTATTTTTATTCGCTGATGGTTTTTCGCAATTTTTCTGCAGCTTTGGAAAACTGTGAAGAAAAGTATCCAATTGCCAACCGGATTTTTTTTTATACAACTTAAATTTTTTAAGAATTTAAAATAATGTCTTGAGCAATGTCAGATATCAGCAATCTGTACTTTTCAGTTTAATACTTTTGCGCCAGGACAAATAAATAAAATATTCATCCGGTGTTCGAACCTAGAAATACCAATAATATATCAAGAAAAAAAAACACAAATTGCTGCAAGGAATGTGTATCGGATCGGCAATTGAAAATTGAATTTTTCGCTGTTTTGTTGGAAAATAAAATTGTTTAACCTCAGCGAATAAAATAGAATGTCATTTTTCGAAATAAACGAGCAGCTGTTTCACATCCTGGAGAGATATTTCTGGTCTTATTTCGGTTAATCAGAAACTTAGATTTTGCCATATCTACTTATCTACCAGAGTTGGGCAACAAAAATCGATCCTGCATTTAATTTCCATTTATTTACAATTACTCGAAAAATATATATGTATATTTTCTTTCGTTCATTGAAATTACTAATAACATTTTTTTTTCGCGTCAATTTGAATTTATTCAAAGTAATTGTAATTTTTCTGTTTCTTATTACAACTACTCTAGAAAAATTTCAATTTTTTAAAGGCTAATTGCAAATAATTCGAATAGTATACATTAAATAACTTTTCTTAATGCTGCCATATTAATGTAGTGAGTTAATTTCCATTAAAAAATTTCCCAACTCTGCTAACTGCACTATTAGCTAATACATTCGTTGGTACTCGGTACGTATGTACCATTAAAATCACAAACAATCCCGCGTCACACATCAAGTAATTTGTTGAAAGGCAAAAAGGCCTTCTATGCCTGAGATTGAGCAGTGATCTGGTTTTTGTGTTCACTTTATGTAGAAGTACTTTATCATTGATATATATACATGTATGTATATATATATGCACATAAATATATATAAATATAAATATATATAATTTCATATATATATATAATTCCTAGGCATAAATAGTAGGCGCGATTTTCGAAGCATTCCGCGGACTTCGCAGTCAGGCATCGAATGCCATTTGACTGGTAACACAGATTGTTCGTTGGGACATAAATGCATATAATAATAAATTACACAATACTCTAACTTTGATTCGATTGCCCTTTAAGACTCACGAAGACCGAAAACAAAAAATAAAAAATAACAACAATTGTCTATCTAATTTACAGCAGAAGGTAAATAATTAATTGAAACAACAGGAAAACTGACTAAAAGGAAAATTTGATTATACGGCCGAACCGTTGTCCCTTCTTTGCCACCATCGCCGCTTCTTACGGTTGTTTCCTGCATCTGTTTGGTCCGTGTCGCCGGGTGCTCGAGCGAATTGAATAAACAGCTGCTCAAGCGTTGACGATAATACTGCAAAATCTTCTATACACGGATAATCATTTTTGAGCTCGTTCATCAACGTGTACATTATTGTCCAAGTGACGTCGGGATCAGTTACGTGGTAGCCGATGAAACCCTGTAAAATTAATAGAAAACAGAAATTATTTAATAATAAAAAAATACATAAATTATTATTTACTTATGTATTTATTATAATAAATAATAAATTATTTAATAATAAATGGTTATCGATCATTTATTAGTGATTAATTCTAAGTGCTGAATGATAAATGATAAATTATTATTGAATTCAAATATAAAAATGACTTTTAATAAAAAAATGTCGAGTTGTACGTAAAAAGAATTCTTCTGGCATGAATATAGCGGTTTGAGATTTGAGATTGTATAGCAATGTGAGAGAGACAGTCTAATAATATATGTACTTATCGATTAATCGTGATAATTTATATATTAAGGATGTTCGACTGTTTCATTCTAGTTAAATCAGTGCAAAATTTTAGTAATTGTTTCATTAAAGTTTAATGCATTAAATGACAATAGTAGAGAGTAGTTTGAATTGAAGCATGTATTGAAGCAGTATACATACCCAGATAAAGATTAATAGTGTCAGATTTGCATACAGATTAACTAATTAACGTTACTTTCCAATGGGATACATTTTCGTTCAGTTTTTTCAAGAATAATCTATCATTTTTTGCCAATTTTTATGATTGATGGCTCATTCTCTTTCTTAAAAGATGTTCTACAAATTGACCGGGTGGATATTTGATATGATTGATCATTTAACAATTATCGCCTGGTATTTAACAAAAATCAAAATACTTTCATAAACAAATAGCTATAATTATTAAACAATCAATAATATCAAATATCCAGCCGGTCAATTTGTAGAGCATCTTTTAAGAAAGAGAATGAGCCATCAGTCATCAAAATTGGTTGAAAATTATAGATTATTCTTGGAAAAAACTTAACGAAAATGTATCCTATCGTAAAGTAACGTTAATCAGTTAATCTTTATGCAAATCCGTCACTATTAATCTTTCTCTCGGTTAAGTGTACATGCTTCAATACAAATCAATGCTCCACTACAGTTATTCAATGCATTAAATTTGAATGAAACGATTACAAGAATTTAGCACTAATTTGACTAGTGTAAAACAGTCCAACATCCTTAAGGGGATGCTGGAGTAGATTTTTTTACCATCTTTGGTCGGTAAAAATAAGCGATTTCGTAGTATACACTATTCATCGAAAATATGCTACAAATATACGTCAAATTTTGCAGGGATGTAATAAAAACATTCATGCTTGGGTGTCCGGTCGAATTACTGTTCAAAACATACAAGAAATGTAAGAAATTGTATATTACTGAACCTCTCAAAAACCAATATGGCCGCTCGAAATGTTAACAGGTCCTTTGAGGTAAGATATAAACGTTTCTGGAACTCAGATGTGTTAAATCAGACCGGACACCCATTCTTTGATTATTCCTGAACCTTTCAAAACCATCGGAATGTCGATTACACAAACCAAATCCACGAATAGTGTATACTACGATTGCAAAGACTGTTTGCTTTTCGCACAGGCTCATAGCTGGCAAACAGCATGAATATAGTTCCATCATTAGGAGACAGGTGGCGGTGTTTATTTTTGGCAAAAGCGCCGAGCCATTGCAATGCGACCGTAGCATACACTATATATGGATTTGGCTTGTGTAGTTAACATTCTAATGGTTTTGGAATGTTTACAAATCATCACAGAATTTACGTCGGGTCTGATTTTACATATCTAATTTCCAGAAACAATTATATCTTACAGCAAAGGTCTGTTGACATATGGTGTGCGGGCATTTTTCTTTCGGTATCTTTTGCCAAAAGTAAGCAATCTACTCGGCGCCACCTGTGTCCTAATCGAGAAACTTACCGACCATAGTCAGTATCAAAATCTATTCCAGCATCCCCTTAAGGGGAAGCTGGAGTCGAGTGCAGAAGCAGGTTTTTACCGACCGAAGTCGGTAAAAGCTTTTTCGTAGTTTTGATTATTCTTCGTTAATACGCTACAGATATGCTTCAAATTATACACGATTGTAGTATCAACATAAACAAGTGGACGTACATTCGAATATTGGGTGAATACGTACAATGAATGAAGATATTCGTATATTACTAAGCCTGGATCATCGCGGGGATCGCAAACAGACTACGTGATCGTAGTTTCGGTTTTGCGTAGATTCCTTTTGTGTAATTGACTTTTCGACGCTCGCAGAATATTCAGAGAACGCTAAAGAATGGACGTACATTTCGATTTAACGTATGTGAATTCCAGAATCTTTTATATCGTACCAAACAGACGATGCTGTCAAACCCTGGCGGCCATTTTGATTTCGGGAGGTTTAGTATTATACGATTTTTTTCATTTATTGTACGTTTTCACCAAATATTCGAATGTACGTCCACTCGTTTATGTTGATATTACAATCGTGTACAATTTGAAGCATGTTTGTAGCGTATTAACGAAGAATAATCAAAACTACGAAAAAGCCTGTTTTTACCGACCAAAGTCGGTAATAAAATCTACTCCAGCATCCCCTTAAGGAGGTTCGTCAGTACGGGAAGTGAGGAGTGCGAGCGGTAGTCCTATGCTTATACACGGGCCTATTTCACGGTAGCCAACGGCATAAATGATGTATCTTGATTCGGAGAATTGTCAAATTGGGACGGATAATGTAATTTCAAACGGATATATAAATGTTTTTTAGCAGTATAAAGTTAATCGATATAAGTTTATAATGCTCAAACATATAGAAATTAGAATTTGTAGTATCGCGAATTTGTGGAGAAGTGCGGCAACAAGATCCGTATTTTATGCGGTTGCCTATGAGTATCATGGTGGCGACTACCAGCTGACTACCAACAGTTCAACAGTTATGCTTTTGCAATCATGGAAGGTCGACGTTACAGGTGGAAAGGGAAGCTTATCAGCGAAAAGTGCTATAAGCATATGTTAAAATGAGTACAAAACGGAAAGGATAGGAAAAAAATGAATCGAATATTCGATTTTCGCTCAACCACGTCTCGATTATCGATATAAGATCGTCCGAATCGCGCGCCTGTCGCGCTGAGCCTAGCCTAACTCCCAACTCTCCAATGTTGCCGTACTTCCTGCCTGTTATATCGGCAAGCTGCAAACAACTGCGAAAGTCGTGCTTTCATTCAATAATTTTCATGAACAAAGTAGACAATCAGTCTGATTTTTTAGTGGTATTTACCCAAACTATAACTACAGTGAAATAACAAGGTTTGCATTTTTTCTCTGCATTTTTCTCCGAGTTATAAAGCGATGGAGCTGTCATGTCATAAGAGCCCATATTAAACAGTGTGCAAAAAATACTTTAATTTTATGTGAATGGTGTAGGTAAAAATTCCCAAATAATTCAGGTACATTCAGCACAAAGTATCGACTATGCGATAATATTTTCAGATTTTTCTCTACATTTTGATATTTCTGATGAACCTCCTTAAGAGAGCAGAGTATAAATGTGCGGAGACCGATTTTTCTAAATTCGTGGAATACATACCCTGTTTTGATCACTGAGCTTGCAGACGAGTGTGGTTTCTACTCTTTGCTTTATCTTGTCGACATCCATCGTGTCACATCCTGGATTCAGCTTAATGTGAATATTGTAACCAGCACCGAAGCGTTGCTTCAATTCTTGACTAGCACCAATGCAAACCAGCTGGCCCTTTACCATTATCACCAGTCGGTTGCACAGTGCCTCGCATTCTTCCATGCTGCGAAAAATAACCATTATTTTTTATTCCGATACGTCCCCAAAGTATTAATATATATATTTGAAAATTTAACTTTAAAATACTTAATAAATTTTATTTAAAAAACACTAATTTAATTTATGAAAAATCACCTGTGGGAAGTTAGGATTATCGACTGACCGCCTTCTTGACAAGTTTTAAGCGTGTTCCAAAGCGATCTGCGCGCAGCGGGATCGACGCCGGTCGTTGGCTCGTCCATCAGAACTAATGAAGGATTTCCTATCAGCGCCATAGCGATATTCAGACGACGTTTATTACCGCCACTGTACGTTCCACTCGGTTGTGCGGCGCAGCGTATTAAATCTGCGGGAAAAATTGTAAAAACATTAATTTCTATTTTCAACAAAATCTTTAGGTCTCTAAATCAACATTTCAGTGATTTGGTGTCTCAAAATATTTTCCATATCGTTCGCAAATGTATTGACCATTTTTCCATCTAATTATACCTAAAATATTCGTCAAAATATGCCTTTTATAGTCTTAGAAACTTTTAAAAGCACAAAGTTTTATCGGTAAAATTCACTTTCACAAATTTTGTTTGCCGTGACAAAGGCGCGATTTAAATGCTTGAAAGTTCATTGAAATTGGCGTTCTTACTCAATTTCTGAATCCACTTTTCGACAGCGAACTTCACTTCGTACTTCGGTATTCCTCGCAGCCTCGCGAAGAGGTAAAGATGTTCGTAAGCATTGAGGGTGTCGATTATTGCGTCCTGCTGTGGACAGTAGCCCATTTCCTCAAGGTACTAAAATAAACATGTCGATATGTAAGTTTTTCTATCGAAAAAAAAAAGTACGATGGATCGCTTTTTTCATGTCTATTGTAGCCCCAAAACGTTACCTTCGTACGATCAGTCCCGAGGCTGTGATCCTTCAGGAACATCGAACCACTATGTGGTATTTCGGCGCCGGTCAACATTCTGAATGTCGTACTCTTTCCTGCACCGTTTACGCCGAGAAGACCAAAGCATTCGCCCTGTTTCACTCGGAAACTTATTCCCTTCACGACCTCGAGATTTCCGTAACATTTGCTCAACTCGTGAGCGAGGAATATATTTTCAGTTTCCATACTCTGATTCCTTCCGTCTGAAATGTATATTGGTTCATTATTTTTTCGTAGATCATTCAAAATGACATCTATTACAGTGTTTTACATAAAAGTGAACTGTATTTTAAACACCTATCTTTTCCGAATAGTTAATGTAAAAAAATGATCAAATGGTTATTAACTTTCACAATGCTTCCTCATTATTTTTCACTTCGACTCCACTCTTTAGTAGAGAAAATGTGAAGATATACTACAGAAATGATCGTGTGAAGTATGATCCTTTCACTTTTTACGTCGTTTTCCTCTATGAGGATGCTAAAATCGATTAACACACTTCCTCATAGTGTTAGCTTTGTATTTTTAACTATTTTATAAAAATGGAAAGAAAAGAAATATTCAATTTGAACTTTTCTCTAGTTTTTGACAATGTGACTCACTCTTTAACAGCCATTTAGCGACTTCCGCTGAGACGACATGCTCCTCTTTTTTTACAAGTTCGTCCATAGTCGATGTGCTTCCCTTCAGCGGTTGCCGATGTATACGTGCCCATATTTTGAACAGCAATTTCTGTTCCAATATGAATATGATTGCAAAGAACAGAAATACAGAACCGGTCATCCAGTAAAGACTGCTTGGTAGACTCGTCCACAGCACATTGTCCGCAAAGTAGGGAAGTGGTTTTTTGCACGATCCGTTCAGACAGTCCAAACCTACATTTTTTTTCAATTTAAAGTGTCAATATTTTCTAAACTTAAACCATTTTTTTTCAATTTAAAGAAGTGCCAGTTTTTTAAAAGCTGGTTTCTTCGCACTGAATAGATAAATTTGGAGAAAGAAATCTCACTCACTGCAGCAAACGTCTTTCCATTTCGTATTGGTAACGTTGCAAGACACGTTGAGAAGTTGATTTGACATACTTCGACATCTGCCGTTCTCTACTACAGTTACAAAGAACGATGCATGACCGTAAATCAAACTCATATGGGGAAACAGAAGAAATACACGGCTCTGTACTTCACGAAAACCGTCGTATATTTTACTGTTGACAGTGCTAACCAGACCGTACAACAGAAAATCGATGAAACCTGCGATAAAGAATATTACATCAGAAAATTATCAACAACTAAATTAATAATATACAAATTAAAATTATATTTTTGCTTCCTCGTATGATTGGTTTACTTGAAGAAAAATTGAGTTTTTAATGTCAGGATATTCAAAGTCATCGAAAATATTGCGAAAACTTTTCGTTAATTTGACTATCATATACACTGAGAGAAAATTATGGTATTAGTAACTACAAAGTGACAACTATTCATTTTTAGTTCCTCCAACTAACTTTTTTTTAATTGCCACAACCATCGAATAGTTACTGTAACTATCAAATAGTTACCATAACTATAAAAATAGTTGCATGGACTAAAAATTAATAGTTGTCACGTTATAGTTGACTGTACTATTACGATTTTTCTGAGTGTAACACAGCGACAATCTTAAGTAGATGAAGCCAATATGTTTAAAAATAATTATTATTTTAATTACTAATTCGTTAATAAATTTGATTTTACTATCGATGATTCGGACTCAATGAGACACGTTAATAATGTTTAATCCACTTACTTAGAATGAGGGGCGATATGCTCAGCAAGTTGATGCTGGTGTTCATAGATTTCTTCCAGAAACTGAAGATGTAAACGAGCGGTAAAACGCTCGCACCGAACATGAACAGAATCAGGAAGAAAGTCACTGCAAAGAGAATAAAAGTAAGTCAATGTCAATTTTTTTTTCTTATTCTATATCAGCGATGGGCGACGTTCCAATGACAGAATATTTTAAATACCTTTTTGTTTACATAATTGTGGATTATTAACCTTCTGAAGTATTGATTATAAAAAAACAATTGCTGCAAGTTGTTGATTAAATTTTAAAAGAATGACTGAATTTAAATTAATTTAATTTCTAATATAAATTAGTAAATATACAATCTGTGAAACGTGCATATTAATTGTTTAAAATATCTGGAAACACAGTGAAAAAAATTTAAGGAGGATCGGTGGCCACTCCCAAAGTCAAATCAGAGATAAATTTTCGCGATCGATTCTTTAAAGTTTAATGCATTAAATAATAACAATGGAGGGTGATTTGTATTGAAGCGTGTAGACTTAATCCAGAGAAAGATTAATAGTCACGGATTTGCATAAAGATTAACTGATTAGCGTTTCTTTTCAGTGTGATATATTTTCGTTCAGTTTTTTCCAAGTATTATCTTGAATTCTTTGCCGATTTTTATGAACGATAGCACATTATTTTTCTTAAAAGATACTCTACGCATTGACCTCCTACATATTTCATAGTGTTCATCGTTTTGTAATTATAGCCTGTTGTTTATGAAAGTATTTTAATTTCTGTTAAACGACAGTCTAGAATTATTAAACAATTAACACTATGAAATATCTAGGCGGTCAATTCGTAGAGTATCTTTTAAGGTAGAGAATGAGCTGTCACTCATTCAAATCGGCCAAGAATTACAGATTATACTTGAAAAAAACTGAACGAAAATGTATCCCATTGAAAAGAAACGTTAATCAGTTAATATTTATGCAAATCCGTCACTATTAATCTTTCTCTGGATTAAGTCTACATGCTTCAATACAAATTACCCTCCACAGCTATTATTTAATGCATTAAACTTTAAAGAATCGATTACAAAAATTTATCTCTGATTTGACTTTGACAGTCGTCACCGATCGTCCTTAATTACTTACAAAAGGACTTTTTAGAGGTTAAACATTTTTTCTCACAAGAACGAATATTTTTTTTTAGAATGTTTAGACATGTGTGTCGAAGAAAAGATTAAAAAAATAATTGAATGTTCTCATCTGTGTTGGTTAAAAATAATGGAAAATGTATAATTGAATGAAAATCTTTGGCAAATCTTCACTTCGTATCGTAATAAACGTTCTGCAAAATTTTCAGACAAATAAAAAATCAGGCGCACGGATTTCAATTAGTGGAGCAACTGATGAATGACATACTTTTTTTCATTAACTTTCAAAATCTTTGAAAAATTACATTGGATTTTACTTACTTATCTCCGTTCCATGATAGTAATTCGTGCCGTAGGCTGCGTCGGCAATGGCGAACATGCAGATAAGCAAAACCGAGGAAATCATGAATTGCACGAGATCGAAGAGGTACATGGATATCCAGTAAGACAAACTCGATGCTCCGGTCATGAATTGCAGTTGTTTGACTCCCGACAAATTCTCCTGTAGCGGATGCGTCACGTAGAGCGCAACAGCAGGAGCGAGAAATACCGCGAGGGCCATCGTAAGACTAAAAGCTGCTGTCGGATCGCGAGACATTGACGAAAAAGATTGCGGTAGCTGTTGGGCCGACAGTGATATTTTATAACTGTCGTCGCCCGTTGCTACCTTCACTATAGCGTTCGAGAGCATGTTCAGCGTTGCGGGAATGCCCAAAAGAGCTGTTCCTGAGTAAAATCCATTTGCGTGAATCGCTTCATCGTTGTCGCTGAATTCGCCGGATACTATGTACTTGTTGCGGTAGGCGCTTAAGTCTTGTCTCGCCACTTTGAGTAACTCTGCGAAAATTAAGTTGACAAATCTTTTTCTATAAAGTTGGAATATTTCAAAGATTATTTTTGCATAACTGAAGCTTTAAATAAGGATTTTAAAACGGAAGGCTCAACAGCAGAATTTTAAATCCCCATTAATTCATGAAATATAGTTTACAATACAGTTTGTTTTGTAATTATGGTTTCATAATAATGATATGTAGTGATTACAAAAAAAGAGTGTAAATATTTAAATAGATGCAAAAACTACTAATTTTCGCTTAAATATTGAAAGAAATAGTGGAAAAAGAGAAAAAGATTAATGCATTACTTATGTTTCTTCATTTTTTCAAAAAGATTACTACGAAATTTTGTTCGAGCTTTATTAGCCTTTCGAAACAAGCTCAGGTTTGGATTCGCCAATTTGAATAACTCTGTCGTAAATAAGTTTAAAGAAAAAAACATTTTCCTATAAAGTTACAATGTTTAAAGGATTATGTTTGCCAATCAACTAGACCACGTTCTAACAAATGAAATTAAGTTTCGTTGCGTCAATTAGAAAGAAAAAGGAATATTAAACCCATGATGTAACACACTCCACTTTGGAATATTATAATCGTTGTAAAATGCCGTTTTCAAAGTGTTGTAATAGTTTTCATACCTTCAGTCATATTGGCAGTCTGTTCAATGAGTCTGGAAGTTCCGCCAAAGGAATTGGCGCTTTTCTCGTACGCGCTGCCGAAAATCGGATTTTTAGCATAGGACAAGGATTTGAAGTTTGAGTAAGCGTCCGCGGAGAGCGAAATAGGATCGGCGACTTTAGAGGAACCGCCGTGATCCAGGACCAACAAGATAGCCGATAGACAAGGCAAAACCAGCTGTAAAACCACGAAACGCATGAAAAAAATCTCGAAATAAAGTTTATGTACAGGTAGAAAAATGATTTTTTTTTTACAAACAAAACTTACGGATATGAATAAATTCCACATATTCTTGCGTGTGAAGGCCAATTTTTTGATAATATAGGCGTAACAACATTGCGCCAGGTAAGGAAATCCTCTGATTTTCACAAATGTTTTGGCTGCTTGACCCATCGAATCCGTCTCATCGCCATGTTCACGTGTTACTCTGTCGACAAACAGTTTTTATAAATGAAGAAAATCGATTTGTTACGATACAGCATGTAACAATCTTGGTGCAACGAAATCATTTGAGCAACTAAATGTCATTACATGTCATTTATGCGCAATAATTTCAGTAGCTGTGTTTTAATAGGGAAAAAATTGAGCTAGCAAGGATATTCAGGAAGTTCAGTATTTTTTTAGACACGTCTTACTGGGAGTGATAACTGTCAATGATTTTGCTGCAGCAATGTTGCTAACTTCGTATTTACTACTTATTAGCATATTTATAAACTTTAAGAGCAGCAACGTCATTTCTGCAGTAAAATCATTACAAAATCTTATTCCATCCAATTTTATTTATATACAGAGTATTTATGAGGCATTCCACCGGATATCGACAGGGTCGCGAGCCTCATTTTTTTTTTGTTCTTTTGAGATGTTGTAGAGCAATATACAAAAAAACACTCTAGAAATTTTTGTAGATTTTTAAACATTTGTGGTTTTTTAATTACCTAAAATTTTATTTTCTCAAAAAGTACGTCGACGATTTTTTTTTTTTTTACAGTAAATTCTGTGTCCAAAAACAACATTTTTGAGCCTAGGCCCAGAGTGGGGCCGAGGCCTAGATTAGTAGCTAAAAATAAAACAAAATTTTTAAGAATGTAAAAAAATACCCCAAACTTGAATCTCTCTAAAAGTACGTCGATGATTTTTTTCCAAAATTTTATTGTCAATTTCGTGTACAAAAATGACATTTTTGAGACTAGAAAGAAAATAGGGGGCAGTCTAGAATAGCAACTGAAAATAAAATTCGCCCGAATTTTTTGAGAAAATCAAATTTTAGGTAATTAAAAAAAACACATCTAGATGTAATAGACCCCCTTTGTAACACAACACCTCCTGGCATTGTAAGCAAAAGCAAATTTCCGACAGAATCGCTCTTCGTTAAGCTTACTAATTTATTAGTTCAAGCTTAATTTATTGCATAGCCATTCTTCTACTAAAATAATTCAGTATAGTAATTAATAAGGAATTGACATCCAGGCTGAAGGACTTCGGTCAATGGCCAATTGGCCTCTACGCTGGTATATATATATATAATAATAGTAATAATAATGTGATACATACAGATTGTAAAGAGGTCAATAAAATGTCGTTTTACTACTACTACTAAAAAAACACACATTTTTTTAAAAACCTAAAAAAAATTCTAGAATGTTTTTTATAGCGCTCTACATCTCAAAAAAAAAAAAAAGATGCAAAGTAGAACCTTGCACATTGCTTCCTCATTCTTTTTCGCTTTTTACAAAACCGCCTTTATGAGGAAGTTTCTTTATTTTATTTTTGGCTTCCTCATAGAGGAAGCTTTGCGAAAGATGAAAATTATTGACGAAGTTGATGATTTCTGACGTTTTACGAAATCCAGAGCGACACCAATATCTTTTAAAAAAATTCAAAATCGCGTAAAATCCGAACCGCTTTACCGATCATCACGAAATTTGGTACGTAGCAGGACTGAATGTTATTTTTCATGTGTAGAAAATTTCAGTCGATTAATTGAAATTTTACATGAATTAGAGTAAAACGAAAATTTTTCGAAAAATTCAAAATCTCATAAAAACCGAACCGCTTTACCGATTTGGCCAAATTCCATACCAAAGATCATATCACTTTGTTCAATTTTAATACGAAGTTTCAGCCCGATAGCTAAAAATTCGTTCGAACTAAAGTATTTACGTACTTTTTCGAAAATTTCAAAATTCTTATAAAAATGAAATGCGTTAAGCGATTTTTGTCAAATTTATACCAATTGAAGATTAGCCAGTACTGTATATGTTGTTTAAATTTGAACTGATTCGGTTGAATACTTTATAAGTTACAGTTACATCTGGACACACACATCTGGACAATTTTTCTAAATCACCTTTCTCGATGTTTTAGACCATTTTAAACATTTTTACTTGAAAATCTCGAAAAAAAATAAAATTTCATGAAAACAAAGCTTCCTCTATGAGGAAGCAAAAAAGAAAAATGAGGGTGGCGACGCTGTCTTATTTGCACTTATGACGATCTGACAGAAACGGACAACGTATATCTCATCAGTGATGTAACATCACCTTAAATGTATATTACACATGTGAACCGTGCGTAAAACGTAATTATCAATAGCTTTTAGTTACCTGAGGAAAACTTGCTCCAGAGTGATGACTGAGACACTCAGACCCGTGACGCCGAGCTTCTTTTTTTGCGATTCCAACCTGTCAAGGGCATCAGGCAAATTTTCGGCCAATGGTATCGCGAGAACAGTTTTTCCGTCGTCTTGGCTGAGAAGCTGAGCGTTCAGGCCTATTTCGGCGATGATTCGATGCGGATCGCACGATGGTTCGGTGGACAGAGTTACTTCCACCTGTCCGTCACCTAAAACCGTAATAAATCCGCTCTTATGAATCTTATTACAGTTTTATACAATTAATTTATGTCGAAACCGATTTTATGATTTTTATTATACTTTCATATAGATTAGTTAAGATGAATTTAATTTTATGCATTATAAATACTTTCATACAATTTAATGACGATAAATTCAATTTTATTCCTCTTTGAATAAATTTAATGAGGTGGAATTAATTTTCATTCAATTTTGTACGAAAACATTTCAGTTTATTTATCAATTTTATTTGCAATTATTTATCTAAACTTACCGTAGAGTTTTTTCAAAAACATGGAAGTACCGTAACTTCGCATTTTACCAGAATGAATAATGGCAACTCTGTCGCCGAGAATGTCAGCTTCTTCCATATCGTGAGTGCTGATCAGAATAGTCTTTTCTCCTCGTAGTTTCTATTAACAATAAGTCATTTTTTTTTGTTAATCATTCGACAAATTTTAATGCCAAGTAATTGTTTATTTTTTATATTTTTGTTACCAGTATGATATCCCAAACTTCTCGTTTGCTTTCGGCGTCCATGCCGGAGGTTGGCTCGTCCAGAATCAAAACCTGTTTGAATCGAATTTTATTCAATTATCACAACATATATGATTTTAAAGGGAGGGGATTTTCTGCATTCAAAAGAATATATTTTCTATGACGTCAGCAGATAAAGAAGTGAGATATATACGCTGTTAGAAAAGACTGGAAGTTTTTATCCATAAACTTGTCGTCTAAATTTAATGTACAATTGTAATATAAATTTAATGTACTTTTGCGACAAAATTAATGCAAATTATTAAAATTCAGGTACTTTTACTGTAAAATTAAAGTAAATTATTGAATTTTCTGTACTATACATTAATTTTACATTACACTTGCATACTAAATTTAATATACCAGTTTATGCATAAAAACTTCCAATACTGTACATTAAATTTCAAGTAGATTTTTTTTACGGTGTATAAATGAATATCAGCAATTTTGAAAAAGGAAAAATACTCACGCTCGCGTCACCGATTACCGCCATAGCCAGACACATCCTTCGCTTCTGTCCTCCCGACAGTTGATTGGCCATAAAATTCTTTTTATCAGTTAAATTCACCTTCTCCAGCAATACATTAACTTCTCCCTGTAACTGGCTTTTCGTTTTGTTTTTCGCTTTCAGCTGAAAAACACAATTTTCATTTCAGATAACGTCATGTCACATTCCAGGAGCGACAATAAAATTCTTTGAATATTCATATGTATTTGAAAAACGAATTTATTTCATGAGACAAAAAAATGTACTGCAAATGTGTTGAAATATAAAAAAAAAAAACTTTAAATTACCAATTTTCAAAATGATATCGCGAAGAACTCTACATTTTTATCGAATTTGTAACCACACACCTGGAATTACGTAGTGAATTTGATGAAGAGAGTTTTATGCTGACTGGAATAATGTCTACAGCTATTGCAATCATTTTGGGATAATGTGTAAAAAGCGTTAATTTATGTAAAAATAAAATAAAAGTTCTAAGTTGAACTTTCGATAATAGACAAATTTCCTTAAGATGAAAAAGTTTCATGTATAAAAGTAATTTTAAAAGATACACACCATTCCGAAGAACAGAACTTGCTCGAAGACGTTAAGATCAGGAAAAACCATATTTTCCTGGGGACAAAGTCCGAGATTTCCGCGAACAGCGTCGAGTTCGTACTGTACATTTTTGCCGTTGATGAAGACCATTCCTTCACTGGAGCCGGTGAGACCGGCGAGAATCGACATCATTGTAGTTTTTCCAGCACCGTTGTGACCGAGCAGAGCGGTTATCTGGCCTTTGTAGAAATCTACGTTGATTCCCTTAAGCGCCTGGACGTTCGTACGGCGAAGCCAATCGGTCATGTAAGTTTTTTTAAGATCGCGAATCTGTATTCCGGGTGTGAAGGATCCATCTGGTACTTTTTCGAATTCTTTCTGGTCGGCACCGTTGTAATCCATGTTGGAAGCCTCCATCGCATCGTGAAACACTTTGTTGCCCTTCTGGAATAAATGACAACAGAATTTTTAAATCTATCATCATTTCCTATCAAGTTTGTGTGAAATTTCATAAAGATGTTCCTATCTATTAGTGAGAAGATCGATACAGATTAATATTACTTAAGGGGATGCTGAAGTAGATTTATTTACCGACTTTGGTCGATAAGTTTCTCAATTATAACACAGGTGGCGCCGACGTAGTCTGTTTACTTTTGGCAAAAGATACTGAATCTCCCGAAATTCAATATGGCCGCACACGATATGGCAATAGACATTTGCTGTTAGATATAATTGTTTCTGGAAATTAGATATGTAAAATCAGACCGGACGTCAATTCTGTGATGATTGCTGAATATTCCAAAACCATCAGAATGTCAACTACACAAGTCAAACCCATATATAGTGTATACTACGTTCGCGTTGCAAAGGCTCGGAGCTTTTCCAAAAGTAAACAGACTACGTCGGCGCCACCTGTGTTCGAATGGGGAAACTTCATTCACGCTCTTCTCGACCTACTCTGATCGCGAACAAACTGCGTAAACGTACTTTACAAACTACGTGCGCTTCTTTTGTGCTATCGCCAATCCAACAGTCTTGAAAAATGCGAAGAACCTCATAGAATCGGCGTCCACGCTCTTCTTTTGAATGTGATGTCTAGAAATGTTTATATAGGACGAAATAGGTGGTATTGACAGTTCGAGCGGCCATATTGGTTTTCGGTAGGTTTACAAAATTACGATTTTCTTTATTTTTCAAGTGTTTTCATCCAAAATTCGAGCGGACGCCGATGCGCCTATGTTGATATTATAATCCTGTGCAATTTGAAACATATTTGTAATATATTAACAACGTAGTTTGTAAACTACGAAACTGAAGGTTTTTACCGACCGAAGTCGGTAAAAAAATCTACTCCAGCATCCCCTTAAGGTAGTCGCTCTGCTAGTTAAATCAGCGAGAATTTTTTAAAAGCGTTTCTAACAATTTTCCTGGTTCTATTGACGGTTTTAAAAAGTGGTTTGTACATCTGCATGCTTTCTCAATATATAAATGGGGCATTCCATCCCGATTCGACCTGGGTCTGACCGTTGTACTCCCCGATTTGGCTCGTAATTTTTTGTAAGATTGTTTAGACCCTCCAAAACACCAGATTTTTTATTTTTATTTTTTCTATACAATTTTTTTTAAATATTTTTTTATAGTGACATATCGAATGCCATAATTTAAAAATCTGAAAAATACTTTGTTGAATATCAAAATTTTCTAGCTTATAGCCAAAGTGGGCAAAATGTTTCTTTTTATAGTTGTCAAGCTTTTGGAATTTTAAAAAATTATGAAAAAATAGGGAAAAAAAATGTATCTACTACAAACGATTGGTCAAACATTTATTTATGTAAACTCGGATTTTTTAGAATTTTTTCAGATTTTTAGAAATTGATCAAATTTTTCTGAACTAAGACTATTCCAGTCCCCTATACGTCACATTATAGTACCAGCATGCCGTAATTAAAAAATCTGAAAAATACTTTGTTGAATCTCAAAATTTTCTAGTTTAGAGCCAAAGTGTGGAAGATTTTTCTTCACATAGTTTTTAAGCTTTTTTAATATAATAAATTATTTAAAAAATAGAAAAAAATCAATCTACTATGGACGACTTGTCAAACATTTCTGTATATGAAACTGTATTTTTCAGAATTTTTTCAGATTTTTAAATTATGGCATTCAGTATGTCACTTCCAAAAAATATTTTAAAATAATTTGCATATAAAGAATAAATAAATAAAATCTGGTGCATTTGAGGGTCTAAACAATCCTACAAAAAATTACGAGCCAAATTGGGGAGGTCAAGGATCAAACCCAGGTCGAATCGGGATGGATTGCCCCAAATATAAGGACGGATACGGTTTGAAAAAAAAATACACTGATATATGAGTCATTCTTCGTCAATTCAGCCACTTTTTTTCGAACCTTTTTGATTGGCTCCATAATTAGACACATTGTAGTACCACTTGAAAGTACTCTCTCCTAATTTTTTCAGATTTTTAAATCCAATATTACGGAACATGGGCTATTTCTTTAAAGTCAATATATCTTGAAAAATTAAAGTCATAGAAAAAAATTGTTTCAACATAAATATTGTAGTTTCATGTGAACTTTTCAATGAAATTTTCCAAACAATTTTGTCGTCCCGATAAAAATGCTTTTTCGCTAAAATATATAAAGATTATTTTTTTAACCAAAAAATGCAATTTTTTTTTTTGGCTGCAAAAATTACAGAATCTTTGCGCCTATCTATTGATAACATAGAAACATTGTCAGAATGGGTCCGATCAAAGTTCCGGAGTAAAGACATCATTTGTTCAAGGTAAAAAAAATTTGTTGAGAAAAAAAAAAGAAAAATGTTAACAACGCTTTTATTTGAAACTTGTAGTCCATTCAATGATAAATAAATAAAATAATTGGTCCATTATAGAATTTTTCAAAATGTTATCTGACAAAAGTTTTTTTACTCTGAAGTAATTATTTTTTTATTCCGTAACTTTGATCGGACCCACTCTGACAAGTTTTCTATGTTATCAATAGATAGGCGCAAAGATTCTGTAATTTTTTCAGCCAAAAGAAAATTGCACTTTTTGATTAAAAAAATAATCTTTATATATTTTAGCGAAAAAGCATTGTTATCGGGCCGACAAAATTATTTGGAAAATTTCATTGAAAAGTTCACATGAAACTATAACTTTTATATTGAAACAATTTTTTTCTATGACTTTAATTTTTCAAGATATATTGACTTTAAAGAAATAACCCATGTTCCGTAATATTGGATTTAAAAATCTGAAACAATTAGGAGAGATTAATTTTAAGTGGTACTACAATATGTCCAATTCTGGCATTAGTCAAAAAGGTTCGAAAAAAAGTGGCTGAATTGACGAAGAATGCCTCATATACAAATGTCCGATAAAGTGTTTTTGGCATTCAGTTTTTCATTGGAAAATACTGTAATTTTGATCCAATTATGACCAATTATCGGTGTTCGGCTGTTTCAAGTTTCAAAAGAATACATTTCTTTTAATGACATAAGCAGATAGAGCAGTGTGATATTTATCAATGAATATTAGTAATCTGAGTCTAACTCCATCTCCTTAAATTTCAAAGAAATGTAAAAATAATGAACTGCGACTAGAAACTTACCTGCAAGCAGAATAGCGGATTTTGCGCGACGCCGTATTTTCCCGGTCGTACAGCATAGACGTAGAGAGCCATCAAAAAGTGTATAACGATTCCGAACAGCGAAAAAATTGTCAAAACTCCTATACAGCTTTCACCGGGAGCCGTTGGGTTTCCAACATTAAATATGTTGCTCCAATGAATGCCAGTCACTACAAAAAAACGATATCATCTTTACAGTCTAAAAATAATTTTAAAAAAATGTATATTCAATGAATATACATTATTTAGTTATTAGCATTTCAAGTTATTAAGATGTTATTTAATGTTAAATAAACGTACAGCTCGATTCGTAAGCATTGATTTCATCGAATACCCGACTGAGCAAGAAGTTTGGACTCAGAATTCCCAGGTATATGAGAAATCGTCTCAAGCCCGCACCGGTTGCGAATTTGTTCAGTACGTCCATGAGCATCGTGATCATAAAAGCAGCGAAAATTCCATGAGATGCTGGAAACGTGGAGAGGATTATTCAATCTATCTTTCGAACTAAATAGCGTCACATGTTGTGATGAAATGTTGCAATTTTTGCTGGATTCTTAACATATGTTTGCACCAACTCATGTAACTGATCCTAATTTAATCTACTTATAATAATTTATAGAATTCATATTACACATTCTCAACGCAATTGACAATGTTTAAATTTCCGAATTTAAAAAAAAGCATTACTTATATGTCCTCATTTCAAAAATAATAAACAATTGTTTGTAAAATCATAACTATCAGGTGAAACGATAAATGTTTATCAAACAAAAAGTTAAAACTTAAAAGTTCTGTTGTATATGCATTCAATTTAATCCAACAGATTGTAAAAATTAGTTTTTTGCATAATAGGTACTTTGATTTATACCTTCGCAAATTAATAATAGTACAATTGCATACAACCAATTCAATTCGCTACTTTTTAAACATTTTTTTTGTTCATTTTCATGCATTGACGTAGCTAATCCAGCAAAAAAACGCAATGTTTCGACACCAAAGACGCTGCCATTCCGATAACATAAACAATAAAGAATTATTGACGGTATGGCTTATCTAATTGATATCGCGGATCGATAATGGCACTCACGTTTCCATAGGTAAGCCGTGATATGCATGCCAAACGCAATAACGTGACAAGCATGTATAGTAAGGACGATCCATATTACAAAGCTATTGCTGTACATCAGGTATGGAATTACTGATGGTGGAAGGAAGTACTTGAGCAGTATTACTATCGGTGCGAGATAAATAATGCTGAAGAGTACGCCACTTATCAACCAGCTGAATAAGTTCTGACGATTCTTAACACCGTTCACTGACATGAGAATCTGCGAGTGGATGTGGAAGAATCATGAATTTGCGTTATTTTATCTCGTTATTGTTATCTCCATGGTTTTTTGTCATCAATAATTCGGTGTAATCTTTCAATATCGACTACTCACGTTAATGCCGATATACTTTTCGTTCGTCGGGAATGTCACTTCGATGCAGAGAACGACTAGGAAAGTGAGCCTTGCGAGCTCGCTGAATGCTTGTCCCGCTAAACGCGCAGCTTCGTCGATCTTTATGTAAGGCGGATACGGCATTTGTTGAATTGACATCTGAATGAAAATGGATAATTTATACGTGTGTGTAGTTGTAGAAAAAATTACAATGCCTTGCATATTATTTTATTTAGTTTATTGTTCATAACCAGAATTGTAAAACCCCATTAATTCAATCTAGTTTACAGAACAGTTTGTTTTGTAATTATGATTTCATAATAATATTATGTAGTAATTATAAAATAGAGTGTAAACTTTTTAATAGCTGCAAAAAATACTAATTTTTGCTTAAATATTAGAAGAAATGGGGAGAAAAATAATTAATGCATTAATTATGTTTCTTCATTTTTTCAAAAAAATTGACATGAAATTTTATTACAAAATAATAATTTTTGCAGCTATTCGAAAGTTTAATCAGTGTATTATAATCGCTACATGTTTTTTTTATGAAATCACAATTATAGAGCTGATTATGACATCATCTTTATTTCTATAAGTATTAGGCATTTACAACTCTCTTCATAACATCTTCTCTATGAAAAAGTAAATTGCTCAATTATGGCTTTCTCATAGAGGAAACTTTGCGAGCGACGAGCCAAAAAGGATGGGGAAGCAATACCCAAATTTCCTCTTAACAATTCTTTTGTTTGCTTTTTGGTTTTATTTTACTTTGACCATCATCAAAGTAAAATAAAATTCAAACGAAATTAAAAAATGTAAAATGCTATAAAATATCAATTTTTGAATGGATTCTCAATAATTTCAGTACTAAACATCAATGGTTTTGGTTTGAACCATTCTCGAGTTGAAACATACTTTTTATTATGGAGTTTTGAAATTCCACCAAAACTATAACTGCTTTATCAATTTTACACAAAATCTCACCTTTTACCAAAGATCGAATCAGTCTGTTGGAGTATCATTTGAGTTTTTTCATACAGAAGGGTTAAATGTATAAAATAGAGACAAATTAATTACTTTTAATTAACTTTTTCATATAATTACGTCAATTTTTCGAAAAATTCACAACTCCATAAAGTCAAAACCACTTTACGAATTTCAGCCAATAGGATATCGAAATATGCTAAATTTTATAAAAATTAGATCAACCAGCAGCATGAAAATCTCGAAATAATAAATTTTCACGAGAACAAAGTTTCCGCGGTTGGAGCTGGGGAACAATTAGAATTTATTGAAAAAGCGTGATTTATCTAAATTATTCATAATTATTGTAAAAAAGTGAAAACATTAAGTTTTGCGTAGTAATTTCCAGAGGTTTATTTTTTAGGGCGGTTAAAAATGATGCGGGAATTCTTAGATTCGTCATCAGCTTTGAAAAAATGTAAATGTCATTAATCAGATTTTATTTTTGTCAATTAATTATCTGATGAAAAAAAATAACTGTACCGTGGTATTTATTGTTTCATAACCAGGGGCTACGAGTTTGATGTAGATCTGATCCAGGCAAAATTGCATCTGAGGAAATTCCGGGAGGGATGCGAATAAGTAATGAGCTGCTCCACCGTTCTCCTCTTCTTGGTACAAATCTGTTGGTAAGGGGCTCGTAACCCTGGCTTTGTATTTCAAATGTTTTGTCGAGTTTGTTAGTTCGGAAAATACGAGGCCGATACATCTTAAACCGCTTTCCTCCGACTGGTGGTGAGCAAATTCTACCAGCATTGTCTCCTCGCTCGTCGAACCGATAACCTCTGTTAAAGTTCGAAAAATTGTTGAAACGCTTTATTCTTAAGAGGAGGAGATCAAGAAAAAATCAGTGGCATTCGTCGATGCTCACTTGTTCGAATGCAGATATTATATGAAAAAATGTACCGTTGACACGTTCATCCAACAAGTTTTTGCTAGGGGTCCACATTATTTTGCCGAAAATTCATTTCGCCGATTCGATGGGTTGCCGAAAATCACCTTGCCGATCGTCATTATGCCGAAGAGTCAATTAACGGAGTCAACGTTTCGGCGAAAATTGATATCGCCGATATTGAGTTATTACTAAAATGGAGATATGTAGAAATAATATTTTGGCAAAATGGTTTTCGGCTTCATGATGTTTCGGCGATTTAGCAATTCGGCAAAATGGCATTCGGTATTATAGAGTTTTAGCATGTTGATGGTTCGGCAAAAAGAGGGTTTACCTTTGCTAGGTGGAAAAAATAGCTAGTTATTCAGTCATCTGCAATAATTCTTTTTTTAAATACAAACTTTAGGCTTCTATAAGAGAATCAGTAGACCAAAAATTTCTAGATAATTCTTAGTTATACATAATATGTATCCGACGGATATAAGCTCCGTTTTTTTCTAATAATATGCGAACTTATCATTGATTCAAGAATATTTTTATATCATCATTCAAATGCATGGCATTTTCTTAATTTCAATTCTATTCTAAATCGACGAACTTATGTCGGAAAGCTTAATTTTGCGTACAACTGACAATTACTTGAAAATATTTGACCTACCGGTTTTCTTAGAAAAATGTACAGAAAGTAAAAAAAAAATTATTGTATGTGACCCAAAATAACTGGATGCTTTTGCCATCTAACAAAATAATCTTCATTTAAGGGGTACATATCGATAGTACATATTTTTTCATGTAACACCAGCAACCAAACAAGTGAAATATGCATAAAAGGAAATCACTAATCTTCACCCAATTTCCCCTTAAAGTATTACATCCGAATATAATTTATTGAGTCTTTTTACTGCACTTTTGGAACTGATTTTAATCTGTTTTTTTTTTCGCATAATTTTTAGACGATTCATTTTTAGACTGCAATGTCATTCAAGACATGAATATATGAAGCCATTGTGCTGCCTGTTTCGTCTTATCTCAAGCTCTTTCTGATTTATAACAATTTTTATTACTTGAAAAAAATAATAAAAAAAATTTACTCGAAAACCATAATAATCACTATAATATTTTGGCCTACAAATGATAGGAGACAACAAACTATTGACTGTATTTACTGTTCCTTTAACTCTCGTTTCAATATCTATTTTATTTGTATCAATTCTTATTCCCTGAAAATCGATTCTTTGAAAAATCATAATTATCGTAATAATCTCGTAGGCAAACGATAACCCGTTTAAGAATGGAAATTTTCGCGCATTCCACACGAAAGAAGAATACAGCCAAGGGCGATATTCTTCGGTGATTAAATGGCATATCACTCACGAGAAGAAGGCACATTTTTTTTTTTTTTTTTTTTTTGCAGACATAACTTTCGTATCATTTTGCGTGACTAATACACGCTGTTATCGATTGCTACTAACGATGAGAAGTCCCGATATCCGATTAAAATGAAGATTCATCTTATGATCAGATGAATCAATTTCGATAGTACTTCCCAATAGACACGCGATTTTATCTTAACTGTTTATTATCATGTGGTTATTCGTTTAAGCCTTCAATGAATTGAGAATTTTTTATTTCGTATCACTATTGCCTACTGTAGTGATACAGAATTACGAGTGTTACATGGTGGCCATTTTTTTTTTCCAGAAAAAATTCCCCGACTTTTCCCTGACTAATTTATCAATTTTCCCTGACCGAAATTTTAAGGACATCGACTAAAAAATTTATAACGCGAATAAAAAAAAATGTATTAGAAACAGATACGTGTTTTTGATAAGTTATTTATTTCTCGATCAACAACGAATAGTACTTTTGAAGATATATTTTCTCTTTCAAAACGTAAACGTTCTTTGGAATTATAATGCTTTAAATTCGATTAAATACTGATGTGAAGCGTAATACTTATTTTAGTAATATATAACACTTTTTGAACTTTTTTGTTGAGTGCTTCGATTTGATAGAATAGATTTATGTTGTAATGTTTATATAAATTTTTATTTGTTTTTTTTTTGTTTCCAAATATTTTTCGTTTGTTTTTTCTTCCAAGTCTTTCTTTTATGGATTTTTATTCAGTTATTGAAATTTTGGCAACAATCTATTTTTTCTCTGACTAATTTCGATATACCCTGACTTTTCCCTGATTCCCTGATCAATTTTTTATTTTCCTGACTTTTCCCGGTTTTCCCGGTTTTCCCTGAGCGTGGCCACCATGTGCTAGTACTTGGCCACTTTTAAATGATTGGTAAGTATTATTCAGAATTTGCACTCTGTAAACATCCTGGCATTTATTGATAAAAATCAGTGATATTCATCGGTGAATGTTCACGCTTGTTTAACTACTAGTTAAGCTAGTCAATTTAATAGAAAACTTTCTCCTTTTTCTTATAAACTGAAATCTTACATTTTCCCAAATATGTATGATTTTTAATTCAATTGCCTAATAATTTTCGGTATTAATCTTTTTATTTTGAGAAATGATTGAAAAGACGCGAGTTTTGCCTATGTTTTTATGTAAATATTTTTATATTACACATAAGAAGTTTTAGGATCATTAAATAAACAGTTTTATAATAAGAGCTCGCAAATATTCCCTAAAACCAAAATTGCACGATTATGAAAAAATTAATAAATCAAAATAAAACAATACATTTTATATGAACAAATAAAATTTTTGTATAAAATTCATTGACCAATTCATTAATAATTTTTCGTCATTATAAGAAATTAATATTCTGAATATCTTCAATGATATTTTTATCCTATCGCAAAGTACTAACATTATGATTAACCCAATCTTTTTGTTGGATGTAATTGTGTGAAGCAGCCTCAGGAATTTTCCAAAAACTGATATTCCACAAAAAGATAGCATATCATTTCAGAGAATAATTTTTTTGGCCACTTCACACACATGAATCTGTCTGACATCATTACCAAGTGTTTGTAGAAAAAAACGGATATTCATTCAACAATCAATACATTCAAGATTGTATTTGATATATTTTCTCTTTCAAAACATAAACGTTCTTTGGAATTATAATGCTTTAAATCCGATTAAATACTGATGTGAAGTGTAATACTTATTTTAGTAATATATAACACTTTTTGAACTTTTCTGTTGAGTGCTTCGATTTGTTAGAATAGATTTATGTTGTAATGTTTATATAAATTTTTATTTGTTTTTTTTTTCTTTTCAAATATTTTTCGATCGTTTTTTCTTCCAAGTCTTTCTTTTATGGATTTTTATTCAGTTATTGAAACTTTGGCAACAATCTATTTTTTCCCTGACTAATTTCGATATACCCTGACTTTTCCCTGATTCCCTGATCAATTTTTTATTATCCTGACTTTTCCCGGTTTTCCCTGAGCGTGGCCACCATGTGCTAGTACTTGGCCACTTTTAAATGAATGGTAAGTATTATTCAGAATTTGCAGTCTGTAAACATCCTGGCATTTATTGATAAAAATCAGTGATATTCATCGGTGAATGTTCACGCCTGTTTAACTGCTAGCTAAGCTAGTAAATTTAATAGAAAACTTGCTCCTTTTTCTTATAAACTGAAATCTTACATTTTCCCAAATATGTATGATTTTTAATTCAATTGCCTAATAATTTTCGGTATTAATCTTTTTATTTTGAGAAATGATTGAAAAGACGCGAGTTTTGCCTATGTTTTTATGTAAATATTTTTATATTACACATAAGAAGTTTTAGGATCATTAAATAAACAGTTTTATAATAAGAGCTCGCAAATATTCCCTAAAACCAAAATTGCACGATTATGAAAAAATTAATAAATCAAAATAAAACAATACATTTTATATGAACAAATGAAATTTTTGTATAACATTCTTTGACCAATTCATTAATAATTTTTCGTCATTATAAGAAATTAATATTCTGAATATCTTCAATGATATTTTTATCCTATCGCAAAGTACTAACATTATGATTAACCCAATCTTTTTGTTGGGTGTAATTGTGTGAGGCAGCCTCAGGAATTTTCCAAAAAATGATAATCCACAAAAAGATAGCATATCATTTCACAGAATAATTTTTTTGGCCACTTCACGCACATGTATCAGTCTGACATCATTACCAAGTGTTTGTAGAAAAAAAAACGGATATTCATTCAACAATCAATACATTCAAGATTGTATTTGATAAATTCTAAATGATTAATTTGTTCAATATGATTCCAAAAGGCAGCAAAGAGCTTTTAGCATAATTGTTAAAATGGTAAGCAAATAATATTACGTGATGGCAGGATTTTCATGCATTCCTGCGTCTTCTTCATAATCGAGGTAGTGAAATCGTTTATTGGAGTGTATCGCATTTCAAATCCACTCATGGATGGAATCATATCGCTCACGGGCCACGAAGGATAGTAAGTATTGTTGGTGATTTTAATAGGCTCAGAGCCAGACAACTTTCGTACAGTCTCTCCAAGAAGGAACAACAGTATGGGAATTGTTATCTCAACGAACAGCAACATTTTCCAGTGTCTTTTGCGAACAATAAAGTTCTTATACATGAGCAGCTTGAAGATTCTCAGGCTTTCCCCCATCTTTGATTGATTTTCTGCGATCCGTCAACTTGTTATCTGTGTCTATCCTCCAGTGATTAGATAAGGCCAGTTTAAACCCTGCAAATGGGAAAAACTCCATTTTTTTTTTGCTCTTACTTTATCAAACATTAGTCTTCCGCCATAGATATTAGATGGATAATGTATCATGCACATCATGATTCAAAAGTCACTGCAGATTAGAAATATGATTTTACGCCTAAGTAAATCAAAAATTATTTTTGCCATATAAAGTATAGAATATTAAACAAGAAATTTATGTAATAAATATAATTTGTAAGAAATTTGTTAGTTACAATCTGCTTTATAGTCTCAATGATTTATTAATTATTGTTATTTTTTTTCTTTCACTTTCTGAGTATCTAGATTTTCAAAAATCTCTCGAAGTTCAATTAAATTTTTTTTTATTTTTCAATTTTAGTTTTATATTAAGCATTTTATTTGAAGGTAGTGATTAACATAATTGAAGCAACAATATGCTATTTGTGAAAATCAAGAAGTCCCAGTGATTTTAATGATTCAGTGATAAGAAAATCTTTAAGCATAGTTTCTTAGAATAAAATGTTAATATATATTTACTAGTATTCAGGTCTCAATTAGACACTAACATCGTTGAATGTTCAAGCTTCACTCAAATTTTCATCAACATGATAATAGTATATAAGCAGCAATATAATATTTTTAGAAATCTGGGATCTTCCATTGCTTGTAATTTGGTATAAGAAAAATGTGAATAATCAAATATTCATAAATGGTTCATTAAAGAAAAAAAAATATATATATTAATTGATTGCAGATGACTTTCCCTGCTTTTTGGGTCTTAATGAAGAAATTGTGTGATTGAATTATTAATCCTTGATTTAAACGCCCATCATAAATCTGAGGCACCCAGTAATTCTATATTTGACACAAGGCCAATGTTACTGCCAAAATATTCAAACATACATTTCTGAAATGAAGAAAATGTAGTGTTAGTTGATTTTAGTCGGTTTTTTCAAGTATTTAAATATAAATGAGATAATTTTATGGTTTAATAATTGGGTTTTCTTTAAATGTCTATTATGAACTAAATCAGAGCAGTATTCTAAATTTGATATTAGGCAAATTTTAATGCCTAATATCAATATTCAAAAATATATTCCGAATAGAAAAAAAAATGAATGTCTTTTGATTTGCCTAATCTTTAAAAATAAGAAAATCAAAGTAGCATTATATATTTAAAAAATCTAAAACCCCCAGTGAGTTTCAATTCTATATTAGACCAATTTTACTGCCAGAATATTTAAAACCAGTTTGCTAAACCAAATTGATAAAAAATACAAGTTCAAAAATTACAAATAATAATCGGGACAATTATAATGTTATCATAATGATGAAATTAGTAAACCGAATAAAAGTAGATTTAAAAATTTTTAGAAACTAAGAAAAATCAAAGAACATTGTAGCAATGTTCAAAGACATCTAAGTTCAAGGATATTTCTAGGACTTCAATGTTATTCAAGTTTTCATGTTATCATAATGATAAAATTTGTAAACCGAATAAAAATAAATTTAAAAAATTTTAGAAACTAAGAAAAATCAAAGAACATTGTAGCAATGTTCAAAGATATCTAAGTTCAAGGATATTTCTAGGACTTCAATGATATTCAAGTTTTCATGTTATCATAATGATGAAATTTGTAAACCGAATAAAAATAAATTTAAAAAATGTTAGAAAATAAGAAAAATCAAAGAACATTGTAGCAATGTTCAAAGATATCTAAGTTCAAGGATATTTCTAGGACTTCAATGATATTCAAGCTTTCATGTTATCATAATGATGAAATTTGTAAACCGAATAAAAATAAATTTAAAAAATGTTAGAAAATAAGAAAAATCAAAGAACATTGTAGGAATGTTCAAAGATATCTAAGTTCAAGGATATTTCTAGGACTTCAATGATATTCAAGTTTTCATGTTATCATAATGATGAAATTTGTAAACCGAATAGAAATAAATTTAAAAAATGTTAGAAACTAAGAAAAATCAAAGAACATTGTAGCAATGTTCAAAGATATCTAAGTTCAAGGATATTTCTAGGACTTCAATGATATTTAAGTTTTCATGTTATCATAATGATGAAATTTGTAAACCGAATAAAAATAAATTTAAAAAATTTTAGAAACTAAGAAAAATCAAAGAACATTGTAGCAATGTTCAAAGATATCTAAGTTCAAGGATATTTCTAGGACTTCAATGATATTCAAGTTTTCATGTTATCATAGTGATGAAATTTGTAAACCGAATAAAAATAGATTTAAAAAATTTTAGAAACTAAGAAAAATCAAAGAACATTGTAGGAATGTTCAAAGATATCTAAGTTCAAGGATATTTCTAGGACTTCAATGATATTCAAGTTTTCATGTTATCATAATGATGAAATTTGTAAACCGAATAGAAATAAATTTAAAAAATGTTAGAAACTAAGAAAAATCAAAGAACATTGTAGCAATGTTCAAAGATATCTAAGTTCAAGGATATTTCTAGGACTTCAATGATATTTAAGTTTTCATGTTATCATAATGATGAAATTTGTAAACCGAATAAAAATAGATTTAAAAAATTTTAGAAACTAAGAAAAATCAAAGAACATTCTAGCAATGTTCAAAGATATCTAAGTTCAAGGATATTTCTAGGACTTCAATGATATTCAAGTTTTCATGTTATCATAATGATGAAATTTGTAAACCGAATAAAAATAAATTTAAAAAATTTTAGAAACTAAGAAAAATCAAAGAACATTGTAGCAATGTTCAAAGATATCTAAGTTCAAGGATATTTCTAGGACTTCAATGATATTCAAGCTTTCATGTTATCATAATGATGAAATTTGTAAACCGAATAAAAATAAATTTAAAAAATGTTAGAAACTAAGAAAAATCAAAGAACATTGTAGCAATGTTTAAAGATATCTAAGTTCAAGGATATTTCTAGGACTTCAATGATATTCAAGTTTTCATGTTATCATAATTATGAAATTTGTAAACCGAATAAAAATAAATTTAAAAAATGTTAGAAACTAAGAAAAATCAAAGAACATTGTAGCAATGTTCAAAGATATCTAAGTTCAAGGATATTTCTAGGACTTCAATGATATTCAAGTTTTCATGTTATCATAATGATGAAATTTGTAAACCGAATAAAAATAAATTTAAAAAATGTTAGAAACTAAGAAAAATCAAAGAACATTGTAACAATGTTCAAAGATATCTAAGTTCAAGGATATTTCTAGGACTTCAATGATATTCAAGTTTTCATGTTATCATAATGATGAAATTAGTAAACCGAATAAAAATAAATTTAAAAAATGTTAGAAACTAAGAAAAATCAAAGAACATTGTAACAATGTTCAAAGATATCTAAGTTCAAGGATATTTCTAGGACTTCAATGATATTCAAGTTTTCATGTTACCATAATGATGAAATTAGTAAACCGAATAAAAATAAATTTAAAAAATGTTAGAAACTAAGAAAAATCAAAGAACATTGTAGCAATGTTCAAAGATATCTAAGTTCAAGGATATTTCTAGGACTTCAATGATATTCAAGTTTTCATGTTATCATAATGATGAAATTTGTAAACCGAATAAAAATAAATTTAAAAAATGTTAGAAACTAAGAAAAATCAAAGAACATTGTAGCAATGTTCAAAGATATCTAAGTTCAAGGATATTTCTAGGACTTCAATGATATTCAAGTTTTCATGTTATCATAATGATGAAATTTGTAAACCGAATAAAAATAAATTTAAAAAATGTTAGAAACTAAGAAAAATCAAAGAACATTGTAGCAATGTTCAAAGATATCTAAGTTCAAGGATATTTCTAGGACTTCAATGATATTCAAGTTTTCATGTTATCATAATGATGAAATTTGTAAACCGAATAAAAATAGATTTAAAAAATTTTAGAAACTAAGAAAAATCAAAGAACATTGTAGGAATGTTCAAAGATATCTAAGTTCAAGGATATTTCTAGGACTTCAATGATATTCAAGTTTTCATGTTATCATAATGATGAAATTTGTAAACCGAATAGAAATAAATTTAAAAAATGTTAGAAACTAAGAAAAATCAAAGAACATTGTAGCAATGTTCAAAGATATCTAAGTTGAAGGATATTTCCAGGACTTCAATGATATTTAAGTTTTCATTCGTATTGTTGTAAAAAAATAATTAAAAGAATAAAAAACATTTCCGATGAATAGAAGAAATGTAATAAACTTGTTCAAGGTTCGAAAGTCGTGGCATTGACAATAATTAATTGTTAATGAGCGTTTCTATGGGAACACGACATAAACATTTGCTTACCCCTTCGATCGTCGTGATCGATCTTTCAATTAATGAAGTGTTGATTAACGATCTTCCAAACGATTGTCAGAACTCATCGTGTACTATGAGTTTTCAGTGCGTCTTATCATTCTGTACATATTAATTGACGTTAGCGACGAAAATCTGAATACAATAGATGTACATATACTTTCGAATGCGAAAACGCGCACACTCATGCGAAAGTAAGCCACCGTCAACACTGTTTCGTAATAATTAATAACACGTTTGGTATCTAGCCTACCGGAAACAGGCGGTAGTGTCGCGATTACAAGGAAGCGTGAGTCATTTCGCGGAATAATCGATAACTCGATGTTTTGCGCTACACGCTATTTCACGATAAAATTTGTTTTAGCGTCTAACTGCGGCGATGTCCTGTCAGTGAGCATTCGCAGCTGTGGTCTAAGCGAATCTGACACATCGGCTTCGCGGGCCTTAATAACTTCACTCCGAGAGGGTTGATATGGCAAGGAAAAAGATAACGGAGAATTTCGTTGGTGCGCCACCTACAAAAAGTAACTAGAGGCGGTCGACATACAGCTGGCCGAAATCCAGGGGCTCTATTCTCGAGTTTTATCGTATGCGATATCTTGTGAAAGTTACTAGATTATCGCATGCCTCGTCAAAACTGTATTCTCGAGCGGTGATACGTCGGTCGTATACGATAATTATCGAATACTTCGTATCGAGTGGGTAGTCGCATACGATATCTACATCTCGTATACATTTTTCAATAATATCTTCTGCTTGCGGCCATTCAGTTTGTTCACAAATTTTGTTTTTCATAATCGTAAGTACTAAATATATCACTGAAAAAATAGTAATTTATTAATTTACGGTAGGACTGCTGACTAACGACTGAGAGACAATAATGAAGAATCAAAAACTTGAATTTTTTACTCTCGCCGTTCTTGAATCCGCGCATCCCTGCACTGTAAAAAAAAATCTATTTGAAATTTAATGTACTTTCACTGGAAGTTTTTATGCATAAACTAGTATATTAAATTTCATATACAAGTGTAATAGAAAATTAATGTATGGTACAGCACATTCAATAATTTACTTTAATTTTACAGTAGAAATACTTGAATTTTAATAATTTGCTTTAATTTTACTAGAAAAGTACCTGAATTTTATACCACAATTGTATAATAAATTTCTTTTGATAAAATTCTTTTGATTTGTCAAGAAAATCCCTTAGTGGGCAACCACTAAAACATTTGGTCGCCAAAGATTGACTCATGGACTTTTGCAGCAATAAAGCATCTGATCACCATGAGACATGCATTTTCAGGCAGAACCTTTTTCCGCGAAGATTTTTTAAATGCAATATCTTTTGTTTGTACATGTATTGTGCATGAACAATATATGTTTCTAGAAAATTAATAGTTTTGCTTTATTAAAAAGCTTTCGTGTATGCACGTCAATAATACATAGTGTCACGTGCGATGCTCCGCTTGTAATTCAATTGGGTTAAATCGGTGTTTCCAATTTTGCGACATACTTGTAGACACATATCTTTAAAATAACCAAACCGAATCTCGCCCTATTCTCGAGAGTGTGCGATATTTTTCGTATACGAGAAATTTCGATGACCGTATATCGTATACGAGATAGAAATGCTATTCTCGACTGCTATGCGATATAAGGGCTTCGATAATTCTCGCATACGATATACTTACATCGTTGCCACATGGAATCGATGGGCTATCATGTTAAAGAAATCTCGACGACCAATAAATATACAGATTTTATGACTTCCAAATACCCGCGAGATTCGGTTTGGTTATTTCAAAGATATGTGTCTACAAGTATGTCGCAAAATTGGAAACACCGATTTAACCCAATTGAATTACAAGCGGAGCATCACACGTGACACTATGTATTATTGACGTGCATACACGAAAGCTTTTTAATAAAGCAAAACTGTTAATTTTCTAGAAACATATATTATTCATGCACAATACATGTACAAACAAAAGATATTGCATTTAAAAAATCTTCGCGGAAAAAGGTCCTGCCTGAAAATGCATGTCTCATGGTGCCCAGATGCTTTATTGCTGCAAAAGTCCATGAGTCAATCTTTGGCGACCAAATGTTTTAGTGGTTGCCCACTAAGGGATTTTCTTGACAAATCAAATGAATTTTATCAAAAGAAATTTATTATACAATTGTGGTATAAAATTCTGGTACTTTTCCAGTAAAATTAAAGCAAATTATTAAAATTCAAGTATTTCTACTGTAAAATTAAAGTAAATTATTGAATGTGCTGTACCATACATTAATTTTCTATTACACTTGAAAAAACTTCCAGTAAAAGTACATTAAATTTCAAATAGATTTTTTTTACAGTGCAGGGATGCGCGGATTCAAGAACGGCGAGAGTAAAAAATTCAAGTTTTTGATTCTTCATTATTGAGTTAGTCAGCAGTCCTACCGTAAATTAATAATTTACTATTTTTTTAGTGATATATTTAGTACTTACGATTATGAAAAACAAACTTTGTGAACAAACTAAATGGCCGCAAGCAGAAGATATTATTGAAAAATGTATACGAGATCTAGATATCGTATGCGACTATCCACTCGATACGAAGTATTCGATAATTATCGTATACGACCGACGTATCATCGCTCGAGAATACAGTTTTGACGAGGCATGCGATAATCTAGTAACTTTTACAAGATATCGCATACAATAAAACTATCTTTTGAAAGTTACTAGATTATCGCATGCCTCGTCAAAACTGTATTCTCGAGCGGTGATACGTCGGTCATATACGATAATTATCGAATACTTCGTATCGAGTGGGTAGTCGCATACGATATCTAGATCTCGTATACATTTTTCAATAATATTTTCTGCTTGCGGCCATTCAGTTTGTTCACAAAGTTTGTTTTTCATAATCGTAAGTACTAAATATATCACTGAAAAAATAGTAAATTATTAATTTACGATAGGACTGCTGACTAACGAGTGAGAGACAATATTGAAGAATCAAAAACTTGAATTTTTTACTCTCGCCGTTCTTGAATCCGCGCATCCCTGCACTGTAAAAAAAAAAAATCTATTTGAAATTTAATGTACTTTTACTGGAAGTTTTTATGCATAAACTAGTATATTAAATTTCATATACAAGTGTAATAGAAAATTAATGTATGGTACAGCACATTCAATAATTTACTTTAATTTTACAGTAGAAATACTTGAATTTTAAAACCGACACTGATGGTTGTGCGATCGGTGTACGGCTCTGGCGGTCCCACGAGTTAAGCAGCATTGTTTGCGGCCATAACTTGGATGGGTGACCGTTTACCCGTGCACCGGCTGGTATATCAATCAGTGAGCGGAAGGTCAGTTTTTCTGAGACACTCGGTGTCTACACTTAAGTACTTTACTTTCGTATATACACCGGGAGATCAGAAGAATATATGGCCTGGAATATACCGTCTGTACCAGCATGGGTTTTCCGCAGTTTCCCCGTGTTCATGGCGAATGCGGTACAGTGTAGCTAAGTCGGCTGCGGCCGCATGGAAAGTTAGGTTAGCTTAGTGAAGTGCGGGTAGGGAGTGATAGGAGGAAGGGTGGGATGGGCGGTAAAAGGCGAGTGAAGCCATACCATGGAAAGAATAAATAAAAGATACTACTTGAATTTTAATGATTTGCTTTAATTTTACGGGAAAAGTACCTGAATTTTATACCACAATTGTATAATAAATTTCGATGGCGAGTTTATGCATAAAAACTTCCAGTCTTTTCTAACAGTGTGAAGAAAATCTCTTAGTGGGCAACCTGCAATAAAACATTTGGTCGTCAGAGATTGACTCATGGACTTTTGCAGCAATAAAGCATCTGGTCACCATGAGACTTGCATTTTCAGGCTGACCCTTTTTCCGCGAAGATTTTTTAAATGCAATATCTTTTGTTTGTACATGTATTGTGCATGAACAATATATGTTTCTAGAAAATTAATAGTTTTGCTTTATTAAAAAGCTTTCGTGTATGCACGTCAATAATACATAGTGTCACGTGCGATGCTCCGTTTGTAATTCAATTGGATTAAATCGGTGTTTCCAATTTTGAGACATACTTGTAGACACATATCTTTGAAATAACCAAACCGAATCTCGCGGGTATTTGGAAGTCATAAAATCTGTATACTTATTGGTCCTCGAGATTTCTTTAACATGATAGCCCATCGATTCCATGTGGCAACGATGTAAGTATATCGTATGCGAAAATTATTGAAGTCCTTATATCACATAGCAGTCAAGAATAGCATTTCGATCTCGTATACGATATACGGTCGGCGAAATTTCTTGTATACGAAAAATATCGTACACTCTCGAAAATAGGGCCCCTGAAATCGTTAGAATATCAGTGACGCGGTAACGATGGCTGAATGAGATCTCTGTACAAAGTTCTCCAACAGGAATACCTATTACAGAAAAGAAACGAAAATATTCTAATGTCTGTCATCCATAATATATAAATGCCGGCCTATATAAGTTTCTTACGCTCTTCTTCGGAGCTCTCTATAGGAAATGCTGACAATCCTCGAATGATTCTCGAATATCTGGGATTTACCGCAAATCGTTTTCCAGCGTTTCACTCTCCGAATGGATATGGCGGATTACCGACGCAGTAACATAATGCCACTCGCTGAGAGATGGCGTTCAATGTCGCCGCTGCGGAGGGTATGTACCACGGTCTTACATACAGGTCTTGAGACTCCCTCAGAATTCTGTGGTGAGGGTATGGTCGCTTAGTGAGGTTGAATTTAGTTTCCAGCATAGACGCAACTCGTCGCCGTTATCGGGATCGCAGTTACACTTAACCTTAAAATCTGGAGTGTGTTTTGCACACACTTTGTCGTTGATAGTTTAAAAAAAAAAGACAAAGTGGTGTGCGGTGCCGAATTGCAGAACCGGCAGTAGAACCGAGAAAAAGTATTCTGTGTTTCGTGTGACGAGAGACGTGGTTCAGTTAAAAAATCGTATTTTCAAACGTTTTACAGTTTAAAAAATGTGTAAGTGGAGATGCAGTGGAGACCATGTGTGAAACTGAGACAGACGGATACGCTCTGCCCCTCCGCGTCCCTTGCCTAGATGCAAAACCTTACATGCAACGACTCTACCGGCAACTGAGGAAACTTAAAATGGCTTCGCTAAGCGACCCACCCCCACTACTGCAGTTGCAAGACCTGTATGTAAGACCGTGGTATGTACCACGGTCTTACATACAATAGCTCATTTTGTTTACTAAAAGATATTCTATCGATTGGCCGTCTATTTTTTAAAATCGTATTAGTAGTTCAAAAGATACAACCGTTTGTTTATCCAATCATAACCTAACATCAAGTGTACAAATGGCTGTAACTTTTGAACGCCTGATACTATAGAAAATCCGGACGGTCAATCGATTAAGGATCTCCCTGATCAAAATGAGCTATATTTCGTCATAATCGGACTGATATTACGGTTTACCCTTTTACAAAACTGGATGAAAAAACATGACATCGGAAATTTGGAGATATTGATCGATTTACTGTTCATATGACAGCTGTGAATGTATTTTAATATCAAGAACTAATGCTGCTATGTGATCAACACCTTGGAACAGATTATTAAACCATCTGAAATTGTAGAAACGCTTTTAAAAATTTAGCACTGATTTGACTAGTGTAGAGCGCTCCAACCTCCTTAAAAAGCTAAATCCCCTTATGTGCGCGGATTGGGTAGTACATATCTCGGCGCGTGGTATTACGTTGCTGCGTCGGTAACCCGCCATATCCATTCGGAGAGTGAAACGCTGGAAAACTATTTGCGGTGAATCCTAGATATTCTAGAGTCATTCGAGGATTGTCAGCATTTCATATAGAGAGCTCCGAAGAAGAGGGTAAGAAACTTATATTGGCCGGCATTTATATATTATGGATGACAGACATTAGAATATTTTCGTTTCTTTTCTGTAATAGGTATTCGTGTTGGAGAACTTTGTACAGAGATCTCATTCAATGATCATTACCGCGTCAGTGATATTCTAACGATTTCAAGGCCGTAGTGTGCTAGACATTTTGCGTATGGAGAAGTTCATCGTAAGAGGCGCTCGCTTTTCGGACACCTGTCCGTTACCCCAATTTTGTCAGATAGTGTCGCTGTATGGTAAGGTATTATTTTCACCAAATCGATTGCGGATTTGGTGAAATCGATTTTGGTGAAAAAAAACTTTGGTGAAAATGCGTTTGGTGAAAATAATACCCTACCTAATGATATATGTATGTATAAAAAAAAAAATATTTCGCGACAAGGCGATCATCATAGATCGAATTCTAGGTCCGATATATCGTCAGTCCTGATAGCGTGTATCGTTTATGAAGAAAGAGTCAAATTAATTAATTAAGGTTTATAAACCTGTTTCACTAAAATAATTTTGAGTATTCTAACCTGAACAAAGATTACTTACCAAACCGAATTATTGATAATAATGATTTGTTGAATTTAATTCGGTGTCACATCGCCGAAATACTGCTTGCATCAGAGTTTATTCTCTCCACAACATATTTACTGATCTCTTATAATATATCTAGAGACGCGGTAGCGTATCGAGACAAGTACATTTACGATCGTCGAGACGCTACAAGTATATATTCCGGAGCCAACTCATTTTATATATATACTTTTGCACATAAAAGTTTCAAAAAATGATATTCCTTAAACCAGTTATTATTGCAACTGTCTTAATCTTCCAAACTTTTTCATTTCAGAGTTCCAAGCACTGGAGAGAAACTGTATTTTTCGCATTCCAAGAGTACCAGTTCTAAGAGTATCTTCTTTCTGAAGATGGTCAAGTATTCAGCATATTGACTTAATCAGAAACTTCATAATTGTCTTGTGAGTGCCTGTGTCAGAATGTTGGAAGACCTAGATGAAAATTTTGTCGCCGCTGTTAAAAGCGGCGACATATGCACAGCAGAAAAACTTCTGAGTATCTCTGGCCTCTCAAACCCAAATACTTGGTCCAGTCTATTTACATTGCTTTCCAGTATGGAGCTCTATAACGTTGCTTCGAAACCCCTTTGGAAATTGGTATTGAGCCAAGCGACCGACGAGGTCTTGACTAAAATTTTTAGGACTGCCATAGACGAAGACTGTTATAATGTCATTGATGCAATAATGGAAGAAAGACCCACTTTCAACATCAACACATCCGATGAGAATGGCAACACATTTCTTCACATTGCTATTCAAGATGGTGATAGTAATGATGTGGTATTGAGTCTGTGCTATAAGGTTGCTGATGTAGATGCCAAAAATAAGGAAGGTTTGACCCCCCTTAATCTCGCCATTGTCAACGATAATCCGGTAGGTGCTTGTCGCCTTATGGAAGCTGGCGCCAATTACGATAGGAAGGACTCACTCGGAAGAACAGCTTTCCATATCGCCACGATAAACGATAACTTAGATATTATTGAGCACCTTCTAGCGTTTGGTGCTGATATCAACATTACCTGCAATGATAATATGACACCGTTGGATTACAGACCTAATTCACAGCAACTCAAAAGCCACGTAATCGCGCGGATGTCTCTCAATTATTATGTCAGCAATCAGAATCTCGCTCACATCGATTTGGAGGGAAATGACCGGAAGACTTTTGAATATTACAAGTCGAAAGTCGAGGATTTAAAGACCGAAATAATAGATAACAGTAATATCAGTTATTACGAGTTTTTAACTTGCAGCATGAACCGATTGGCGGTTTACGCGGAAAACGAGAAGCTCATTCACGCTGTTAATTTGAGAACGTTGAGACTGGGAACGTGGTATGACGGATTTATCTATAAACGCGTCAAGATAGGAGAAAAGCGAAAGAACCTGTTGAGCTCGAGCTTAAAGTCCCTCGATATAGCAGTTCATGCCCTTTTCAACAAAAGTTTACCCGATATCGATATCGCTCATGCAATTATTGATTGTTTGAATAACGAAGATTTGGAGAATTTGATAAAAGCCGCTCCTAGTGCCGAGGATTACAATAGTTGATGGAAATCGTGATTATGACCATTTTATAAGTATCGAGCGAATTCATCGTAATTCCTCAACTCGTCAATACGGTTATAATGAGAATGATTTGTATTAAAAAATCGAATATGCTTCCTAATGACAATAACATTTTTGTGTACAGATGGATTTAATTTTGTTAAAGATGATACTTTTATACATATTTATTAATAAAAAAATATTTATTCACATTATAGCCCAGTCTATAATTTACTATCGCAATTGGGATGCTTGGAATGGAATTTGGCGGGAATCGGTCCAGGGATTTAAGTTTGATAGCATCTCTGAATTTAAAAAAATCTTTTCCCGTTATAACTTCTTGAGATTTGTTTATATTTAGCTGTAATTTTATACACAAACTAGAAAACTATAGCGCGCTGCGCGCGCGAGTAAAGTGCGTGTGTCGGTGCAGCGATCTTATTTAATACATATAATATATATAATCGGAATTCCCAAAAATTAAGAGATCTAACAAATTTTTCCAATAATTCCAAATCTTATCGAATCAGAAACTCTTTATAGATTTGACTCAAATTGATTACCAATTGTCCTCTAACATTCTTTCAATTAAAAATTAATATTTAGCTTGATAACTTAAAATTTGCGAGGACTGGAGCATCTCCAGACTTAAAAAAAAATGTAAAAGCCCATCATTACATGGGGCTTTACATTTTTAGTAAAGCAGTACGACCTCTTTGCTCAAAGAAATAAATACAGGATTCCAATTCTGGAAAACTGGCATGGATTTTGCTAAAAGTAACAGTGAACGAAGAGGTCTGAGTTACTTGACTGCAGAATTTCAATTCTCCCCGATCTCTTCGCTTATCATCTTATTCACGATTGTTCTGTTGATCCGCATGCAGTGACTCCGCGTACGGCTGGTTTCGTTGCTGCCATAGAAACTACGTCGCACTTTGTCATTCAACATCCTAAGCCTAGTTTAATATTCGCAATTAACACATAATCCGGAAACCCCGAAATATTGTAAAGTCAACCAACTTGGCAATTCAAACCTCGCGCGCCCGATATGCTTGACAAAACTATCAGAATTGCAACTGTCCAACGTGTTAAACACGAACTCGGTCTCGGTCTCGATCTGATCTCGCGCCAATTTGGACCAATCACAGCGCGAATAACATGACAACAATGGACCAACTCGCAATTCGATAAAATCTCGCAGCATACTTTTTGTAACGCATGCATGAGAAGTGCTACTTCTCTCGGGTTTTTACCCTGGTTTCCCCGAGGGCTCGGGCGAATGCCAAGAACAATAATAATCTGAAGAGTGCCAGGGAAAAGAACAGTCTCTCTTCAGAAGGCGTATAAGTGAAGAATTTTTATGTTAACAGTATCAGCATATGGGTTTAGAGTGTTTCTGCTGCACACGTGTAGTCGTTGTAAAACGGAAAATGTGAGTGTTTGCAAAACGACGTGACTCAAGAACTAAAAGCAGGGTTAAGAATCGTGTTTTTCTCAAACACGACTTTCACTGAAATTGTACATTAGCCAGAACAGTAATAAATCCCTTCGCGTTTATCTCGAAGAAGTCTTGTAGTTACAGAACTCGGTACTTGAACGACCACACGCTGATAGAAGCTGGTCGCCAAATGTTTTACGACCACCAGACGTCCGTAGCGAGTCGCGACAGCCCTTCTGTTTCATGTGACGCACGACGTCGGCTATCTCAGGCCCTTCGGTCCTCCCACGCGGGACCCATGCAACCCTCAGGCGCTTGGGCCGCCGCATACTTTCTACCCCCCGCTACCAACCCCTACTTCATGACTTTTGACCAATCGCAAAAACATTTCATCTTGAAGGGAGAAAATGAAACTCCAAAGAGTCACAGCGTCAAGCAAGCAGTCTCATGACAACTCTCGCGCTTTTAATATCGCTCCGGAATTTAGTACTTCGTGTCGCGCATCGAAGTACGTTAGAGTTTTCTTACAAAAGTGTAGTATATCTGAGTATTAAATAAAATAGAAAGTGAACGTGCTGAAATATGCGGAACAATATGAAATTTTGTGTATTTTTGTAAAAGTGTTTTGTAATATCGAAGTAGTAATTAAAACTAAAAGTGTTTAAACTAAATTGTGTTTTAATTGAGTGATTGAGTAGTTTGAATCTATAATTATTTTCCAGCTCCTCAGGCACGAATTTCTATTCGCTAGGCAGCAAAAGTAAACGGACCAACCAGAGTCTGTTCAACTCATACTAAAAACGAGTGGTATTGGCTCGTAACAGCGTGGCGTAAGTGGCGCTTTACGGCCATCGATGCTATTTTACTTCTCGCACGCACTTCTCGCACGCGCGCGACATTACACTCGGTAGCCCTTCTCATGCATTTGTTACAAAAAGTATTATGCGATGCAGAGCGAGAGAACGATCATCATACGACGGTTGTGAAGTTGATCGCATTCGCCGCATTCGTACCACAGACAGCACTCGCCTTCGGCTCGTGCTGCTGTGATACTCGTGGGACTCGTGCAATCAACTTCCCAACCTGCGTATAATGATCGCTTTCTCGCCGTTGTATCGCAAAGTCCTATTTTAGAGAAGGATATACTTAGCTCGGACCATGAACGTGTTAAATTTGTCAAGAATCGATTGGGTAGGTCGAATATTATAACAATTAAAAATCTTGTAAAATATTTTGAACTATACTTATACTATATACAAAATGAGCTATTGGCATCATAATTTGACTTATATTGCGGTTTACATTTTTACAAAACTGAGTGACAAAACATGGTATTGAACATTTCCAGATATCGATCAATTTACTTTTCATATCCAGACTACGTATTTATTTCTATATTTAAAACTAATGCTGCTACGTGAGTAACACCTCGAAACAGTTTATTAAACCACCAGAAATTGTAGAAACGCTTTTGAAAATTTACCTCTGATTTGATTGATTTGCAGCGCGCCAACCAAAGTAAACCGTTGTTCTTGGTCACAATAGATGTTTCAGGCAAAATACGAGAAGTACTGACTGCGTCTTGACAATCTGCAGTCAGTACTTGTCGCCTTTTATTCGAAAAATCAATCGTGGCGAAGAATAACACTTCGGGAAGTTTCAGCTATCCCACTCGCACTTATGGCGATCTGAGAGAGACAGACGATATGTAGCACATCATCATAAAACTGAAAATGTAGCCTAACCCAGATAGAAATGTTACGGCAATGTGACAACACGCGTTATCGGCAGAAATGCGTCATGTTCTACAGCATCTTAATACAGTATCATGTATCATGTACTATAGCTTCTTGATGCTGCAGTTCATAATAGGTAGAAGTGCCGGTTGTGGCCACTTTAAGAATTTTCCCATTTTCAAGTACTTGTAATTGGGACCAAATATCATAAAACTGTTTTGGACCTATACTTTTCATATCTGAGAAGAATATAATTTCAGATTTCTAGCATTAAAATCTTCATATGAGTCGAGAAAACACTGGAAAATAGAAAAAAGTAGGAGCATAGCCATTTCACCAGTTCTGGCCACCTATGCACCGGTTTTGGCTACAGTAATGTACCGGTTTTGGCCATACTTAAAATTAGAATAACTCAATATTCATTGCACTTGAAACATTTTTCAAGGTGTGTTTAATAAATCAAAATCGTATTCTTATGAAAGCATCCAATTCGTCTACACGAAAATGTCTTTAAAGCACAGGTGCCATCGGTGAACCCATCTAACCTTTTTTGACATTCCCCATCTAACACAGAATGTAACAGTTACATAACTTTCGAATTGTAAAAAAACATAATGTTGTTGTGTAACATTGACATAAGTATGATGTTTTGTTTTAATAACAATCGTATCTAGTTGTGACACAAAATTCTGTCTAAATAATATATAAACGTTATATATTATTTCTGTAACAAAAATAAGTAACATTTGTTATCGAGATTTTATTAAAATGTGACGTAATAAACTTACTTGTTACATAAATGTTATGTAATGTTATATAAATGTTACGAAAATTCTTCCATATCCTGCGACCTTGTTAAGTGAGAAATAATGTATCACTGGTGCGTCACTAGTGATGTTATTTTGACAGAACACGTTATTTTGTTAACGTAAATATTATATCAAAGTTATGATTTTGTGTTAGGTGGGTCGTCTCCTTCGTTTTGCACTTTTTCGTAGCAGCTTTCTTTGTCACAAATAGTCATACATTAGGGTAGAAGTACCGGTTGTGGCCACATTAAGAATTTTCCCATTTTCAAGCACTTGTGATTGGGACCAAATATTATAAAACTTTTTTGGACCTATATTTTTCATATCTGAGAAGAATATAATTTCAGATTTCTAGCATTAAAATCTTCATATGAGTCGAGAAAACACTGGAAAATAGAAAAAAGTAGGAGCATAGCCATTTCACCAGTTCTGGCCACCTATGCACCGGTTTTGGTCACAGTAATGTACCGGTTTTGGCCATGCTTAAAATTAGAATAACTCAATATTCATTGCACTTGAAACATTTTTTAAGGTGTGTTTAATAAATCAAAATCGTATTCTTATGAAAGCATCCAATTCCTCTACACAAAACTGTCTTTAAAGCACAGATGCCATCTGTGAACCTAACTAACCTTTTTTGACATTCGTCTCCTTCGTTTTGCACTTTTTCGTAGCAGCTTTCTTTGTCACAAATAGTCATACATTATATTAATGTTTTACTCTTTACACTTTTATTTTAATTTTTACCAGAGTTCTTTCCGAAAGTAGATTTTCGCATTGCATAATGATGGGAATCTTCAACATGAAAGGTGTTCCACCGCTTTACCTTCTTTTTTACTATACATTTCTAAGGATATATTTTTCTTAGCGTTTTTTGGTTTTTTTGATTCTTCTTTACGAATTTATGAATTGATTGTGTAATAATTAACGAAAAATTAAGGATTATATTATCATGGCCATATCCGGGGCAACATGCTTATTCCATGTACCAGTTGTGGCCATCGTATTTTTTATGAATGTATAGCTTTATTTCAAACTTTTAGTCATCAACATTTGCAGTGATGACTCTTAAGATTGATATGTGCAAAGCTGCATGCAATTCGCCAACTATATAATCCGAATATGTTTCTAGAGTTTTCGTCAAAATCTTGTCGAATTCCGTAAGGAGTTGAGAATTTGATGAATCAGCTGATGATACTTTAATTACTGATACAGTACTTTTTGTAATGGAGACGAACGGACGTCAAAATGACGATAAATGTTTTCAAAATACACAACGTTATGAAAAATTATGATTAAATACAGGTACAGAATTAAAATAGCCACGAAAAACGTATTTAAGTGTGGGGGTGTCGACAACCGGTACAGTGGCCACAACCGGTACTTCTACCCTACATTTTTGCCGGCACACCGGCCGGCACGTTTTTATGTCTGAGAAGAATTGACTTCAATTCCAAGCTCATAGCTCATTTGCATTACAGTTTCAGTGAGTTGGAGCGAGTGAAAAATATGAGCCCTCTCGTTCATTATTCTCTTGCTCTCTGTTCCATTACTTAACAAAGTCAGAAGCGCTGCGTTGCGTTAGTTATAAGAATCCAGCCTCAGGGACCTGTTTGGTTATCCTCTTCCTTGGGATACCAATTAAATAAACTAACGAAGAAGGAGAAGGTCCGTTAGCCCAAGTCCTCACAGAGTTTGAATTTATTCGGCTATGCTTGTCTAAATGGATTAGAATTTAAAAAAAAACTGTAGTAAGTTACAAGATCTTCATTTTACCCACAAATTATCTTAACTCTCAAATGTTCGTCGTCACAAAAGATTGGATTTATTCATTAAAACAACTTCTCAACTGCGTACTCGTTTTATTGATGTTTTTTTGCAACAAGACATTTTTATAAAATTCACATTAGCGTTTTTTCCTCGGATTGTTGACGTCGTCAACAAGAGAACGAAATAGTCAAAATAAGGCTCAAAAACCTGTTTCATTAAAATAATTTTGACTATTCTAACCTGAAAATGATTATGTTCCAAACTGAATTATTGATAATAATAATTTATTGAATTTAGTTTATATTGTGTCGCATCGCCATAATGATGCTTGCATTTATTCTCTCTACAACATATTTATTGATCTCTTATAATATATATATACTTTTGCACATAAAAGATTGAAAGATGATATTGCTTAAACCAGTTGTTATTCCAAGTGTATCCTAATTTTCCAAACTTTATCATTTCAGAGTTCCAAACAACACTGGCGAGAAACTTTTTTTTCATATTCCAAGAGTACAGGTGTCTTTCTGAAGATAGTCAAGTACGCAGCATCTTGACTTAATCAGAAACTTCGTAATTGTCCTGTGAGTGCCTGTGTCAGAATGTCGGAAGACCTAGATGAAGGTTTTGTTGCCGCTATCAGGAGCGGTGACATAGAAACAGCAGAAAGACTTCTGAGGGTCTCTGGCCTCTCAAACCCAAATACTAGTTCCAGTCAATTTTCATTGCTTCGCAGTATGCGGCTCCATGACCCTGCTTCAGGCCCCCTTTGGAAATTGGTATTGAGCCAAGCAAACGAGGAGATCTTGACTGAAATTTTTAAGGCTGCCATAATCCGAGACCGTGTTGATATTGTTGATGCGATAATGGGAGAAAGACCCACTTTCAACATCAACGCATCCCAGGAGAATGGCGACACTTTTCTTCACATTGCTATTCGAAATGATAATAATAACAATGTTATATTGAAGCTGTGCGGTAAGATTGCTGATATAAATGCCAAAAATACGGAAGGATCGACGCCCCTTCATCTCGCCGTCGTGCACGATAATCCGCTTGTTGTTTTTCACCTTATGGAGGCTGGCGCCAATTGCGATATGAAGAACTCACTGGGAAGAACAGCTTTGCACATCGCTACGATAAACAATCACACAGACGTTATCAAGCAGCTTCTGGGGTATGGTGCTGATATCAACATTACCTGCAATGACAATATGACACCTTTGGATTACAGACCTAATTCACAGATTCTCAAAAGCCAGGTGATCGCGCTAAAGTTACTCAATTATTATGTCAGCAATCAGAATCTTGCGCACATCGATTTGGATGGAAATGACCGGGAGACTTTTCAAGAATGCAAGGCGGAAATCGAGGATTTAAAGACCGAAATAATAGATGATAGTAATATCACTTATTACGAGTTTTTAACTTGTAGCATGAACCGATTGGCGGTTTACGCGGAAAACGAGAAGCTCATTTACGCTGTTGATTTGAGATCGTGGAACCATCCATGGTATGACGGATTCATCTATAAACGTGTCAAGATAGGAGAAAAGCGAAAGACCCTGTTGAGCTCAAGCTTAAAGTCCCTCGATATAGCAATTTGTGCTCTTTTCGACAAAGTTTTACCCGATGTCGATATTGCTTATGCAATTATCGATTGTTTGAGTAACGAAGATCTGGAGAATTTGATAAAAGCCGCTCCTAGTGACGAGGATCACAATAGTTGATGGAAATCGTGATTATGAACATTTTATAAGTTTCGAGCGAATTCATCGTAATTCCTCAACTCGTCAATACGGTTATAAAAAGAATGATTTGTATTAAAAAATCGAATATGCTTCCTAATGATAATAACATTTTTATTTACTTTATTTATTTTATTTTATATTTGTTTATTTTATTTTAGATGAATTTAATTTTGTTAAAGATGATACTTTTATACACATTTATTAATAAAAAAATATTTTTTCACATTATTGCCTCTTCTATAATTTACTATCTCAATTGGGATTCTTGGAATGGAATTTGGGGGAATCGGTCCAGGGATTCAAAGTTGATGGCATCTCTGATAAAAAAAAAAATTTTTCATGTTATAACTTCTTGAGATATGTTTATATTTAGCTGTAATTTAATACACAAATATACTTTGGGGCCGTTCATAAATGACGTCACCACACAAGGGGGGGTCCCGAAAAAAGTGACGTTTTGCGACGATAGAGGAGGGAGGCGGAAGTCACAATTGTGACGTCGCGCATTTCCATTTTTTTAAAATCATGGTAGCCGTTTTTTTTTTCGGAAAAAATTCCCAGATTTTCCCTGACTAATTTATCAATTTTCCCTGACCGAAATTTTAAGGACATCTACTAAAAAATGCATAACGCGAATAAAAAAAAATGTATTAGAAACAGATACGTTTTTTTGATAAGTTATTTATTTCTCGATCAACAACGAATAGTACTTTTGAAGATATATTTTCTCTTTCAAAACATGAACGTTCTTTGGAATTATAATGCTTTAAATCCGATTAAATACTGATGTGAAGTGTAATACTTATTTTAGTAATATATAACACTTTTTAAACTTTTTTGTTAAGTGCTTCGATTTGTTCGAATAGATGTATGTTGTAATGTTTATATGAATTTTTATTTGTTTTTTTTTTCTTTTCAAATATTTTTCGGTTTTTTTTTCAGGTCTTTCTTTTATGGATTTTTATTCATTTATTGAAACTTTGGCAATAATCTACTTTTTCCCTGACTAATTTCGATATTCCCTGATTCCCTAATCGATTTTTTATTTCCCTGTCTTTTCCTGGTTTTCCCGGTTTTCCCTGACCGCGGCCACCATGTAAAACATCACGCAAAATTTCGCAATCGCTTCGGGAATTTAACCTGCAAAAAAAATTAACCTGCGAAAATATTTCACAAGCGCATTTCATATCATATTGGCGACTACAAGTGAGCGAGTTTCGATTACTTTCGATTATCGAGAAATTCGAGGCAGCCGTTGACGCGCGTCAAGAATACGCGGTAAGGGCCGACTAAATTAGCGAAGTGGGGACAATAACTCGCGAGAATAACAGAGCGATCTTCCGAAAATCGGAAATACGCCGCCGAGGCAAGGTGCGTGCGAGGAGAGTGACCGGTACGCTGCGATAATGATTAGACATCGACCACTGCTCCGAGGAAAAGTGCTGTATCGGTGAGCTTTTTCTTTCATGTTAACTTGGACTTCTTAATTTTGTCTTGTTAAATTAATTTGAGATGTGTACAATATTAGTGATTAGCGACTACTTTGTTGTGTCAGCGGGCGACCGGTTAGGTGTTCGGTACGGATAAGATTAATAACTAACTTCAGTGTTTTTCTTTGTTTTTCGGGCTATTGTTTCGTGCGGTAAATAACGTCTACTTGTGTATCCAGCTACGGCTGTGGTACCTCGTGTCTCGTGCCGTTAAGGTTGTTCTGTCGCGAAGGCAATCCAAACTCATATGCATGAATTTTTGATATGTTGTAATTTAGCTGTTCAATTTTACTTGCACAAAATCTTGAAGGCTTTTACCGAGCATTTGAATGAACAATTAAAACTTGAAAATCGATCTTTTTACACGGTGCACACGGGAGGGCTGGAAAAATTGATCTTTAAATCGAAAATTAACATACTTAGATCAAAGATAGAGAAAAAATAAAAAGTACTACGGATTCGCAAATTATTCAGGACTTGATGCATCATGAAAAAAGGTGAAGTCTCCGGAATAATATTTAATTGAACCAAGGTCAAAGTGCACGATACCGGGCCAAATGACGTTTCCTAACCTATTTATCGTAAAAATGAAGTCAAATCCGCCCTAAACATATCAACTATTTACAAATAACCGTTTTAATCTGATTACGAAAATTTCGAAGGATTCTCGATTATTTTTTATATTATTATTGAGGCAGTCAAAGTGATGCGTATGATTATTTTTTAATGTCATATAGACTCTGAGATTTATGACTCCGGCGAACCGACAGAACTACCTTAAGGAGGTTCGGTGATGGCAGCAGGGTGGGGATAGGCACTGTTGTGCTGCGCGGTAAGGGGCTGACGCCGTGTGAGCGAGACACCATGCGAGCCGCGTTAGGCAAAAAATTAACGATTTCTCTGTCAGTTTCACGGTGACCTTCAAATTTCAAGCTCGTGCCCTATTCAGGATACTTTTCCGGACGTCTACATATTTTTTTGATTATTCTATCTTGGATTTAGCTCTTGTAAAGACGTAAAAAGTTCAATATTCGACTCACTTTTCTTTTCTTTACATGTAAATAGTCGCAACTTTGTTATTTAACATCTCGGAAACTACACGGTGAATCCCTTAAAAATTTTGCGTACATGTCCGTTATCATTACAGCTGTTATAGGATTTTTTTTTTTTACAATTTTATCTTGGATTTGATTTTTTCACGAACCTTCTTAACGATTTTTAGTGTCATAAATTATTATAAAGAATTGTCTGAGTAGTGCGCGTAGCCAAAGATCATAATTTTTACACGGTGCACACGGGAGGGCTGGAAAAATTGATCTTTAAATCGAAAATTAACATACTTAGATCAAAGATAGAGAAAAAATAAAAAGTACTACGGATTCGCAAATTATTCAGGACTTGATGCATCATGAAAAAAGGTGAAGTCTCCGGAATAATGTTTAATTGAACCAAGGTCAAAGTGCACGATACCGGGCCAAATGACGTTTCCTAACCTAATTATCGTAAAAATGAAGTCAAATCCGCCCTAAACATATCAACTATTTACAAATAACCGTTTTAATCTGATTACGAAAATTTCGAAGGATTCTCGATTATTTTTTATATTATTATTGAGGCAGTCAAAGTGATGCGTATGATTATTTCTTAATGTCATATAGACTCTGAGATTTATGACTCCGGCGAACCGGCAGAACTACCTTAAGGAGGTTCGGTGATGGTAGCAGGGTGGGGATAGGCACTGTTGTGCTGCGCGGTAAGGGGCTGACGCCGTGTGAGCGAGACACCATGCGAGCCGCGTTAGGCAAAAAATTAACGATTTCTCTGTCAATTTCGCGGTGACCTTCAAATTTCAAGCTCGTGCCCTATTCAGGATACTTTTCCGGACGTCTATATATTTTTTTGATTATTCTATCTTGGATTTAGCTCTTGCAAAGACGTAAGAAGTTCAATATTCGACTCACTTTTCTTTTCTTTACATGTAAATAGTCGCAACTTTGTTATTTAACATCTCGGAAATTACACGGTGAATCCCTTAAAAATTTTGCGTACGTGTCCGTTATCATTACAGCTGTTATAGGATTTTTTTTTTTACAATTTTATCTTGGATTTGATTTTTTTACGAACCTCCTTAACGATTTTTAGTGTCATAAATTATTATAAAGAATTGTCTGAGTAGTGCGCGTAGCCAAAGATCATAATTTTTACACGGTGCACACGGGAGGGCTGGAAAAATTGATCTTTAAATCGAAAATTAACATACTTAGATCAAAAATAGAGAAAAAATAAAAAGTACTACGGATTCGCAAATCATTCAGGACTTGATGCATCATGAAAAAAGGTGAAGTCTCCGGAATAATGTTTAATTGAACCAAGGTCAAAGTGCACGATACCGGGCCAAATGTCGTTTCCTAACCTAATTATCGTAAAAATGAAGTATAATCCGCCCTAAACATATCAACTATTTACAAATAACCGTTTTAATCTGATTACGAAAATTTCGAAGGATTCTCGATTATTTTTTATATTATTATTGAGGCAGTCAAAGTGATGCGTATGATTATTTCTTAATGTCATATAGACTCTGAGATTTATGACTCCGGCGAACCGACAGAACTACCTTAAGGAGGTTCGGTGATGGCAGCAGGCACTGTTGTGCTGCGCGGTAAGGGGCTGACGCCGTGTGAGCGAGACACCATGCGAGCCGCGTTAGGCAAAAAATTAACGATTTCTCTGTCAATTTCGCGGTGACCTTCAAATTTCAAGCTCGTGCCCTATTCAGGATACTTTTCCGGACGTCTATATATTTTTTTGATTATTCTATCTTGGATTTAGCTCTTGCAAAGACGTAAGAAGTTCAATATTCGACTCACTTTTCTTTTCTTTACATGTAAATAGTCGCAACTTTGTTATTTAACATCTCGGAAATTACACGGTGAATCCCTTAAAAATTCTGCGTACGTGTCCGTTATCATTACAGCTGTTATAGGATTTTTTTTTTTTACAATTTTATCTTGGATTTGATTTTTTTTACGAACCTCCTTAACGATTTTTAGTTTCATAAATTATTATAAAGAATTGTCTGAGTAGTGCGCGTAGACAAAGATCATAATTTTTACACGGTGCACACGGGAGGGCTGGCAAAATTGATCTTTAAATCGAAAATTAACATACTTAGATCAAAGATAGAGAAAAAATAAAAAGTACTACGGATTCGCAAATCATTCAGGACTTGATGCATCATGAAAAAAGGTGAAGTCTCCGGAATAATGTTTAATTGAACCAAGGTCAAAGTGCACGATACCGGGCCAAATGACGTTTCCTAACCTAATTATCGTAAAAATGAAGTCAAATCCGCCCTAAACATATAAACTATTTACAAATAACCGTTTTAATCTGATTACGAAAATTTCGAAGGATTCTCGATTATTTTTTATATTATTATTGAGGCAGTCAAAGTGATGCGTATGATTATTTTTTAATGTCATATAGACTCTGAGATTTATGACTCCGGCGAACCGACAGAACTACCTTAAGGAGGTTCGGTGATGGCGGCAGGGTGGGGATAGGCATTGTTGTGCTGCGCGGTAAGGGGCTGACGCCGTGTGAGCGAGACACCATGCGAGCCGCGTTAGGCAAAAAATTAACGATTTCTCTGTCAATTTCGCGGTGACCTTCAAATTTCAAGCTCGTGCCCTATTCAGGATACTTTTCCGGACGTCTATATATTTTTTTGATTATTCTATCTTGGATTTAGCTCTTGCAAAGACGTAAAAAGTTCAATATTCGACTCACTTTTCTTTTCTTTACATGTAAATAGTCGCAACTTTGTTATTTAATATCTTGGAAACTACACGGTGAATCCCTTAAAAATTTTGCGTACGTGTCCGTTATCATTACAGCTGTTATAGGATTTTTTTTTTTTACAATTTTATCTTGGATTTGATTTTTTTACGAACCTCCTTAACGATTTTTAGAGTCATAAATTATTATAAAGAATTGTCTGAGTAGTGCGCGTAGCCAAAGATCATAATTTTAAGTATTGCGTGGATTAACATTTTTCGTTTTGGTAGAGAAAATTAGAGTCACGTTTTGCGAAATATTATAAAAGTGTAGGCTCGAGTATTCGCGTGAAAACGGGGTACCAAGTATCGTACGTAATTCTTTTTCCGTTAACGCGGGGCGTGGCAACGGGATTTTTGTGGTTGAATCGTTGATCCCTGATTTTCCTCTTGGAGTTTTTTTTATTCGAGTTTTCGCGTCGGCGTGCGGCTGGTTAGGTTTTCGGTAGCGCTGGCGCGAGCAATTTATTTAAATATTAATTTGTTGTTTTCTAGTGCGTTCGCCTAGGTACCTTTTTGTTATTGTTGCTTGGTTTTAAGATAGTACGGAAAGTAGGGTATTTTATGCGTTTCGGACCTCTCGGTACCGTTAAGTTTATTACGCGCTGTAGAAAATCTCGGCGGTGAATTGAGTAGCCGTCGTGGATTTTAGTAGGAAAGTATTATTGTTGTAATATTTTGTTTTTCGTTGGTTGCTGAGCTTTGGTACAAAATTTTATTCTGAAAATACATCGAACGATATTTTGGGTACCATTTGAAATTTGGAGTTTCGATTAATTGATTTATTTTGTTTCGCCTTTCGTTTGTGTTTTATTTATTCGAAATATTTTTACAAAACTGTATGACAAAACATGATATTGAACATTTGCAGATATCGATCTATTTACTTTTCATATCCCGGCTGCGTATGTATCTGTATATTTAAAACTAATGCTGCTACGTGAGTAGCACTTCGGAACAGTTTCTTGCACTAACAGAAATTGTAGAAGCTCTTTTGAAAATTTAACACTGTTTTGATTGATGTGAAGCCCGCCAAACTTAACCTTCACTTTGACAAAACATCAAAACAACGACTGTATTAAAGGCGCGAAAATACAATGTATTAGGAAGTAGGGTATGCAGAATATTTGAAATGCCGAGAAATCTTTTACACAATTTTTCATCCAGAAAGGCATGACGCCGATATACCAAAATCGCAATAAGTAAACAAAATCTCCAAATATCGAAATTGCTTTGATACGAGAATAGCGTCCGGCCGACAGATCCGAATAACGATATGTCGGAATCCCGAGCGTAGCAAATGGCCGAAAATCAAAAATTCTGAAAGTGCTTTTACACGAATATTTATTCAGTCGATCGGTCAAGACGACCCGATTTATTTTTCAGCCGACACGGTATATTTCCGACGCATTGTAATTCCGAATGGATCAAGCAGACGAAAGTCCGTTCTGCAGAATGTTCTTTTTCCCGAAAATAATATTCACCGCTTAAAGATCTTCATTATCGATACACGCTACCTACCAAGCCTATCAATATTCGAGGTCCTAGAATTCGACTTAAAGACGCCGCCTCCCTCCGCCTTGTCGTCGCGAGATATTCTTCGCCATGCAATAATAATATCGATAGCCTAATGATATCTCTCTATATTATAAAAAGATCTCGCCGCCGCAGCCGCCGCCGCCGCCGTGTCAAGAATCGAGGGACTTAGAATAATTCGGGCTCAGGGCTTGGCGGAAGGGGGGGGGGGCACCCTTCGAGGGGGGGGCACCCTTCGGAGGTGGCACTCTTGGGCGGGGGGCGATTGCGAGCGCGCGCAGCGCGCGAGCCACAATAAAATCCTAGTATATGTATATAAAAAAAAGGATGCAAAGTAGAACTTTGCACATTGCTTCCTCATTATTTTTCGCGTTTTACAAAGCTACCTCTAGGAGGAAGTATGTTATTCAATTTTTGGCTTCCTCATAGAGGAAGCTTTGTAAAACGCGAAAAATAATGAGGAAGCAATGTGCAAGGTTCTACTTTGCATCCTTGTTTTAATTAGATAAATATACATGTTGTGGATTCGCTTTTTCTATTTCGTTATTACGTTATTTCGTGATTATTAGAGCGTTTCCGAAAGTGAATGTAATAATGTATATTTTTAAAAATAATTCAACATTCCATAAAATCAAAAATTTCATACCGTTCGTCACTAAATTATACATATATAATGGCTGAATATTGTTTCATTTATATACAAAATTTGAGCTCGCTATCTCAAGTTTTGCAAAAGTTATAATAGAGCGATTATGTCAATTTTTTGAAAAATTCAAAAAATCATAAAATTTTAACGGTTCAACCGATCTTAAACAAATTCAATAGCGATCACCGGCGTATGAAAGCTCAAATTCATACCAATTTTAAGATCAATATTTCGAAAATTAAAAGAGTTATCGCGTAAACAGACATTTTTCAAAAAATTAAAAAACGCGTAATAATTTAACGATGAAGTGGATTTTAACAAAAATCTGTACGAACGATGAGGCTTGATCGCTCTATCTATGGTCCAAATTTCAGCTTGATATCTCAAGGCATTCCCGAGTTATAAAGGTTTACATTTTTCGATCGTGTAACATACACACACACACACACATACAGACATTTTTTCTAAATCACTTTTCTCGACGTTTTGGCCCATTCTGAGTGTACTGACATGAAAATCTCGAAAAAAAAAAAATTTTCATGAAAACAAAGCTTCCTCTATGAGGAAGCAAAAATATATATTTCACGACGAGGCGACCATAGATCGAATTCTAGGACTCCGATATATCGTCAGTCTTGATAGCGTGTATCGGTAACGAAGACAGAGTCAAATTATGGTTTAAAAACCTGTTTCACTAAAATAATTTTGAGTATTCGGACCTGAAAAAAGATTACTTGCTAAACCGAATTATTGATAATAGTGATTTGTTGAATTTAATTCGGTGTTACATCGCCGAAATTCTGTTTGCATCAGAGTTTATACTCTCCACAACATATTTACTGATCTCTTATAATATATATATATATATATACTTTTGCACATAAAAGGTTAAAAAAATGATATTCCTTAAACCAGTTGTTATTGCATCTGTCTTAATCTTCCAAACTTTTTCATTTCAGATTTCCAAGCACTGGAGAGAAACTGTATTTTCGTACTCCAAGAGTACCAGTTCTAAGAGTATCTTCTTTCTGAAGATGGTCAAGTAATCAGCATATTGACTTAATCAGAAATGTCATAATTGTCCTGTGAGTGCCTGTGTCAGAATGTCGGACGACCTAGATGACGATTTTATCGCCGCTGTTGAAAGCGGCGACATAAAAACAGCAGAAAAACTTCGGAGTGTCTCTGGCCTCTCAAACCCAAAGACTTGGTTCAGTCTATATACATTGCTTTGCAGTATGAACCTCGATGACGTCACTTCGGATCCCCTTCGGAAATTGGTATTGAGTCAAACGAACGAGGAGCTCTTGATAAAAATTGTTACGGCTGCCATAAACCACGATCGTGCTGATATCATTGATGCGATAACTAAAGAAAAACCCAATTTCAACATCAACGCAACCCATGAGAATGGCGACACATTTCTTCACATTGCTCTTGAAGTTGATAGTATGTCAGTGGTAGTGAATCTGTGCAAAAAGGTTGGTAATATAAATGCCAAAAATAAGGAAGGATCGACGCCCCTTCATTTCGCCGTCCTTTACGATAATCCGTATGTTGCTTTTCACCTTATGGACGCTGGCGCCGACTGCGATATTCAGGACTCATACGGAAGAACAGCTTTGCACATCGCTACGATAAGCAATACCACAGACGTTATGGAGCAGCTTCTGGCGTTTGGTGCTGATATCGACATTACCTGCAATGATAATATGACACCGTTGGATTACAGACCTAATTCACAGATTCTCAGAAGTTACGTGATCGCGCGGAAGTCTCTCAATTATTATGTTGGCGATCAGAATCTCGCCCACATCGATTTGGATGGAAATGACCGGGAGACTTTTGAAATTTACAAATCGGACCTCGAGGATTTAAAGTCCGAAGTAATAAACGACAGTAATATCACTTATTATGACTTTTTAACTTGTAAAATGAACCGACTGGCGTTCTACGCGCAAAACGAGAAGCTCATTGACGCTGTTGATGTGAGATCGTGCAACTATCCATGGTATGATCGATTCATCTATCAACGTGTCAAGTTAGGAAAAAAGCGAAAGAGCCTGTTCAGCTCGAGCTTAAAGTCCCTCGATATAGCAATTTTTGCTTTTTTTGACAGAGTTTTACCCGATATCGATCTCGGTTATGCAATTATTGATTTTTTGAGTAACGAAGATCTGGAGAATTTGATAAAAGCCGTTCCTAGTGACGATGATCACGATAATTGATGGAAATCGTGATAATGAACATTTTACAAGTTTCGAGCGAATTCATCGTAATTCCTCAAATCGTCAATACGGTTATAATAAGATTGATTTGTATTAAAAAATCGAATATGTTTCCTAATGTTAATAACATTTTTATTTACACATGGATTTAATTTTTTTAAAGATGGTACTTTCATACACATCGATTAATAACAAAATATTTTTTCACATTATTGCCTAATTTATAATTTACTATCTTAATTGGGATGCTTGGAATGGAATTTGGTGGGAATCGATCCAGGGATTCAAATTTGTTGGCATCTCTGAATAACAAAAAATCTTTTTATGTTATAACTTCTTGAAATATTTTTAAATTTAGCTATATTAAACCCCCAGAAATTGTACAAACGCTTTTGAAAATTTAGCACTGATTTGATTGATGTGCAGCGCGCCAACCTCCTTAAACCCGCCAACGGCTTGTCGTCACTTCGACAAAACATAAAAAAACGACTGTAATAACGGCGCAAAAATACAATGTATTAGAAAGTAGGGCAGGCAGAATATTTGAAATGCCGAGAGCTGTTTTACACGACAATTTTTTTCGTAAAAGCGTCACGCCGATATGCCAAAATCCCGAACGCAATAAGCGAACAAAATCTCCAACTATCGAAATTGTTTGATACGAATAGTTTCTAACCGACAGATCCGAATAACGATATGTTAGAATCCCAAACGTAGCAAATAAACGAAAATTTTTAATTCCGTAAATACTTTTACACGAATATTTATTCAGTCGACATGTAAAACTTCCGAATGCGAGAAGATCCCGATTTATTTTTCAGTCGACATGGTATATTTCCATTATAATCCCGAATCGATCGAGCAGACGAAAGTCCGTTCTGAAGAATGTTCTTTTTCCCGAAAATAATATTGACCGCTTAGAGATCTTCATTATCGATACACGCTACCAAGCTGTCGATATTCGGAGTCCTAGAATTCGACTTAAGGTAGTTCTGTCGTGAAGGCAATCCAAACTCATATGCATCAATTTTTGACATGTTGTAATTTAGCTATTCAATTTTACTTGCACAAAATCTTGAAGGCCTTTACCGAGTATTTCAATGAACAATTAAAACTTGAAAATCGATCTTTTTACACGGCGCTTACGGGAGGACTGGAAAAATTGATCTTTAAATCGAAAATTAACATACTTAGATCTAAGATAGAGAAAAAATAAAAAGTACTACGGATTCGCAAATCATTCAGTAATTGATGCATCATGAAAAAAGGTGAAGTCTCCGGAATAATGTTTAAATGAACCAAGATCAAAGTGAACGATACCCGTCCAAATGACGTTTCCTAACCTAATTATCGTAAAAATGAAGTCAAATCCGCCCTAAACATATCAACTATTTACAAATAATCGTTTTAATCTGATTATGACAATTTCGAAGGAATCTCGATTATTTTTTATATTATTATTGCGGCAGTCAAAGTGATGCGTATGATTATTTTTTAATGTCATATAGACTCTGAGATTTATGACTCCGGCGTTCCGACAGAACTACCTTAACGTCATGTGTTAGTGCGCGGTCGGTAACAAAAACTGTAAAGCGTTGTTCTTGGTCACAATTGATGTTTCAGGCAAAAGACGAGAAGTACTGACTGCGTTTTGGTACTCCGCAGTCAGTACTTCTCGACTTTTATTCGAAAAATCAACCGTGGCGAAGAATAACACTTCGGGAAGATTCAGCTATCTCACTCGCACTTATGGCGATCTGAGAGAGACAGACAATATGTAACACATCACCTTAAAGTCGCCTCGTCGCAAGATATTCTTCGTCGTGCAATAATAATATCGATGGTCTAATGATATAAGAATTATCTTGCGATGAGGCGACCATAGGTCGAATTCTAGAACTCTGATATATCGTCAATATTGGTAGCATGTGTCGGTAATGAAGAGCTCTTTCACATCAGTGTTTTTCCTCGGTCTGTTGATGACTATGAGAACGCAAACGTCAAATAAGGATTAAAAACCTGTTTCACCAAAATAATTTTGTCTATTCTAACCTGGAAAAGATTACTTTCCAAACTGAATTATTGATAATAATGATTTGTTGAATTTATTTTCTCTCCAACATGTTTACTGATCTCTTATAACATATATGTATTTTTGCACATAAAAGGTTCGAAAAATTATATTTCTTAAGGGGACCCGGTCACCTAAAAAAAGTAATAAGAAAAATAAATGTGTAAATAACAAACTTCATTTAAAATATCTTACATTAAAACTTCATTAAATACATAATGAGCATTATAATTCTGCAATTTTATAAAGACGTAAAGTGCACCAAAATGGTGTGAGGTAAAAAGTAAAATTTTTCACTTGTCGTAAGTTTCAGACCAAACTGGTGAACAAATTTTAGTGTTTGATGTCTTATTTTATCTGTCGAAGAGTGCATTCTGGATTAAATATAGGAATTTGTATTTCAGCTCTTTATGACAAAGCTATGATTTTAAATGTGTAAATAAATCTCTCCCCACCTAACACAGAATGTAACAGTTACATAACTTTCGAATTGTAAAAAAACATAACGTTATTGTGTAACATTCACATAAGTGTGATGTTTTGTTTTAATAACAATCGTATCTAGTTGTGGCACAAAATTCTGTTTAAATAATATGTAAACGTTATATATTATTTCTGTAACAAAAATAAGTAACATTTGTTATCGAGATTTTATTAAAATGTGACGTAATAAACGTACTTGTTACATAAATGTTATGTAATGTAATATAAATGTTACGAAAATTCTTCCATATCTTGTGACCTTCTTGAATGAGAAATAATGTATCACTGGTGCGTTACTAGTGACGTTATTTTGACAGAACACGTTATTTCGTTAACGTAAATATTATATCAAAGTTACGAATCTGTGTTAGGTGGGTCTCTATTAAAAACTCTCTAAACAATTGGTTACAGTAAATTTAATTTTCACTGCATCCAAAATCGCTATATTCAATCCAGAATGCACTCTTCGACAGATAAAATAAGACATCGAACACTAAAATTTGTTCACCGGTTTGGTCTGAAACTTATGACAAGTGAAAAATTTTACTTTTGACCTCACACCTTGCTTGTGCACTGAATGTCTTTACAAAATTGCAGAATTACAATGCTTGTTATATACCTAACGATGTTTAAATGTAAGATTTTTTAAAAGACAGGTATCATTTACAGAATTTTTTTTCTTATGATTTTTTTTAGGTCACTTGGTCCCCTTAAACCAGTTGTTATTGCAACTGTATCTTAATCTTCCAAACTTTTTCATTTCAGAGATCCAAGCACTGGAGAGAAACTGTATTTTCACATTCCAGGAGTACCAGTATCTTTCTGAAGATTGTCAAGTATTCAGCATATTGACTTAATCAGAAACTTCCTAATTGTCCTGTGAGAGCCTGTGTCAAAATGTCTGAAGACCTAGATGAAAATTTTGTCGCCGCAATTAAAAGCGGCGACATAGAAACAGCAGAAAAACTTATGAGTATCTCTGGCCTCTCAAACCCAAATACTTGGTCCAGTATATTTACATTGCTTAGCAATATGCCGTCAGGTCGTACCGATACTTCAGATGCCATTCAGAAATTGGTGTTGAGCCAAGCCAACGAGGAGGTTTTGACCAAAATTGTTAGGGCTGCCATTGATCAAGACTGTGATCGTGTCATTAATGTAATAATAAGAGAAAAACCCACATTCAACATCAATTCATACAATGAGAATGGTGACACGTTTCTTCACATTGCTGTTCAACAAGAAGCCATACAAGCGCTATTGATTCTGTGCTATAAGGTTCCTGATGTAGATGCCAAAAATAAGGACGGTTTGACGGCGCTTCATCTCGCCGCCGCCAAAGAGGATCCGGTTGCACCTTTTCACCTTATGGACGCTGGCGCAAATTGCGATATGAAGGACTCACTCGGAAGAACAGCTTTGCACATCGCTGCGATAAACGATACCACAGACGTTATCGAGCAGCTTCTGGGGTTTGGTGCTGATATCAACATTACCTGCAATGACAATATGACACCGTTGGATTACAGACCTAATTCACAGATTCTCAAAAGCTACGTGATCGCACGAAAGTTGCTCAATTATTATGTCAGCAATCAGAATCTCGCCCACATCGATTTGGATGGAAATGACCGGGTGACTTTTGAATATTACAAGTCGGAAGTCGAGGATTTAAAGTCCGAAATAATAGATAACAGTAACATCAGTTATTACGAGTTTTTAACTTGTAACACGAAGCGATTGATGGTTTACGCGGAAAACGAGAAGCTCATTCACGCTGTTGATTTGAGATCGTGGAACCATCCATGGTATGACGGATTCATCTACAAACGCGTCAAGCTAGCAGAAAAGAGAAAGAGCCTATTGAGCTCGAGCTTAAAGTCCCTCGATATAGCAATTGCTGCTCTTTTCGACAAAGTTTTACCCGATGTCGATCTCGCTCATGCAATTATTGATTGTTTGAGTAACGAAGATCTGGAGAATTTGATAAAAGCCGCACCTAGTGTCGAAGATTACAATAGTTGATGGAAATCGTGATAAAGAACATTTTATAAGTTTTGAGGGAATTCATCGTAATTCCTCAAATCGTCAATACGGTTACGATAAGAATGATTTTTATTAATAAAATCGAATATGTTTTCTAATGATAATAACATTTTTATGTATAGATGGATTTAACTTTTTTAAAGATGATACTTTTATACACATTGATTAATAAAAAAAATATTTATTCACATTATAGCCTAGTCTATAATTTACTATCTCAATTGGGATGCTTGGAATGGAATTTGGCGGGAATCGGTTCAGGGATTCAAGTTTGATGGCATCTCTGAATAAAAAAAGAAATTTCACGTTATAACTTCTTGAGATTTGTTTATATTTAGCTGTAATTTTAAACACAAATAATACTTTGCTTGGACCATAAACGTGTTAAATTTGACAAGAATCGATCGGGTGGGTCGAGTATTATAACAATTAAAATAATCTTGTAAAATCTTTTGAACTACTTATACTATATACAAAATGAGCTATTGGCGTCATAATTTGACTTATATTGCGGTTTACATTTTTACAAAACTGAGTGACAAAACATGATATTGAACATTTCCAGATATCGAGCAATTTACTTTTCATATCCAGACTACGTATTTATTTGTATATTTAAAACTAATGCTGCTACGTGAGTAACGCCTCGAAGCAGTTTATTAAACCACCAGAAATTGTAGAAACGCTTTTGAAAATTTAGCTCTGATTTGACTGATGTGGAGAGCGCCAACCGCCTTAAGGAGGTTGACACGCTCCACACTAGTCACATCAGTGCTAAATTTTTAAAAGCGTTTCTACAATTTCAGACGGTTTAATAATCTGTTCCAAGGTGTTAATCACATAGCAGCATTAGTTCTTGATATTCAAACACATTCACAGTTGTGATATCAATAGTAAATCGATCAATATCTGCAAATTTCCGATGTTATGTTTTTTCATCTTGTTTTTAAAAAGGATAAACCGTAATATCAATCCGATTACGATGACCAATAGCTCATTTTGTTTACTAAAAGATATTCTATCGGTTGGGCGTCTATTTTTTTAAACCGTATTAGTAGTTCAAAAAATACAACCGTTTGTTTATCCTATCATAACCTAACATCAAGTATACAAATGGCTGTAACTTTTGAACGCCTGATATTATAGAAAATCCGAACGGCCAATCGATTAAAGATCTTCCACTAATCAACATGAGCTATGTTTCGTCATAATCGGACTGATATTACGGTTTACCCTTTTACAAAACTGGATGAAAAAACATGACATCGGAAATTTGGAGATATTGATCGATTTATTGTTCATAGAACAGCTGTGAATGTATTTGAATATCAAGAACTAATGATGCTATGTGATTAACACCTTGGAACAGATTATTAAGGTAGTATGAGCGGAGTACCTAGTCAATAGAAAGTCCATATTTTTTATTATGGGGAAAAAGCGAAGTATCACACATTTCGCTATTTTAAAAATCACAATATAAGGAGAGAAAAATTATGAAGTGTGTGTGATGATAAGGTATGTATATTTATAAAACGGTAGTAGTTTAAATAAGAGTGTCATTTGACTCAGTTTGTCCAGCCGGCCGCCATTTGGCCAATCAAGGAACGCGTGGCTACGCTATAGTCAACTGTTTTCCGGCAGTTTGATGCCGGTTCGCGAGAAATCGTCAATTTAATCGATGATATCTGTTCGAAATATTCGGTAACATATATTTTTTAAGGGACGTACGTGTTCGTAGCAGTTTTCTCGGTATTTCGAGCTTTTATTTACGGAGGTGTCTGAATTTGAAGAATGCTTATTTCGGACTCAAAGTGTTATCAGGGCAATTTCCGTATATAACATGTACTAAATTTCCCAATTTTGCACATTAACTATTATTGTAAATGGTCGATAAAATGGTCTGAAATTTTACAGACAGATTCCTCTGAACCTATTCTATAGCATATCAAAAAATCACTTTTCTCTCTGATCGTGAGGTTTGTGCTCATACTGCCGTAAACCATCTGAAATTGTAGAAACGCTTTTAAAAATTTAGCACTGATTTGACTTGTGTGGAGCGCTCCAACCTCCTTAAAAAGCGGGGCTGAACCACTACGTCGATGGCCCGTTGACATGTGATATGATAAATAATAGCTATAAGATCTAAATGTACGTAAATCTATGTCTCCCTATATTGTCAATAAATATTCATTTACTACTACTTAAATATGTAAAACTAATACCTTGGAACAGTTTATTAAACCACGAGAAATTATAGAAACGCTTTTGAAAATATATCACTGATTTGATTGGTGCGAAGCGCTTCAACCTCCTTAAGGATGTTCGATTGGCTCACACTAGTCAAATCAGTGCTCAATTTTTGCAATAGTTTCATTAAAGTTGAATGCATTGAATAAAAATAGAAGAGAGTAGTTTGAATTGAAGCTTAACCCAGAGAAAAATTAATAGTGCTGGATTTGCATACAGATTAACTAATTAACGTTACTTTCCAATGGGATACATTTTCGTTCAGTTTTTTCCAAGAATAATCTATAATTTTTTGCCTATTTTGATGATTGATGGCTCATTCTCTTTCTTGAAAGATGCTCTACAAATTGACCGGTTGCATATTTGATATTATTGATCGATTAATAATTATAGCCTGTTGTTTAACAAAAATCAAAATACTTTCATAAACAAATAGCATAAACATTCTTGTGATTGTTTGTTTACGTTACTTACGATAGAATATTTGGTCATCTGACCTTCGTTATGTATATAAAATTGGTGAAAGCGAATTCACGTTCTTGTCTTATTTTCATCTTATAATATGTGAAGGGAATGAAGTGGAGACCCGGGACACCCGAATCTCGAGTAATTCCATTTCTATCCTTTAACGATACTTGGATATATTTGCGTGAAAACATTCTTTTAAGGTATTACCGTCTTCCAGATTTCCCCTTTAATAAGGTTTGATCGATTATATTATTGAAATTTGATTAATTGAAAATCCAAAAGGATTATAATTGCCTTTAACAGGCTTTATATTATTTATTGCTTCCTCATAGAGGAAGCTTTGTTTTCGTGAAAAATTTTTTTTTCGAGATTTTCATGTCAGTACACTCAGAATGGTCCAAAACGTCGAGAAAAGTGATTTAGAAAAAATGTCTGTATGTGTGTGTGTGTGTGTGTGTTACACGGTCAAAAAATGTAAACCTTTATAACTCGGGCACGCCTCGAGATATAGAGATGAAATTTACACCATAGATAGAGGGGTCAATCCTCATCGTTTATACCAATTTTTGTCAAAATCCCCATAATCGTTACATTTTTACGCGATTTTGAATTTTTTCAAAAATGTCTGTTAACGCGATAAGTCTTTTAATTTTCGAGATATTAAACTCAAAATTGGTATGTATGTGAGCTTTTATACACCGGTGATCCCTATTAAATTTGGTTAAGATCGGTTGAAACGTTAAAATTTTATGAGATTTTGATTTTTTGAATTTTTCAATTTTTTTTCTGCGATGCGAATTTTGGTATCAAATATCGAGCTGAGAGTTAAATGAGTGCCAGATTCATGTTTAACAGAAAAATACGTCAGATAGGGTAGAAGTACCGGTTGTGGCCACTTTAAGAATTTTCTCATTTTCAAGATTGGGACCAAATATCATAAAACTGTTTTGAACCTATACTTTTCATATCTGAGAAGAATATAATTTCAGATTTCTAGCATTAAAATCTTCATATGTATCGAGAAAACACTGGAAAATAGAATAAAGTAGGAGCATAGCCATTTCACCAATTCTGGCCACCTATGTACCGGTTTTGGCCACAGTAATGTACCGGTTTTGGCCATGCTTAAAATTAGAATAACTCAATATTCATTGCACGTGAAACATTTTTTAAGGTGTGTTTAATAAATCAAAATCGTATTCTTATGAAAGCATCCAATTCCTCTACACGAAAGTGTCTTTAAAGCACAGATCCCATCTGTGAACCTAACTAACCTTTTTTGACATTCGTCTCCTTCGTTTTGCACTTTTTCGTAGCAGCTTTCTTTGTCACAAATAGTCATACATTATATTAATGTTTTACTCTTTACACTTTTATTTTTACTTTTACCAGAGTTCTTTCCGAAAGTAGATTTTCGCATTGAATAATGATGGGAATCTTCAACATGAAAGGTGTTCCACCGCTTTACCTTCTTTTTTACTATACATTTCTAAGGATATATTTTTCTTAGCGTTTTTTGCTTTTTTTGTTTCTTCTTTACGAATTTATGAATTAATTGTGTAATAATTAACGAAAAATTAATGATTATATTATCATGGCCATATCCGGGGCAACATGCTTATTCCATGTACCAGTTGTGACCATCGTATTTCTTATAAATGTATAGCTTTATTTCAAACTTTTAGTACATCAACATTTGCAGTGATGACTCTTAAGATAGATATGTGCAAAGCTGCATGCAATTCGCCAACTATATAATCCGAATATGTATCTAGAGCTTTCGTCAAAATCTTGTCGAATTCCGTAAGGAGTTGACAATTTGATGAATCAGCTGATGATACTTTAATTACTGACACAGTACTTTTTGTAATGGAGACGAACGGACGTCAAAATGACGATAAATGTTTCCAAAATACACAACGTTATGATAAATTATGATTAAGTACAGGTACAGAATTAAAATAGCCACGAAAAACGTATTTTCACCATACCTGCGCGGAAAGTTCGACTTCCCGCCCTACGGGCTTTACGTAATTCGAAGTTTCCGCTGCAGATATGGTGAAAAATAGTATACTCCACTGGGGAGTGAAAGTGCGCCTTCGGCTCGGGTGGTAATCTTGCACGCGGTTGGACATAGTCTACTTTCCCTCCCTAGTGGCGTAATATACTATTAAGTGTAGGGGTGACCACAACCGGTACAGTGGCCACAACCGGTACTTCTACCCTATAGCCCAAAAATGTTGAACGATAACATATTTTTATAGCGATGTTGTACAGTCTATATTGCGAAAAGTAGCGATTTACGTCGTATAAACTAGCCATATCCTTGCTTTCCAATGAAATTTTGGAAAACACCGGTTTTTATCGTGATCTAAAAAAAAAAATAGAGAAGATAGAGTAATCGACGGAGTTTCAAGACCGGTCATCCTTATTATATTTTCACAAAGCGGGAGTGTGCTCTTATTTTTTAATTTAAAACAAGGATGCAAAGTAAAACCTTGCACATTGCCTCCTCATTATATTTCGCTTTTTACAAAGCTTCCTCTATGAGGAAGCCAAAATCAATTTCCATACTTCCTCTTAGAGGTTGCTTTGTAAAAAGCGAAATATAATGAGGAAGCAATGTGCAACGTTCTACTTTGCATCCTTCTTCACTATGCACTTAGTTACACATATTTATTTATTTATATATACTCATTTAGAACTGTATCAAGTTTTAATGAAGTAGTCAATGATTAAGGTAGTTCTGTCGTGAAGGCAATCCAAACTCATATGCATGAATTTTTGACATGTTGTAATTTAGCTATTCAATTTTACTTGCACAAAATCTTGAAGGCCTTTACCGAGTATTTGAATGAACAATTAAAACTTGTAAATCGATCTTTTTACACGGCGCTCATGGGAGGGCTGGAAAAATTGATCTTTAAATCGAAAATTAACATACTTAGATCAAAAATAGAAAAAAAATAAAAAGTACTACGGATTCGCAAATCATTCAGGAATTGATGCATCATGAAAAAAGATGAAGTCTCCGGAATAAGGTTTAATTGAACCAAGGTCAAAGTGCACGATACCGGGTCAAATGATGTTTCCTAACCTAATTATCGTAAAAATGAAGTAAAATCCGCACTAAACATATCAACGATTTACAATTAAACATTTTTATTTGATTACGACAATTTTGAAAGATTCTCGATTATTTTTAATATCATTATTGAGGCAGTCAAGGTGATGCGTATGATTATTTTTTAATGTCATATAGACTCTGAGATTTATGACTCCGGCGTACCGACAGAACTACCTTAAGGTCGTTCTGTCGTGAAGGCAATCCAAACTCATATGCATGAATTTTTGACATGTTGTAATTTAGATATTCAATTTTACTTGCACAAAATCTTGAAGGCTTTTACCGAGTATTTGAATGAACAATTAAAACTTGAAAATCGATCTTTCTACACGGAGCTCATGGGAGGGCTGGAAAAATTGATCTTTAAATCGAAAATTAACATACTTAGATCAAAGATAGAGAAAAAATAAAAAGTACTACGGATTCGCAAATCATTCAGGAATTGATGCATCATGAAAAAAGGTGAAGTCTCCGGAATAATGTTTAATTGAACCAAGGTCAAAGGGCACGATACCGGGTCAAATGACGTTTCCTAACCTAATTATCGTAAAAATGAAGTAAAATCCGCACTAAACATATCAACTATTTACAATTAAACGTTTTTATTTGATTACGACAATTTTGAAGGATTCTCGATTATTTTTAATATCATTATTGAGGCAGTCAAGGTGATGCGTATGATTATTTTTCAATGTCATATAGACTCTGAGATTTATGACTCCGGCGTACCGACAGAACTACCTTAAGGTCGTTCTGTCGTGAAGGCAATCCAAACTCATATGCATGAATTTTTGACATGTTGTAATTTAGATATTCAATTTTACTTGCACAAAATCTTGAAGGCTTTTACCGAGTATTTGAATGAACAATTAAAACTTGAAAATCGATCTTTCTACACGGCGCTCATGGGAGGGCTGGAAAAATTGATCTTTAAATCGAAAATTAACATACTTAGATCAAAGATAGAGAAAAAATAAAAAGTACTACGGATTCGCAATTTATTCAGAAATTGATGCGTCACGAAAAAAGGTGAAGTCTCCGGAATAATGTTTAATTGAACCAAGGTCAAAGTGCACGATACCGGGTCAAATGACGTTTCCTAACCTAATTATCGTAAAAATGAAGTAAAATCCGCACTAAACATATCAACTATTTACAATTAAACGTTTTTATTTGATTACGACAATTTTGAAGGATTCTCGATTATTTTTAATATCATTATTGAGGCAGTCAAGGTGATGCGTATGATTATTTTTCAATGTCATATAGACTCTGAGATTTATGACTCCGGCGTACCGACAGAACTACCTTAAGGTCGTTCTGTCGTGAAGGCAATCCAAACTCATATGCCTGAATTTTTGACATGTTGTAATTTAGATATTCAATTTTACTTGCACAAAATCTTGAAGGCTTTTACCGAGTATTTGAATGAACAATTAAAACTTTGAAAATCGATCTTTCTACACGGCGCTCATGGGAGGGCTGGAAAAATTGATATTTAAATCGAAAATTAACATACTTAGATCAAAGATAGAGAAAAAATAAAAAGTACTACGGATTCGCAATTTATTCAGGAATTGATGCGTCACGAAAAAAGGTGAAGTCTCCGGAATAATGTTTAATTGAACCAAGGTCAAAGTGCACGATACCGGGTCAAATGACATTTCCTAACCTAATTATCGTAAAAATGAAGTAAAATCCGCACTAAACATATCAACTATTTGCAATTAAACGTTTTTATTTGATTACGACAATTTTGAAGGATTCTCGATTATTTTTAATATCATTATTGAGGCAGTCAAGGTGATGCGTATGATTATTTTTTAATGTCATATAGACTCTGAGATTTATGACTCCGGCGTACCGACAGAACTGCCTTAAGGATTTAATATAGAGTTGAGCCATCTTCCAAACTTCTCCACTCGGAGCGACGCGAAAACACAACCGCCTTACGCGGTGTCCCGCGCCGAAGTGCGAAACAGTCGAACATCCTTAATCCCACCAACGGCAAACTTCACGATAATTGCGCGCGCATTAAGAAAGAGGGGGGCGCTCTGCCGAAACATGGCGAATGTTTTGTTTGTGTGGAAAGATGGTTATGCCGTTCGGTAATGTTTCGATTAAATATAGTTTGTAGTATTAAAACACGGTTATACGAATGTACAAGTGGCGGGTGCGCGTCCGAGCGGGAGCCGTGATAGAATAGAAAAAACTTTTTAACCCTAGCGATGAACGCTACGAGCCTTTACGTGTCGACGTGTCGACTGGTTTTGCAAGCCGACGTCGAGGATCCAAATTCTTGGACCGATCTTTACAGGCTAGTGCCGTATCTTCGTCAGAGTCTCAGCTGTACGGTATGTTCGAATCTCTTGATAGAACCTCACACACCAACGGAAACAAATTGCCAGCATCACGTATGTCGCGGTTGTCGTGGAGGACGAAAAAAGTTAAAACCATCCTGCGGTTGGTGCAAAGACTATGACAAGTACATTGAGAATGTGCAGCTACGAATACTCCTACAGTGTTACAAAAAGCTCTGCGAATATTTGACAAGCACCGGCATATACAGAAATTTAATTATCTCAGTTGCCTCTAATTCTACGAGCAACGGAGCTGCGAATATGGGCGCCAGTAGTTTGATGGAACTCATACAGGAAGGATCAGGATTTAAAGACGAATTCAAATGTACCGCAGGCCTGTCCAAATCTGCGTACAGCATATTACCCTGCGTTTATACCAGCACTACATCCACACAGACGCAGGGAAATTCTGTACAGAATGTAGAAAATTTACCCCAAACAGTATCTGGTATTTATGACTTTTGTATGTTTATACATCAATTATCATTTTTTAAATTCCTTTCTACACTCTGCATCCTTTTATAAGAGAACCTGTGGCCAAAAACTTTCAAATGAATATCGCGCATAAGATATATTTTACTATCAAATGTTTAGCTTTGGCTCGGTAAGAAAATAGGGAAGTTGTAAGTCAAGTATTTTTTTTAAATCTATTTAAATTCATTGTATTTCTGCAATTTTAACTTTGTCTTAAATTAATGTACTTATGATCAGAGAATTCATTTTTTTCCTCAACTGATAATTTTTTGAGAATATTAAACCAACTGGATTTTGTTATAAAAGTGTATAGAGTGTAAAATCAAAGCAAAAATTGTATGTGAATAAGAATAATCAAAAATTTTTGTGATTGAGCAATAAATCTCTTGTTGAAAGAATCAATAACATTTTTATATATAATATCAGTGGTCAAACAAATTAGATATACATTTGTGAATACCACTAATTTTTACCTATATCGCTCCTTTATTCGCTAAATAAAGGAGTCAGCAGCCTTATTTAAATTCCACAAATTCAAGACTTTACAAATATTAACTGTAGAGCTGATTAATCAATGTTTAATCTAAATTTTTGTACTTTTCATTAATGGCTTAAGGGGACCAAGTCACTTAAAAAAAGTCATAAGAAAAAAAATTCTGTAAATGATACGAGTCTTTTAAAAAATCTTACATTTAAACATCATTGGGTACATAAGAAGCATTATAATTCTGCAATTTTGTAAAGACATTCAGTGCACAAGAATGGTGTGAGGTCAAAAGTAAAATTTTTCACTTGTTGTACCTTTCAAACCAAACCGGCGAACAAATTTTAGTGTTCGATGTCTTATTTTATCTGTCGAAGAGTGCATTCTGGATTGAATATAGCGATTTTGGATGCAGTGAAAATTAGATTTACTGTAACCAATTGTTTAGTGAGTTTTTAATAGAGAGAGATTTATTTACACATTTAAAATCATAGCTTTGTCATAAAGAGCTGAAATAAAAATTCCTATATTCAATCAAGACTGCACTCTTCGACAGATAAAATAAGACATTGAACACTAAAATTTGTTCACTGGTTTGGTCTGAAAATTACGACAAGTGAAAAATTTTACTTTTTACCTCACACCATTTTGGTGCACTCTGCGTCTTTACAAAATTGCAGAATTATAATGCTCATTATGTATTTAATGAGGATTTAATGTAAGATTTTTTAAAAGAAATTTATTATTTACACAATTTTTTTTGTATGACTTTTTTTAGGTGACTGGGTGCCCTTAAGGATTTTTTTAATTGTTTGAATTTATTAAATTGCAGAATTATAATGCCCATTATGTATTTAATGAGGATTTAATGTAAGATTTTTTAAAAGAAATTTATTATTTACACAATTTTTTTTCGTATGACTTTTTTTAGGTGACCGGGTCCCCTTAAGGATTTTTTAAATTGTTTGAATTTGCTAGACATTTTTGTTATTTCGTATTCTTTATTATTAGAATTATTGCCTCAATTTTGAGTTGATTATTTAATTGAAGAAGATGATGACGAATATGCAATTGAATAATGTTTGTTGAGTAACTCAAAATATGAGATATAATTTATTCTTCCATTTTAGTAGATTATATAAATTTATCTTTGTTCATTCCGAATTACAATTTTTGTTAACTGATGAATATGCAATTGAATAATGTTTGTTGAGTAACTCAAAATATGAGATATAATTTATTCTTCCATTTTAGAAGCTTATATAAATTTATCTTTGTTCATTCCGAATTACAATTTTTGCTAACAACCTGTAGGAGGTAAACTCGACATGAAATTGGTAAAAAGAAGATGAGTGATCAAAATGAGACTGTAATAACAAAAACAGTAGCTAAGGAAAATAATCGTAGAATAAATTCAATTGGAGTAATTTTTTCATTGCATCACTGTTTTAGCTTCTCATTACGTTTATAAAAAAAATGCAATTAGCATTTTCACAGGCTGCAGTGAAGATTTATCAATGGAAACAGAATTCAAAATTCTTTTATGATTATTTACATCTTTATGTTTCATTATGATTAGCAGACTCTCCAGCGATAAGGACAGTGTCGAATGGATCGTCGATTTACTCAGTGATGTACGCCGGTTCCGGTAACAAAATAACGATAAAAAGAAAAGCAGCGACGACCGTAGACGACACGGACTTGGCTCATCAGGAGATCGATGTGTCCGCGAGAGGAGCCGTTGGAGGGGTAAAATGCATTCCGTCTTCCCACCTTACATATGGGACTTCTTCTCAGAAAAAGTCTTCGAAAGGCAGCAAAGTAATTCTCAATATAGATCCATCAATTTGCGTATTACCTTTTAATGAGAATTTCATAACATCGACACCATTAATTATATGCCTGAATTAATTGTTGCTCATTAAATTAATAGTTTCTTCAGAGTTACCTTAAAGTACATTAAACTATCGTCATTTCTCAACATTTACAAAATATGCTAATTTCTGCACAAACGTTAATCGAAATTACAACCGCAAAACTCTATAATTTAATTTGGATAAAATTTATCGCATAATTTGCTTGATAATTGCTATTTTGTACACAATCGTCTACAGTTACAATTTTTTAATCATTAATTAGTAAAAAGAGATTTTATAAACATTCATGACAATTTTTTTGACAAAAAACCTTATCGAAAAATAAAACAATTTTTTTGGGTTATGGATTTTACGGATATTTAAAAATAATTTGTCAAAAAAACTTTGTTATTTGATAAAATATTTTAAGATTAATTGACTAAACAATAACTTGGAAAATGATAAAACTGTAAAAATATGTTTCTGGAATTAAACGAAAAAAAATGTATAATTTTTTATTCACAATTATTTTTGATATACCAGTACATTTTTTTTTGCTGCTATTGAAAAGTTTGAAAATTTTCTGAAAATATTATTGCAGGTTATTGCTGTGAAACTGTAATAATAAAGTTAATTATACTAAACATTTCTATTATTTAAAGTAATGGAAGCTCATAACTCTGAAGTAATTTTGTTTTTCGTTTTATTGTTTTTTTTTTTATTACAGAGAAATAATTAAAAAATTTGGAAAGTTTTGTGCAGAAATCCATGGTATTTGCAAAGAAACGACTTAACTAATGTTATTATTATTTTGCCCCTAGTATTTAAACAAAATTAACAGGTTCTAATAGTGAGCTTTTAATAATCACGAACTATCCCCCAATGCACTAATCGCACTTTTTATCATTAATCTTCTTTGTCTTTACGCAATAGTCCCATAATACAGATTAATGTTGATTATTTCTAACACAAGCTGATGCACGAGTAAAATTAAAATCACGATTAACGCGTTCGCAGTCTTATCTAAATCGAGTCGAAATTTAGACACATTTTTTAAGTGAAATTACGTAGCCACTGGAGATCTACAGCTACTGGAGATCTTCGGTGGTCCTTAGAATTAAGCAGCATTTCTTGCGGTCGTAACTTGGATGGGTGACCACTTAGCCTCGCACTGATTTGCACGACATTTTCTGAGCGGGAGGCAGTTTTTTCTGAGTTTTAAGTGTATTCTCATACAGCAAAAACTCATTATCTAAAATAAATATATCGGACAGATTTTCCGCAGTTGTCCTGAATTTTTTTGCTTACCGGTGATTTCAGGAAAGTGTGAACAAGTTCAAAAACCTATAAATTTCCTATAGCTCATTTGCAATAGATGCTTTCGTCATAGAGCAAAAAAAAACTTTGTTTCAGGGTTCAAAAGAATATGTTTTAAAAAAATAATATCGGCAGATCAACAAGTGAGATATCTGTGAATCAATATTAGCCATTTCGTCCTGAATCCCTTCCCTTAATTATGATAGTTACTGAAGGAATTTTAATTTCCAAAAGTGTATTTAAAGTGTACAGAAAAAAATAGACTCTGATCGCGAATGCGTTAATTGCTGCTACATGTACCATATCACTTGTAGATTAATCTACGTGGATCTGTACGTATAATTTATTAATAATTCGTTAGCCGGCGTAAGTTATCTTTGCATTAATTGTTAATTTTCAATAACAGTCCTCGGGAAGCTTCAAGAAGCCGAGATCAAGTTCCACAAGGAGTAAGAGAAAAGGATGCAGATGCGGGAACGCAACGGCAATACCTGGGAAACTTACGTGTTGTGGGCAACGATGTCCGTGCTACGTAGAAAGCAAACCTTGCATTGAATGCCGATGCAGGGGTTGTAGAAATCCTCATACCGCCGATGGATTAAAGGTAAAAAAACAAGGATGAAAAGTAGAACTTTGCACATTTCTTTGAGGAAATTTCTTTATTTTATTTTCGGCTTCCTCACAGAGGAAGCTTTGCGAAAGATGAAAATTGTTGACGAAGCAATGTGCAAAGTTCTACTTTGCATCCTTATTTTTAATACAAATAAAAAATAAGAACGAAAACAAAAATACAAAATTCTATAAATTCTAAACCGCTTCATTTATTTCACGTAAATTCAATATCGATCGTCATTTTTCATTGCTTTAGTCGTCAAAAACTGTTTAAGCTCATTATCCAAAAATTTCTGGCAGCTGGAGAACATATAAACATTTTTTGAAACATTCAATGTCTTATAAAATCTGAATCACTTTACCAATCTTCACCAAATTCGATATCTACTACAACTGGATGTTGATTTTACCTTGCAAAAGATTTGAGCAGATTTGGTCGAACTTAACTTGAATAAGAACGAAAACAAAATTCTTTCGAAAATTCAAAATGTTTTAAATTCTAAACCGCTTTATGGATTTCGCTCAAATTTAATACCGACATTCATTTTTCATTTCTCTATTTGTCCAGAACTATTTTGCTCATTAGCTGAAAAATTGCGAAAGCTAGAGAACATACAGATATTTTTCGAAAAATTGAAAGGCTTATAAAATCTGAATTTGTTTTTCAATTTTTTCGAAAATGTATACATAGGAAGGGGCGTTGCTCGTCTATCAGAGTGCCCAAATTTCAGCTTAATTGTTAACGTCGTTTTCGAGGTACAGCGGTTTGAATTTTGCAAGCCTTGCCACACACACACACACACACACACACACACACACACACACACACACACACACACACACATACACATGGGGCATTCCATTTCGATTCGACGTGGGTCGGACCCTCGACCTCTCGGATTTGGTCGAAAATTTTTTATATGATTGGACCAACTCCAAAAAGTACTGGAAAATTTTTTCAGATTTTTTTTTTCTTTTACGATTTTTTAAAGGTAACATATCGTTGGCCTAAATTTAAAAATCTGAAAAAATTCTCAAAAATTCTGCATGAAATAACAACATTTTTGAGCCTAAAGCCAAAGTGGCCCGTGTTTTGCTTCTATTTTTTTTTCTATAAAAAACTATTAAAAAATTTAGAAACGTAAGAGGAGAAGTTATTAAATTTTTCTAAACTGCGAGTTGCACAAAATTACGAAAAAAAACATTCCTCATGGAGTACAGGGTTGAGTCAAATAACAAAGTTAGATTTGTTGTGCGGTAGAATCTAATTTGATTTTATTGTTTGTTCATCTCAGCTGCACTCGGTGATCTTGAATTTTTTTTGTATTCGAAGGTGCGATCGCTTTTTAAATTATCATCATTGACATCTGATATTATCAATGGAATCCTTTGATTAGCGCGGCTTGTCAATTCTGATTCATGAGTATTTTTTTGGAAATAAGAAAAACTATTCGATAAGAATGTTATATAATTCTAGAAATTGCTGTATTACCAATAATAAAAATAAAAAGCGAAAAATAATGAGGAAGCAATGTGCAAGGTTCTACTTTGCATCTTTTTTTTTATACCTTGTGTCTCTTTTGCAGAGGTGTTTTATACAGCTATAAATCACCTCTGCAAACACCGTTACATCTAATTTTGATTAGATACAAATTTTTGTCGTACTTTCTCAACTTTTCCGGAAGTTATAGCGAAAATCTACATTTTTTTTTAAATGAAAAATGGTGTAAAATCCGAACGACTTTACCGATCATCACCAAATTTGGTACATGGCATTTCTGAATGTTATTTTTCGTCTGTACAAAATTTCTGTTCATTTGTTGAAATTCGACGTAATTTAGAGCAAAATGTATTTTTTTCGAAAAATTCAAAATTCTATAAAATCGGAACCGCTTTACCGATTTCGCTGAAATTCAATACCAAACGTCATTTAACGTGTCTTCATTTATAAAGAACTATTTAGCTAAATTGGCGAACTTTTACGAAAGTTAGAGCGATCACGACATTTTTTGAAAAAATTAAAAATTGCATAAAATCTGTTTACATTGATACATTTAATTAAAAATCACGTCAATAACAGAGGAGTCAAAACATGAAAATTGAAATTTTCACAGCACTTCCTCTTTTTTTCCATAAACATTCTTCCGCAAGAAATTATATCGTTATTATTTGGCTTCCTCAAAGAGAAACTCTGTTTTGCGATTCCGGCCTGATTTAACAGTGAACATATTTTCTATGAATCGCATTTTTTTTTTTTTTACTAAAAGAAAGCACTTGCAGAAAGCAATATTTTAGAAAAATTTTATAACTTTTTCCTCTTTCGTTTCTAAAATTTTTAATAGTTTTTTATAGAAAAAAAATAGAAGGAAAACCCGACCCACTTTGGCTTTAGGCTCAAAAATTTTGTTATTGCATGCAGAATTTTTGAGAATTTTTTTACATTTTTAAATTTGGGCTAACGATATGTTGCCTTTAAAAAATCGTAAAAAAATAAATAAATGAAAAAAATCTGAAAAAATTTTCCAGTACTTTTTGGAGTTGATCGAATCATATAAAAAATTTTCGACCAAATCCGAGAAGTCGAGGGTCCGACCCAGGTCGAATCTGTATGGAATGCCCCAAATACATAGACCCATACATCCGGACATTTTTTCTGAACCACTTTTCTCGACGTTTTGGACCATTCTGAGTGTCCTTACATGGAAATCTCGAAATTTTTTTTTTTTTACAAAAACAAAGTTCTGCTCTATGAGAAAGCAAAATGCAACTAAATAAATAAAACTCAATCCCATAATTGTATCAAATCAAATATTTAAGAAACAATATCTTTACAATCATCCATATGTATAAAAACAATTCAATGCATTTTTTATACATTTAAATTAGTTAATACAAATTAATTTCGAAAGCTGTAACAAAGTTGTCGAAGCTCCGAATACTACTAGGAAAATTTTTAATCATATTTGCGAAATTAATTATTCTTTTTAAGATCCGTCCGCACATACCGGAGCTTCACAACCTGCAGCTTCAGCTTTCAGCTCCCCTTGACTGTGATTCATTGGCGACCGATCCTCTCGCAACGGTTCAACAATGCCTTTCCACCTCGCCGACGACCATCCAAGTTCTCAACGTTTATTCGACACCGCGACTAGACATTGACAATGTGCCGCAAAATTTGCCCGCGGCTTTGCTCGTCGGCGAGGATGCAATAGTCAGCACCGAGAGCGAGGCCGAAGATAGTGACATACAAATTGACGTCTGACATCGGGAATAAAGACGCCCTACGTCAGGGACGTCACAGAAATCTTCGGCGAATTAATATTTATGTAACAATTTGACGCGACGTACCGCTATCTTGTACGCCACACGGATATCGTAAACTATTACAATTATGTTACACTTTTTTTTAACGGATTACGAAGAAGAAAAAATCCACAGACGGACCAATTTCTGAATGTTTTTCATTCTTTCTTTTTAGTCATATTTTCAATTATTCAAAGAATAATCTTTTTTTTTCATCATGAGAATTTGAGTACTTGACCGATTTCTGAATGTTTTTGATTGTTTTTGTTTAGTCATATTTTCAATTTTTCAAGGAATAATCATTTTTTTATCACGAGAATTTGAGTACTTCGTGATAACACAAAAATATTCAAAAAATGTGAACGTCAATGCAGATGCTAGCACTAAAATTGAATAAATTCATGGAATATATCAATTTATTCATTTAAAAAAATCCGTACTCATGTCTTAAGGATCCATCTTAAAGACAACTGTGAATTTTATTGATTTTGTCGAGACTTTCTTTCCTTAAGAAAATATTTAAATTTTCATTTATACAGACTTAGAATTTGGAATTATTTTTTAAGCCGATGAAGTGCGGCGTTTTTCAAACGTGTCAGAAATTGGGCCGTTTGCATTTTTTAAAACTGAAATATCGAGATAAGATCTTTTGTACTTTCGCCCTTTGACCGTGGTTATTGCGAATTTCCACTTTGTAAAAAACTAGAATACAGCCGTAATTTTTACACAAATTTGTCAATGAAATATTGTCGTAAAGGAGTTTGAGATACCGCGTGAATTTAATCTAGTTACGAATCGAACAAATTTAACAGTCGAGACAAAAATTAAAGGAAGGAAAAATCATGAGATTAATGCGTTACAGACTAAACGACATTGTAAATTATGGAAAATCGAGTCGGGAGTTATAATCTAATACGTACTATAGATCCTAAGTCCCTTTGCCGTACTAAATTTCAAGATTCTCGAGGTGAATTTAGAAAACATGACATGTTTACAAATTTGGCCTCGTTAACTATCGTAGAAAGTTTTGGAAATAGAATTTTCATAGCTAAACGTTTAGAGAATTGTAAATACGAAGAAAAAAAAACTAATTGAGTGAAAAATCGACGAGAGAAAACATAAATAAAATTAGTCTTATCCGTTGTGTAAATGCTACGTTATATCAAAGACTTGTAGATTATATTTTTAGGGTATATTTGTTAAGATCTCTCGGTACGGGCAGTTGAGTCTTAGTAATTATATTTGTCTTGTCTGGTGGGGAAAGAGTGTAATTTAAAAAAAAAATGAAACGTGTTAATTGACTGTTCAGTGATGAAGTAAAAAAATAAATATGAAAGAATGGACACAAAACTAGTACAAAATTATCAAGGATCGCTGTGCGTAAAGGAAATATTCGTCACATCACGGATCGCTCATTGTGGAGCGATCACGGAAATAGCCGTTATTTTTTTCACTCGAATGAAGAGCAACAATTCATCAATTGTGAAAGTTTTAAGCGGGGAATGACGCGAATTCGACGGTATCGGATTCAACGTCTGAAGAAAAAAAAAACTCTTGTAAATACGATGCATTCGTCTCGCACGAATGTGATTCTAGGCTATTATAGTTTTTCAGAAAAAATGAAAAAATGAAGAAAAAAAAAACAAACAAAGTGAATCATAAGCACCCCAATACGATAATCAATCTTGTAAATGATATGAATAAAAGAATCACAAGACAGATGTTCGGTGTCGTTTATTCGAGATGGGCGATTAAAATCGATTGTAACGACTATCGATTATCTTTACATTAAAATCGATTATTTTTATCCGATATTTTTGTGTCCCGATTAATCGATAAATCAATTTTTTTGCGATTTATTATGTTGAAATCGATTATTTTTTTGATCCTTTATGATATAAGTCTTCGAGCCGTTTTAACGCTCTGCGTCTTAAAAGTTGGTTTACTCTGAGTTCTACTTGAACTCTGTTCAACTGAGTCCGCTGATATCTTGGTAAGAGAATATTTGCGACCGGTGAGACGGCAGAGGCAGCTGGTAGAAGCTTACACCAAGTTATGAAACCACAACACAACGAACGATAAGCCGGCCGGTGTCTCTGCGACACTGCTATTGTACACGTTTACAACAAATAGATTAATTCAGTTTTGTCAATAAGGAAATTACATACACGTAAGTATACCTAAAATAAACCAATGGATCAATAAAAATGAAGAATACCTAAAAAAAATGTCCACTACCTTTTTTGTAAATGAGCGGTTTAAAAAATCGATTACACGATTATTTTCCAATTGTTTTTTTAGTTAATCGATTTCACGATATCGATTATCAAGTAATTGATTCTCATAATCGATTATCAAGTAATCGATTCTCATAATCGATTATCAAGTAATCGATTCTCATCATCGATTCTCGTAATCGATTATCATGTAATCGATTCTCATAATCGATTATCAAGTAATCGATTCTCATAATTCGATTATCAAGTAATCGATTTTTTTCCAACATCGCCCATCTCTATCAGAAATGTTCTTTGTATACCTAATTGTTGATTTCATCTTGAAGACGATTGGTTGAGTGAATTTTTTTTTTTTTTCGAAATTTTAGCTTGCGAATCATGTTATGTCAGAGAAGCCCAAAATTGAGAGTTGAAAATGCGGCACGTTCTTTGGATGGCCCGGATATGTATAACGTAATGTTGTAGTTGTGGGGTAAAGTGTATTTAAACAAACAACTTAATTTTTCAAGACATTTTATTTAAACTTTCATTCGTAGTTAAATGATCAGTCGTTCCATGTTTATTATAAACGCTACAACTAGCGCGATTGTACGTTTCGAAGTTTTGCAAATCGAGAATAAACGATTTCTCTGATACGCTCCGTACGAAGTAGTACAAGACTTCGTGGATTTTTTTTTAAATTCATTGCCTCACGAAATTTCGTGATGTTAACGACCCGAGAAAACGGAACAAAATTTGTTTTTCTTTTTTCATTCGTCTTCGTTGACTTTGGGAGTCAGAGACGAATAGTCATTTAGCTCGCTTTTGCGTATCTTTGTAGAAAATTGGAGCGACGCAAAAAAAAAAGTTACAGTTCTCACTCTAGCATCGATTGCAAAATAATATATATATATACATATATTTATGCATGTATGTATGTATGTATATAATTAATTTACGCTTAATACGAATAATTGTTTTTTTTTTTTCAATTGTATTACACTTGGTTTCCCTGACGAACGGTGGGCAGAACTTCTGTCAAACCATTTCGCTGCATTTCGGGAGCAGTCCGTTCAAGTCATATGATTCTTCCTTCATTCAGTGTCAAGATAGTAATCGAAAAGTCTTAAAAAATCTGTAACAAAGTTGAAGGTATAATGAAGATATACTATTGTAATCCAAGTGCGGATAACTATAGAGTGCGGCATTACGTAGTCTTTTTTTTATGCCTAGGAAAAAAAATTACTTTTGCCACGCGCTACAAATACGATAAGGGAGATTTTTTCGGGCATATGTTACAAAAAGAAATTGAAGTTCATTACCTTCATTCAAAATGGTCTGTATGCGCTAGGATAATGTGTTGGTATCCTGTTAGTGATATGCCTGACCAAATGCTCCCATCCGAGGACCCTCGAGATGTCGACGCTCTTCTCCTCAATTTCCTTAAGCGGCTTTTCTTCGTAGAAACGGGCCAGCAGCTTGAGGTATCTGCCGTAATGCTTGTTGATGTGTGCGTGCCAGAGAGACAAGATTATCACCTTAAATAAAATGAAAATGTTCATATAGAAATCAGTAATTCAAGACAAAAACGTCTGCGTAATACATTTTCTAAGATAGTATTGTCACACCAAATTATCCTTTTAAGGTGATGTAACACATGTACGACTATTTTAAAGTGCCAAAAAAAGGGAGCACGTCTAAATATTTTTTACACAAATAACTACGTCAGAATAACTTGGTCATGAATAACTTGTGGCGAAAATTAATTGTGCTTAAATAACTTCGGACAAAAATAACTTGCGACAAAATAATTCGTTGTTTTATATATTTTGGTTTGTATTTAGTTTTTTCTATTGTTTGTGTGTATTGGTGTGCAAAAATTAATTTTTACAAAATAATCTTAACATACCAAAATCACTTTCTCTTTATTTCTTTTTTTAGGTTCTTCAGGTCGTTTTAATTCGTGTGTTTGGAAATTCATACTTGTGATGAATTAATTCGTAGCTGACATTTTTGTAGCGATCTATATAATTCATGCAGAGTTGTAAATCCCCATTAATTCATGAGATATAGTTTACAGTACAATTTGTTTTGTAATTATGATTTCATAATAATAATATATAGTGATTATAAAATAGAGTGTAAACATGTGAATAGCTGTAAAAAATACTAATTTTCGCTTTAATATTGTAAGAAATAGTGGAAAAAATGGAAGAAATAAGTAATGCATTACTTATTTTTTTCCATTTTTTCAAAGGGATTACCGTGAATATTTATTGAAAAATAATAATTATTGTAGCCATTCCAAAGTTTAATTATCGTATTACAATCGCTACATGTTATTATTATAAAATCATAATTATAGAGCTGATCGTATCATCATCATTATTTCTATAAGTGTTAGGCATTTACAACTCTGAATTCATGTGGGGTAATGTATGGTGGGGAAGTAATGGTAATTTATATTTGAAATTGTGGTTTATTTGAAGTTTCTTTGCCAGTAGTTGTTTTTGTAGTGGTTTTTTTGGTAGGAGATCTTTGTGTATGAAGTTATTCATGTACGGAGTTTTTTTTTGTTCAGATTGTTTTGACCAGTTTTTTAGTTGCAAGTTGTTTTTTCGAAGTTATTTAGACATGGACCCGTTCTTTGCCGGTAGTTATTTTTGTTGTGGTTTTTTTTGGTTGGAGTTATTTGTGTATGAAGTTATTCATATACGGAGTTTTTTTTTGTTCAGGTTGTTTTGACCAGGTTTTTTAGTCGGAAGTTGTTTTTTCGAAGTTATTTAAACATGGACCCGTTCTTTGCCGTTAGTTATTTTTGTTGTGGTTTTTTTGGTTCGAGTTATTTGTGGATGAAGTTATTCATGCACGGAGTTTTTTTTCTTCAGGTTGTTTAGTCGGAAGTTGTTTTTTCAAAGTTATTCAGACATGGAACTATTAAAAAGATTTTTTTATCTTACTTTGACGTCGGTGGGTTCGGCGTACTTCTGAACGTCGTTCCACGCTTCGCCGCATTCCCGCAGGTAATTCGGCGCTTCACGCTGTCCTTTTCGCTCCGCGTTTACGTATATTCTAGCGAGGGCGCAGCCTTTCTTGACGAGAGCCTCGATAAGGCAACTCTTCTGCTTGTCCATCGTGGCTTTGATCTTCGAGGCGTCCTGTCGCTGATCGTTCTTCATACCGTAGAACGCCAACAATTTTTCTTGATCTATAGCGCCTATTACCGCATCCGCTACGTCGATCATTTGATCAGCGAAGCTTACGGCGCTCTCGGTGAGATCGTCGTGTGGCAAGTGACGACGAGCTTCCGGAGAGTCTAGCGAAGTCAGCATCGCAGTGTGAACGGGCAAATGATCGGGATACGCGATCTTCAACTCGTTGTAAAGATGAACTGCATGCTCGCCAGGTTCTAAGGGTAAAAATACGCAATATTAATTTTAAATATTAATTTAAGATTGATTTACAAAAATGCACGAAAACAAAATAATGGGTTACTATTTCTTCCATTATTACATTTTCAAACGGAACAATAAGGATTTTTTGGTTGTTGTTTTTAACAGAAAATGAATTTTTTTTTACTAACGTACTAGAATATTATTTACAAATTATCAACATAAAATTGTTTATTAAGTAAATGGACAAATAACGTAAATAAGAATGTAGAGGGTAGAACTTAACGAACATGTGGTTTTTAATGCAAGGAATAACTTTATCAATGAGAAAAAGAAATCACGGTGAAACCAATTCACGCAAATGCTCATCAGTAATATGACAAATATATACACAGGGTTTTTCACAATGCACGCTACGATATCTCGTAAGACTTACTTATTGATGGGGCTAAAAGATCCAACCGAAAGAAAGATATGATATTTAATAAAATAAAATTATTTAATCGTCGATATTAAATATAATGATTCAAATTTGTGTATTCTCTATGTTATGTGAAAATATCGTTCAATGCAGTTTTTGAGAAATCTAGAAAGGCCGTTATGCTTTTTCATGAATAATTGCTCTATTTTACAAATTTTTAAGAACATTTTTGCTTGAACAAGTGCGGCTAAAGATGTTTTCACATTAAGAGAAAAAAAAGGTAAGACGATAATTTTTACTTACCGAGTTTCGCGAGCCAGGTGCACTTAACGTCCCTCAATGTGTCCTTGTATTCATCCCACTTACTGATCTTTTCCTTGTCAGGCTTTACCGTCGAATTTGTCTTCTTCGCAGGTTCGCAAAGCACGTATTTAAACGTATGACAATCGATTTTCTTGCCGATCTCGTCTTTACAAAATGTCGCAGCGCCTTGCAGATACGTGCCCAAACTAGCGCCTTTAGATATTCTTTAAATTTGAAAAAAAGACAAAAAAGAAAAGATCTTAAACATCGGCACTAAAATGCAACGACAATATATGAATTAAAGCGAGCGATGAGTTGTTAATATTTCCTAGCGATGCGAACCACACAAAACTCCCAACACACATGAAATAATTATTCCTAATCCTTCGAAGATTGTTTCGTTACAAATATTACAAAATCTAGAAATAAATTTGGCCGCGACTACGATTTACAAAAATAGTTAAAATGATTAAGAGTTAAAATAATTAATTCATGTTTCAAATATTTGGCTGCTGGTAGAAAAAATTACAAAATATGTGCGGATGATACCTCAAATAAACAATCTTTTTCGAGGTCGTAAAAGTATAAATACTTTTTTTTAATGTTGCACAATTTTATAAGAATTTGAAAGGATAAAATATTCGCACAGTTGTACGAAACATGAATGATTCTGTCACGAGTTTGGAAATTTAACATGTAGTTAAAGTTGGGAAAATATAGAGCATTTGAATAGAGATTTGTTTAAAAATTCGTAAATCAACGATTGATTTACAAATCTTCAGAAGAAACAAAGCAAAACCCATGATTTCCTCCTTATATCCTGGGATTTTTAGAGCATTAAAAATCTTCGAAAAATTAAGTTCTTCTGCTGCGTAACACTTTTTTTATAATTGATAAAAGCGTTTATAGCAATGCTGACTGATCCCTCGAAACGATAATAGAAGCAATGATTCGAGAGTTGCGTGATATAAATGCAAAGAAAACCTGTTTTTTTTCTGTTCTTTCAAAGTATCAGTGACTCACTTGTTTTCTGAGCTGCATAGCGATATAAAAGGAAAAAAGAAAATAAAATGAGTAGAGTATCGTAAACTTTGGCGAGATCGCGAAATTATTTTTCTTTTTTTTTTTTAAATTTAAATTTAAGAAATCAGTAATTCAGCTACATATTCCTATACCGAAAATGAAAAGGATCTCATTTTCTATAATAGAATTTTCGACAGGATTTCGAAAATTGGATTCGTCTTAGACTCATCTTCACTCAATTTAATAAAGTTTTTACGAAAAAATTTAAGTAGAAAATTAGGTTTTTCTGAACTCACTTGTTTTCGTTGGTAATTGGAGCTATGTACACGGGAATAATATGGCCCGGTGGTACAGAAGCAGTGACCATCTTTTTCCCACCAATTATCGCTTGCGACTGATGAGCGTAGACATCGAGATTTATCGGCGAACTGAGTTTTTGACTCAGGAGAATCGGCATATCCGTCAAGCGGTCGAGAAGATCCTTCTTCTCGTGTCGCACATGCATCTTAAGCGTGTAATCACCCTTTTCCATCTTGTGAACCGTATACTATACAAATGACATGCACAATTAGAACCTTTCAGCAATTACAATTTTCTAAAATTCGCAAAGTTCACTTTGAGAATTTTGTAAAATTGTAATTGTAGTTAACAAAATTCGTATTATTCGAACAATTCCATAAAGTTCGAATAATAATTATAAAATAAATATTCGAATAATTGTAAAATAAAAGTTCGAATAATACGAATTTTGTTAACTACAATTACAATTTCCATAATTTCTTTAAATGAATTTAATGAAATTATGGAATTGTTTGAATAATACGAATTTTGTTAACTATAAATTATTGTACACGATTGTTACTCTATAAGGAAGCGAATATTCATAAAAACTAAATGCGTTGAAAACTCAATTAGGAAAAAAAATCAGTCTATTCAAAATTTGCGAAATAAAATTTGGAAAAGGCTTCGTTTAGTAAAAATGATTAAAAAAAATGTACATTCAATGTTTCGATGATTTATCGAGAAATACTATTCTTGTGATGGAAGTAACAATACGATTTTCTAAATTTGCGAAATAAAATTTGTAAAAGGCTCCGTTTAGTAAAGATGATTTTTAAAAATGTACATTCGATGATTCGATGATTTATCGAGAAATACTATTTTTGTGATGGAAGTAACAATACGATTTTCTAAAAAAAAAATCGTTATTAATCTTACTTTTGATGGATAAGCATCACCGCAGAATATGAGTTGTTTGTTGCAGTCGTAAATCATCCACATTTGCGACTCGTACTCGCTCTCGTAGAGAAGATCGCTGAGTAACGAGGCGTTTGGTGTTACCTCGGTGGTTTTTGCTACGTGGAATGTGTACGTCAACTGCAACTCGTAAATCTGTCGAGCAGGTGGAATAATGTCGCGTGCACCGAGTGGCGAAATCTTTGAATCATTCGGTCGTAGAACCTGCACTGCAGTTTTTAGAGTAATACTCGGCACGACTTCCTCGTGTCTCAGCGAACTACGCAGCTCCAAACGATGCACACCGTCACCCGATTGCATCGTCATATTTCCGTCCACGACATGTATACCGTGGAAATCTATCGAGTAGTCGACGAAAATTTCGCCCAAATTCGCCCAGTATTTTGCAACCGCCACCTCCAATATTAATCCTCCCTACAAGAGTGTACAATTTTATAGTCAATTCATATTTTATTTTTAGCGTTTACGAGAACTTGTCAATTTTCCACGTAAATACATCAATTCGAAATAATTATCATTTGAATTTATTACCAAAAATAGTTTTTAACTATAGGTATAACTTTTAATTTTGGGAGAGCCATGGGAATGTAAAAGTCTGAATAACCCAACACAAAAGAAAAGAAAAAAAAGTACATACTTTGTTTCATTGAAACTTGAATTGTGTCAGCAGATTCAATATTTTTTCAAATATTTTAAGCGCCAGAAAAAGGAGGAAAAATAATTCAACACTACCTGTACAGCGAATCCTTGGACGGTTTCCGATTGGGACGTTACGTTGAACATTTTATTAAGCTCGAGAGTTTTGCAGACGAGACGTGATTTCAGTTGCACAGTGTGAACAACAAATCGGCCGGTTTTTTCTTTCTCGGTGCCTTTTAGTCGCAAAACTGAAAACAAAACAATGCATCAGTAGTACAATAATCAGTTTTATTTAATGTATTATATCAGCAAATATTCATATTTTTCAAATAATTGTAATGCCAATACATTTTTTAACAGATTCCATAGAGAATTTGGACTAAGGAATTCAAATATTAAAATAATGAACATATTATAAATGCTGTTTTGACAAAAGTTTAGATATCATTTTATAAAATTGTTAAATGAAATGTATCAAAAAAATTATTTATTAAATTGACGATTTGCAATTCCGCTTATGAAAAATAAGCGAATGTTAATTAAGAATTACCTGCCCAGGTGGCGTCGTCGGGAACGAGAATAAAGTGACGATGTATCGTGTTGGGTCTGAAGAGAACGTGATTGTAATGCAAATCGGGAAGATTCGCAGTCTTTGGTATCGTCAATGGTTGAACGACGGTAATCGGAATACGAAAAACTGGACCTTTCTCGACGTTTTCAACGTCGTAGGCACGGATTATTGCTGAATGAACACCCTCAGACAATTTGACACCATCCACGCGAACCGCAAACGCTCTGGGCATGTTCATCAGCTCAAAATGGGCAGGAAATTGTACCCACGAAACATCGCATATCAGGGACAGACGAAGATTGAAGTCGATCTTCCGTTGCGGATCTGCGAGGGATGAATAAAAGTTACATTAAAAAGTTGACAATTGAAATTGTCACGTTGCTTATCCGTTATGGCCAATTTGATTTTCAAACAAATTGCAGTTTCCAAAATTATGAATTTTTTTGAAACTGTAATTTTTTTTATCAAAATTTCACAATTTCAAAATTTGAAACTTCAAAATTTAAAGTTTCAGAATTTAAAATTTCAAAATTTCACAATTTCACAATTTCAAAATTTCAACATTTCAAAATTTCATAATTTAAAACTTCAAAATTTGAAATTTCAGAATTTCAGAATTTCAAAATTTCACCATTCCAAAATTTAACAATTTCAAAATTTCACCATTCCAAAATTTAACAATTTTTAAATTTCACCATTCCAAAATTTAACAATTTCAAAATTTCACCATTCCAAAATTTAACAATTTTAAAATTTCACCATTCCGAAATTTAACAATTTCAAAATTTCACCATTTCAAAATTTTACAATTTCAAGATATCAAAAAATTGAAGTTTCAAAAAAAATTAATAATTTTCGAAACTACATTTTGTTTTAAAATCAAATTGGCAATAGAATTTCGAGTGAGTGATATCAAGTTGGCGATGGAATTGTAAACAAAAATATTAGTGATATTCATCCGAGGTTTTGCGAGCGGGCGATTCACAATATCCCCTAGTCAGTCTATAATAGTCCATTCGTAGACCAAAACTCAGCCAAATATCTTTAAAAATGTGAAAGTAAGAGCGAGATAAGTGATGTTCTAAAAAATTCAAATTGTCATAATTTCTGTACCACTCAACGGATTCGTGCCAAATTTGAACTTAGTCTTTGTCTACCCACACTATATATGTGTACCAAATTCCAGAGCGATATCTTGAAAATTGCGTACGCTATCGCGGTAAAAAGAATCAGAACATACACACATACAGACATTTCGTACAAATAATTTTTTTCGACATTTTAGAGCATTTTGAGCATCCTGAGATTAAAATCTAGAATTTTTTTTTTTTTTTTTTTACGAAAACAAAGTTTCCTTTACGGGGAAGCAAAAATGTGCAAACGCAGTTTAATTAAACTTACATCAGTCGATAAATTCATTATATTTATTGTTTGGAAAGTATCGTAAAAATATTGTCTCCCATAAAAACGAACGTGATTTAATATCACACTTTACCTGTGGTTTTTTTAAGTAGGGAAATATCGACAACTTGTTTAAATACAGCAACGGAATTTGTATGGTTAATTTTAATTAGCTGCAGGATTAAAGAGTATAAAGTTACCAATATTTTCGGTGTCGAGGAAAACAGGCTCAACGGTGATGGTGCAGTCCTTGGGTCGATCAATAACCCCAGATCTCAAGTGAATTCCCTTGCAAGCATTGACACCACAATTGATTGCAAATCTTACGTCCCTCTCGACCGCATCGCTGTACTCTACGAGATTTTCGAATGCTCGCTCGACTTGTAACAGTCCGCAGCCCTGAGCAAAAGGATCTAAATTGTCTATGTACATTGCGCTATTTTCCAGAGCTCTTTTGATGCTGTACGGCGAGTACGGGACGTTCTTTGCCTGAAGTCCCGATATGAGGACCGCTATTTCATAAATTTAACGAATAATTACTGAAACAATCATATTATTATAATTTTCAAAGTTTAACGAATTTTTTTTTCTTCAAAATAACCATTTCCAATTATTATTTTCATTTCAATTTTGATAAATCTTGATTAATCCAAATCTTATTGCTATTTTTCTATATCATCAATAAAACATTATTATTTTTTTTATATTATGCGTTTAGTGGTGATCAATTGCAGTTCATTGCAGTTTTCTGACATAAAAAATTTAATGTAAAAATAATATAAAACATAAGAAATTATTATGGTAAATGTTTTTATTTTCATTTCAAATTTGATAAATCTTGATAAATCCAAATCTTATTACTATTTTTCTAAATTATCAATAAAACATTATTATTTTTTAAAAATATTATGCGTTTAGTGGTGATCAGCTGTTCATTGCAGTTTTCTATGGCATAGAAAATTTAATATAAAAATAATATAAAACATAAAAAATTTTTGTAGTGAATGTTTTTATTTTCATTTCAAGTTTAATAAATCTGGATTAATCCAAATCTTATTACTATTTTTCTAAATCGTCAATAAAACATTACTTTTTTTATATTATGCGTTTAGTGGTGATCAAATGCAGTTCATTGCAGTTTTCTATGACATAGAAAATTTAATGTAAAATAATATAAAACATAAGAAATTATGGTCAATGTTTTTATTTTCATTTCAAGTTTGATAAATCTTGATTAATCCAAATCTTATTACTATTTTTCTAAATCGTCAATAAAACATTATTATTTTTTAAACATTATGCGTTTAGTGGTGATCAGCTGTTCATTGCAGTTTTCTATGACATAGAAAATTTAATATAAAAATAATATAAAACATAAAAAATTATAGTAGTGAATGTTTTTATTTTCATTTCAAGTTTAATAAATCTTGATTAATCCAAATCTTATTACTATTTTTCTAAATCGTCAATAAAACATTATTATTTTTTTATATTATGCGTTTAGTGGTGATCAATTGCAGTTTTCTATGATATAGAAAATTTAATATAAAAATAAAATAAAACATAACAAGTTATTTTCGTGAAAAACAACGCGTTATTTAATTATAAAGAATAAATTAGAAAAAGATAGTAAATAATAACTCGAGAAAATTGAGCCTAAAATTTTGAGATAAAAGTGAAAAGTCTCACCGACAGCTCCAGCGACGTGAGGACTAGCCATGCTCGTGCCGTTCATAAGTTGACTTTTTCTGAGAGTAAAATTCGGCACGCTTGTTATAGCACCGCCGGGAGCGCAGATTGTGATACCAGCCCCTCCGTCAATCATTGGGCCTCTCGAGGACCACGTATATGGCATTCCCGGCAGTTTTTCTCTGAGAGAATATTCAGCAATCATCATATCGGGCGAAACGTATGCTCCGACACTGATAATATTCGCGGAGCTTATGTCAGGCGGAGTGCCGATCGTGCACAAAGCCGGTCCGAGATTTCCCGCCGCGGCGACCCACGAAACTCCGTATTTATCGACTACCTCGTTCATCAACTCCATTATTCGTCCGGTATTCGTCCAATTCGCGTGCTCACCGTAACTCATGTTTATCACGTGAACTTTTATCTTTCGCTGCATTATCCATATCATCGCTCGTATCAACGCCGTTCCGGTTTCCATAGGATCGATCCTTCCGTCTCCGATCGTCAAGGATATTATCTGAGCGCCTGGCGCTACGCCGTTCAGCTCTTTGCTTTCCGGAAAATATGCTGCTGCTATTGAGGCCACGTGGGTTCCGTGACTCGCTGAAATAATCGAATTAGTTCCAATTAGTCCTTTCATTGCTGAGTTTTGTGGTTTTCTTGAATATTTTTAGGGCTCAAGTAATGTTTTTATTTACACAACAATACAATAACACAAGAGATACTTGCAACAATATTGTGAAATTCGCTATATTATCGGAGCTATAGCAGTTTTTTTGAAGACCTACGTTCGCCAAAAAATAACAATGCTAATTTATCACTCACGACAAAAACACTAAAGCAGCAACCGAGAAACTCCAGCAACTCATACAACAAACTGAAAAATGGTTCAACAAATGGCGGCTCAAACCAAATCCTAACAAAAAGCAGAACGCACAGCCCTCAGAAAACTAACAAAAATCAGACACCCAAACAAACTACTGCGCGATCCACGAAACGAAGTACTGTACGAAACCACAAAAATCACGCCACTAAAATTAAGACTTAAAAAACTCCCAACGAACTTTTAAACATTTAAACATGAATTACAAGCCATAAACACCCACACGATACAATACTGGAAGCCCTCCTTACACTTAAGAGCAATGCAGATGAGCATATCAACAAAAACCAATAATTAAATGACGAAACAACAAAAATCTGCAGAAAATTCTAATCCCCACCCAAAAAGATTTATTATTTTATTATTATTATTTTTTCACTGTAACGAATTTTAGTTTTAAGCATCAACAAATACACTTAATCAACATATCATAACACAACACCACACAAAAAAGGAAAACAAAGGGCTGAAGGATTCGAAGGTCCTTTGTTTACACAATCAACAAAGCAAACAAATCACAACCCAAACAAAACTACAATTGTAAACCGTGAAGCAATAAAAACATTACTACTAAGAATGCTAAGTAGAATTTTGCATACTGCTTCGTAATTATTTTTAACTTTTTATAAAATTTTATCTATGGGGAAGCCAAATTTGATTTAAAAAGTTAAAAATAATTATTTTTTCCGCATTGCCCCCCGCTTATCGAGTCTCCGATGTGGGTTTTATAGCTGGTCGGCTCGGCTTTCCGCACAGTATTATTTAATTATTCGTCATCCGAAGCATTTCTGCCGCGAGCCAGTCCCCCCCCCCCCCCCCCCACATTGCGACCGCATCCAACTTCGCCCTCTATATCGCATTCGCCATAGCATTTCTGCCATGGGCATTAGGGCTGTTCAAAAAAACATAATTTCTTTATAATCGGTTGCTCCTGAAATGTTGTATTGATTATCACAAAAAAAAAAAAAAAATTTTTTCGCGAAAGCTGGCAGTTGGCCGATGATATTAAGTACTGCCGCATCAAGGCCAAAATTCATGAAAAACGGCGATTTTTGGAATTTTATTTTTTTTGTGTTAAAGCGCTCATGGAGATTGTGGTTGCTTTCGATAGACTATCAAATTGGGTAAAGCCAGAAACATGTTCAATAATGTGTAGTACTGCCGCATCGGCATTGAAGTTAAAAAAATAAAAAATGAAATCCTTTAAAACATTGAAATATTCATCTGCTCAATGACTGTTTCGCGCGTTTTCAAAGGACAAAATGGCTCATGAAACGTGAGTCTTGTATGATCAAATTTAGTACTACCGCATCGATATCGCAGTTTCTCAAAATTCGAAAATCGCTTATCATCATCTTGATTATGATCATACATGACTCCCGTTTCAAGAGCCATTTGTTCATTTGAAAATACACGAAATAGTCGATGAGAGAACGAACATTTCAATGTTTTAAAGGATTTAATTTTTTCATTTTGTTAACTTCAATGTCGATGCGGTAGTACTAAACATTATCGAACATATTTCTGCCTTTACACAATTTCATAGTCTATCGAAAGCAACCACAATCTCCATGAGCGCTTCACCAAGCAAAAAAAAAATCCTGAAAATTGCCGCTTTTCATGAATTTTGGTCTTGATTCGGCAGTACTTCATATCATCGCACAACTCCCAGCTTTCGCGAAAACATTTTTTTTGTGTTAATCAATACAGCATTTCAGGAGCAACCGATTGTAAGAAAATTATGTTTTTTTGAAAAGCCCTAATGGGCATAGGGAAACTGCGGGAAACCTATGCCGATATAGCCGGTCTCGAGTTTGCCTCACGGCACCGGAGCTACGTGACGTTTCGTCGAGAACGTAAACACGGACTACAGCTGTATACTGTTGACCTCAACAGGTAGAAATACCTGTGTAGGTCTCATGTATACATCTGGAGCTTCATCGTGCCCGTATTTATATTTTCGACGAAAATCGACGGCACCGGAAATCGAACCGGCGATCTACCGATGCTCTGGACTAGAGGTCAGTACACTGACCACTAGACGCACCGGTTAAAGTTAAAAATAATGAGGAAGCGGTATGCAAGATTCTACTTTGCGTCTTGTCTTTTTGGCAAACGTAGATCTTAAATTTTTTTTTAAATGTTAATATACTTACAGCAGAGACTGACGATTTCCAAGGTGTTACCCTCGTTGTGAATATTAATGGAAATGTTTAATTGGTCTTCCTGAGTGAGAGGAGCGTATTCGTGGCTTACGGCGTATTCGCCGAGGGTAACACCAGCCTCGAGATTGCCTTCCTCCGAAGTGTCGATGCATGCCTTCCATTCCACACCGTCGTGGAAAACGACGCAATCATACGCAGGACCGGAGTCGTGATATTTCTTCTCTGCATTCGTCAGCACCTCTATCCTCGCTTCTAGTTCCTCCTTCTCTAATTTGTCCTTCGGGTTCGTGGGTTGGGGATTCTTCAATTCGAATTCCTGCAAATTAAAGCTTTTTCATATAATCTTCATTTCCTTACATAGTTTCATTAAAAGAAATTTTGACAAAACTTTTCTATGTATCATCTATGCCCTTATTTGACTAACAAAATGTCTCTTATTCTTTTGAAAAACAACACTGTACGCATGCTAAACGTGTGCAAAACGTACATTATCGTACCGAGTAAAGTAAAATTTTGTACAATACTCGTTGGAAAAACTTTTCCTTAACTCGTGTGGAAGAATTTTTGCCGCATTTGTATCGTAATATACTTTTACTTTACTCGGTGCGATAATAGGCGTTTTACGCGCGCCTCGCGTATTGAAAACGGATGAAAAAAAATGGTATCGAAACATTCCAAACATTTTTGATACTCTAATCTGCGTTTTACGAAATTGTTATGTATTCTTATTTTTCCAATCTACATGTAAATCCCTGTTGGAGATTAATAAAATTTGTCTTTCTTATAGACCTTTACATAATGAGAATTAAAACCTTTCCTAAAAAAATAATCTCCCGTATTATTCAGTAACAAAAAAAGAGCTATAGAATAATTTTCCATACATTCTCAATTCCCTGATGAACCATAAAAAGAATTCACAAAAAAACACCACTTTTTTTAAAGCTACACAACTTTCTCGTGTATTTTTAAACAGAATTAAACAACCCTTTTCTTTACCATACATTTTTGAGTCATCCATCTGGCGTTTAAAATGAACAAGCTACAAAAAAATGTGTCTGAAGCCAAGAGATTGCTATAGAATTTGTCACGGGATGTCGATAAAAAAATAACTGAATCAATAACTCATTTGCGTTTTACAAAATTGTTATTTTTATTTTCCCCATCTACATGTAAATCCCTGTTGAAGATTAATAAAATTTGTCTTTCTTATAGACCTTTACACAATCAGTACTAAAACCTTTCCTAAAAAAATAATCTCCCGTATTATTCAGTAACAAAAAAAAAGCTATAGAATAATTTTCCATGCATTCTCAAATCCCTGATGAACCATAAAAAGAATTCACAAATAAACACCACTTTTTTTAAAGCTACACAACTTTTCTCGTGTATTCTTAAACAGAATTAAACAACCCTTTTCTTTACCATACATTTTTGAGTCATCCACCTGGCGTGTAAAATGAACAAGCTACAAAAAAATGTGCCTGAAGCCAAGAGATTGCTATAGAATTTGTCACTGGATGTCGATAAAAAAATAACTGAATCAATAACTCATTTGCGTTTTACAAAATTGTTATTTTTATATTCCCCATCTACATGTAAATCCCTGTTGAAGATTAATAAAATTTGTCTTTCTTATAGACCTTTACACAATCAGTATTAAAACCTTTCCTAAAAAAATAATCTCCCGTATTATTCAGTAACAAAAAAAAGCTATAGAATAATTTTCCATACATTCTCAATTCCCTAATGAACCATAAAAAGAATTCACAAAAAAAACACCACTTTTTTAAAAGCTACAAAACTTTTTTTCGTGTATTTTTAAAAAGAATTAAACAACCCTTTTCTTTACCATTCATTTTTGAGTCATCCACCTGGCGTTTAAAATGAACAAGCTACAAAAAGATGTGTCTGAAGCCAAGAGATTGCTATAGAATTTGTCACTGGATGTCGATAAAAAAATAACTGAATCAATAACTCATTTGCGTTTTACAAAATTGTTATTTTTATTTTCCCTATCGACATGTAAATCCCTGTTGAAGATTAATAAAATTTGTCTTTCTTATAGACCTTTACACAATCAGTATTAAAACCTTTCCAAAAAAAAATAATCTCCCGTATTATTCAGTAACAAAAAAAAAAGCTATAGAATAATTTTCCATACATTCTCAATTCCCTGATGAACCATAAAAAGAATTCACAAAAAAACACCACTTTTTCAAACTACACAACTTTTTTTGTGTATTTTTAAACAGAATTAAACAACCCTTTTCTTTACCATACATTTTTGAGTCAACCACCTGGCGTTTAAAATGAACGAGCTACAAAAAAATGTGTCTGAAGCCAAGAGATTGCTATAAAATTTGTCACGGTATGTCGATAAAAACATAACTGAATCAATAACTCATTTGCGTTTAACAAAATTGTTATTTTTATTTTCCCCATCTACATGTAAATCCCTGTTGAAGATTAATAAAATTTGTCTTTCTTATAGACCTTTACACAATCAGTATTAAAACCTTTCCTAAAAAATAATATCCCGTATTATTCAGTAACAAAAAAAAAGCTATAGAATAATTTTCCATACATTCTCAATTCCCTAATGAACCATAAAAAGAATTCACAAAAAAAACATCACTTTTTTTAAAGCTACACAACTTTTTTGTGTATTTTTAAACAGAATTAAACAACCCTTTTCTTTACCATACATTTTTGAGTCAACCACCTGGCGTTTAAAATGAACGAGCTACAAAAAAATGTGTCTGAAGCCAAGAGATTGTAATAGAATTTTTCAAGGGATGACGATAAAAAAATAACTGAATCGTTGACGAATGACGATATCGCAATCGGCGAATCGCGAACATCTGTTTTAAGCGCGCGTTACCACAATCCTCTAGCGAGTTCGAATTCGCGAGTTTGTATCTGTTGCGTACATCTTATTACGGCAAGTTTAACGTGTCTCTCGTCGATCGCTCAATTGATTATGTAATTGGCGCCGGGTGATCGTTCGCGACTCCCTTCATCAATCTGCCAATGACAAATATAGCGTGGGGCCGAAGACCACAGCGGCACGCTCCGAAATACTTGGCCCAATTAAAATGCACAGCATTGTGGTTCAACGCACCCCCTGCAAACAACACTATCTTTGGATGACTCGGTTTCAAATTCTACTTTACATATTCCCGACTCAAGGACAACTTTCAAGTCGATTGTCGTTAAAAAAAAACCGAAAAAAAATTATAAAAACAATAAACAGAAGCAAATGTTTTTTAAAACGTTTTCTTGCTTCCTTCTGTGGCTTTTACCGCAGAAGAAATTATACCTGCAACTTCCTGGTCGCCTCGGCCAATGCCGTTTTTTGGCCATCGTCCCAAAAACGCTTCTTTCTCTCGGCCGTTATTTTCTCTGCCAGTTTGGACGGATATAGAGAATACGGATAAGTTACGCCGATATGATAATCTCCCGATGGATTGTTCCATTTGAATGGCAGCTGGAAGAAAAAGTAATTATAATATGCACAAAAAAATTAAATGTCTATTAAGCCGTTGAAACATCTTCTGTTCAGATTTACCGAGAAAAACCATTTGTTTTCTTTAAATATTTATTAAAACGTCTAAAAACTATTACAATTAAAAAATATGAAAGGGCATTTATGGTTTTTAAATATAATTATATATTATTTATGAAAATAATTATTTAAGTGATTCATAAGTAACTGAATGTATTTGAATAATTAGAAGTATTTACTAAGGACAAAAAATATTAAAAATACATAATTATTACACTAATTCAAAAATTTCTGATGCCTCTGGTAACTCTGCATTTTTTTGTTTATGAATTAATTCCTAGAGTCATTAGATGTGCAATTGAATAAAAAAAACTACATTCTGAATGAGAAATAAAGTGAAAAAGATTCAATAATTCTGGTAAAATATTACAGATTAATTTTGAATAAAATTGAAAACATACAAGTACAGTATTTTTAAAGTTTCATACCCTGAGCTTGCGCCCTGTGACTCCAACTATGAATCCTGAACCTTCTTCAGATTGAACCACAGTGCTAGTGTCTACATCACCAGCGCCACTGCAGTCAAAACGTGCTAGAATTTTTGGTTTTCCGTCTGACGTCACCTGATCAAAGATAAGATATAAAGGTGATGTAACTTTAAAGAGAAAATATTTAAGAGTTTAATGAAATTGAGAACAATACTTTTTTCTCAAGTTCACTAAAACCTTACATTTCTTTGGTACATAAATAAGTTAAAAATTGAATCATTCCATCATTGAATATCAGTTGTGCATTGATATGAACTAAAGGTGCTGATGTAACTTTATACAGAAATTAATTTTATTTCCATTTTATGGAAACCCAATTTTTCTTTAATTCTTGATAAAGTAAAAATAATTTTTTCTCCAATTTTGCTGTAAGCCAATTTTAGAATATTAATAAAAATAAATGAGATTTATTTTTCTATTGAAAATCATCAGTATAAAGATAATAGATAGAGCTGACATATGGTAATATAGGGAAAATAAGTTTCTGCAATTTTTAAGCAATCAAAATTTGATAATTTAAAGAAAAAATTGATTTTTTAATTTTTTATCAGAATACGAATTTTCAGTTTTATGTAAAAATATTAATTTTGAAAAAAGCAAAAGCTCACAATTATTCAAAGTAATTCTATTGATAATTCATAATTCATTAAAAAATACTCCAAATTTGATTAAAAGCCAATTTCTTACTTTACAAAAAAAATATCAACTTCCTAGTGCAACAGAAATCAACATCCAATAAATTGTGACAAAAACCACATTTTTTCAAACATTTGATATAAAAAAATATATGCTAATTTTACAAAAAACTGAAATTTTCTATTTTACAAAAAACATTCTACATTTTTTACAAAAAGTTACATTTTTTAAAACAAAAAATTAAAAAAAAACGAAAATTGATACTTATTTCAAAACCTAAATTTTCTATTTTACAGAAAAAAAAAATCAATTTCCTGGTGGAACAAAATTTGACATTCAAGAATTTTGACCAAAAAGCAACATTTTTTGAAGCGTTTGAAACTAAATCTAATTTTACCAAAAAACGAATTTTCGATTTAGCAAAAAAAAAAATAACTTTTTAAAACAGCATGATTAGATTTTCAAGAATTTAAAGAAAAAAGGATGATTTTCCGACGCTATTGTGTTGACGAAAATAACAAGGAGGTAATGGAGCGGAATGGATATTTTGACAGTCATTTGACGCACAAAAAAATCGGCGTTCAAGAAAAACGGAGCGTTGTGTAATTTATCGATAAAAAGTGTAAACAATTAGTATAAAAACAATGCGTCGAGGACGTTAAGAGAGATGGAAAGATAGAGAGAGAGAGATTCAATGGATGATATCATGAGATTTTTTTGTTACCTGTAATCCAGGTGCACCAGGATCCACCCCCGAGTCAAGAATGGCAATAACGGTATCACGTCCATCGTACTCCGGATACTTGATGAGGAACTGATTAACACCGGTTTCTTTTTTGGGCAACAAGCCCCAAACGGGAAAATTGCAATCGATGACGTCTGCCATGTTTACCGTACGCCACTGCCACCGTGACTGTAGAAAAAATCACTCCAAACGCTTCCTTTGTACTGGATAGTCGTTTCTCTTGTTGTGTGCCTTAAATAGGGGGTGGCAGCAGTAGTATAGCAATTCCTATAGACGACGACGTGGTATTATCGGTCGCGGTTAAAGTGCAAATGATGAACGGTAGAGGCGTTGACGATCGGGCAGCGTGACTTGTCCCCTTTCATAAACTATTTCGATAACATCCCCACCTCTTCCAGAGGTTAACTACCCTAACTTAGGGGCATGTGAAACCTCTTCCTCCTCTTCCTCGAACATACCGGTCTCAATCGGTATCGGAGACTGTAATCAAGTCTACTCAGAGATAGTTGATATTCTAGACAAAAGCAAATTAGTTTCCACTCCGTCAATCTATGTCGGTGTGGAAACTAATTTGCTTTTGTCTAGAATATTAACGATCTCTGAATAGACTTGATTACAGTTTCCGATACCGATTGAGGTTTCCAACATGTTTCACACATCACATTAAGGCGAGGTGAAACCTACTCAGTCGGTAACAAAAACTGTAACCAAACTTTCAGGGAACGCTGAACGTTTTTTGATAAAAGAAAAGTTTTACATCATTGCTCTCTTAATTCTGCATGATGTAAAATTTCAATTTTTACCAAAAAATGTCCAGTTTCTGAAAATTCTTGTTCCGAAAGATATTCGCTATCTTTCTCGCACTCATGGAGTCGGTAACAAAAACTGTAACCAATCTTTCAGAAAACGCCGAACGTTTTTTGATAAAAGAAAAGTTTTAAGTTAGCTCTCTTAATTCTGCATGATGTAAGATTTTCATTTTTCCCAAAAGAGATCAAGTTTGTGAGAATTCTTGTTCCGAAAGATATTCGCTATCTTTCTCGCACTCATGGAGTTTTCACTTCCTCTTAAGGTGATGTGACACATGTTCGAAAACTGCTGGGAAACTGCAATCGGTATAAAAAACTGTAATCAAAACTACTCAGTGGCGCTAAATATTTTAGATGAAAAAAAATAGGTTTTACTCCGTCGTAGATAGACGAAGTCAAAGCTAATTTGCTTTTGTCTGAAATATTAACCGGCTTTGAGTAGATTTGATTACAGTTTTCGATATCGATTGCAGTTTTCGAACATGTGTCACATTACCTTAAGGGGATGTGGCACAGACTCAGTCGGTAACAAATCTGTTTCCCTATTTTCTGCCCAACTGTGAATATTGCGGACAAAAACAAATTAGGTCTTCATGCATCTATCTATTGGTTACGAAAACCAAATTCGTTTTTGTCCGAAATATTAATAGTTGCGGAGAAAATAGGGAAACCGGTTTTTTACCGACTGAGTCTGTATCACATGTGTGCCACATGCCCTTAAGGCGAGGTGAAGCATTCATGAGTGCAAGAAGGATAGCGAATATCTTTCGAAACAAGAATTCTCAGAAACTTGATTTTTTTTGGAAAAAATGAGTTTTACATCATGCAGAATTAAGAGAGCAATAACGCAAGACTTTTTATTCATCAAAAAACGTTCCATGTCTTCTGAAAGATTGATTACAGTTTTTGTTACCGACGGAGTAGGTTTTACTTTCCCTTAAGGTGATGTGCTATACCGACCAAGTGGTCGTGAGTGCGAGAGAGAGAGAGAGTGCCATTGGAGATCGCAGTAGAACGAGAGAGAACGATAAAAATGTGCAACACATCACATTAAGGTGATGTGAAACCCTCTGGTCGGTATCAAAAACTGTAATGGTCTTTTTTCAAGGGTGCCGGAACTTCAGGGCTTAAAGGAAATAGAATGCCACTGCTTCTATCAGTCTTGCAGTGGCATCCTATTTCTTTTGGGACCTCAAGTTTCGGCATCTTCGAAAAATAGTATATTACGCCACTAGGGAGGGAAAGTACACTATGTCCAACCACGTGTAAGATTACCACCCGAGCCGAAGGCGAGGGATAGTCTACTTTCACTCCCCAGTGGAGTATACTATTTTTCACCATATCTGCAGCGGAAGTTCGAATTACGTAAAGCCCGCAGGGCGGCAAGTCGAACTTTCCGCGCAGGTATGGTGAAAAAACCATTACAGTTTTTCATACCCACCGAGCACGGGGTAAGAGTGAGGAGGGAATGTTTTCACATGCCCTTAGGGTGATTAGCACGCGATTAGTAATTATAAATATCCGATTACTTAGCTGGTTATCCGAAAAGGATGCCCTTTTCCTAATTTTCAGTTTTCGATAAGACTCCGGAAACAATATTTTCTTTCTTTATGATATATAATCAATTTTTCACCATACCTGCGCGGAAAGTTCGACTTCCCGCCCTACGGGTTTTACGTAATTCGAACTTTCCGCTGCAGATATGGTGAAAAATAGTATACTCCACTGGGGAGTGAAAGTAGACTATCCCCAACCGCGTGTTTACGACCCTCGTCTTCGGTCGGGTGGTAATCTTCCACGCGGTTGGACATAGTCTACTTTCCCTCCCTAGTGGCGTAATATACTATTTTGTAACACGTGCATGAACAGTGGTGCTTTTCATGGCAGTTTTGCGGGCCGTAAGTGGCTAGTTTCATAGCAGTGTTGAAACGATAGGTTGACGCATGCGCAGTTCGCGATTCCTTCACTTTCGACCCTGCTGTATCACTTTCGACCCTAGGGTGGAAAGTTGGTAACCTCACTTTTCACTGGTCGTCCCTATTCAAGCACTTGTTACAATAGTATATTACGGCACGAGGGAGGGAAAGTAGACTATGTCCAACCACGTGTAAGATTACCACCCGAGCCGAAGGCGAGGGTGGTTAACACGCAGTTGGGGATAGTCTACTTTCACTCCCCAGTGGACTATACTATTTTTCACCATATCTGCAGCGGAAAGTTCGAATTACGTAAAGCCCGTAGGGCGGGAAGTCGAACTTTGCGCGCAGGTATGGTGAAAAAAATATGGTGTGCAACACGGGCCGAAAATTGGCATTTGCCACTCGTGTGATTGCAAACCTCGCGCTCGTCGCAATCGCCAACTTTCGGCCCTTGTTGCACAATATTCTATTATGATAATAATACACTTGTACAATAGCAATATTTGATATAGACCGGAAGGATATTGCCAATAAATTGCAGTAATGTTGTTCAATTTCACATATCTTACATATCAATAAAATAAATGAATAAATTAAAAAATGATTACTCCAAAAATACTTACCCTCAATATCAATTGATACAATAGCTTCATTCGCTCTTTCGGTCGTCAATTAATCTTTCAACAATTCGTCGAGGACAATTAGAAAGTATGAAAATTCTAATGCAGACTTCGAATACGTAGATCAATGCCTTTTTCAGTTTACACGCTTCGCTTACACTTTATTGATTCATTTGCAATACATTAATTAAGTCTGTTTAAATAGCATTGTTTGAGGTCCGCCTAGCGCGAATCCCCGATTATACTATAGACAATCATTACCACTAAATTGAATCCTTACTCCTCTTTTTCTCTCTCTCTCGGTCGCTCTCTCATTATTTTTTTCGTTCAATCGTCATTTAAATTTATCGATATAATAATTGTTATCGTAACTCCTATTATCATTATCATTACACTATATAATATATATATATATTTATATACATATATATATATATTCATATACAGCCATATATGATATATATATATACATATATATCGTAAAATCGACGTTTAAAAACTAAAATTCGTATAAAAAGCGTCATTATCCGTACTAACAATGTAACTGTACTATTTAAATAATTGAATCTTAAAAAATTATTTGTTTTCTTGTTCTTGTTGTCGCTGATGACTGGGTTGGTGTTTGTGTCTGTGTGTTTGTTTGTTTATCGGTTATTTTTTTTTTCTTTTTCTTTTTTCGTTTTTTTAATGACGTCTAACATTTCGGCTATGATGTAACGTTATTATATAGATCGTGGACAAAGAGATTTCTTTAATTGTCGAAGCCAACGTACTCCGCGCAATTTATACAACACGCAGCTTATCCGATCAGCTCATTAATTGAACTCAGAAAGTTATTGGGTACAATATCATCTTGAACGAACGTATAATAAAAAAAAAATACAACACACACTTTCTCTCTCTCTCTCTCTTTTGCACGCACACATTATCTACAGTCACAGTGAATACGCTGCATGAAACTTGGACTAAAAATCTCGTATCTTATCATTATTATTATTATTATTATTATTATTATTTAATATTTATTTCGGAGTACGCTGCACTTTTCTATTTATTCTTCATGAGCACCCTGCAGGCCACATCTTTGCACACAATTTCATGCGTTTTAATTTATTCTATTTGTTATTTTTTTATTTATTTTTTTTTCGTTATTTACTTAAGTCGTGCAAATACTTTAGATCTCTACGAATGTTTACCGTAATAAATGTTCATTTACTTACTATTTAATGACCTTACCGTGTGTTTGTGTATTTTTATTTATTTATTATTATTATTATTTGTTTTTATTAGTCTATCGTCGTCATTAATACCGCCAATAATTTACATCGATTACATGTACAAAAACAATTCATTTTTTTGTTGTTTGTTTTTAAATAATGATAAGAGAACATTGTTTGCTCACGAAAATCGTCGGTACGCGGGGAGGGGAGATATTTTTTTACGGCTTCATATTGAGGCAGTCACGAGCATTCATACTCGGCGTTAATTGCTGTCGCCTTGACACATTCTCAGTCTCTCGATGCGATGAAACGCAGAATGAAAGAAAAGAAAAATAAAAACAATACGAGCACTGTCTTGATTTTTTCTCCTTTTGTTAGCCAACTCGCGTTTCCGTATTTGGCAAAATTGCGACGCTAACGATGCTGGAAAATCGCGCACATCGAGAGATATTGTTTCGAAAATAGCGAAGCCAAGCAAGTCGTTTTAGTCATCAATTAATCGAACATTTCGTTAAGAAAAACATCGTTATTATCGTCGTGAATTCAAACGTTATGTTAGGTTTTATTTTTTTTTTCTGAGTGATAGAAAATGAGGTAGCATCGAAAGAAGAGTTTTAAGCTCCCATTAGTTTATGAAATGAACATTTATGGTATAATTCATGTTATAATTATTATCTCATAATAATAATCAGCAGTGCTTATCAAATTATCATTAAGCTTTGTAATAATTGCGAAAAAAAAAGAAAAATTAATATCAAAGAATTTTCACGAAATATTATGCGAAAAAAAAAAATGCACAAAGAGAAATAAATTTTAAATTCTCTCAACAGTCACACTTACTGTCGAGTCACAACCAATTCACACTCGGAGGACGTCGATGAACACGGAGAAAAATCAAGAAATGCAACGATCTGCATTCAGCAGATAAAAAAATAAAAAATTCAATAATTTTCCAATGAATTTCGATTAATCGGACTTGTCGATGAAGAAAATTGAATTTTTTATTTTTCTTCGATTTGTCCACACATACGTACAGAGCTAACTATCGATGCAACCTATAGCCACTTAAAGACGTGAGATTCTCTATACAATGACGTCTATTTATTATTAATCGTACGTGTGGACTCCGCCTCGGCTTCTCTTCTTATCTTATCTAACTATAACGATTTCTAATGCCACTTTTCGAGAAGATCGGATACTTTTATTCTCTCTGTTGTTTTCTCTGTATATATATATATATATAATTTTTTACATATATATGTCTTGATGAACCCGCTTCAATCCAGCCCGCGATCGCTTAAACAATTATCATCTAATTTAATATCGACGTCGATTTCTACGAGTCGTCGAAATCGCTGGACCAATTTTTCGAGCTACGTGTCGATCAATATTACTTCTGTCGTTGTTTTTTCACCCTTCTCAAACCTCTTCGTCTTTCATTACCCCAGTTCAGCAATAACCTGCTTCCTTGAATGTTTTCGCTCCTCCGAAGGTACAATTAAAAATACTGACATGCAAATACAACGTGAACGAAGCCAATTGTTCACCCAGAGGAGGATTCTCTTCGCAATCAAGAAGCTCCTACGATTCGTCGGACGATATGTTCGCCGAGTAAGTAACGGCGACAAGAAAATAATTAACAATCGGCGAGGGTAAATCAATGCTGATATGCAATAAATAAAATTTTTGATACCGATAGAAGTGTTTTTTTTAAACAAAGACGGCGATTTTTGCGCTTCATAATAGTCAAGCCAGTGGTAAATATTTTTCAGTCGTTTATGCACTTAATAATACTAACGAAGCAATTTTTTGTAATGCAAAATATGTTCTTAATAAAAGGAAATATCAATAGCGATGGATTTACAAAATTATTAACTGATTGACGTTAATTTTCGAGTCGAAACGTTTGCATTTTTTTCTCACCGAATTTCCATAATTCTGGACCGATTTTAAAATCGCCATCCCTTTACTTTCATTTTCAGTTGATTTTTTTATTTATGCCATAAATCATTGAATAGTTTTTTTTAATAATACTATTCATTTTGACAAGAAAATGTTTATATATTTTTTCATTGAACACAAATGATTAATTTTTGTTTCAGATGCGATGAAAAAAAGGATGATGAGTTATGGTGATTTTTTTTATAGTAATTTTTATGGAAAAATCCGTTCTTTCTATTCTTTGTAGATGATTGTAAATTTTTAACCGATGCGGTGGTGAATATGAAATTTGTGTATGGAATCAATAGTGAGTTTGAAATCTAGATATTTGACAGTAATTATCATAATAAATAGAAGATGCGTATTTACTGAATAACAAATTTTCTTCACAAACAAATGATTATAATTGAAAAGTGGTTAATACTATTAAATATCTTGATGATCATTACGTATTTTGAAAAACAGAACGAACCTCGCCGCATTTCGATCGACAACAAATTGTTCCTGATAAAAAATGTAATACTCATCGGAAATTGCCATTAATTCGCTGATGTCCATTAATACTTAAAACTTTGCGAAAATTATGTACAACACTGATTGGATTAAAACGGAGCGCTCTAATCGCCTCAACAATTTGAGGATGTTTTGAAAATCAATCAAGTGATTGTTTAATTTCGATAGAATCGAAAAAAAACGTTAACTCAGAAGTATGAATAGAAAAATAATTTTTTAGTGATCGATGCAATTCGACCGAAAAATTACCCTCGCCGTGACTGAATTTTCTTATATATGGTATATATATATTTCTATATTTATATCATATGTTTATATTTTTCTTCTCACGATCATTACTCTGCAAAATATGTTTATTTTTTTTGCCGATGACGCGTCGGCACTTCTTTCGTTTTTTTTTAAAGCCTATATAATACAATTGCGAGTTGAATTCTAAATCGCTTTTTTTTAGGCAGAAATAACTCGTTTTCTGTAAGTACAACGACCGTTTTTTTTCCACTTTCTTTTCTTTTATTTTTTTGTTGTTTTTTTTTTTATTTTTCATCGTTTTTCTTTCTCGGCTAATTACGTTACCTCGAATCTTCGTGGTAATTTCGGCGGAATATATATCGACGACCACTAGAACGCGGCCGGTCCTTGGAAGTTGGCTATCCGCTTTCGTTTTTTTTTCTTTGTGCTCTCCGCTCTTCACTATTTTGTTGTTGCTGTTGTTTTGCTGCTCCTGCTGATGTTGATGCTGCTGCACTGTTTCCGTGATTTGCGTTAATAACAAAGATGTCACGCTGGGCTGAGCTGTTAGTAGTAGAAATGCGCAAAACTGTTGCAAGTGTTGCGCGATCTCCCCGAACCTCAGCTGTGCGTCGGCGGGGGAGGGGGCGGAGCACCCGTTATTTCGGTCCATCGCATCTCGAAGAAGCTTCGCATACCGTGACCCGCCTTTCCCACAGGACTATCGTCCTCGTTGAACACCTCGCAGTTGATGAACATCTGTCTGACGTCCGAGCAAAATTCGTCGCGCGACTTGTACCTGATGATCAGAGGGAGGCGCATCATGAGATTTGTTTTTTTTGTTTTTTTTTTTTTTGTTTTGCAACACGGATTTCGGAGAGCTTTCCGCCACGTATCGCGCGATTGTGGAAAGTGTTCACCGTAAATCTAGTCCCACGAGTACAAGTGTTTAAAAGATAGCCAAGATTTTCAAGAGCATTAAATAAAAACCTGAGCTAAAAAATAATTAATACACGAATAAAAGGTGGAATTTTTTTTAAAGACATGTTCAATATTCTAAATCGGCAGAATTGGCAGCTAGATTATAATGACAACTTTTTTTTCTTTCTTGATTTCTTACGATTTAAAAAATTAATCATTTTATTCGTCATCAAAGGCAAGAAATAAAAATCTACAATTTTTCGCTTATAAAAATTGTTCTAACCATCATATTTATTTTACTCTCTTACGGAAATATTACTGATTCTTGATTTACCTCAGGAATTATGTAATGGTAATGACAAACAAACAAACAAAAAATTCTATCACCTCGATAATAAAATGTATAAACATTTTACTAATTAAAAAAGATGATTTAAAAATAAACGTCAATGAAAAGGTAATGAACTCTAAGTAATGGGCTGTTATTATACGTATTATTCACAAGAAACAATACGGAAAAAGTTTTTTTTTGTTTCTAAAAAAATATCTTAAAATATTATTCCAACGCGGTAAAATATGCTAAAAAATTGTATAAAATTATAAACAAATAAACAAATAAGCGTTAGAGAAAGTTCATGGTGGTTGCTACACACAGTGGAAAATATTTGAATGTCTTTTTCCCTACTCATCCGGACCACGTTATTATTTTTTTCTGACTATAATTTAAACTATTAGTGCGATATAATTATGTCTGCGTATAATCTGGTGATTATATTTTTCCCAAAAACTATGATCGAACTATTTCAAAAGTTTGCACAAATTTTCCGACGTGTTTATCTGGGTTTTTCTCAAAATGCTCATATTTGCTGAATATCTTTGCCATTTTTAATGAATGTTTTTTAGAATCCATAAGTTACTGAAGCGTTTCAGAGTATTTTATAATTTTGCAGAATATTGTAAATTATCTAAAATTAGCGTTAAAAAATTAAAGTTATTGAGCAAAATTCGAACCTTCGAAGTACGCGGAGAATTTATGGAAAAAGGCAAAATTAGTTCGTGTTTTTCAGAAAAGGTATTCAAAATTATTCCACTTTTTCTACAAAGTACGAAAGCGCGTAGAACATGAAAGTAATCTTCAGAGAAATCGACATTTTTTTTAACTCAGTGATTTTCAGAAAAAATTATCTCCAAAGTAGTCAGAAATTTTTTTTTTATGCTTTGACATTTCTATGTTTTCCCTGATCGGCAGTCACCATATTTCTCATTTTCTACCACCGTCAATATTCCCGAACTTGTCCCTGATTTGTCGTGACGATTTATCAAATGCTCAGAATATTTACAGAATTTCTAGGTTTTCGCGACGTAAGTCGATTAAAACTGTGCGAATAATTGCAAATATAAAAAAAAAATAATAATATAACACGTTTCGATAGTTTGAGACTTGGTTAAAAACGTTTGTACAGATTTGACTAGATTTCACGGTTATGAACTTGCCCAAAAAGCTCGTATTCGTAGGAGAAGCGTATTTATAACACTTACACAGTGTCCTGCAACTTCTTCTTAATCGTACTGAGATCCATTGGTGTTTTAATGATCTTTTTGTATGTCGGAAATTGTTTGGTGTTCACCGGCAATAGAAACGGCCAAGCCTCGTCCTGCTGTTCCAACTGCTCGAGCAAAAGCTTGCAAGGAGCTAGCTCGCGTTGTTGTTTCTTCGTAAGGTTCCTGTTGTTTCCTCCCCCTCCACCACCGCCGCCGGTTCCGCCACTGCCACTGCTGGGCGCTGCGCTAGCTTCCTTCCTCGGTGAAGCCGTCGGCGTTGGAGGTTCCGACGAACTGACATCCTCTACGTGCGTGTTCGATGCCGTTGACGGCGTTGGACTACGACGCAAAACAACAGAGAGGGTGTTATTGCAAAGATTCTCCATCCGCGTGAGACACGTGTACCGGCTTAAGAAGCTTCTCGACGAACACTAAATTCTCTTTAGGTCATTTCTTTTTTTTTTTCACTCATGAAAAACGATTCTTTTTATTTATTTATTCTTTAGTCATTTGCCGGGACGGTGTAGCTTTTTCGACGAGCTTTCTCTCGCGATGAGCGACGGCGTAGCTCCACCGTCACGGCGAGATATTTTTTCTTTTCTTTTCTTTTTTTTACATATTTTTTATTTATTTATTTTTTTTCGAGAGAGAGAGAGAGACGAAACCATCTCGCAGTCGGAGACGACGCTGAGCTATATTGTATATTGATTGTACACGCAAAGTAGACGGATTGACGTACAGGGTGTCCCTATCAAACGAGTTTGTTTTTCTTTTTTTTTGTTTTATTTCTTTTTAAATAAATGCAGAGTGCATCCCCCATCGAAACGTACCATTATCACGAACGCTCGAGGCAACGCTACCGACGGCACTTCTAACGTAGGGGCATACTGCATCTAGCCTCTCGTGGAACACCCTGCATGAAACAGATTGGGCTCTTGAGACAGCAAAGAGACAGCGTATTTTGTTTTGTATTTTTTTTTCTTTTTTTATGGTTTTTTTTTCGACGATTCTATTCACACTTGGCCGTGGGTGAGGGGGGTATTTATAATATCATTAACAACAAACGTCGGTGTATTAATAATCGCATGAGATAATTATGCAGATCGATATGCAGATGGTTCGTTCGGTTTGAAATCATTTATTCAATCGGGAATAACTTTCTTATCAATTGCGTTCGACTAAATATTCATTAAATTAAATTGATTTTTTTTTCTTCGTAAAACGTAAGTGTAGAGCAGTGACGTGTTAATATTATTTTTGTTGGCGATGCTGTACGCTTTGTTTGTGTTTTCTTTTATCGTTCGTTTGCGTGTTTTTCTTAAATATGTGTGAGTGAGTGTGAGTGTGTGTGTGTGTGTGTTTTGTGTATTTTTTTTTACGTGTTTCGCTGCGTTTTTTTTTGTCATTTACGTAATTTTTTTTTTCTTATAAAAAACATGGTGAACCTCAACGAGCTGGCACGTTTGTTTGGTTTTAACGTAATCACCTAGCTGGCGGATGATCAGAACTTTCACTGTCTCGGGTCGTCGATCCACCGCCGCCACCACCGCCGCCGCCGCCGCCGCCACCGCCTCCGCCGCCGCCGCCACCCCCACCACCACCACCACCACCTCCTTTGGTGTGACTCCGCCGTGTGCTGTTTCTCTTCTTTGGTTGCTTACTGTGGCAGTTTGAACAGTACCATTTCCCTCGTGGTATCTGAAATTTAGCAATTATTTTTTTTCGATTACACGCTTAAAAATGTACTAATTTATACACGTATTATAATCGCAAATATTTTGATTTTTCAATAAAAACCAGAATTATAAATCCCCATTAATTCATGAAATATAGTTTACAATATAGTTATTAATAAATCCCCATTAATTCATGAAATATAATTTACAATACAGTTTGTTTTGTAATTATGATTATGATAAAAACGTAATAATTTACACGTAATCGCAAATATTTTCAACCCATTAATTCATGAAATATATTTTACAATACAGTTTGTTTTGTAATTGTGATTACGATAAAAACGTACTAATTTACACGTAATCGCAAATATTTTCAACTAACGATTTCTCAATAAAAACCAGAATTATAAATCCCCATTAATTCATGAAATATAGTTTACAATACAGTTTGTTTTGTAATTGTGATTATGATAAAAACGTACTAATTTACACGTAATCGCAAATATTTTCAACTAACAATTTTTCAATAAAAACCAGAATTATAAATCCCCATTAATTCATGAAATATCGTTTACAATACAGTTTGTATTGTAATTATGATTATGATAAAAACGTACTAATTTATACACGTAATCGCGAATATTTTCATCTAACGATTTCTAAATAAAAACCAGAATTGTAAATCTCCATTAATTCATGAAATATAATTTACAATACAGTTTCTTTTGTAATTATGACTTCGTAATAATAGTATGTAGTGATTATAAAATAGAGTGTAAATACTTGAATAGCTGCAAAAAATACTAATTTTCGCTTAAATATTGGAAGGAATAGTGAAAAAAATGGAAGAGATAATTAATGCATTAATTATGTTTCTTCATTTTTTCAAAAAGATTACCATGAAATTTTATTGAAAAATAATAATTCTTGCAGCTATTCAAAAGTTTAGTCATCGTATTATAATCGCTACATGTTATTATTATGAAATCATAATTATAGAGCTCATTGTATCATCATCTTTATTTCTATAAGTATTAGGCATTTACAACTCTTATAAAAACTGACTTCCCTCTTCGTAATTGGTAAATAAAATTATAAACTAATCGCATCTTTTGTCAAAAATTTATATAGTGGCAAAAGAATAAAGTAAGCCAATATACACTAAAAGTGTAATTTTTTTAACAATCAATTAGGATAGAATTTAAGATGGATTCGCTGAAGGCTTTCTTAAAAAGATATTTATATTTTGAATGTTAAGTAAGTAATACATCTGATAAATATATGTATGTATATCTTTTTTTTTTACGCACCTTCGGCATCACAGGATTGTGACAGTCGGTGTGATAAGCTCGCGGACAAAGCTCGCAGAGAACCAAGTTTTTGCCGACTCTCTTTCCGCAAACCAGGCAATTTCTCTCGCCAGTGGCTTTGTTCATACACTCGTGACAATACCTACAGGAATGGAAAAGTTTTTGAATTTTTTTTCAGTCTTAGGGATTAGTTTAATTGTACTTTCGTTTTCCTTTGAGAGAAATTTTTCATTAATTACTCACCAATCACCATCGGGAATGTTTTCCATTTTTGGACGGAAGCAGTAAGTATGGTAGCCGCGGTCACAGCCGTCGCAGAGCAAAAGTTTGTCCTCGTTATCGCCGCTATGACAAAACTGGCAGTTCTGCAACATAGAAAATCCTCGCTATTTGAAAAGAAGAAATCGTCGAGACCTGAGGGTTTGCTTATTAATCATAGCGTCGAAATTCCGTTACTGAAAATATATATTTTCAAAAAATCTTTTTGAAGCAGAATATAAATATGCGCAAATAAGCGTTTCTCTGGAAATTCCAGAAATCCTTTTTCGCCCATTTACGCTCACTTTTTCAACTACACGATTAATTTATCTTCCAAGAAGAACAACATTTTTTATTACGATGTAATTTACGAAAACATATCGCAATCGAACTCAGATCTAACACCAGTTTACAAGTCTATTATGAAAAATTTGATAGCGTTGTTGACGTTAAAATACTGATTCTGCACAAAAAGTTTCGTGGTAGAATTCTAATCATTAGCAGCGTATGATATGGTAAAGACGTTTTTTGATGTTCCATCGTATTGCAGTTTCTATTCAGGAAGAAAAATTAATGGTAGAATTATAAATGAGGCATAGCATATTAGTCCAGCGGCGAAAAAAAGTTTTCTTAAATCATTTTAAAAATCATGTTAGATAATTTCTAGTTACATGAAATATACCAACTTCACTCAATCATATCACGGAAATAGTCTATCGTAACTAACATTTAAAAACAGCGAAAATATGCTGTTTTTTTTGTCTATAATAGAAAAAAAAATATTTCAGATTTGATTAATTAATTCCAAATTACATTTTATGGATATTGTTGTCGATATAATTTTCTCGAAAGTTGTAAATAAAAACTCTATTTTTGTCATTTATTCATTCATGAATTCGAAAACCGTTCGAAAGTTACAGGTATTTCGAATTGTGCAAATAATTAACATTCCATAATTATTGAAATAGCGAAAATATCACTGTTTAAGAAAAAAAATTATCAGAAATTGAAAATGTCATCTACATTTTTGTTTCAAACAGAGTATTTGTTGGAATTATGTGAAAAATTATATGAGAAAAACTTTTTTTTAATGGCTGAACTGATATGAATGCCTGAAATGTATTTATTTTCATAGTAGTATGTCTCAGCTCAGTGTCAACATTGATACAGCAAAAGCGATTAAACATGCACAACATGTAATAAAATAAAAAGCCAAAACGACAAACACCAAAAGCATTAGCAAGTAATTAAACGGTTAGTAAAAATAATAAACCGATGATATTGCGATAAACTTGAGATTATAAGCCTTTTTTCAATACAACTTGTTACGTACCAAAAGCATTTTAAAAAAATAATAAATTCAACAGCCATAAACGCCCAATAAATTATCATATTGAATGATTAAAAATGGATTAGTGAATTAGTGAATTATTTGTTAAAATACATGACAAGCAAAATAATGGTTAATAGACGACAAGCGGCGGTTACATGCTATTATTAATACCGTTACGTTAAACTCTGACCACCGTTAGCTTTATATTCTCACTTTCTTTTATGATTTAATCGAAATATTATGTCGACCGCAGATCGCGTAATTTCCAGTTAGCCGTTTCGTACAACACCGAATATTCATTAAATCGAACGCGACGGTTAGTCAAACGCTTCGATGCGTTATTATTCAGATATTAAATCATTATAGGAGAGACGCGAATGTAACGAGAAGTTATATCGATATCGTAATACGCGTTATGCACATCTCTTCGTAAAACGACACAATTTGTGTATGTGTGACAATTAGGGAGATGACGTGTGAAAGCGGTTTGTTTTTTCGAGAGATTTTATTGTAATGGAAAATAATAGTTACTGTCATTTGTGCGTGACATGCCCTGTTTATTATCACAGCAGAAAAAGCTTTAAACTCATGAATGCCCGTTTTATTTAAAGAAACAAAAAGATACAATTTCCAAGTAAACATACATATAAATATACACCGTATGTTCATTGAAATTTATTTTAGTTTCTTTATTTTTTCTCAATTTCTCGTAAAATTTTGCTAATACGATTTTTTTTGTTGCATTTATTCAGAAACTTATGAATCTTTTTATAAAATTTGCTCGTAGGCTTTATGAAATAAAAATTATTAACATTAATTGAGCGAAAATCATTATTTCAAAAAGCAATGGTAGATTTTACACATGGTAGCCTTTTTTTTCCGGAAAAAATTCCCTGATTTCTCCCTGACTAATTTATCAATTTTCCCTAACCGAAATTTTATGGACATCAACTAAAAAATTTATAACACGAATAAAAAAAATGTATTAGAAACAGGTACGTGTTTTTGATAAGTTATCTATTTCTCGATCAACAACGAATAGTATTTTTGAAGATATATTTTCTCTTTCAAAACATAAACGTTCTTTGGAATTATAATGCTTTAAATCCTATTAAGTACTGATGTGAAGTGTAATACTTATTTTAGTAATATATAACACTTTTTAAACTTTTTTGTTGAGTGCTTCGATTTGTTCGAATAGATTTATGTTGTAATGTTTATATCAATTTTTATTTGGTTTTTTTTCTTTTCAAATACTTTCCGGTTGTTTTTTTTCCAAGTCTTTCTTTTATGGATTTTTATTCAGTTATTGAAACTTTGGCAACAATCTACTTTTTCCCTGACTAATTTCGATATTCCCTGACTTTTCCCTGATTCCCTGATCAATTTTTTATTTCCCTGACTTTTCCCGGTTTTCCCTGACCGCGGTCACCATGTTACAGCTCTGACGCTGGTTAAACTGAATTATAAAATTAATGCTTATTTGATTAAAAAATCGCGGTTTACTCTGTTAGCAATTAAGGTAGCATTTTCGCTAGATTGCAGAAAAAAGTTATTTCACAAACAATGAAATTTTATTAGAAAAGTATCCTACCCTTTGGTTTCATAAAACAGAAACGCATTTACGTGTAATAATAAAAGCGAATTTTGCAAAAGTTCGTTTTTCCTCCATTGTGATTCAGAAAAGGTGTAAAACTTTTATGAAAATGTTTTTTTTTAATTCAACGGAAGAGAGACTTGGCTATTAAAGAATTGAATTTCTAAATAGACATTTGAAAATTAAAAAGCTTCCTCTGCAATGAGTTTGTTTCACATGTATTGTACACAAGAAATGTGCACAAAATTTTCGTCAGAAAAGATATGATGACCGACCGAAACGATTCGCGGGAGGGAAACACGTTGGAGAGGCGTACGGCTGAAGGTGTTTTTTGTTTTTTGTTTAGTTTGTTTTTTTCGGTTAGTAAGTTAGTGCGAATACCCACAGAGGCCTGAGTAGTAGTCAATAGCTGATTGTACTGAGTGGTAGCTTTGAGTGAGACGCAGCGGTTTCGTAGCTTGACGCAGACCGAGTTTCTAGCTGGGGTTAGACTCACAGCCTTCATGATGCTTTTGTCCCAAGCGATGCTGGCCTCGAGCATGTACAGCGCCATCGCGAGTTGTGCCGATGTGTGAGCTCTCGCTGTAGCCTCTCGCCAGTTGTTTAAGCCCCGAGGTGTTGTTTCTTCTTGTGGTGGAGGGGCCGGCCCACCCTGGTCCGAAGAGTTTGAGCTTGCGTTCGCTGCTGCTGCCTGCTCGGCTTTCAGAGCCGCCAGATTTGGATCCCCGGTACTGTTTAACAAAAAAAAAAAAACAAAAAATTAACACGATTATTTTACTCTTAATTAACCGCGTAAATAAATTTGAAAATAAATAGTGATACACTGTTAGAAATTATTGGATGAAAATGAATATAAAGTATTGGAAGTTTTTTTGCGGATACGCGTATATTAAATTTAATACACAAATGTTAATTAATATACAAAAAAATTGTTGTAAAATTAATATACAGTATACTAAATACTTCATAAAAGTTTCGTTTATAATATTATTATTGGAATTTTACCACATACAGATATCTGTATATTAAATTTTATTTAATATACAGATATTAAATGAAATTTAATATACTGTATCTGCAAAAGAACTTTTAATACATATATTAATTTTCAAAATATTTTTAACAGTGTATAGTCGATTATTAATTGAATTTAAGAAGGTTGAATTTAAGAAGATTTCATATTGAATTTAAGAAGGTTCAAGCGATGTGAGCTTGTGAAATCAGTGGTAAATTTTTAAAAACTTTTTGACAATTGTTCGATGATTATGGAAAGATTTTTAATCGATTGATCATCCAGATTTCTTTATACTTCTAGTAATACTATCATAATTTGGACACTGAAAAAAATAACATTATAATTTTACTCTTAATTAATTAATTAATTAATTTGAAAACAAATTGTGAAATAATCAATTATTAATTTCACTAATTTAAGAAGCTTCGAGCGATTTGCACTTGTGAAATCAGTGCTAAATTTTGAAAAGCGTTTCGATGTTTCGAAATCATGACGAACGGTATGAAATTTGTGATTTTATGGAATGTTGAATTATTTTTTAAAATATACATTATCACATTCACTTTCGGAAACGCTCTAATAATCACGAAATAACGTAATAACAAAATAGAAAAAGCGAATCCACAACATGTATATATATCTAATTAAAACAAGGATGCAAAGTAGAACCTTGCACATTGCTTCCTCATTATTTTTCGCGTTTTACAAAGCTTCCTCTATGAGGAAGCCAAAATCAATTCCCAGACTTCCTCTTAGAGGTTGCTTTGTAAAAAGCGAAATATAATGAGGAAGCAAAGTGCAAGGTTCTGCTTTGCATCCTTTTTGTATTTCCCGGACTTTTCCCGGTTTTCCCTGACCGCGGCCACCATGTTTAATGAACTCACCAGATGCCCAAAGGTGGTTTCAAGTATCTCCTCTCGATAGCGGCTTCCAACGAGAGTAACCTCTGTCTGGCTTGCTCGACCGCATTAACTTGCTCCATCTCGTTGAGTTTCTCGATTTCCTCGGCCTCTTCGGTTCCCGCCCTTGGAGGCAACTTCCATCCCTTGACCTGCATACTTGCATTGGCAACTTTATCTTCAAGAGCCTCAACCTGTTCGAGTAGCTGAGCGTCAACGCGTAGAGCGACTTGCTCGCTCCAATCCTCGGGACGATCGGGCCTGGGAATCGGCGCGTCTCCTTCGTCGCTCGATGCCGATCCCATATCGGTTGCCGACATGTTGCCAGGGTCAACGTGAATTTTGCCTGTGACGGCGAGGAAAGACTCCATCGTGGCCCACGTCGTTCGCTTTAATTCTTTTTCTCGAACCCCACGAGAATGTAGATGCTCGAGTAGCTCTTGGAAAGTATCTACGTCGGTTATCCTCCACCAGCCGTACCGAAGATCTGGACAGTAAAATAAATGTATATGACAAATAAATACAACTTCAATAAATTCAGAATACTCATAATGTTATTTACGTTAATATTAATTTTTTTAAATCGTATCTCGGTTATAAATTTTACTAATGCGAATCTTTTTACAAATATCGAATGCAGCTGCTTAATAAATTAAATTAATTCATCAAGCAGCCACAATCGACTAATTTTAATCTGAAACAAATAGTGAAAAAAAGAGAATAGTCGCATACGTTGAAAAAAATTAATATTAACAATTATACTATGGTTATGCTTTTTGAGGACAGTTATTCTATTTTACAAATTTTTTTCATACTGTTAAAAATATTTAAGGTAAAATTACTACACAGTGCAGAAAGTTCTTTTACATAAACGGGTATAGAAAATGTGCTACACCTGTATAACGTAAAATTGATGGAAAATTCTGTTAAGTTCGTTACAAAAGTCGTTTTTTTATATATAAGTTAAATTTAATTTTACTACACGTACATTGAATTTTCATTTTCTTTCGTATATTAAATTGAATTTCCTACACGGGTTCAGTAAAAATACAATACATAAAATTACTATACAGTATATGAATTTTTCAAATATTTTTTACAGTGAAATTAATTTTCTTTTTGAGAAATTCTACTAAAGGTAACGTTTTTTTTCAAATACGCTGTTACATTCGAGGACATTTTTCTACATTTTATAAATTTAAGGTAGTATGAGTGGAGTACCTAGTCAATAGAAAGACCATATTTTTTATTATGGGGAAAAAGCGAAGTATCACACATTTCGCTATTTTAAAAATCACAATGTAAAGAGAGAAAAATTATGAAGTGTGTGTGAAGATAAGGTGTGTATATTTATAAAACGGTAGTAGTTTAAATAAGAGTGTCATTTGACTCAGATTGTCCAGCCGGCCGCCATTTGGCCAATCAAGGAACGCGTGGCTACGCTATAGACAACTGTTTTCCGGCAGTTTGATGCCGGTTCGCGAAAACTCGTCAATTTAATCGATGATATCTATTCGAAATATTCGGTAACGTATATTTTTTAAGGGACGTACGTGTTTGTAGCAATTTTCTCGGTATTTCGAGCTTTTATTTACGGAGGTGTCTGAATTTGAAGAATGCTTATTTCGGACTCAAAGTGTTATCAGGACAATTTCCGTATATAACATGTACTAAATTTCCCAATTTTGCACATTAACTATTATTGTAAATGCTCGGTAAAATAGTTTGAAATTTTACAGACAGCATCCTCTGAACCTATTCTATAGCATATTAAAAAATCACTTTTCTCTCTGATCGTGAGGTTTGTGCTCATACTACCTTAACAGGACCATTACTCTTTTTTAGGACGCTTTTTCACTGAAAATTTCCGAAATTCTTTCACCTGACGTTTAATGAAATAAAAAATTACCTTTCGGCACGGGTTTAGCTTCGCCAGGCGGTGGTAATCCGTGAATCTTCAAGTACTCCAATTGCGTAGCCTCTTCCTGCGTCAGTATGAGTGGCGCTGGACTGTCGCATCTGTCGTAACTCGGACTGGCTGGAGGTGGGAAAATTGGTATTCTCAGTTCCGTGGGTTCGGCGATACCGAATATTTGCTTCGTGCTCGGTCCAGGTGTGTCGCAAGTTTCACGAGGAAGAATCGAGAACCAATGGGTTTCAGTATTCTCCGCTAGAATAAAATATAAATGTTTATCAAATGAAATAACGAAAGTTTAAAACCCTGCTACCGGTTCTCGTGGAAAAACTTACCGGAAATGAAGCTGCCATTGAGTTCTTTGCCATTGTGCAAATTATTGATGTGATTGTATTTGTCCCCATTGGGTATAGTCTCAATGATCTTGTCCTCCATCATTTTCACAGGAGTTTTCATTGCTTCGCACTTGATCTCCATGTCTTCGCCCTCTTTCTTAATGGCCGTATCCTCGACTTTAACGTCAACCTCCATATTCACCACTTGCGTCTCTTGTTTTATTTCTTCAGACGTAACGTTTGTCTTAGCATCAGCCATGGTGTTGCTATCATTTTCCATCTTAATTTCAGCCTTAGGACTTTTTGGCTCTTCGGAAATGGAATTCTGCATCGTTTCCTTTTTGCAATTTATTTCCTCGACCTCGGATTTCGGTTTTTCGTCCACGGGCTTAAGATCTTCTTCCTGCTCCGAAGCGTTGAATTTCTTCTCCTCTTTAACTTCATTCGGCGCTTCATTTTCGCGATTTTCCGTGTCGGGCTTCGAAGTTTCTTCTTCCTTCTTCACCTCCTCGGGAATTTCCTCGATTGGTCTATCCTTCCATTTTTCGTCGAGCTCCGCCTGGAGATCAAGTATCTCTGGCTCGGCGCTCTCCATAGCTTCGATGTATATTCCACCGGCGCAAGGCAATTCCCAGTATCGCCTCCAGTAACGATCTTGACCGAAAACATGAGCCCTCAGCGACTTTGATGAACTGTTGAGCTTCTGTAGTTGCTCCTCCGACTGCTTCAATAACTTGTCCAATTTCTTGCCCAGTTCCTCGCTCGACAAGTTTTTATCCTCCTCCTGTATATCAAAGAGATACTTCTTTTCAACGATTATCAAAATGTCCGAGAAGACAGTAAAAAAGAAAAATAAACGCCCGCCTATAAAAAATTTCATCAAATAAAAAGAATTTTTATCTATTCGACTTTAAAAAATAATAACAATTATGGTTTTTATTCAAAATCTTAGATCAAAGAAAAATAATTTATGTTTTATTTAGCTTCGCATTTGCGTTAAATAAAATTTATTTGGCTTTTGATTTCCGTTAAATTATCACGATCATATTTGTCATTTGTTGTTATAACAAAAAATTGCGATTGCGAAAATAGTCGAGAAGCGAAAATTGATGGAAAATTGAATTGACATAACTTCTAGCGAGAATTATTCAAATACTTCAGAATAATTTGGACTCACCTCCTCGGGCTGAGTGCCTTCACTCTCGTTTTCAGACATTTCTTCGCCTTCGTCATGTCCTTCATGACCGTCATGAGTGTTGGATTCTTCAGGCGTTGGTGTGGTGCCTACGGCTGTCGACGTCGTGTTGCCCTCGCTTCCTTCTTCGCCTTCCTTCTTCTCGATAGTGATCGTGTCGCCCGTCTTGTTGATTATCACGCCGACGGCCTCCATTCTCACCTTTCGGCTGTGCAATTGTCTCAGTCTGTGATCAAACGACGAATCATTAGCAAATCAAATTTTCGATAAAACTTGAACGAAAAATTATAAAATTTGTTGTACCAAGTGTCTTGTACCTATTATTTCAAAAACATCTCCGTACAATTTTATGAAACTATTTTTTTGTTAACATTTATTATAAATTGTCAACATCTTTCTACAAATACTCCAGTTAATTGTTGTGATATACTAAATATTAAGTCGAGTATACGATAAATATAATTTCATACATATAAATATGCGACATGGAGTAGTCTTAAAAAAACTCGTTAAAAATATCATATGTATTCGGAAAATTAAGCAGAGTTACTTTATAAGTAAACAAAGAAATAGAGTTTCCTTAAAGATCCTTAATAAATTTTTTTCAAGTTACTAATCGATCATTTTTATAATCCATTTTTCTCTTGTCGTTTTCCTGTCTTTTCTCAAATTCTAATCGAATCAAACTTTTTAGTTGTAAATGAGGCATTTCACCGGTTATTGACAGGGTTGCGAACCTCATTTTTTTTTTCTTTTGAGATGTTGTAGAGCAATATAAAAAAAACACTCCAGATTTTTTTAAAGATTTTTATCATAATTTGTGTTTTTTTAATTACTTAATATTTGATTTTCTCAAAAAGTACGTCGACGATTTTTTTAATTTTTTCACAGTAAAATCTGTGTACAAAAACAAACATTTTGAGTCTAGGCCCAGAGTGGGGCGAGGCTTAGATTAGCAGCTAAAAATAAAACAAAATTTTAAAAAATGTACAAAAATACCCCGACCTTGAATCTCTCTAGAAGTACGTCGATGATTTTTTTTCAAAATTTTTGTAGTGAATTCTGTGTCGAAAAACTAAATTTTTGAGACTAGAACGAAAATGGGGGGCAGTATAGAATAGCAACTAAAAAAGACTGCTCCAAAAAACACAATTTCTTTTAATCTCTAAAAATTCTAGTGTTTTTTTATATTGCTCTACATCTCAAAAAAAAAAAACATCAGGGCTAGGACCCTGACGATAACCGGTGGAATGCCTCAAATATATGAGGCATTCTTCTTCGTGAATTCAGCCACTTTTTGTCGAACCTTTTTAATTAGTCCCATAATTGGACACATTGTAGTACCACTTGAAATTACGGAAATATTACGGAAAATGGGCTATTTCTTTAAAATCAATATATCTTGAAAAATTTAAATCGTAGAAAAAAATTGTTTGAACATTAAAGTTGTAGTTTCATGTGAACTTTTCAATGAAATTTTCCAAATACTTTTGTCGGCCCGATAACAATGCTTTTTCGCTAAAATATATAAAAATTATTTTTTTAATAAAAAAATGCAATTTTCTTTTGACTGAAAAAATTACAGAATCTTTGCGCCTATCTATTGATAACACAGAAAAATTGTCAGAGTGGGTCCGAACAAAGTTCCGGAGTAAAGACATCATTTGTTCAAGGTAAAAAAAATTTGTTGAGAAAAAAAAAAGAAAATGTTAACAACGCTTTTATTTGAAACTTGTAGTCCATGCGATGATAAATAAATAAAATAGTTAGTTATAGACATTATAGACTTTTTAAAAACGTTATCTGGACAAAATTTTTTTTATTCTGAAGTAATTATTTTTCTATTCCGTAACTTTGATCGGACCGACTCTGACAATTTTTCTATGTTATCAATAGATAGGCGTAAAGATTCTGTAATTTTTTCATCCAAAAAAAACTGCATTTTTTTTATTAAAAAATAATCTTTATATATTTTAGCGAAAAAGCATTGTTATCCGGCCGACAAAATTATTTGGAAAAGTTCACATGAAACTACAAATTTTATGTTGAAACAATTTTTTTCTATGACTTTAATTTTTCAAGATATATTGACTTTAAAGAAATAGCACATGTTCCGTAATATTGGATTTAAAAATCAGAAAAAATTAGGAGAGAGTACTTTCAAGTGGTACTACAATGTGACCAATTATGGAACTAATCAAAAAGGTTTGAAAAAAGTGGCTTAATTGACGAAGAATGCCTTATATGCCTAATGCGTCCTCAACATTATAGTAAAGTAAAAGAAGTTTAATTTCAAATAACTCACTTCCTGATCTTGGTGTCGAGGACGAAGCGTTCCTTCTTCAATTGAGCTACGCTCTCGAGTCCGCCCTCGATCTGTCTGATCACAGCCTTGTTCTGCAGAAGCTCGTTGCATAGAAACGCGAGCATCTGCGCCTTGTGCGTGGGATTGAGAGCGAGGAATGGTTTGTCCCTGAGTCTCTCAGACATTTTCCACGTCTCGTTGTTGTGCAGGTGTTCGTAAAATTGGGCATTTTTTCCAGAGGCTGACGATGGATAATCGCCGCCATTCTGATGATGATCGGCGAACCTTTTGTCACGCTCGCGCTCCAAACAAACACCCGTAAGTGCTTTTACCTCACCAGTCGCGTTCGCGTAAAGATATATACGAAGAACTTCGCTTATGTTGGCGTGAGTTATATCGGCTTGTCTCAGACTCTGTCCGAGTCCAGTTGTGTGTCGAGCCGGTTGTGGAATGCCCGGATCCTCGATCGCGCAGACTAGCAAATGAGTCATAACCGAGAGCATTTCCTCCTCGGCCTCCTCGTCATTGAGGAGAGCAAGCTGAAGACTCTTCAAACTTGGCAGTGATTCCATGTCTACATTGACACAAAACAAAAGAAAAACGATTAGTTACTAGATGCCTTATAGTCGAAAAAACTATTTTCCATTATCTTTTTTGTGAAAAGTCTGGAGATTTTTAAGACGAACATCTATATTCTTCCCAAAGGAAAATTTTCATTTTCTATTAAGTTTTATTTATTTTTCCCTAGTATTACTGCGATTTCAATTATCAATAATTTTTTCTTCGTACCTGTGATAATTAAGTGGGTTTTGCGAGTTGTTATTGAGAATGTGGTTTTTATATTTTCTAAGACTTATCTTGCAATAATTATAGATTTTTTGTGTCATTGTTGGATGAATTATTTGCAATTGTTTTCCTTCAGTTCGTCGGTTGATTATAAGTTGAATGAGTGAAAAGTTGTGATTGAAGATGCTGACTTACCGAATCCTAAAGTCTCGCCGAAATTGTGCAAGAACTCGAAGACCATGACGATATCCGAGAACGCTTGACCGGACAACTTAAGTCCTGGTAATCTTTTTATCTTCGGCAGCGTTCTGTGATCTGCACAATGAAAAAGAAATACATTTAATTATGTTATACAATCCATTAACAATCTATAAAGCATATTATTCTTTATTTTTATTTTTTGTTTAGAAAAATAAAAATAAAAATTTTTTAATCCCTTTTTTGTTCTTTCAAAAGTGGAAAATTTATGATTTCTTTGGTGTAAAAACGTGCAGTCTGCACAATGAAAAAGAAATACATTCAATTATGTTATACAATCTATAAAGCTTATTATTCTTTATTTTTATTTTTTGTTTAGAAAAATAAAAACGTTTTTTAATCCCTTTTTTGTTCTTTCAAAAGTGGAAAATTTATGATTTCTTTGGTGTAAAAACGTGCAATCTGCACAATGAATATAATAGTACATTACGTTACTAGTGCGAAAAAACTTTTTCTGGCGAGTGTGAGTTTGCAACACGAGCCGAAGGCGAGTTTTGCAATCACACGAGTTAAGAAAACGTTTTTCGCACGAGTATCGTACAAAATTTTATTTCACGAGGTGTGTAAATGGGGTTTGATGCACGCGAAGCGTGCGTAAAACCGCGTTTCACGCACGGAGTGATATAAAGCATATTATTCTTTATTTTTATTTTTTGTTTAGAAAAATAAAAACGTTTTTTAATCCCTTTTTTGTTCTTTCAAAAGTGGAAAATTTATGATTTCTTTGGTGTAAAAACGTGCAATCTGCACAATGAAAAAGAAATACATTCAATTATGTTATACAATCTATTAACAGTCTATAAAGCATATTATTCTTTATTTTTATTTTTTGTTTAGAAAAATAAAAACGTTTTTTAATCCCTTTTTTGTTCTTTCAAAAGTGGAAAATTTATGATTTCTTTGGTGTAAAAACGTGCATTATTATGAGAATATAATCTGTATTGTTAAAGAGTATCTTTCATAGCGTTTGCGTTTAAATTGTATCAATGGCTAAAAAATGGCAGCCATATAAAAATCAGTTAGGCGAATTCGACTGAGAGTACAAACGGACAGTTGAGGATAAATTTCTTTTCAGACTAACCAGTGAGTTCCATATCTTCCACGGGCTTCCTGATCTGTTCAACAAGCTCCAGTTCCATCTTTCTCTGCTCAGCTCTCTTCTCTTTATTGGCGATTCTTTCGGCTCGCGCTTCCAGTCGTTTCTTTTCTCTCTCTTCCATTCTTCGGCGATTTTCGAGCGCTCGAACAAGCGCCATGTGCTGTCGCCTTCTTTCTCGTTCCTGTATCAACGCCCAATCAATGAATCAGTATAATTAATTCACCTACGTATCGTAATAAGCATTGCTGGGAATTAAGGAAATCAGGGTGAAGTCTTAGCCGGCAAATCCATGTCTCTTCTTCTCGTACCTTTCGTAGAGCATAATTTTGGCACGCGTAAACGAGCACACTCGGCAAATCAAGCCTACAACCGTCCCAAACACGCTTTATAAACTACAATTACGTATAGAATACCGTAATTATCAATTTATCTAAATTTCTCAATTATTTTTTTCGTTGCTCGCAAAAAAAAAAAAAGCTAGAGTATTATAGTGAACACCGTGCATATTACGTTCTTTTTAACACCGGAACTAACGCACAACTACTTTGGTTGAAAAGAATTACTCGAATAATCGAAAATCACGATTTAAAAAAAAATTTTATATTCAGAATTAATTGGTCGAGGAGTAGAAGCGACAGCGTAAGACATATAAGTTAGGACACCAAGCGACGAAGGCACTCAAAATTGAACTGTGCAATGTCTATTAATATTTGTATTAGTTTATCTCGATTAGAAGGAATTAGTGCAAGTCGTTGTCAAGGGATATACTGAGTGAGTTAGAAAAACTAACAACGACATTGAGTTAGTACTGATTTTGGTAATTTTGTTTTTGTTTTTTTTTTTTTTTTTCAAGATTGGGTATGTGACATACCAGCTCGACGGTGTAGAGCATCTCGCGCTGCTTGCTGAGCTCCTGCATGTACATCTGCAGCACAAAACACATCCAGTCGACCAGTGCTCAAAACTCAAACTTTCGACACAAGCAGTCTAATAAATAATCACTCATTTTTTCCACTTATTCTCCACTTTCACAGGCTATAATGATTTACTTTCTTTCCCTTTATATACCAATCCCTGATCGAATGATCACTAAACTTTTTCCCAAAAAACCCGGTGCATTTCTATACCCCAATATCATGATTCATAGATGATTAATGATAGATACTATATAAATGTAATATATGTCTATGAAAGAACACAAAACATGTACGACATACAGCACAAAAGTATGAAGCACACATGATCGACGCCACAAACGTATACAGGTAACTCTCGATCGAGTAGAGATGAGAAATGAAGAAGTCTACTTTGAATTTTTCATTGATGCAATAGGCTTGAGAAAAGGGATTTTGTAAAAAAGAAAACAAAACTATGATATTCATCGATGGATGTCTCACTTGTTTGTCTATTGGCATTATATGGGGAAATAATGTGCTGCTAATCCTCCTAGCACAAATTTACTTTTATGGCAGGCAAAATCATCTGGTCACTCTAAACTACAATATTTTTTAACTATTTTTCACCAGAGTTGTAAATCCTCATTAATTCATGAGATATAGTTTACAGAACAATTTGTTTTGTAGTTATGATTTCATAATAATAATAGGTAGTGATTATAAAATAGAGTAAACATTTGAATAACTGAAAAAAATACTAATTTTCGCTTTAATATTGCAAGAAATAGTGGAAAAATGGAAGAAATAAGTAATGCATTACTTATTTTTTTCCATTTTTTCAAAAGGATTACCGTTAATTTTTATGGAAAAATAATAATTTTTGCAGCCATTCCAAAGTTTAATCATCGTATTACAATCGCTACATGATATTATTATAAAATCATAATTATAGAGCTGATCGTATCATCATTATCATTATTTCTATAAGTATTAGGAGATTTACAACTCTGATCACCATTAATTCATGAAATATAGTTTGCAGAACAGTTTTTTTGTTGTAATTATGATTTAATAATAATAATAATATGTAGCGATTATAAAAAAGAGTGTAAATATTTGAATAGCTGCAAAAATGACTAATTATCACTTAAATATTGGAAGAAACAGTGGAAAAAATGGAAGAGATAATTAATGCATTAATTATGTTTCTTCATTTTTTCAAAAACAATACCTTGAAATTTTATTGAAAAATAATACATTTTGCAGCTGTTCAAATGTTTAGTCATTGCATTATAATCGCTACATGTTATTATTATGAAATCATAATTATAGAGCTGATTGTATCATCATCTTTATTTTTATAATTATTAGGCATTTACAACTCTGAGTTTTCACGGACTTTTTAAAATAACTGGTATTTATTCTAGACTTTTATCGTCCGCTATTGAGAATCATGGCATTTCCTCAATTTAAACACTACAGAACTTATACGAAACAGATTAAAGTTTAGCAAAAATTACATTAATTTAAAAAATGGTGATTTACCCGTTTTTGGTGTGTAAAGTGTAAGAAGAAAAAAAATTATTGAGGTCGAACCAAAATAACTAGGTGCTTTTGCCACCAAACATATGAGATATGCATCAATCAATATCATTGATTTTATCCTGACTTTCCCCATAACAAATTTACCGCTTTACTGATTGATTATTTTTATAATTTATTGAAGGTGATGGAGTAGGTAATTTATGCCAGCATTAATTCCACTAAATAAGCATCAAAATTGCGATGCAATTAAATACATAATTCAACATTAAAAGTGCAATAAGTATGTTTCTTTATAAAATAATTCTCGTATCCCAAATTACTTAATCTTCTGAGGAAATTTAATTTATGGTTGGAAATGCATTCGTGATAATTCTTTCAATTACGCGTCAGATGTGCATGCCTAAACGAAAGTTTGATTTCATTTGAATTTCAATCCATCGATCTAAGAGGAAAGTCTTTAAAAATATGTTAATGAGATATTTTTTTAATCTAATTTATTAACATCTTTATAAAATTATTGTTACTCAAAATCAAATCTCTTAGTATATTCAATGAAACTCATTATTTCTCTTTGAACAAATAGCTTGAAATAAATAGTTTAATATAAAAAATAAAAGAAATAGTTTAATATATTTCAAAATATTAATTAGTGCTTTTATTCCACAAAGAATATGAACTTCAGCAGTGAACCTGTTTGCCGATTATAATAATTATTAACTCTTGAAGACCTAACTTCCGTTACAGATATCTCGAATGTACGTAGGATGATATAACGAAAGAAGCAAATAGGTATGCAATAGCTATCTACGACACACTGTAATGTACCTCGAACGGTGTGGACCGTTAAAAATTTTATTATCGTTTGCCAAGCTCACCTGTTCCTTCAGCATAACAGCTTGCTGCCTCTTAAGCTCTCGTTCCTGAAAGAAATAAAACTTTTGATTAAAATCTCGGAGTAAAAGGCGTAAATGAATTTGATCGTTTTGATGACGAGGCTACGCTGAAGAAATATGTGAATTATCGCGAGTTACCTGTTGCTTTCGTTGCTGCTCCTCCATCCGGATTTTCTCCACTTCCTCCTGTCGTTTTTTCCGGGCCTGCGCATATGCCAAACTCTCGTAAATTGCATTTATTATTTTTTCCCAAACTTTTGTTTTCCAATAAAAATATTAAAAAATTTTAGACGATCGTGGTAAATCATGAATAAAAGTTACATTTGTGAGATGGAGAAAGCATGGCAATTATCAACCAAGAGAAAAAACGTTAAAAAGCTTCGTGACAATTAATCATTAATAAATTATCCAAAATGTTTCTTTTTTTGTTTAAAAAAAGAAAAGACATTTGCGCAAAAATGGTGATCGCAGAAATTGAAAATATAGTGCAACAGGAACGCTGGTTAACCTGGTTCATACTTGCCACTCGGTTTGTCGAAGCTATTATTCGTAAAAAAAATTGTGCTGTGTGCCTGGTAAGCTGAAAGCTCGCGGGCGAATACGAGAAGTCGAAAGTTTAGATTCGTGCGGTTCGGTCGCGAACTCGAAATGAGGCCTACAATTAAATACCGTTAAACTTTGCGAGATCCTTCAATTTTATTTATCATTTATCATTTGTTTCATTTTGCTTTCTTAGTATGTACCGAAATTTCCTAGCCATTCACGAAGCTTCGTGTGAAGGTAAAAGCGACTATATAGTTTCACGAGTGAAACAGAGGCGAAGAAAATAAATAATATAAAGCTCTACTCTAGGAACTAATCGTTTTGCAGACAAAGTGAAAAAAGTTTCGATTTTTCGTCATTTATCGTGAAGATTTTGGTTTGTTTTTTTTTTTCACGAAACGTGACACACAGTTATAAAAATCATAATTTACTATCACTCAAAGACCAAACAGAACGCAAAGCAATTAAAAAGAAGAAAATATTCAAGGCGATGACGTGTTGAAATAATAATAATAATAATATCGACAGCGCGTTATTACATCGGATATTTGTGAATTCGTAATAGCGTATTAACAAACTTTAACATGAAGAATTTACAAGTGATTGATATGACGAGTATTTTATCGATCACGAGTGTCACAGTGATTAAATGTATAAATATATATAGACGACACTCAATTTACCAAAAAATTGTAATATTGATAAAAATTCAATGAATACTTGACCTTCGACAGAGGCATGCGTTGTCGTAAATACAAGAAGATTTGAAAACGAGCGTTTTCAAGTTAAATAGGCCAAGCAAAAAATAGCTCAGAAAACAACAGAGACCCAATATATTAAATTGTGGAATATTAATAGAGAATAAAAACCACGTAGAAGAAGAAGAAGGAGAAAAATAGAAGAAGAAGAAGAAAATGATGATGAAAAAGATAAAGAAATTAATAAAAAATAAAACAAATAGCAATAAATAAAAATACATGAGGGAACGAATGGAGGGACAAATAATCCGACAAAAAATATAGATGCCTACGAGCTATCCAACACTGAAACACGAAGAATTTTCGAATAACGTATAATAATAACAATAACAATAATAATAATAAAATTAATTAATAATAAGATAAGAGTAAAAGATGACAAAAAAAATAATTAAGCGAAGAGCAACATGCAAGGGCCAAGCAATGATCGCCAGTGTATGCACATATTATATCGTGAATAATAACCGCTTAAGCATATTAAACTCGTAATGATAGAGATAGATAAATATTAAGGCATTAATCATGAGAGATACATAAATAATTACATTAAATGTATAGACGTATAGACTGATTTAATAAGATGTATATAATAATAAAACGTCAACGCGATAGTATAACATTATATATAATATCCAGGTAATAGAAGAACAAATATTGTAGTATACGTAAAAAGGAATAATCATAATAATAATAATAATAATATAATAATAATAATAATATTATTACGGTATACTTGTTGGCTCGTTCTCGTCAAAGAGAATACTTGAGAAAAAACATTTGCATGCTGGATAATCAATTATTATTTAGCTAGCTGTTATATATAGTGACAGGAGAAGCTAGGCACAGGATAGTATTGCGGCAGATGGTATATTATATCGTAACTACATCTACGTAGTCAGCTTTTATTCTTTTTTTTTTCTGACCCATTATTCATTCTTTTTTTTTCTTTTTTTCTTTCAATGGACCCATAAATTTGTTCTCTTTCTCTATACTTTCTCTCCCTCTACCGACCGTCGCGATATCTTTCGACGGTCCTGCCTCTCGCAGCAGCTTCTCCGCGACTTCGAGCTGCACGATATAAATCATCGACATCCCCATTTCTGCTTTTCTTTCAGTAATTTTTCTTTCGTTTCGACTTCACTGGTGTGAAAGCTTGTGTTTTGTGTGTCTTGTACGTGTGTATGTGTGTGTGTGTGTGCGTACCGTGTTTATTACTTCGGTATCATATCTGAGAGAGTTGGAAGCTTCGGGGAATCGACGCCAACCACGACCGTCTCGTGTGTTTGTAATTTTTTTTTAATAAATAAAAGAAAAAAAAAACGAAAAATTCATTTGTCATCCACACAAGTGCCAAACGAATTCTTCGACTACCTCTCAACTATGTGGATTGGATGGGAGAAAAAAGACATGTATGATGACACACTTTTGTGTCTCTTTTCTCAAGGATATCGTCACAACTACTAATTTCGTAAATTTATCTATAAAATGTTTAGGGGTTTCGTGAGGATCGGTAGTACAGGAAAATCGTCTACGAAACGCCGAAGGGCTTTTTTTTTAAATCGAAGCTAGGGACATTGAGGTACTTTTTAAGGCCGGAATAGTATATTATGTTACAAGGGCGGGAAGTGAGTGATTTTTGCCAACGGTGAAGTTTGTTGCCCGAGCGAAACGAGCGCAGAAATCACCAGAGGAGAAAATCACCATCCCCCGTGTAATATACGATACTTTTGTCCCGATTTCGCTAATAAATAACCACATTCCGAATTCGTCACGAGGATGTAAAAAAAATTGATCATTTTAATCAAATAACGCGTTCGCATGTGCCGTACAGTTTTCATTACTCTCGTTGGGCATAAACGAAACGTTTTTCTCCCTAGGGAAACTGGATTATACATACGCACGAGTCAGACGTTAAAATTTACCGATTTTTTGCACCCTCGTTACGCCCACGAAATGTGGTTATTTTAGCAACGTCGGAAAAAAAGATAAATTATTAATCGTGGCGCTGCTGTCTGTGTTTTATATCGCTGATTTAACTTTTCAATTTGAAAATTACACTTTTGGGCCATGCATTGTCTTAGAACAAAACAACTTTCGATATTAAATGAAATTGAAGAAAAATGTGTTAAAAATTGGACACATATATAATTCAAAATAGTAGAAAAAGGCTGTTTAAATTAACATTTTTTATTATTACGTGTAAATGCTTTTTTAAGGAGGATCGGTGGCGACTCCCAAAGTCAAATCAGAGGTAAATTTTTGCGATCGATTCTTTAAAGTTTAATGCATTAAATAATAACAGTGGAGGGTGATTTGTATTGAAGCATGTAGACTTAATCCAGAGAAAGATTAATAGTCACGGATTTGCATAATGATTAACTGATTAACATTTTTTTTCAGTGTGATATATTTTCGTTCAGTTTTTTCCAAGTATTATCTTTAATTCTTTGCCGATTTTTATGAACGATAGCTCATTGTTTTTCTTAAAAGATACTCTACGCATTGACCTCCTAGATATTTCATAGTTTTCATCGTTTTATAATTATAGCCTGTTGTTTACGAAAGTATTTTAATTTCTGTTAAACAACAGGCTAGAATTATTAAACAATTAACACTATGAAATATCTAGGCGGTCAATTCGTAGAGTATCTTTTAAGATAGAGAATGAGCTGTCACTCATTCAAATCGGCCAAGAATTACAGATTATACTTGAAAAAAACTGAACGAAAATGTATCCCATTGAAAAAAAAACGTTAATCAGTTAATATTTATGCAAATCCGTCACTATTAATCTTTCTCTGGATTAAGTCTACATGCTTCAATACAAATCACCCTCCACAGTTATTATTTAATGCATTAAACTTTAAAGAATCGATTACAAAAATTTATCTCTGATTTGACTTGGACAGTTGTCACCGATCGTCCTTAACTGCATTTTTTTCTTCTTTAATTCCCAGAATTTAACTACATTTATACGATTCAATGGGCCTTATTACAGCGTTTGTGTTCATCATTCCCAAACTCAGCGAGCGTTAAATCGATAATTCATCTTTTTTTTCCGCTACAAGCGCATTCCTCATGATAACACAAGAACAAAGGTATATCCTTAGTTAAAAATGGAGAATAATTCGAAATAGTGATCGCAATTATTTTCCTCCTGACATGAATCTGTTGGACAGGGTATTTATCACTCGGGTCTTGGTTGGGGGGTTTTTCAGATGGGCTTTTCGGGTCGGGGATAACGACATCTTACCTCCAGCAGTTCCTGATTTTGCGTTTGGGTCTGGGCCTGCTGGGTGTTGTTGTCCAGCTGTTGTTGCTGTTGTTGTTGTTGTTGTTGTTGTTGATGTTGTTGTTGTTGTTGTAGTTGGTGGTGAGGAATGATGGAGGCGCACGCGGAAACGGAGCTAACGCCGGACAACTCGAGTGGCGTTGCGGTGGAACACGTGGTGGACGCCAATGATAGCGGACCAGCGATGGAAGAGGGTGGCGAGGTCGATGGTGGTGTCGACATCGATGCAGCCGGAAGTGAAGGTGGTGGTAAAGGTGGCGGAAGTGGCGGTGGAGGTGGTGGTTGAGTGTTCAGCGACATTGCCGCCACACCGCCCGACGATTTTTTCGTCGTTATTATACCGTCCGAATCGCCGGAATCCACCGCCTGCATAACGTCACGATTTCTCCAGCTCTCGGCAATGCTCACGCGATTTTTCCATATCGTAGCGACTGTGCTGCTGGCCAATCCGAGTTCCCTCGCCACGTCGCTTTTGCTCTTTCCCCTCTCGATCTCTTGGATTATCTTCATCTTCTGCTTGATCGTGAACGCCAGCCTCTTCCGACCCTGCGTGATTTTTCGTTCCCATGCCGTAGGTCATTCACATTTTGTTTTTGTTTAGCTTTTTATTCGCGTGAAGGATTGTTTTTGTTTGTTTTTTTTTGTTGTTGTAAGGTTCTTCCGTTATCTCTCTCCCTCTTTTTATTATTTACCTTGAGTTTTTTCTGACTAACTCTGGTTTTTTTTCTACTCTAGCGTGTTGGACATTCGTGTTTGTGGATGTTTAGTCGTGGAATGTGTTAAATTTTGTTTGTGTTTTTTTTGTTGTGTTTGATTTTTCTTTTATTTCGTGCGTTACAGAGTGTGATTTTGTGGCAGATTCGAGTGAGAGAGTGCTGGGGATAACGAGGCTGTGTGTATGTGTATGTGTCTGTGTGTGTGTGTCTGTGGTTTTTATATATCTAATCTTGCGTGGCGGGATCTGTGCCAGCGGGGACGACTAGATGAAAGGGAGCACTACCATCAAATTTCATTGCAATGTACGCAACGTCCACGATTTTTTTAAAAGGGATTCGTCATAACATTCGGGATAGTTGGACGTCGTTCTGAGGAATTTCAAAGACGAGCAAAATTTAAATAATTATTTGACGAAAATTGGAATAAATAAGTTACTGATTTTTAAGTGTTCAATTAGCACGAATTCTCTATATTTTCTTGTCAATGCCATTGGATTTCATTATATTTGATTATTATCGTTTTATTATTTAAATAAATGCTCATCGATGGAAGGAATCGCCTCTGGCACGTTTTAAGCCACAAATCCGATAGACCTGCTGCTTTGTGCGCAATATTATGTGCGGATTCATTACCAAACTGGGTATTCGACATGCCGGACTCTCGTTATCGAGGTTTACAATGCTCGGGTTAGACCACAGACTCTGGTGTCTCAACTATCTTCTCTGTCCTCCTCTTCTAAAGGATTCTATTAATTTCGTTATTCAATTTTTTTGTTTAAAGAACTCAGGTGTTTAATAAGACTTGCTCAGCAGAAAAAAAACGATTGACGTGTGGCATCTGTTTGTTTTTTATTTAATTTTCTTTGAATCTCCCGAAAACAGTGAATTTATGATCGAATCAATCTTAAGGTTGAAATAGCATTTCTTAAAATGCAATTAAAACGGATTTGTGAGCCCCCATTACTTTATAAAATATAGATTTATGATTCAGTTAATTTTATGATTATTATCTCATGATAATAACCTTCAGTAATAACCTGCTTATAAACAGATGTCGTAACTTTTGAATAACTGCGAAGGAAGTTAATTTTTAATGCCATTTTACCAAAAAGTGCAGTTCACGCGATGTTCAAGATTTACGTGATTCTATTGTAGAAATTTCATTCTTTTACACATTATACAATAACTTTTAATTAAAAGAAATGAAAGCAGCAGGCAATTGTTCCGGAACAATAACTGTTAACTTAACCATACGATAAATGTTTATCTAACGAAATGATGAAGGTTTACAAATCCGTCTTTGCCTTTGAGTCATAAAAACTCAATAGTTTTGTCAAAATGCCCAGAGAAAAGTTATCTTGACGTCGCGACTCGAGGATGTTGGGCAAAGTTTCAAGAAAAAAGAATAATCAGGTACGAAAGTACTACAAAAAATGGAAGGCAATATCCAATGGGTGAGAAAGGGATTGATTGATTGTTTATTTTATGCCTTAGTTTGACTTTGAGGCAAGCAAGAGTAGATACATGATTAAAATATCAGGATTATAACAAAAAAAGTAGAATTTCAATATGAATGTGATAACAACAATAACAATAAAGGTGTAATAACAATAGATAAAAAGTAAATACACTGATTACATGAATGTAACATAAATTATAAAATGATGCGATTACAAACGTGTAATAACAAAAGTACAATAAAAAGTAAATAAAATGAAAGTAAAAGGGACAAAGAGAGAAAGCGAGTGAGATAGAGAAAGTGAGAGAGAGACAAGGTGAGAGAGAGAAACCGAATAGGGGTTGGGGTTGAGAGAAGAGTTATTGATCTGTTGAGCAATTCGAGTCACGAGCAGGTAGAGACACCAGAGTCGTTGCCCGGCTGTCCTGCTGTTGTCTTCTCTTGCAACAGACACACATAGACACACACACATATATTCACACACACACGCACACACAGACAATCCTGATTTCTCTATTTTTCTATCGAAACTTCCGGTTCTACTGTCCGCTCGATAGGAAACCAATCAGCGAGATCCGTATTCGACTCGGCTTGTGTCACGTCTCCGCCGAGTACGGATTATATATATATATATATATGTAATGTATGTATACTACACAGTATATATGGTATATATAGTAGAGGTATATACACGGTATATATGTATGTATATAAGCGAGATGCAGCAGCACACGTTTCTGTCAAACGACAACGTTAGGTTCTGAACGTACAAAGTAAATAAGGGGTGATATGGTGTTGGTTTGTAGGCCGGGCGAGGGTCTAGGGGCGTTGGTTCGAGGATTTACAATAAAAAAAAACAATAATAACGTAAGAACAAAACGATGGTAAATAAATAAATAAATAAAACAAAATATCTGTACAGTATGCTGATGAGAGAGAAAGATAGAAGAAAGATGGGAGGACATGCTGGGCTCTCCTGTCACTATCGCTAGCGTCACTGGTCGGCGGGTTGTCTCATTTCCTTTCCAGAAATCGACTCAATCTGTCTGTCCAATTACTTTTCAAAAAGTAGACTTTTTTTCTTTTTTTTTGCCACTCTACTATTGTTCTCGTAACGCTTTTTGCGATTATACAAGAGTTGAAATGGGCACAAAAATTAGGGATTTTTTGTTTGCAAGATCTCAAGTGATATGAGAATGTTAAGTAGCTACATTGAGAGAAATTAAGATGGTACTGGTAACTAATTAGTGATAATTATATTTTATTAGTCCAGGTGACTATTTTTGTAGTTACATTAAATACGTTACTATTAATGCAACTACGAAAATAGTCACCTGGACTAATAAAATATAATTATCACTGAATAGTTATCAGGACCATCTCAATTTCTCTCAGTGTAGTCATATAAGAGTTGAATTATGAAAATGTTGAAATATCGCATATCGTGGAAATAATCAGAGTTGTAAATCCCCATTAATTCATGACATATAGTTTACAGTACAATTTGTTTTGTAATTATGATTTCATAATAATAATATGTAGTGATTATAAAATATAGTGTAAACATTTGAATAGCTGAAAAAAATACTATTTTTCGCTTTAATATTGCAAGAAATAGCGGGAAAAATGGAAGAAATAAGTAATGCATTACTTTTTTTTTTCCATTTTTTTCAAAAGGATTACCGTGAATTTGTTATTGTAAAATAATAATTTTTGCAGCCATTCCAAAGTTTAATCATCGTATTACAATCGCTACATGTTATTATTATAAAATCATAATCATAGAGCTGATCGTATCGTCATAATTATTTCTATAAGTATTAGACATTTACAACTCTGGAAATAATTAATAAAGTAGACAACTGACACAAGATTATTGGTAAAAATATTTCCGGTAGTTCAAACCCGATTTTATTTTTAAAAACTATGTAAAGAGTTACTATAATATTAATTGAGCACCGATTTCATCGAATATTAAGGACATTAATTAATTTTTCTTTTATTTCTTTTTAAATCATATACTTTTCACAAAGTAATTCGAAAATTAGATTGAGTCCATTGCTGGAGGTATTAGGGTACAAGGGTACAAAAAGGCAAGGTTAATGGGACGTTAAGGGGTTAAGAATCGGAAACAAGGGTTCGGGAGGCAGTGAAGGTGTGCGAGTATATAAGAAAAGTCGCTACAGTAATTTTTGACGTCTATATCGGTTATAAAGGAGAATATATATATGTATAGTTATGTATATAAATATATATAAGTATATATCATGAGAATATATAAATATATATATGAATAATATGTATATATGTATATAAATACGGCACACACAGAGAGCATGCGACACGCACGGCAGGTGGACAAAATACAAAATGTATATAGGTATCCCAAATAGAAAGAGAAGTAGTTCGTTATATATATATACATATATATATATACATATATATATATATATATATATATATATGTGTGAATATGAAACAACGAGATAGGAGACGAACACGTGTGCGCGTTTAGTACACACGTGAGGACTTTTTTGATTTTTTGGAAAATAAAGCAATTTGTATTTTGCAACTCACCTCGAGTAGCTGTTGATTTCGAATCTCTCGCTCTCTTCTAACTGCCTCCTGACGTTCCGTTTTTTCCTGCTCCTTTATCAGTCTGTGAACGAAAAAATTATAATTTTGATATCTTTATATATCATCCATAAAGTGGCAATTGCTTACTCGTCAACGAAGTTTCGTTAGAATTTTTTTTAGTGATTTTAATGTGATAGTTAACATGATCTAAACGTCGATATTAATGGTTTTATAAAAATTCTTGTCTGTATTGAAAGATGTTTTCGTTTTTAAGATTAAAAACACGGATTGGGATTAAATTTCGCGACAATCTTTCATGAGGCTCGAAATTTATGGTGATTTGAATTTTTTGAAATGTATACTTTTTCGGAATCTGTTAAATCTTGAGACATCGAGCTTATAGTTTGCGCAGATGATTGACGGAATTAAAATATAGCTTGGATTAAAGTTTGTGAATCCGATGCATGTCTACAAATATTATGGATTTCAATAAAAATGTAACTATAAACAATTCTTGAATATTTAAACTTGACTTTGAGCTGATTTATTAATATCAACTCGCGTTATTTGGTTAAAATTTTCGACAAAAGTTTATTTACAAGCGAGATTTTTTTTTGTATCAAGACCATCTCTGTTGAATAACATGGTTTAGAAGTTATGGAGTTCTTCAGCGTGCCTTAAATTAATTAAAACAGGTGTGCAAAATTAAGTCTTCCATTTTACTGTCTCATTAATATTGTTCAACATAATTTCGTATGAAGGTGGCTTTTTTGATAAATCTAATCGATTAATGAGGAAGAAATGCACAAAAATGTTGAATTACACATAAGATAATGTATTGTAATGTATCTTGTTTGCAAAAATGAGAATTGCATACATATTTTTTTGCTTCTATAAGAAGATTGTATTACCAAAAACTAGAAGAATCTTTAATAGTTAATGAACTTGCGACATTTGTCACAGTTTATTACTTTTACTTAAAAATTAGTCTGACCTAGCCTGCTCTTTGTGTCTCTGTGCCTCCTCCTTCGCAAGTTTCTTTGCGTAAGCGAGCTTATCCCGCTCGTACTGATTGTTGACTCGAACGTCCCTGAAACCACCGGCTGCCCTGAGTTCCTCCAGTCGCCTGGCTACTTCCTGGGCTCCTAGCCTCACAAATTCGGCCTCTGCGAAGCCCATCGTCGGCTGAAGAAATTCTCCAACCAAAGGTCGCGACGAGAAGGAAAAGTTCGCTGTCGTCAGTTCGGCGGGATTTTGTTGCTCGAGAAACTGCAAGACATAGATTGTCAACAGAGTTGTAAATCCCCAGTAATTCATGAGATATAGTTTACAATAAAATTTGTTTTGTAATTATGATTTCATAATAATATGTAGTGATTATAAAATAGAGTGTAAACATTTGAATAGCTGCAAAAAAAAATACTAATTTTCGCTTTAATATTGCAAGAAACAGTGGAAGAAATTGGAAGAAATAAGTAATGCATTACTTTTTTTTTTCCATTTTTTCAAAAGGATTATCGTGCATTTTTATTGAAAAATAATAATTTTTGCAGCGATTCCAAGATTTGATCATCGTATTAAAATCGCTACATGTTATTATTATAAAATCATAATTATAGGGCTGATCGTATCATCATCATTATTTCTATAAGTATTAGGCATTTACAACTCTGATTGTCAATTGCGACCAGATTTGTAAACTTCAATGGTGTAAAAACAACAACAACAGCAACAAAAATTGTTGGTAACCCAGAATCGCCAGATTCTTCTGTCACCTAGAAAAAGATCCTTTATCGAAGGAGTCAGCATCTCATATTTTTAAATATAAAACCAGCAGCTAAACAAATGAGATATCCACGAATATAAATGGGGCATTATATACCGATCGGACCACCATGACCGTCGTCGATATAGTTGATTATTTTTTTTAATCATTCACACCAACGAATGGACCTTGCTCCATTTTTTCAAAATTCTCATTTCAAATTTCGCGCACTTGTGAATTTCTAAAAATTGCATTTAAAAACTTTCGAATCCACGTATCTTCTTGGATATAAGTCGTATCGTAGGAAAACCTGCATAAAAATGTACATTTTGAAGTATACTTTTATGTCAATTTATTTAAAACATTGTTTAACTCCTCCGAAGCATTGTTTTTTCATTAATAAACATAAAAATCCATTTTTCAAAAACTTGGACATTTTTTATTTTTTCCGAAAAAATTGAAAGTTACTACTCATAAAGACGAACATTTTAAGCGTAGACGGGAAGTGGAACAATCCTTTTTTCGAATTTGTATGGGAGTTTAAAAGATAAATAAAAAAAAAATGTCAACTTTGTGTTCTAAAGTGGGACAATTTTTTGTCCGATTGTTTATGAGTTTTCATTTTTCATTTATCTTTTAAACTTTCATAAAAATCTCTTCCCGTCTAGGCTCGAAATGTTCGTCTTCATGAGTAGTATTTTAAAGATTTTTTTCGAAAAAAATAAAAAATGTCCAAGATTATTGAAAAATGGATTTTTAACTTTATTAATAAAAAATCAATGCTTCGGAGGGTTTGAAGATTTTTAAAAATGAATTTGCACAAAAGTATACTTCAAAATGAAAAGCTTTTATATACGTTTTTTTACGATACGACTTATATCGAAGAAGATACGTGCATTAAAAAGTTTTTAAACGCAATTATTCGAGGAATTTTTATAAATTCACAAGTACGCGAATTATGCGATGAAAAATTCGAAAAAAAAATTAAGCATGCTTCATCTATTTGAGTGAATGACTATAAAATGAATCAACTATATCAACGACGCTCGTGGTGAAAGGTGGTCCGATCGGTGTATAATGGCAAAATTTTCACTATAATGCTTTTCAAAAATTTTGTTACAAACTTTGAATAATGTCAAAAATATGAAATTGGTGATTGCTCACCTTTAAAAGATCAGGACTGCTTCTGAATGTCTTCCCGCAGGGGCTGTAGTATGAAACATCGCCCTTGATGACACCAGTCTTTCCGAGACCCTTGATAACGGTCTCTCGCTTCCAGCCTCTTTCCAGAGGCACCTGAAGATCCTTGTCGCTCGGATTGAGCTTTCTTCTCTTGGCACTGGGTGTACCCTCGGCATTGTCCTCGTCCGTATCCGTAACCACGTCCGTGTTGCTGCCGCTTTCGCTCGTAACGTCCATGTTGCTCTCCTCGCCCGATGCCTCGAGCAATTTGTTCTTCATTTTTTCCTGTAATGAACGCTACATTGGGGGAGCGTGATTTAATGCGAAATCATAAAAAAAATCAAAGTAAAAGAAAGAAAACCATTCGTTCCAAAATTCTTTGTTGCACTTTTCTGGCCAACTTTAATGTAGAAATCGACGAAGCCATAGGCCTCAATATTCTGATTTGGGCAAACGGTATTAAAAAAAAAAAAAGAAAAAGAAAGACGGAAAAAATAATTGAAAGTGCAGCAGAATCGATGGGGGAGAAATAAAAGACTGGTGACGATGTAGTACATTGTATTCCCTGAACAGACTGATATTATTTTTAAAAAGTCAGCTTTCCCACAGCCAAGAAACACCTGTGCTAAATAATCAGATTACATCGGTAGAAATTGGTGTGATAATTAATGATTTGAAGATGTTTTATCGATTGGATAATTATAGTAATAAGCATGCTGATTTTTAATATATCTTATCGATTATGCCGGTCAATCAATGAGAGTCGAAATAAAAGAATGGATTAAAATAATCTCGTGCACATGTAAAATCATACTTAATCATATTACCATTCATTCGAAATTAAAATAGCGGTCTTTCGATATTTTCATAATACTCATTGTACCGCAAATCATCATCATAAATTATAAAAATGATTTGTAAAAATTCAACACTGATTATGAAGCTTCGTGAAGAAAAGATACTTTTCCGTGTCTGCCAGTGTAATTCGTCTTACCTGATTCTTCTCGTCGACCTGACCCGTCGCTGACGCGTGAAGTTGCGCCGCGAGTATATTTGACCTGAGCAACGAAACCTGATGAGACAGTGGCACGTTAGGATCCAACGTTGGTGTAGGTTTGATGCCCAATGCTCTGCTCTGGGCTAAAAGAGAGGCGACGGTATTTTTCTTGGGTTTGGAAACTCCACGACCGAGATTTCTCGGTCGTCCATCCTTGTGATGAGTTGTCGTGCTCTCGCTTTCCTCACTGCCGCTGCTCGGTCGTTGCGGCGAATCCGCTGCCGCAAAAAGCTGCGCCAATGAGGGACTCGGCGACGCTGGCACCGGTACGGAATTTTGTGGCACTCTTCTCGGCTTTGGACCCGGCTTTCTTCGAGCTACGCATGAAAAAATAAATTAATTTACAAGTTCTAATATACATTGAAAATATTCGGGATAAAGTCATCAATGCATAGACAGATATGCTGAGTTATTCATTAATCCATTGGATTTCACAACAAAATAACAATTTCAAACTTTCTGCGATAATTTATACCAAAAATCCAAATTTGTATCATTTTATCAACAACAAAAATATCATTGCAAAATATATAACATTCAAAACTTAAAAACAAACCAAAAATATTTACAGGCGGGTCACTAAGTGATCCACCTGTTTTAGCTCAGATTTAAATATTTTAATCTAATTTCTGACTATAATTAATGAGTTATTTCATTTCGGAAACGAAAAATGTATGGCTCAAAGGGTTAATAGAACGATAGAACTATTTTTATTTTTTAGATTTTTAAATCTAATATAAAAATTTGTTACTACTTTTACATCAACAAGTGATATTGTTCGTACTAAAGATATAGTCGATATCTTATTATATCGTATATCATATAAATACCAAGAATAATGTATATTGTAAGCAATATTAGTGATAGAGTGCTAATAAACCAAATGATCAAGCTTCTCCTTTTACAATTCTTATGACGATACCTATTTTAGCTGTACTTAAAAAATACATTTTTGGTATTCTAAATTTCTTAAAATACGTATTTGTATTTTAAGTATCATAAAATACGAATAAATACAAATACTTATTTTTAAATACTCAAAATACGTATTTGTATTTTGTGCACAAAATACTGGACATGAAAGTATGTAATTTTATGTATTTCAACATGGAAGCCATTTTTTTTTCGGAAAAAATTCCCTGATTTTTCCCTGACTAATTTATCAATTTTCCCTGACCGAAATTTTAAGGACATCTACTAAAAAATTTATAACGCGAATAAAAAAAATGTATTAGAAACAGATACGTGTTTTTGATAAGTTATTTATTTCTCGATCAACAACGAATAGTACTTTTGAAGATATATTTTCTCTTTCAAAACATAAACGTTCTTTGGAATTATAATGCTTTAAATCCGATTAAATACTGATGTGAAGTGTAATACTTATTTTAGTAATATATAACACTTTTTAAACTTTTTTGTTGAGTGCTTCGATTTGTTCGAATAGATTTATGTTACAATGTTTATATCAATTTTTATTTATTTTTTTTTTCTTTTCAAATATTTTTCGGTTGTTTTTTTTCCAAGTCTTTCTTTTATGGATTTTTATTTAGTTATTGAAACTTTGGCAACAATCTACTTTTTCCCTGACTAATTTCGATATTCCCTGACTTTTCCCTGATTCCCTGATCAATTTTTTATTTCCCTGTCTTTTCCCGGTTTTCCCTGACCGCGGCCATCATGTTCAAATACAAGGTTGACCTGTATCTTATATTTTGTATTTAAAATACATGTTAACCTGTATTTTGCCCAGATCATTTTACTCATTGAAACTAATGTTGTTTGGATTTCTAGTAATGGCATAGAACTTACATGTTCGGTCGGAGGTCAGCAAAGACTGGCTGAGATTGCTCAGTTGACTGAGGGGTTGACTGCCGGGTATCGGTGAATTGCTGCTCGTCGAAGCGGGTTTCAACGATAGATTGAGCGGTGCGTCGGAGTCGTTGGTGTTGCTGCTCGTGTTGCTCGTTGTGTAGACCGGCGGTGCCGAGAGTACCGAGCCGTTGGTGGAATGCGCCGGTAATTTTATCACTTCGACGCGATCCACCGAATCCCTGTAATCGTTCACGTCGTTCTGAGATCCAGAGGTACGATTGTACTTCCGTGGTTCCAACATGAGTGAGGTCGTTGTCGTATTCGTCTGATGAGCGCTTATTGCCTGTATCGGCGGCGCGTGAACGCTCACGTTAGGTGAGTCCAACGATATCGTTTTCTTTCGGCCACGATTCGTCGTTCCCGGGACTTTCGGACCCACTATACTCGACGTATATTTTATTATCTCAGTGTCGGGTGGCAGACGAACACCCCCTAATATACTGCTAGGATCGCTGAAAATTAAATGAATGGAATGAATTTAATAAGCTTTAAATATTCCATTAATTTTTTCAGCCATGAAAATTCCCATTCCCAGTCTATTTAATGCCAAACTTTCTATGCGCTTTTTATTTTCAAGCACAGATGCGCACCTTTTGCTTCTTCCAAGTACGCTTATTTCTCCATAATATAATCTAATTTGAAATTCAATATTTTTTCATTCACCTGTATGTTTTAACTTTATGTAAAGTTCTTTAAACTATTTTGTTTACTATAAATATCACGAAAAAAAGTAGAATGCAAATATAATATGAAACGGATAACTGTGTAATTACACATTTATTGTTTTGTTTTTATAAATTCATTAGAAATAATGAGTGATAGACAAGTGGAAGGATAAAAAAATGTTTAAACAGCGTATTTAAAAACAAGAAAGGACGCAAATATCTGCCGTCTATTATGGGACGATTCACGTATTTATCTAAATATGATTAACTGTCTAACTAAATATTAAATATTAAATTAATTAGATTTCGTTTAAGGATGTTCGACTGTTTCACACTAGTTAAATCGGTGCTAAATTTTTGTAATTGTTTCAGTAAAGTGTAAGGCATTAAATAACTGTAGTGAAGCGTTGATTTGTATTGAAGCATGTACACTTAACCCAGAGAAAAATAAATAGTGGCAAATTTCAATAAATATTAACTGATTAACGTTACTTTCCGATGGGATATATTTTCGTTCAGTTTTTGTCCAAGAATAATCTATCATTTTTTGCCAATTTTGATGAGTAATGGCTCATTATTTTTCTTAAAAGATGTTCTGCAAACTGACCGTCGGGATATTTTATATTATTGATCGTTTAATAATTATAGCTGTTTGTTTATGAAAGCATTTTGATTTTTGTTAAACAACAGGCTATAATTATCAAACGATCAATAATATCAAATATCCAGCCGGTCGATTTGTAGAGAATCGTTTAAGAAAGAGAATGGGACGTCGCTCATCAAAATTGGCAACAAATTATAGATTATTCTTGGACAAAAACTGAACGAAAATATATCCCATTGGAACCTAACGTTCATTAGTTAATCTGTATGAAAATCCGGCACTATTAATCTTCCTTTGGATTAAGTGTACATGAGACATTCTCTGTCAGTCTGCCACTTTTTTTTCGACCCTCTCAGATCTATCCCATAATTGGACACATTTTAGTACCACTTGGAAGCACTCTTTGTGAATTTTTTCAGATTTTTTAAACAATCCATTTGGGAAATGTATTTTTTTTCTATTATTCATATAACTTTGATGGAGTAAGTCTGACAAAAAAAATACATGTATAAAAAATGTCGTTTTTCACTCAACTTTGTAATACAATAGGTCTCATATTTTTATTCGTGTTGCAAAAGCGATATTCAGCAAAAATATGTTAAACAATTTTTTTCATTCATTCGGACACCTTCGATATTACTCTCAATTTTTTATAAGCTGTAGGGACATGTATAGAACCTACAAAAAATTGGTGTAGTGGGCATTTGAAGGATTCAAAAAATAAAGAAAATTAATTAAATTTATGTAATTGTTTTTTTTATTTTTATATATTTTTTTATTTCACTTATTTTTTTGGAAAATGTTGGAAAATATTTTTTTCCTCCTTCAAATAGTCGATGACCACTATGCCAATTTTTTGGTATGCTTTTGACATATCCCTGTAACTTGCGTAAAATTGGCAGTGATATCGAAGGTCTCCGAATGAGTAAAAAAAATTGTTTAACATTTTTTTTTGCTGTAAATAGCTTTTGCACCACGAATAAAAATATGAGACGTATTGCAATACAAAGTTAATTGAAAAACAATATTTTTTTGTATGTGTGATTTTTTTGTCAGATTTACTACATCGAAGTTATATGAATAACAAAAAAAATATACATTTCCTAAATGGATGGATTAAAAAATCTGAAAAAATTCACAAAGAGTGCTGTTAAGTGGTACTAAAATGTGGCCAATTATGGGATAGAACTGACAGAGAATGCCTCACATGCTTCAATTCAAACTACTCTCTACTATTGTTATTTAAGGTAGTCTGTTCACATTAGCTAGTCAAATCAGTGCTAAATTTTTAATCGCGTTTCTACACATTTTGGTAGTTTTGCCGACTGTTCTGCGGAGTGGCTTGCTCATCAGCATTAGTTCTTAATATATAAATCCATCCACAGACACGGTTTGAAATAAAAATACCCTGATACATACAAATTTCGGATGAGGTTGTTGTCATCCAGTTTTATATTAGAAAAAACCACAATATTAATCTAGTTATAACGAGCAATAGCTTATGTTGTTTGTTAAAAAATGCTTCATTGATTGACCGGACAAATTCTGTATTAGTATTAGTTATTCACAAGTTACAAGCATGTGTAAATCTGATGATAGATTAGAGTAGATAAAAAACGGTTGCAATTTTCTTACAAAGAATACTATAAGAAAATGTCTCCGGTAAATCAATAAAGCATCTTTTAATAAACAAAATGAGCTATCGTTCGTCAAAGTCTGACAAAAATTATGGTTTTTTCTAATATAAAACTGGATGACAACAACCTCATCCGACATTTGTATGTATCAGGGTATTTTAATTAAAAACCGTGTCTGTGGATGGATTTATATATTAAGAACTAATGCTGATTAACAAGCCACTCTGCAGAACAGTCGGCAAAACTACCAAAATGTGTAGAAACGCGATTAACAATTTAGCACTGATTTGACTAGCTAATGTGAACAGACTACCTTAATGCATTAAACTTTAATGAAAAAATTACAAAAATTTATCACTGATTTCACTAGTGTGAAACAGTCGAAATTCTTAAAAATATTGTTTCTATAAAACAGTGGGTGCAATCACCTTCCTTCCTTGGCAGGGCTAGTGCTGCTTAGCGGCATGTAAATAATTCATTAACACAATGAAAAAATCCTGCTCAGTATTTTTGGTGTCATCAATTAACGAATAAAACTTAAAATATTGTATTATTTACCTGACGACGTTCTGTGACTGCGAGGTTGGCGTGCTGCTCGCCGAGGTACTGTGATGGGTAGAAGATGTGATGGGTGCCTGGCTAACGGCTAAGCTGCTCGTGTGACTACTTGCCGTTCCCGAATTACTACTGCTCGCGGACGTCTTGTGACTTTTGCTTGACTTAGCTGTCGGTTGAGACAAGAAATTAGCGAGACGCCAAAAACCACGACTCTAAGACTGTCGGACTTGCGTGGTACACGCTCAAGCATCATTTATCGTTCCTCGAAAATTTCACTGCAGTGAGTTGTTGTCTCACGAAAACCCGAGAGTCATTTGTGTACAATTGTAAGAGAGATGTAAAGTTTTGGTGAATCGCGATTACTTACACTTACTGGACTTGTGGGACGACAGGGACGGTGGGTTAAGTAACGAGGCAGGATACGGTGGCAGAAGACTCTCAGCACCGGGTGGAAATCCCGGTAGTCCTGCGGCTCCTTGTATCCTTGCCAGATAGTCCTGAGCCGCTAGATGCGAGGCCATTGTCCACCAAGCTGCACTCGCTGGATTTATACCTGGAATTATAAATTTTAATTACACACTGAAAGAGCATATCGTTGATTTAACGATTTCACATGCACTGTAAAAAAAATCTGTGTTAAAATAACTACAACAGTGTTGGAAGTTTTTTTGCAGATACCGTATATGAAATTTTAAATACGTAATTTAATTTATGAGGTATGGTATATCAAAATCTAATATGTTCTATACATGTGTATATGAAAATTCATGACATTGAGAGGAATATTAAAATTCAACGTTATTAAGATTTAATGTAAATTTGACAATATCCATAAATGGTATCCAAGCACTGTAAAAAAAATCTTTCTTGTGCATTAAATTTCATAGGGTAGATGTACCGGTTGTGGCCACTTTAAGAATTTTCCCACTTTCAAGTACTTGTGATTGGGACCAAATATCATAAAACTGTGTTGGGCCTATACTTTTCATATCTGAGAAGAATATAATTTCAGATTTCTAGCATTAAAATCTTCATATATGTCGAGAAAACACTGGAAAATAGAAAAAAGTAGGAGCATAGCCATTTCACCAGTTCTGGCCACCTTATGCACCGGTTTTGGCCACAGTACTGTACCAGTTTTGGCCATGCTTAAAATTAGAATAACTCAGTATTCATTGCACTTGAAACATTGTTTAAGGTGTGTTTAATTCCTCTACACGAAAATGTCTTTAAAGCACAGATGCCATCTGTGAACCGAACTAATCTTTTTTGACATTCGTCTCCGTCGTTTTGCATTTTTTCGTAGCAGCTTTCTTTGTCACAAATAGTCATACATTATATTAATGTTTTACTCTTTACACTTTTATTTTTATTTTTACCAGAGTTCTTTCCGAAAGTAGATTTTCGCATTGCATAATGATGGGAATCTTCAACATGAAAGGTGTTCCACCGCTTTACCTTCTTTTTTACTATACATTTCTAAGGATATATTTTTCTTAGCGTTTTTTGGTTTTTTTTTTTGTTTCGTCTTTACGAATTTATGAATTGATTGTGTAATAATTAACGAAAAATTAATGATTATATTATCATGGCCATATCCGGGGCAACATGCTTATTCCATGTACCAGTTGTGGCCACCGTATTTTTTATAAATGTATAGCTTTATTTCAAACTTTTAGTACATCAACATTTGCAGTGATGACTCTTAAGATTGATATGTGCAAAGCTGCATGCAATTCGCCAACTATATAATCCGAATATGTATCTAGAGCTTTCGTCAAAATCTTGTCGAATTCCGTAAGGAGTTGAGAATTTGATGAATCAGCTGATGATACTTTAATTACTGATACAGTACTTTTTGTAATGGAGACGAACGGACGTCAAAGGGACGATAAATGTTTCCAAAATACACAACGTTATGAAAAATTATGATTAAATACAGGTACAGAATTAAAATAGCCACGAAAAACGTATTTAAGTGTGGGGGTGGCCATAACCGGTACAGTGGCCACAACCGGTACTTCTACCCTATATGAAATTTTAAATACTTCATTTAATTTTGAGGTATGGTATTTCAAAATCGGAAATATTGAACTGTAATATGTTCTATACATGTGTATATGAAAATTCATGACATTTAGAGGAATATTAAAATTCAACGTTATTAAGATTTAATGTAAATTTGACAATATCCATAAATGGTATCCGAGCACTGTAAAAAAAATCTTTCTTGTGCATTAAATTTCATAAACCTTAATGTAGAATTTTCATATGAGCGGTATCAGAAATTTCAAACACACATGTGTTGGAAATTTACAATGGACATAAAAACAATTTTTAAAAATATAAATATTAGTCGGACATTTTTTTTCACACACATTATGTCATTAGAAATTGTTGAATATTGGTTTTTGCGACAGAAAATTTTTCGCTTACACTGGGGTTTGAACCTACGACCTACCTACCTAAGTATCTAACCACGCACGCACGCTACCGACTACGCTATCAACGACTTAGTAATTTTTGATATCCAAATGACACAAGAGTTGTACAACTATTATTCTCTCAAGCATACTCATAATTGACATAACAAAATATTCAATTGATTGCAAACAGAGCGCAAAGTGGGTTGGAAATATTTTCAAGTGAACATCTTTTTTGGATGAACGGAATCTTTTTGAAAATCTCGAGTAACTTATCAGAAGTCGATGCTAAGTGGTAAGTGTTAGCGATCTAGTGCAGGTTTTTTTTGTTATTGGAAAATGTGTATTAAATTTCAAATCAGTCACTAAAATTCCAAAAATTCATGTTGATTTTCATGTACTAATTTAGTAATGATTGATTTAGTAACCATGTGTTGTAATTTTATATCACCGGTTTAGTAAAATTCATAAACACATACTAAATTTACTATGCAACTATACTAATGTTTATTTCGTATCGCGAGTTTTGTAAATTTCTCACACTTTTGTGTAGCAAAATCGCAAACATTTTTCATAAATTAATATACCCATATAAACAAAATGGCAAATACTTTACTTGGTATTTTTCAATACCAGTAACTGTAGTTTGAGTAACTTTAATCTTACATTTAACGAAACAATGTATATTAAATTTCAAATCGGATATGAAAATTCCGAAAATGCATATTGATTTTCATATACTAATTTAGTAAATGATGATTTAATAATCATGTATTGTAATTTCCAATCACCGGATTATCAAAATTGATATATCTGTATTTAATTTACTATGCAAACATATTAATTCCGATTTCCTATACCAAGTTTTACAAAATTCATACACGTTTGTGTTGAAAAAACGCGAACATTTTTTACAGTGTGATAAAACGAATATAGGAAGGTTGCAATATTTTATGGTTGAAGCGATGATAATATGGTTTAATAAACGACACTTGCAAGGTTATTGGAAAGAAACGTTGCAATCGTATATGCAACGAAACGGCATATTTGAACCTATTAGTATAGTTTTTGAAACTATTATCATTTTGATTATTGCTACTATAATTATATTTGCTATAACCATAAAATAGAGACGTTCCTCCTGGCAATTATATTAATGATTCATCCAATTATTTTTTTATATTTGCTATAACCATAAAATATAAACGTTCCTCCTGGGACTTATAGTCTATAGTTAGATTATCGTCGGTCTGACTATATTTTTTTTTAATTACCAGATTTTTCTCTCAGTGCAAACTTGTAAACACTTGATGTAATAAATATTGGGAATCTAGGTTACTCTTTAAATTATTCAATAATCACTGAATATCTGTTCTTCTTTAAGGAGAGGATGTCATATTTATTCACAGATATCTCAATTGTTTATCTGCTGATGTAATTTACAAAATATCTATCAATGAATATCAGAAATATGGGTTTTACTACATGTTAAATCAATAAAATTCTAATTTGAATAGCACGATTTTTAAAATGTTAGCTTAAATGTCGATTGAGCAGCGAAATGCTTTCAAAGAATGTGTTACAGTTGAGGGAAAATGGAAGGTCTTTTTCTACAACAAACCCGTAGATATCGCACGTGATTCAATTACCCTCCTCATATTTATTCACAGATATCTCAATTGTTTATCTGCTGATGTAATTTACAAAATATCTATCAATGAATATCAGAAATATGGGTTTTACTACCTGTTAAATCAATAAAATTCTAATTTGAATAGCACGATTTTTTAAATGTAATCTTAAATGTCGATTGAACAATGAAATGCTTTCAAAGAATGTGTTGCAGTTGAGGTAAAATGGAAGGTCCTTCTCTGCAACAAACCCGTAGATATCGCACGTGATCCAATTACCCATTCCGTTATCTTCACCCTCGCACGAAGGGCCCTCTAGTAATCTGGTTTACTCTCTAAACGAATGAAAATCCAAGTGTTCTCGGACACCGAAAACCACTTGGATTTACACGGAGATCAGAGGAGAAAAGTGGTGATTGCCAGCTTTGATAGGGATCCATCGAAAAGCTCAAGTTAGAGCTGGGCTTCATGATTTCTACATGTATCCATTAAAGTTTCTCATTCCATCAAAATTATCTCTACTCTATAATAGTTTTAATTTTTTTAAATATGTGTGGTTGAGCAAATTTAAAAAATCCATTTTTCATGTTAAAAAAAAGTAAAAGTTTAATCAATATTGCAAAAAAAAAAGAAGATTTTTCTTATCCTGTTTTCCTCACCCAAGATATTAATAACTTCTTTTTTTACGTGCAAATCCTAAATTCATGAAATACAAATTCACAGAATGTAGTAGTGAAATTAGATAAGTTACAAGAAATACCTATGAGGTTAAGAAAAAAAGTGTCGACACACCCAGAGAAATCGGTATCATGGGTTTACTTAAATTTCAAATAAATGAAATTTTATTAAAATCACATAAATTATTATTAAAAATCAATACGATTTATTGATATGCAATAAATTCTATTTGATCGAAATAAAGTCATTAAAAAAACTTTTTTTTCAAATACCAGCATAATAGGATTTTATTTTGACCAAATAGAATTTATTTCATTCAAATAAATCATGTATTGATTTGAAGTTTTATTTCATCGAAACATTTTTTTATTAATTTGAAGTCAATTCTGTATTTGATTAAAATTAATCCATCAAACCGATTTCTATGCTTGTATATTATTATTCACTTTGAAAAGTTAAATATCTTATTGTAAAGAAAATAATAAACGAAAATGGTAATCGAATTGTAATTGTTTAGTACAAGACAGGACAATAGATGAGAGTCGCGCAGGCGTTTTAATCAACCATCTGTAATTTGGGTCTCGTGGATCGATCGTTATTCTCAGTAGCGTGCTACCACTTGTTACGATATTAGATAGTGTGTGCCATTGTATATATGGTTTATATACGTATGTAGGGTATATAAAGGTAATAACCTAGACTGGCTGCTTGGCTTGCGGCCACACTGAGGGTGCCAAGGCTGCCATGGGTGTATGGGGGCGGTGGTGGTGGTGCGGAGGCCGGTGTGTGGCCCCCGAAGCCCGGAGCCGTTCCGCCTCTGCCCAATATCGCGTAGGCTGAGGGTAAGTGATGAGCACCGAGGCTATAACCGCCTGGCATTCCGCCGAAGATCGAGGATGCTGCGCTGTCACCCCTCGGCCAGTAAGCTGTAACAAAAAAATTCAACAAAACACATTAGTTCATTATTTCTAATATCACATATGAGCAATATGAGCAAACGAGTAAATCAATAACAGCCAATAATTAAGTGAAGAAACAACAAAAAGTTGCAGAATATTTTAATCCCCACCCAAAGCGACTTATTATCATTTTGCTTCCTCATAGAGGAAGTTTTGTTTTCTTGAAATTTTTTTTTTCGAGATTTTCATGTCAGGACACTCAGAATGGTCTAAAACGTCGAGAAAAGTGGTTTAGAAAAAATGTCTGTATGTGTGTGTGTGTGTGGGTGCGTATGTGCACTATTTTTTGTTAGCACGATAGCCGTCGCAATTTTTAAGATATCGGGCTCAAATTTGAACCACGAGTAAACTGTCGTTAAACAAGGTATGGGATTGAATTTGGAGTTAATCCATCAAGGTGTTCAAAATTTATGGCATTTTGAATTTTTTGGAGAATGTCAGTTCGGGCCCGCTATTTTTATGATATTCGGCTCAAACTTGGACCAGAAGTGGACTGTCATCAAGTAATTCTGCTCACTGTACCTCCCCCCAACCACATGTCACGAATAATTTGCTCGCCGGCTTTTCTGGCTTAATAAACAGTCAAATTGTAGTGACTGATAAGAGGATTAATTGACAAGAAAATAAGGAAACCTCAAGCACAAATAAACAGCCATCACAGACGCAAGGTACACATAAGCCAGAGAAACCGGAGATCAGAAATTCATTTAGTTATAAGTAATAATTAATACAGTCATATGTATATATTGAAAAGGACCCACATCAAGGGTCGAGACGTATAATAAAAATACTTTAACATAATGGAATAACATCATCCAATTTGGCCGCCAATAGCCGATTATCCATCCTCACCGGTTATCAAATAATGTTTGGGATTAAATTTGGTGTCAATACGTTAAGGGGTTCACAATTTATGGAATTTAAAAATTTTTTGACATTTTTTGTTTGTGCTCTAACTTTCGCAATTTTTAAGATACACCGAGAGAAAAGATTTCATTGGCGCCAAAGAAATGGGTGGATTGATTTTTTTTCATTGATTTCAACGAAATATTTCTTTGATTTCAATGAAATAGTACATTTGAATTTCAAAGAGAACATTTCATTGCCTGTAAATAAAGATTTACTTAGTGAGCATATAATAACGAAACAGTTTCATTGTTTTAAAGAGACGTTTTCATTGGTTCAAAGAAACGTTTTCATTGATCTCTCTCTGGCACCTAACCTCACTTTTTTCTTTTCCGGTTCTCCCGAACGAACGGCTTCGAGTTTCGAGGAGCCAGAAGCTTAGCCTATTTCTGCCGTACTTTCTTACATACTCACAAAATTTGAGCTTTATCTGCCGCGTACTTCAGGAAAAAATAGGTTTCGAAATTTTGAGATGGTAAGAAGGTTTCATTGAATCAGAGACGATATCTTTGAAATCAATGAAACAGGTTCATTGGTTTAAAGAAATCTTTTTTCCAATCAATATCACTACTTTTCATTGAGTTTGAGATCATTCAAATAAAAGATAGTATTGAATTTCAAGTATTTCATTTCATTGGAAAATATTTCCGTGAATCAATGAAACTTTTTCTCTCGGTGTATCGGGCTCAAATTTGGTCCACAAGTAGAATGTGGGTAAACTAAGTATCAGTTCCAATCTGGTGAGAATCTATCAAGGGGTTCAAAACTAATGCGATTTAAAAAAATTTTAAACAAGGCTGCAAAGTAGAACTTTGCAAATTGCTTCCTCATTATTGTTGGATTTTTACAAAGCTTCCTCTATGAGGAAGCCAAAATAGATTAACATGCTTCTTCATAGAGGTAGATTTGTAAAAATCCAACAATAATGAGGAAGCAATTTGCAAAGTTCTACTTTGCAGCTTTGTTTTTGTATATTATTTAATATTTGTATGATTAATTATTTTTTAAAAAAAGGGTATCAGTTACAGAATGTTTTTCTTATGATTTTTTTTAGGTGTCTGGGTCCCCTTAAATTAAATTAAATTAAATTAAATTATTACTATTCATTTAATGAAATATTAATTTTCATTTAATACCCAGATATGTTGTAAAATGTCAATAATTATATTATAAACACAACTTTTATTAAGTATCTAGTATACTATATATTAATTTTACAACATTTATCGTATATTAATTAATATTTGCATGATAAATTTAATATACGCGTAGCCGCAAAAAAAATGTCCAACATTTTATATTAACTTTAATAAAAAAATGTCTAACAATGTATAAAATAACTGAAACCAAACTCAAGCTCATACCTTCCATTTTCAAAAACCTACGAATAAAGTACTAACCGAATACAAATATGAATAACAGCAAATTTACGTTATTTTCGAATAATTATTATAAACCCTCATTATATGATAAACATTTATCAAGTAAAATGTTTATATATACAGATTTACAATCTTGATTCGATAAAAAAATAAATAAACATGATATTTATTATTCACTGGTAGGTTTTTCTGTCAATGTATAATTTATATGCGATAAATATTAATAACTCTCGTGGATGATAAAATTATAGTCTACTGAAATTAATAACCTCATAAAATTTATATTGACATGTAATTAGAACATTTCGTCACTGTAGTACTTCGCTAATGAGCACTTTCGACTGTATTATAATTGCTGATTGCATTTCTAGAAACTCAGCCAGTGTGGAATAGTAGTTGATGTACTGGAGTGAATAGTAACGGTGTTGAACACAGTTATTCATCTCCTAACTCTCGTCGACTAGACTACTGTATGAAACCCGGAGATGTATACAGGGAATAGTATTCTCGAACCATTGGTGCGTTACGATTTAACGGTCGTCGCGAGACTCGCACACCCGCGGCATCCATGACGCTACTAAACCATGAGAACCGGAAGTGGAAGTTAACGAGCACCCGGAAGAACGATTCGAGTCTACATCGAGCATGTCTCGCCAAAGCCAAGCAGAATATCGTATCTAAGGTATACAAACCAACATCCGGTTTGCGAAATACGATTTAACAGATAAACGTTCATTTTATTTCCGATAAAATGAACGACGGATTGGGTTATAGGTTAATATATATATTTAGAGATTAATAAGAATGATATTCTTATTAGCTTAAAAATAATTACTCAAAAATCATAATTAATGATTATACGCTTTAAATATTACGCGAAATCGGAAGGAAAAAAAAAATCTAAGAAAATGAGAGAAAATTGGATAAATTCAAAATTGTATTTTCTCTCATTATATTCAATTAAATGATAATTATTGAAAACAATATGATATATATTTTTAGATTAATAAAAAAATTATATTCTTATTAGTTTGATAGTATTGAAAATAGTTATTCAAAAATCGTTATTGCTGACGTAATGAATATTTATTCGCTATAAAGCTTATGCGAAATCGGAAGAAAAAAAAAATCTAAGAAAATGAGAAAAAATTGGATAAATTCAAAATAGTATTTTCTCTCATTATATTCAATTGAATGCTAATTATTGAAAACAATATGATATATATTTTTAGATTAATAAAAAAATTATATTCTTATTAGTTTGAAAGTATTGAAAATAATTATTCATAAATCATCATTGTTGACATAAGGAATTCTAATACAATGAGAGAAAATTGAATATAAAAAAATGGTATTGTCTCTCATTATATTCGAATAACAGCAAATTATTGAAATTAATATGATATACATTTTTAGATGAAAAAGAAATTATATTTTTATTAGTTTGAAAGTATTGAAAATAATTATTCATAAATCATCATTGCTGACATAATGAATTCTAATAAAATGAGAGAAAATTGAATATAAAAAAATTGTATTGTCTCTGATTATATTCGAATAACAGCAAATTATTGAAATCAATATGATATATATTTTTAGATGAAAAAGAAATTATATTCTTATTAGTTTGAAAGTATTGAAAATAATTATTCATAAATCATCATTGCTAACATAATGAATTCTAATAAAATGAGAGAAAATTGAATATAAAAAAATGTTATTGTCTCTCATTATATTCGAATAACAGCAAATTATTGAAATCAATATGATATATATTTTTAGATGAAAAAGAAATTATATTCTTATTAGTTTGAAAGTATTGAAAATAATTATTCATAAATCATCATTGCTGACATAATCAATTCTAATAAAATGAGAAAAAATAGTTCAATTAATTATAGAAAAATTTCAGTAATTACACTATTTTATTAATAAATCTACAAACTGGATCTAAAATCAATATTTCCAAATGCTCGAATTTTCATTTAGAAGATATCATCGTTTGAACTTTTTTCTGTCGTTCAATTATGATAATTAACGATAAAATCAATGAGACAGGATTGTACAAATCGTTATGCCGTAAAGTATGTAATAATATTCAAATGGCATATATGACACCGTCTGGGGTTGACTATATATTATGTGTATACATATGTAACGAATTGCCGTTGAGTGGCGCGCGCGCACATATACACAAACGTTCGCTCGTCGACGATGTATACTTATGTATATTATACCGTTGATTTCCAACGCGGCCGCGGCCAGCAGCAGCACAGCAGTGGCCTTGGTCAAGGCCGCGGTGGCATTGAAAGATCCCTCTTCCCCTCTTCGCGATTTAATTTATACCGACCGTCGAACCTTGAACTTGCCACGACTTTAAACATTTTTTTTTCTTTCTTCATCATTTAAACTTCCCCTGCAACAAACTGCGCTTGTTCTGGTATATGAATAGTTGCTCTTTAATGCTTTAATGTTCACTGGGTAATGGGGATTTCCCCACCCACCGCCAGACAGCCATTCATGAAAATTTTATTGTTCGTTTTCGAGCAGAAACTTGCAACTTTTTTTTTTTTCAACGTTCAATTTTATTTCCCTCGTTTTGCCTGTTCGTTATTACAATTAATTAACAAATTGTTATGCTTTGAGAAATACGTCATAAGATTTTTATTATACAATTATTATAATATTATATTACACAATTATGGAAAAATTCATCTGGTCGAATTACTTTTTTGGGAATAAAAATATTATAACAAAATCTTTTTAAAAAATAGTAATAAGTAAACGAAAAGAAAAATCAATAATTTTAAGCTTCTTAAATTTGAGGAGTTTTTTTATTATCCGAAATTTATTGTTCTTTTTTTTACAGGAACTTGAAATATTTTTTAGAAATCATGTTTTTTTTTGCTGCTAATTTGATGTATTTGTTGAGAGAATTAAAAACAGATTATTATGCTGTACGACTTACGTCATGATATTTTAATTATCAAAGAATTGCGATGCATTGAAAATTAATGTCACAATTATGGTAATTATGGTAAAATGAATTTGGCACAAATACGTTTTTGGGAATATAAATATTATGACAACAAAATCGTTTTAAAAAATGGTAATAAATGAACAAAAGAAAAAAAAAAAATATTAATAACTTCCCTTCTTATATGTAAATAATTTTTTAATTATGCGAAATTTAATTGTTCATTATCGAACGGGAACTTGAATCATTTTTTAAAAATCTTGTTAATTATTATTTTTTTTTTGTTGCTAATTTGATGTATTTGTTTCTTGAATTAACGAACAGATCGTTATAATATTTTTAGAATTAAGGTGATTTGACTCGTTGAAAGATTTTAAAACCGATAAGCTGATGATAAATTTTATTCACCCAATGGCTTTTACATCGTAAAAACGAGCGTGCTTGCTAATGAAAGTAAGTGAGAAAAAATGGATGCTGAACTTCGTACTTCGATTTTATGCATAGAGTAAAAGGAACAGAGATTAAAAATTTGAATAGCTGCCTCATGAAGAGAGAGGAAGGCTAAGTTGATTAACATACTTTATCATAGAGGCTTCGTGAAAGGTGAAAAAAAAAAGAGAAGGATTTTGTTGGAGAAAGCAAAAGTTCGATGGGACGATAACATGAGTCAGAGAAATCGTGGTAAGCCTGGTGATTATTAATTTATAACTGTTAATTATTAACTCATGTGACTATTTTCATATTTATATTCACTTTTTCCATTGTTTAGATAATTTATTAGGGAAATTAGATAAAATATATTTATACGGCAGCGCAAAGAATCAACATTTCTTTTTTCTCTTCCTGCATTCATTTCACAGCTATTTTTAAATAGAATGCATAGTTTAAGACGAATTCAACGAAAATTTTAGTGAAAATTGGCCAACAAATGTCACAGTTGGCCTAACTCAGTTTTTCCCATGAAAAAAATAATATAAAAAATTTTGAAAAAATAATAAAAGGTATTTTGAAAAAATAGATGTTACAAAAGTCCGGAAGTTATTGTGTACAACTCGCCAATTAAATTTAATATACGATTATGATATAAAATTTTTGTACTTTTGCGATAAAATTCAAGCAATTTATTAATAATTGTTCATCGCATTTATATATTAAATTCAATAAACAAATTTATGCATAAAAACTTCCAGTACTTGTAAATTAAATTTCAAGTAGATTTTTTTTACAGTTATTAATTTTGTTATTTTTGCAGTAAATCAATGAAAAGGAAGCATCAAAACTGAGCACTGTTAAAAGTATTTTGAAAATGTATATATGTATTGGAAGTTCTTTTGCAAATACGGCATATTGAATATAATTATAATATAATTAGTAGAAAATTAATATACAGAATCATAAACACTTCATAAAAGTTGTGTTTATAATATAATTATTGGAATTTTACAATATATCTGTACAATAAATTTCATTTAATATATTAATATATTACATATTAGCAGATACGGCATATTAAATATAATTGTAATATAATTATTAAAAAAAATATATTAAATGAAATTTAATATACAGATTTGTTGTAAAATTTTAATAATTATATTACAATTATATTTAATATGCCGTATCTGCTAATATTTAATATATTAATATATATTGTAAAATTCCAATAATTATATTATAAACACAACTTTTATGAAGTGTTTATTATTCTGTATATTAATTTTACAACAATTTGTTTTGTCTTTTCATCAATTCATTAATATTTGTATATTAAATTTAATATACACGTATCCGCAATAAAGCTTTCAATACTTTTGTATTAATTTTCATACAAAAATTTCTAACAGTAGGGACACAAATGTCAACTCCGCCATATGCCAGAAAAAGAAGACTATGCAAGCCGAGGGAGAATTCTAATAATTATATTATAATCATATTTAATATGCCGTATCTGCTAATATTTAATATATTAATATATTAAATAAAATTTAATATACAGATATGTTGTAAAAATTTTATAATTATATTATAATTATATTTAATATGCCGTATCTGCTAATATTTAATATATTAATATATTGAATGAAATTTATTGTACAGATATATTGTAAAATTCCAATAATTATATTATAAACATAACTCTTATGAAGTGTTTATTATTCTGTATATTAATTTTACAACAATTTTTTTTGTCTATTCATCAATTCATTAATATTTGTATATTAAATTTAATATACACGTATCCGCAAAAAAGCTTTCAATACTTTTGTATTAATTTTCACAGAAAAATTTCTAACAGAAAATCCCAACTCCGCCATATGCCAGAAAAAGAAGACTATGCAAGCCAAGAAAGAATTCTAATAATTATATTATAATTATATTTAATATGCCGTATCTGCTAATATTTAATATATTAATATATTAAATGAAATTTATTGTACAGATATGTTGTAAAATTCCAATAATTATATTATAAACACAACTTTTATGAAGTGTATTATTATTGTTTATTGTATTATTATTCTGTATATTAATTTTACAAAAATTTTTTTTCGTATATTCATTAATTCATTAATATTTGTATATCAAATTTAATATACACGTATCCGCAATAAAGCTTTCAATACTTTTGTATTAGTTTTCATAGAAAAATTTTTAACAGTAAGGACACTAATCCCAACTCCGCCATATGCCAGAAAAAGAAGACTATGCAAGCCGAGGGAGATTTCGCATGCAATGCATTCATCGGAGTCGAACGAAGGGGAAGAAAAATGCTCGGTGAGTGTGTAACGATGGAAAAACATCCGGAGGGGATTACTGCTCCGGTAAATGATGGTTGGGCCTCCTAGTATTTGTATTTATGTACACCAATACGGAGATTCTGATCGAGCAGGAGTGAAGTTGAGTCACGATACGGCACAACGAACAGGGGGAGAAAATTGTCGACGACCACGATGACCAGAAAGAAGAGAAGAAGAGGAGGAGATGAATACGAAATCGACGGGTGGAAAAGTGCACGCGTATGTGCAACTTTGCTATGCGTGGCTCTGTATTTAATATATATGGAGTATATATATATACTATGTATATACTATGTATACTACAAGGCAAAGGGGGCGCGAGGGTAATAAGGGCTGCCACCCTAACGATGGTTAACCGTGGCGATCCATCCATTAGAACACTAAATACAAAGGTGGAAGACAACTTCAAAGAGAAAAGGGAGAGAAAAAAAAACTGCGTTGGGTTCGATGATCGTTGAGTAAAATCGATAAATGGGTCAGTGGGTAAAAAAAGCTGCTGGTGTTTTGAGGCGAAAATAAGAGCGAAGGGAAAAAAGAGACGAAAATTCTTTTCTATGTCGGTGACTGAGTTAATTACGACGTTTAAGCGTTTAATGTGAAAGCATCTTTAGTACTTAAAAAATTAATTAATTATGTTTAATTATTATACAAATTTTACAATCGGATGTTTTTTTTTTTCAATAAATTCGAATATTTTGTAAGCGTAATAATCTACAATAATTTAGACTTAGATTCATTGCAAATATATTTTTATTGAATAAATTTCCCTATCCGTCGTATGAAGTGTTGTCATTTTAGAACCGATAATGCAATATTTGATCATCGCGCTTACATTTATGAAATGCTTAAATTTTGAGAAAAGTATTATTGTTTTGTTGGAAAATATACTAAGATTTAATTCTTTTACTGTTTGTTTAGTTGTTGATTTTATGCATATATTGTCTGTCGAAAATTTACGATATCAACAAAATAATAATTACGGAATTAAAATGAATGTTTGAATCGGTTATTTTAATATATCAAGGATACATTGGCCTCTCTCTAGGATTATTTAAATAATCAATTGTCCATATGAATGCAGTTTTTTAGTAAAAAATTATACATAATCTCACTTTAAGGTAGTTCTGTCGCGAAGGCGATCCAAACACATATGCATGAATTTTTGACATGTTGTAATTTAGCTATTCAATTTTACTTGCACAAAATTTTGAAGGCTTTTACCGAGTATTCGAATGAACAATTAAAACTTGAAAATCGATCTTTTTACACGGTGCTCACGGAAGCGCTGGAAAAATTGATCTTTAAATCGAAAATTAACGTACTTAGATCAAAGATAGAGAAAAAATAAAAAATACTACGGATTCGCAAATCATTCAGAACTTGATGCATAATGAAAAAAGGTGAAGTCAAAGTGCACGATATCGGGTCAAATGACGTTTCCTAACCTAATTATCGTCAAATCCGCATTAAACATATCAACTATTTACAAATAATCGTTTTAATTTGATTACGGAAATTTCGAAGGATTCTCGATTATTTTTGATATTATTATTGGGGCAGTCAAAGTGATGCGTATGATTATTTTTTAATGTCATATAGACTCTGAGATTTATGACTCCGGCGTACCGACAGAACTACCTTAATTGAATTTTTATCGAGTGTTAAATGAGAGTAAAGAATAACGGCGTTTTGGTTCAGCGACGAAGGGGAAGTGAAAATGGCTTATTATTAAAATAAATTAATGAACAAATTGTTATACTTTGATAGGTACGTTATAACATCTTTATTATCAAAGAATCAATTTACCCCAATTATTTTTTTTGGTAATAAAAATATTACGACAACAAAATCTTTATAAAAATAGTAATAAGGGAACGAAAAAGAAAATATAAATAACTTCCCGTCTTATATTTAAGTAATTTTTCAATCACGCGAAATTTAATTTTTCGCTTTTGAACGAAAAGTTAAAACGTTTTTTTCAGAAATCTTTTTATTTTTTTCTTGCTGGTAAAAGATTTAAATCATTTTATTTTTAATTTCCTTAACTCAATCTTTGAATTGACGTTAATAGCAACTTTTACTGTGTAAGCTTGTGAATATTGTTCAGCTTAGTCGTAGTAGTAGTAAACGTTTTTTTATTGGCTACATGTGCGAGACATATTCTTTTTTTTTTTGTGCACAAATGTGCGGCCGTATTCTTGCACCGATTGGTGAAGCCGATCGGCCATCGACCGAGGTCCGTCAGCCCGTTTATTTATTTATTTATTTATTTATTTCATGACAACATTTTTTTTTCTTAAACCTATTCGCATAAGTATAGATAAATACACGTTACTTACAATATATACTATAATAAAACGGTGTGCGCTATTGGTTATATTTTAATGTTGTCAGGGTTTCTAGTGTTGTGGTTTAATAAAACCAAAGTGGTTTTATTGAATGTAGTTCTTTTTGTGAAAATGATGTGCTTAGTTTTTGTATCCTGTTCGTTATTGGTTCTATTTTAGTGGTTTCGTATAACAATTCGTTTGAGGGGTTATGTAGCGGGTTATTAGGGTGACGTAGTTTAGTGAGACGTCGAAGCGATATGGTTTCCGCTGTTTTTATGTTGTTTAGGGCTGGTTTGCGGAGTTTGAGTGAAATTTTGTGTCCATATTCTAAGAGCGGCCGGCATATGCATTTATAAATTTTTGAAGCGTGTTCAATTTATTTTGAAATGTTGATTTTCTGAAGTGAGAGGCTCGTGTCTTCGTCTTGAATTTTGTTCAGCTTATTTGTAAGTGGCTATTGAGATGTTAGATGGTATATTTTGCGTTGCCCTCACGTTGTGACAAACGAGAGTGAGGAATAACGGCGTTTTGGTTCAGCGACGAAGGGGAAGTGAAAATGGCCGTATTATTAAATCGATCGGATGCTCTGCGGCCACAGGGGGTCGTGCGGGGAAAGAACGTACGACCCGAGGTCGAGAGAATGAGAGAAACTACGATTGGGGAAAGAGGCCAGAAGAGGGGGGAGGGGGGGAGGGGGTTGTATCCCGGAAAACTCAATAGCAGCAGGGGCTAGAGAGTTGGCCGACCCTAGAGAGTTCACGAGGATCACCATTTCCCAATTCCCGTGGTGACTCTTGAAACCAAATAAAATCATTCGTTTTCAAAGTGGACAAAAAAAAAAACGGGTTGTTGGCCTCGTTGCGGCGCACCGGCTGTTGACTCTTACAGAAACTTTATTTTAGGCAATCAACCAAAGGCGACTACGGAAAAAAAAATAAAATCGCCAGAATTTCTTATGCATTCCAAATATATTGACCCCAAAAATTAACCCATTAAAAATATTCATTCGATATAAATATGTATCAATTATATGTGAAAGAAATATATATTTTTTGCTTATGTTTGGATAATTAATCACAATTCTTTTATTCGATATAAATATGTTTTCAATTATATGTGAAAAAAAATATATATTTTTTTTGCTTATGTTTGGATAATTAATCATAATTTTTATCATTTGATATTAATGTTTTCAATTATATGTGAAAAAAAAAAAAAATTTTTTGCTTATGTTTGGACAATTAATCATAATTATTTTTTTATGCAAGAAATTTGGAGATTAATTGGTGCTGAAAAGGTTTCGGTTATTATTATTGATTCCTTCGACAACCCAGAGAAATTGGATTGATGAGTTTATTTGAATAAAATATTGGTTACATTTAAAATAAATAAAATTTTTATTGTATCAAATACATTGTGTTTGAAGCGAATACGATTTATTTGAAAGAAATATTATATTCTATTGAAAAAAAAAAATTTATTCAAAATAAAGTTTATTTCATTGAAATAAATCGTATGTCAAATAAGATTTGTTTGAACCAAATAAAATGTTATTCATTTCAAATATATCTAAAATTTGATTCAAATAAACGAATCAGACGCATTTCTCTACATTGTAAAAGAAATCTACTTGAAATTTAGTGTACTTTTGCTGGAAGTTTTTATTCATAAACTAGCATATTAAATTTGGTGTACAAGTGTAATGTAAAATTAATGTATGGTACAGGACATTCGATAATTTACTTTAATTTTACAGTAAAAGTTCTTGAATTTTAATAATTTGCTTTAATTTTACTGGAAAAGTACATGAATTTTATACCACAATTGTATATTAAATTTCGATTACGAGTTTATGAATAAAAACTTGCAATCTTTTCTAACTGTGTAGGTGCACCAATTAAGGTAGTCCTTTCAAATAGTGTCGAGTTCGCATAAGTTTTCGAAAAACAAGAGGGAATTGCAAACACTTCTCGATAATACAAAAGTCTGAAAAAAAAATCCTGCATATTAAAGGTGTGGAAATAATTAATTTTGCATTATAATAATTCCAAAACGTTATTAACAAATTGATGAAAAATAAAATTCTTCAACAAATCTTTCGACAAGCTAATTTTTTTTTCCCCAAAAATAATTCCTTCGTTTTTCCGAATACGCATGAATTTTTTCAAATTTTTTAAATCACTTTGTATTTTTCGTTTTTTTTACATGGGGAAAATTCAAAAATTCGAAGTGAATTTAGAAATTTGAAAAAATTCATGCGTATTCAGAAAAATAAAGGAATTATTTTTACGGAAAAAAAAATTAGGTTGTCGAAAGATTTGTTGAACAATTTTATTTTTCATCAATTTGTTAATAACATTTTGGAATTATTATTATGCAAAATTAATGTTTTCCACACCTTTACACCGAGAGAAAAGATTTCATTAAAGCCAAAGAAATGGGTGTATTGATTTTTTTTTTCATTGATTTCAACGAAATATTTCTTTGATTTCAATGAAATAGTGCATTTGAATTTCAAAGAGAACATTTCATTGCCTGTAAATAAAGATTTACTTAGCGAGCATATAATAAAGAAACAGTTTCATTGTTTTAAAGAGACGTTTTCATTGGTTCAAAGAAACCTTTTCATTGATCTCTCTCTCGCACCTAACCTCACTTTTTTGTTTTCCGATTCTCCCGAACGAACGGCTTCGAGTTTCGAGGAGCCAGAAGCTTAGCCTATTTCTGCCATACTTTCTTACATACTCACAAAATTTGAGCTTTATCTGCCGCGTACTTCAGGAAAAAATAGGTTTCGAAATTTTGAGATGGTAAGAAGAAGGTTTCATTGAATCAGAGACGACATCTTTGAAATCAATGAAAAAGGTTCATTGGTTTGAAGAAATGTTTCTTCCAATCAATGTCACTACTTTTCATTAAATTTGAGATCATTCAAAGAAAAGATAGTATTGAATTTCAAGTATTTCATTTCATTGGCAAAGATTTCTGTGAATCAATGAAACTTTTTCTCTCGGTGTAATATGCATGATTTTTTTTCAGATTTTTGTATTATCGAGAAGTGTTTGCAATTCCCTATCATTTTTCGAAAACTTACTGCGAACTCGATACTATTCGAAAGGACTACCTTAATGAACGTTGTGACATTTTTTTTCGTGAAACATGGATTTTTTAAAAAGTTGTTTTAGTGTTGGCGCAGACAGGTACGCGTATTTTGTCGACTGCAGTTCAACACCGAGAGAGAATTAAACTCATACATGTAGTCACGAACAGCAGCGCTATTTTCTTCAGAGAGGCGTGAGGAAAATAGCTCGTCGGACTCGGACCAACGGCGAGAGAGACACGTGCGCGGAAGCTGAGCGGGGGGAGCAAAAAAAGCAACGTAAAGCCCAGAATAATATTCCTCATGCTTGCAAGGCAACAACGAGTCTACCAAAACGAAAAAGCTCACGAAGTTTCACATGTTCTCGATTTTTAAAAAAATTTACATAAGTCAAAAGGTCCAAAGCAATGAAGAAATAACGATTAAGGAGGTTGGAACGCTTTACACTAGTCAAAACATTGTTAATTTTTTTAAATCCTTTTTTACACGTTAATATTTTGGTAAATACTTTTTATACACTGTTAAAAATGTTTAGGATAAATTTTCCTTACACACTTTAAAAAAAAAATCTACTTGCAATTTAATTTACAAGTACTGGAAGTTTTTATGCATAAACTACTGGTACATCAAATTTAACACACTACTGCAATTAAAAAATTAATGTAAACCCAGAGAAATAAGTTTGATGGGTTTATTTGAATAAAATACAAGATCTATTTCAAATGAATAAAATTTTATTTGGATCCAAAAAAATTTGATGAATGAAATAAATTCTATTTGATCAAAATAAAATCCTATTATGCTAGTATTTGAAGAAGAAATTTATTTAATGGCTGTCTCAATAGGATTTTATATCGATCAAATAGAATTTATTGCATACAAATAAATCAGTATTAATTTTTAATAACATTCATTTGAAATAAATTCCATATTTGATTTAAACAAATCCACGAGTAATTATCAATAACTTACTTTAATTTCACTTTAAAAGTACATTAATTTCATTTCACAATTGGACATTGATTTTAATTGATGAGTTTGTGCATAAAAAATTCCATTTTTTTTAACAGTGTATTCAAATACAAATGATACTGAACAATTGTTAAATAAAAAGCGAATGGAAGGCGAATGAATCGTTAAAATTATTATGGCGATAATAAATCACGACTCAATTATTCCAATCCAAAATCAATTAATCAATAAAACGAGGATAACTGTGAGAAAAAAATGGCAGTCGGGTCACGGTGGATTGGTGCACGTTTTCCGTGATTCCTCAGGACGCTAGACGCCAAGTGCCATCGGCACTCGACGAGACGTACGACACTTCCTCGTGTAAACCAAATTAAACCGATTTGGAGTACAGCCAGAAGCGAAGATTCTCCTTCCTCGCTGTCTTTCTCCTTTCCTCTCGCTAGCAACCAGACAGAGATTGTCCCATCGACATTCCGATCTCCGAATTCGCCATCTCGCTGCCCAGAAGCACCTCTGCCGAGTCCCAAGCACAGTAATCCTTTCCTCGTCTTCGGTTCGAATCACCACACACAATCCCTCGAACTTTGGCCTTTTTACAGATGTCGAAAATTATTTCTTTTCCGGATATCTAAAATAGCTCGTGCATTTAAAGAAAAAAGGAAGGTAGAAAAAAAAGTCGATTTTTTTTTCAAATCCCGTGCTAAGGATCCAAAAAATAATTATGTTAAATGGAAATCTCTTTGACATATGTCAAAAAGTGCCATTTTTGAATCAGGTAAAAAAAAATTGATATTGGAAATTTCATATCATCCAAATCGTATTGCATATAAAAATGCTCAATGCACTATATTGTTGGTGCTCGATGAAAGGATTTTTTACTGTCGTCTGACTTGCATATGCTTTTCAATATTATCTTAAGCAAAGTTCTTAGGTTTTTCATTCTGCGCATTATTCAGATCGAACTACTAGGCAGATTGGAATGGTTGACGTCTCATTTTCTTCTTCATGAAAAGATACACCGGCTAAATGGAGCAAACTATTTTTTTTCATTCTGAAAGCAAAGTTAATCACTGATTTAGAAAATAGCATAAAATTTATTTATTAATAATTATGTCTCTTAAAAAATATTAACTTTTATTAACATTTGCTCCATTTAGCCAGTGTATCTTTTCATGAAGAAGAAAATGAGACGTCAACCATGTCAATCTGCCTAGTAGTTTGATCTGAATCATGCGCAGAATGGAAAACCTAAGAACTTTGCTTAAGATAATATTGAAAAGCATATGCAAGTCAGACGACAGTAAAAAATACTTTCATCGAGTACCAACAATATAGTGCGTTAGGCATTTTTATATGCAATAGGATTTCGATGATATTGAATTCCGAAAATCAATTTTTTTGACCTGACTCCCTCCCCTTAAAGAAAAAAGGAAGGTAGAAAAAAAAGTAATTTTTTTTTCAATATCCCGTGCAGAAATTGTGCTAAGGATCCAAAAAATAATTATGTTAAATTGAAATCTCAAATCGACATATGTCAAAAAGTGTCATTTTTGAGACGCGTTAAGAAAAAATGACTTAGAACATTACAAAACGATTTGAGATAGATTTGATATCACGTTTACTAATTTGAGCTCAATTTGTGACTCGATTTTAGCAACTTTTTAACACGATTTTATGGTGGATCGAAAACCTTACAATTTTACTAATTTGAGCGATGTTTTTTTTTTCTTTTTTTTTATAGACGAATTTGTGACAATATTGTAAACTTTTTTTTCATACAATTTAATAATATATGCAATGAATTTTGGATATAGATTTAAATTTATTGTTAACAGAGAAAATAAAAAAATTGCTAAAACTAAGTCTTAAATTGCGCTCAGATTAGTAAAAAGAACTGGATGTAAAATCGATCTCAAAATCGTTTTGAAATTTACTAAGATTTTTCGTCTTAAGACGTCTAGAAAATGGCACTTTTTGATATATGCGAATTTACACTGAGAGAAAAATCGATACAGGCAGCTATAAATTTATATTGAAATACAATCTCAGCTATTTAAAAAAAGTTATCTGTACTAAGTATTTATAATAAATGTTTATTGCTTTCGTAGAATACATATGATTCTTACAGCAAGGGGGATGTACACTTCCGGTCACGCAAATATATAAAGTTCTTAATTTCTAGATAAAATCTCATTCGTTTAGCGCGAATGCACGTAGCATTAACGCTCGCGTTATAAAATAAAACATTTTCTTAATCGCTTCAATATTTTGTACTAAGTATTTATAATGCAACAGTTGATAATAGTTATCGAAACAAAAAGGATATTGTTTTGAAAATTTAATGATAGATGCGATGTACTATTCATAGATAACATAATCACAAGTATAGTATTCTTTGAGAAATTATTTAACAATTTTTAAATCGTCATTGTGGAACTACAATAATAAAGTTGCACTAACTATTTAAAAAAAAACTAAGATCTCTAATAATTATTAATTAATAATATCTAATAATTATTCAAATCGTTACATGGGCTAAAAATCTACAATCTTACACTGAGAAAAAAAATGTAGAAATTAACAAAATCGACGTTTGTACTCGTTAAAACGTATATCTCGTTTAGGACAACCAAATGTTTAGTTTCTTTAATAATTATTTAATTCAATTGACTATAATATATTTGCCAACCAAAAAATTTGTTATATAAACTAAAAATTCATTTGAGCGAGAGTAAACACCGATTTACACCGAGAGAAAATTAGTAACTATAAAGTGACAACTATTAATTTTTAGTTCGTACGATCAATTTTTCAATAGTTGCCACAACTATCAAATAATTACTATAACCACCAAATAGTTACCATAACTATTTTCATGATTACCGTAACTATGAAAACAGTTGCATGGACTAAAAATTAATAGTTGTCACTTTATAGTTGACTGTACTACTACAATTTCTCTGAGTGTAGTTGATTCTAACATTTTTTTTTCTCAATGTAATAGTTGCCTACCTAATCTACCGCGATTTTTCTCAGTGTGGATATTCGAATTCGCTCCTGTTGTCGCTAATAAACCAATAAATTTCCCTTATTCTTTAACAATGTCTCTTAATTTCCATTCTGTGAATTGCACGTGTCAACGTAAAAAAAAAAAATTCAGCTGTAGTAAAAATAGTAGTAAACACACTACATTGGATAATATTCGTGCAGCAATAGTGCGTGCACCAGTGTAAAAGCCTCGTTTTTGTTTCCCAAGCCCATAACCACAATTCAAGCGCTGCGTTGCGCATGGAACGTAGTTGTACGTGAGTTAGTGAGGAGGGGTTTACGTATAGAAACCATCAGAGAAAGAGAGAACGAAACACATCGAGGGTAGGCATGGTTGGCGCGGAGTTCTGGATGAGGAACGAGGGGAAGAGACTGCAGCAGTAGCAGCAGCAGCAGCAGTAGCCGGGAACAGTGGGCGGAGAGAGGTTGAGGGTTGAGGTGGCAATCAATAAATATACAGAACCAGCAGAGAGAGAGAAAGAGAGAGATAGCCGTTCGTCGACTCTGTCCGTCCGTCCGTCTGTCCGTACTTTCGTACATCCATGAGTTGTGCCTGTCTGTCTCGCTCTGTTACTGTCGCGTATTCCCCTCGTGCCGCAAACTACCCAACGGTGACCCGAGCGACGAAAATCCCACAGGAGAGACAGAGAGAGAGAAAACGGGGCTGTTTCTGTTCCGGGGGTGAGAAACATACGGGATGAGATATAGAAGCAGGAAAGCGAAAGAGAAGGAGGCTGTAGGAGTATACGGAGGTAAAATTGTAGGCCGGGGTTGGATGAATCTATTTCGATTCAACGATTTTGAAGAATTTTTTTTTTTTCTCCTGCTATAATTTGGGAATTTTATTAGGATTACTTTGTGGCGTATTCGGTGAATGATTTTGTTTTTTTATAATGCGAGGATTATGGATTCATTACACCGAGAGAAATAGTTTCATTGATTCACGGAAATCTTTGCCAATGAAATGAAATACTTGAATTTCAATACTATCTTTTCTTTGAATGATCTCAAACTCAATGAAAAGTAGTGACATTGTTTCGAAGAAACATTTCTCTAAACCAATGAACCTTTTTTATTGATTTCAAAGATATCGTCTCGGATTCAATGAAACCTTCTTCTTACCAGCTCAAAATTTCGAAACCTATTTTTTCCTGAAGTACGCGGCAGATAAAGCTCAAATTTTGTGAGTATGTAAGGAAGTATGGCAGAAATAGGCTGAGCTACTGGCTCCTCGAAACTCGAAGCCGTTGGTTCGGGAGAACCGGAAAACTAAAAAGTGAGGTTAGGTGCGAGAGAGAGATCAATGAAAACGTTTCTTTGAACCAATGAAAACGTCTCTTTAAAACAATGAAACTGTTTCTTTATTATATGCTCACTAAGTAAATCTTTATTTACAGGCAATGAAATGCTCCCTTGGAAATTCAAATGCACTATTTCATTGAAATCAAAGAAATATTTCGTTGAAATCAATGAAAACAAAAATCAATCCACACATTTCTTTGGCGTCAATAAAATCTTTCCTCTCGGTGTAGGCATCAAATTCCTAATGGTTTATTCTATTATGGGTAAGAGTCAAAATAGCGAATGGCTAAAATAACGATTTTCAAAATAATTAATGTCTGAATATGGAATCGTCGTTATTTTGAAATTTGCTATTTTAGACATTCGATATTTGGATCATTCTATAAATAAGACATTGAAAACTAAAATTGAATCGCCAAGCTTGGACTGAAAGTTAAGGCAAGTGAAAAATTTTACTTTTGACCTCTTATCATTCTTGTGAACTGAACTCTTTACAAAAAAAGGATGCAAAGTAGAACCTTACACATTGCTTCCTCATTCTTTTTCGCTTTTTACAAAGCCGCCTCTATGAGGAAGTTTCATTATTTTATTTTTGGCTTCCTCATAGAGGAAGCTTTGTGAAAGATGAAAATTAATGACGAAGTTGATGATTTTTGACGTTTTACGAAATCCAGGGCAATACCAATAAATTTTTAAAAAATTCAAAGTCACGTAAAATCCGAACCGCTTTACCGATCATCACCAAATTTGGTACGTAGAAGGGCTGAATGTTATTTTTCCAGTGTAGAAAATTTCAGTCGATTTGTTGAAATTTTACCTGAGTTAGAGCGAAACGAAAATTTTTCGAAAAATTCAAAATCTCATAAAAACCGAACCGCTTTACCGATTTGGCCCAAATTCAGTACCAAAGGTCGTATCACTTTGTTCAATTTTAATACCGAGTTTCAGCCCGATAGCTAAAAATTCGTTCGAGCTAGAGCATTTACGTACTTTTTTCAAAATTTCAAAATTCTTATAAAAATTAAATGCGTTGAGCGATTTTTGTTAAATTTATACCAATTGAAGATTAGCCAGTACTGTATATGTTGATTAAATTTTAGCTGATTCAGTCGAATACTTTATAAGTTATAGTTATATGAATTTTTGGCCTTTCATCACACACACACACGGAGAAAAAAAAGTAGTTGGACAAACCAATAAATGGGTTCCGACAACCACTCGAAAGAGTTGGAATAGCGTCACTACTCAGTGGGTTATGACAACTACTCAGTGGGTTATGATAACTACTCAGTGGGTTATGACAACTACTCAGTGGGTTATGACAACTGCACGTTGTTTATACGAACCGCTGTGGTTGGTTATAGGAACTAGCTGTTGGTTGCGCCACCTATTGTATTGGTGAAAACAGCACTGCGATTGGTTACAGGAGCGAGTTAATTGCTGCAACTATTCAGCGGTACAGCATATGCTGGAGATGGTTCTCCCAACTACTTTTTTCTTTCAGTGCACATACATCGGGACAATTTTTCTAAATCACTTTTCTCGACGTTTCAGACTATTTTTAACGTTTTGGCACGAAAATCTCGAAAAAAAATGTTTTCATGAAAACAAAGCTTTCTCTATGAGGAATTAATTGCAGAATTATAATGCTTGTGATGTACTTAAGGGGATGCTGGAGTAGATTTTATTACCGACTTTGGTCGATAAAAACAGGCTTTTTCGTAGTTTTGATTATTCTTCGTTAATACGCTAGACACATGTTTCAAATTGTACACCATTGTAATATCAATATAAACGAGTGGACGTACATTCGAATATTTGGTGAAAACGTACAATAAATGAAAAAAATCGTATATTACTAAACCTCCTGAAATCAAAATGGCCGCCAGGGTTTGACAGCACCGCCTGTTTGGTAAGATATAAAAGATTCCGGAACTCACATACGTTAAATCGAAATGTACGTCCATTCTTTAGCGTTCTCTGAATATTCTACGAGCGTCGAAAAGTCAATTACACAAAAGAAATCCACGCAAAACCCAGACTACGTTCACGCAGTCTGTTCGCGATCAGAGTGGGTCAAGAAGAGCGCGAATGAAGTTTCCCAATTAGAAGACAAGTGGCGCCGATGTAGTCTGTTTTCTTTTGTGCAAAAGCTCCGAGCCTTTGTACCGCGACCGTAGTATACACTATACATGGATTTGGCTTGTGTATTTGACATTCTGATGGTTTTCGAATATTCAGAAATCATCACAGAATTGACGTCCGGTCTGATTTTACACATCTAATTTCCAGAAACAATTAAATCTTACGGCAAAGGTCAGCTGACATATCGTGTGCTGCCATATTGCTTTTCTAGAGATTCAGTACCTTTTGCCAAAAGTAAACAGACTACGTCGGCGCCACCTGTGTCCTGATCGAAAAACTTACCGACCAAAGTCGGCAAAAAAATCTGCTCCAACATCTCCTTAATGAGGATTAAACGTAAGATTTTTTAAAAGAAGACTATCATTTACAGATTTTTATTTCTTATCACTTTCTTTAGGTGACTGGGTCTTAATCCTCTATGTCCATGATCAAAAATACCCCGGCCGCCGTTTGAAACAGTGTTGGTCAGTGATTGAGGGATATATCAAGGCAAAACTACAGAGAAATTGCTTTGGGAAAGCGAGAAAGATGGAGTAAGCTTTAGGGGTGAGACCGCACTGGTTGGTTCGACCGATGGTTCGCTTCGTCCTCAGCCAGTAGTACATAGATGCTGCTTCTGTATATTTCTGCTTGTGTGCGCGAGTGCTCGAACGGTAGCGAGCAATGGCGTTGCGCCGTTGCATATTGGATGTCGTTGTCGTTGTCGTCGTCGTCGTTGAAGTTGCTACGCTGGCGAGTTTGTGGCGGAGGCGTGTGTGTTGGTAGCCGATGGTACGAAGCTTACTTATAGAGCGAAAAAGACAAGAGAGGTTGAGGGCAACGAAATAAAACGAGAGCCAACTCTCTCTCGTCTGTCGAGCCGGGAGAAAACGAGAGAGAGAAGCGAAAGAGAGAAGGAAATAGAAGCGGGACCTCCTCGACGAGTGAGCAAACCGAAAGGCAGATGCGGTTACGCGAATGCCCGAAGAACATTAGACCAAGTATCCACACGTTGCTATGGACGTTATCTACTCGGTGTCAATTTCTTTTTCCTCTTTGTGACTCTCTTTTTTTTTGTAGAGTTTCAAGCCATGAACGATACTTGTACTCTATTATGTGAGGAAAGAATGTGGAGAAATTGAAATGGATTCAAATGGCACATTCAGAAAGATTGGTGCAGTTGTGATGAACTGTTATATGAATTGCTGCAACTACATTTGAATTCGATTAAATTTTAATAACTATGTGAGGTGATACGTTGCTACGCGCGCAAAAAGAAAAGTATAAAAACAGTATTAAAAACAGTATGAAAAGTATAATATCTCAAGTATGATCTATTGGACCGAATTAATACTAAAAAGTATTAGACCGTATTATTAGTTTTCAGGGTCCGGATTGATATGTCCATAGTTTTCAGTGTCCAGGTCGATATTTCCATTGCTTTCGATGTCCAGGTTGACCGGCCCATAGTTTTAATTGTCTAGATCGATTGCTCCACAGTTTTAGGTGTCCAGGTTGATATCTTCATAGTTCTCGGTGTCCAGGTTGATATCTTCATAGTTCTCGGAGTTTAGGTCGATCGATTCATAATGTTTGTTATAAAAATTATATTCGTTTATAGTTTTTGAGCTGTAGGTTAATCGCACCTAAATTTTCAGTATCCAGTCCGGTCTAGATACTTAAAAAACAAGTGAGAGTATATCTAGACGTCGAAAACTATGAAAAAATAGATCTGATCACTGAAAACTATGAAAAAATTGATCTGGACACCAAAAACTATAGAGATATCGACCTGGACATCAAAAACCATGGAGATATCGACCTGGACACCAAAAAACCATGGAAATATCGACGTGGACACCAAAAACAATGGAGATATCGACCTGGACACCAAAAACCATGGAGATATCGACCTGGATACCGAAAACCGTGGACATATCGACCCGGACCCTTAAAACTAATAATACGGTCTAATACTTTTTAGTATTAATTCAGTCCAATAGATCATACGTGAGATATTATACTTTTCATACTTTTTTTAATACTGTTTTAATACTTTCCTTTTTGCGCGGGTATGGACGTTTTCTACTCGGTATCAATTTCTTTTTCCTCTTTGTGACTCTCTTTTTTTTTTGTAGAGTTTCAAGCCATGAACGATACTTGTTCTCTATTAGATGAAAAAAGAATGTGGAGAAATTGAAATGTATTCAAATGACACACTCAGAAAAATTGTTGTAGTTGTGATGAACTGTTTTATGAATTGCTGCAACTATATTTGAATTCGATTAAATTTTAATAACTATTTGAGGTGATACAGTAGTTAAACAGATAAGTATCCATATGTTGCTATGGACGTTTTCTACTCGGTATCAATTTCTTTTTCCTTTTTGTGACTCTCTTTTTTTTGTAGAGTTTCAAGCCATGAACGATACTTGTTCTCTATTAGATGAAAAAAGAATGTGGAGAAATTGAAATGCATTCAAATGGCACACTCAGAAAAATTGAGATACACCGAGAGAAAAGATTTCATTGACGCCAAAGAAATGGGTAGATTGATTTTTTTTTCATTGATTTCAACGAAATATTTCTTTGATATCAATGAAATAGTGCATTTGAATTTCAAAGAGAACATTTCATTGCCTGTAAATAAAGATTCACTTAAAGGGATGCTGGAGCAGATTTTTTTGCCGACTTTGGTCGGTAAGTTTTTCGATCAGGACACAGGTGGCGCCGACGTAGTCTGTTTACTTTTGGCAAAAGATACTGAATCTCTCGAAAAGCAATATTATATCATATTACCATATATTATATTATATTTCTGGAAATTAGATGTGTAAAATCAGACCGGACGTCAATTCTGTGATGATTTCTGAATATTCGAACACCATCAGAATGTCAAATACACAAGCCAAATCCATGTATAGTGTATACTACGGTCGCGTTACAAAGGCTCGGAGCTTTTGCCAAAAGAAAACAGACTACATCGGCGCCACTTGTGTTCTAATTGGGAAACTTCATTCGCGCTCTTCTTGACCCACTCTGATCGGAAAGAGACTGCGTGAACGTAGTCTGGGTTTTGCGTGGATTTCTTTTGTGTAATTGACTTTTCGACGCTCGTAGAATATTCAGAGAACGCTAAAGAATGGACGTACATTTCGATTTAACGTATGTGAGTTCCGGAATCTTTTATATCTTACCAAACAGGCGATGCTGTCAAACCCTGGCGGCCATTTTGATTTCAGGAGGTTTAGTAATTTACGATTTTTTTCATTTATTGTACGTTTTCACCAAATATTCGAATGTACGTCCACTCGTTTATGTTGATATTACAATCGTGTACAATTTGAAACATGTGTGTAGCGTATTAACAAAGAATAATCAAAACTACGAAAAAGCCTGTTTTTACCGACCAAAGTCGGTAATAAAATCTACTCCAGCATCCCCTTAATAAGCATATAATAAAGAAACAGTTTCATTGTTTTAAAGAGACGTTTTCATTGGTTCAAAGAAACGTTTTCATTGATCTCTCTCTGGCACCTAACCTCACTTTTTTTGTATTCCGGTTCTCCCGAACTCCCGGCTTCGAGTTTCGAGGAGCCAGAAGCTTAGCCTATTTCTGCCGTACTTCCTTACATACTCACAAAATTTGAGCTTTATCTGCCGCGTACTTCAGGAAAAAATAGATTTCAAAATTTTGAGCTGGTAAAAAGAAGGTTTCATTGAATCAGAGACGATATCTTTGAAATCAATGAAAAAGGTTCATTGGTTTAAAGAAATGTTTCTTCGAAACAATGTCACTACTTTTCATTGAGTTGGAGATCATTCAAAGAAAAGATAGTATTGAAATTCAAGTATTTCATTTCATTGGCAAAAATTTCCGTGAATCAATGAAACTTTTTCTCTCGGTGTACTTCTGGTGAACTGTTGTATCAATTACTGCAACTATACGTGAATTCGATTAAATTTTAATACAATTGACTCGTCATATAATCATGCGATTATATAGAGTCAATTGTAACTATTTAAGGTAAATCAGTAATACAGATCAAAATGCTCCCCTTTACAATCACCCTTATTTAATATTTGGTTTATCTGTTACCAATTAATTATAGTAGTAATGAATTAATTGACTCAAGTATAAAGAATCGCAAACTAATTTTTGAGTTGATTGAAATCCGGCCATAAAGTTTTATCAAACCTTACAAGATACATTTTTTAAAAACTCATTTAAGTTCCATTTTTCCTTTACTATTTCATGTCAAAGATATAATAAAGATATAAATTGTCTTTGGAAAAATGTAAACAATTTTCCAACTAAGCACATAACTGAATGTGATAAATGTGCTTTATTTCATGACATTTCATAACATTATTACTACAAAACTCGTGGAAACCTCGTAAATTTACGTTGCTTATTTAAAAAATGAATAAAAAATGTTAACGCTTTTAAAATAATAATATATAAATTTTGAGTAACAAAACTTTTACAGTGGATGATAATGTTTCTTAGACTCAATGATTTATCATAATTAGATCATACTTATAAATCATCATTAAAAAATTGTGTGAAAAATGTTTTGTTCATTTTTTTTGTCGTAGTAATTTGAATATTCATTTATTCATTAGTAAACTCATTACTGGTGTAACATAAGTTAGAAATATTGTGGTGGTTGAATTTCGAGTGAATTTATAAGAGAGAGGTATAAAATGGAAAAGGGAAATGTCGAGGCAGTGTAAAGGAGAAAAAAAAAAAAAAAAAAAAAACGATGCCGCCAGGCAGGAAGACGCTCCAAGTTTCACTTCGCCTTTGACGGTGATGACCAGCCAGGAAACTGGGGACCCCTCGAAGCCATCTCGAGTCGCATCTCGTAACGCGTCCTGCCACGGAGAATTAAAGCCCGAGTTTACGAGCCAAGTCAGCGACGTGCAACATTCACTCTACCGTTTTCTCTCTCTCTCTTTCTCTCTTTTTCTGTACACTCGCCCAGCGCATAAGCATACGTTATCGTCTTCAGGTACACCAACGCGTACCTACCTACTATACGTACTACGCGTAACATTTTATACCCGTGCGCATTGAGCGTCTAAATAAAATGTCACATAACGTAGAAGAAAATAAACAAGATAGAAAAAAACAACGAATTCTTCAAAATTAATAATAATAAATTTCCTTATTTATTCAGTTATTTACGGATCGTTTTTTTTTTGCAAAGTTTATTTTCAAAATAAAATAAAATTAGAATTAGAAATTAGAATAAAAAAAATTACGAATGTTTTAAAAAATTAGATGGGAGATTACAATAAATTTAAAAAAAATAAAATTAGAATAAAAAATACAAAGCTTCCACTCTGTGGAAGCAAAAAAATATGTTATTCAATTTTGGCTTCCTCATAGAGGAAGCTTTGTAAAAAGCGAAAAATAATGAGGAAGCAATGTGCAAGGTTCTACTTTGCATCCTTTTTTAAATTAGATAAATAAACATGTTGTGAATTCGCTTTTTCTATTTCGTTATTCCGTTATTTCGTTATTATTAGAGCGTTTTCGAAAGTAAATGTGATAACGTATATTATTAAAAATAATTCAATATTCCATAAAATCACAAATTTCATACCGTTTGTCACTAAATTATACATATATAATGGCTGAATATTGTTTCATTTATATACAAAATTTGAACTCGCTATTTCAAGTTTTGCAAAAGTTACGATGGAGCGATAATGTCAATTTTTTGAAAAATTGAAAATTCCATAAAATCTGAACCACTTTACCGATTCGAGCCAAATTCAATACCAAACAGCATTGAGTGCACCTACTCTTATAACCAACTATTTAGCAAAATAGACTAAATTTTACGAAAGTTAGAGCGACCACGTCCTTTTTTCAAAAAATTCAAAACGGCATAAAATCGAAATTTTCGCACAGATTTTGTCGAAAGTTGGTACAGTTGAAGAGGATCTGCTGCTACACTAGTGTGCCAAATTTGAGCGCGATATACAAAACCGTTCTTGAGTTATCGGCGTTCGAATTTTTGGAGTTGTATACATACACACACACACACACACACACACACACACACACATTTTTTATGGACATTTTTTCTAGATCACTTTTCTGGACGTTTTGGAGAATTCTAAGTGTCCTGACATAAAAATCTCGAAAATTTATGAAAATAAAGCTTCCTCTATGAGGAAGCAAAATTATCAATGAATGAAAAAATTAGATGGGGGGATTAGAATAAATAAAAGAAGCGAACTTACCACCGAAAAGGGCGCTAGGATCGAGTAAGGGGTTAGCCTGGTCGGCCTGGAGTTTTTCGGAGGCGGAGGTGGCCCCTCCTCCCGCCGCCGTTGCCGTAGTCTCACCTCCACCGCCACCCCCGCCACATCCACCTCCGCCCGACGCGGAGTTCTCCTTCTCCATGCCAGTCTCCTGGAAAAAAAGCACATAAGCACATTACTACATTATGTATAATAAATTTACATAAAATATCTGAGAACAGAGGTACCATTATATATCCTCTACAATTTAAAAAATGCAACGAGGGTGTCGTTATCGTTTACAAGCTTTCAAAATGCTTCAGACACCTTTTTTGTGTACTTTTTTCTTAGCATGAGTCTTTTCACCTCATATCTGTACCTCGCTACACTTTTGAATAGACATTCACAATTGCTGTCGAAAAATACAAAATTTATAAACAGAATTTATTTTTTAAACAAATAATTTTTTTTACTTAATGATTAAAAATCCTGCACATCCTTTATTTTAGTTTGGTCAATAACACACTTTTATTTACTTTTAAGAAATTATTTTCTCAACGTAAATGGGACACACTTTTGAATAAATATTCGCCATTGTTGTCGGAAAATACGGAATTTATGAACAGCATTTATTTTTTTAATTAATTTTTAAAAAAATTTCTTCAATAATTAAAAATCCTGCACATCCTTTATTTTAGTTTGATCAATATCGCACTTTTATTTACTTTTAAGAAATTATTTTCTCAACGTAAATGGGACTTGCCCATCAAAGTACCTCACCCCATTTTTTAATAGACATTCGTCATTGTTGTAAAAAAATATAAAATTTATGAACAGAATTTATTTTTTAAATTAATTTTTAAAAAAATCCTGAATATCCTTTATTTTAGTTTGATCAGTTCCGCACTTTTATTTACGTTTAAGAAATTATTTTCTCAACGTAAATATGACTTGCCCACACTTTTGAATAGACATTCGCCGTTGTTGTAAAAAAATATAGAATTTATGAACAGAATTTATTTTTTAAATAAATTTAAAAAAAATCTTCAATAATAAAAAATCCTGAATATCCTTTATTTTAGTTTGATCAGGATCGCACTTTTATTTACTTTTAAGAAATTATTTTCTCAACGTAAATGTGACTTGCCCACACTTTTGAATAGACATTCGCCATTGTTGTAAAAAAATATAAAATTTATGAACAGAATTTATTTTTTAAATACATTTTTAAAAAATCTTCAATAATAAAAAATCCTGCATATCCTTTATTTTAGTTTGATCAATATCGCATTTTTATTTACTTTTAAGAAATTATTTTCTCAACGTAAATGTGACTTGCTCACTTTTAAATGCCCAATTTTAAATAAATTTTTTAAAAATCTTCAATAATAAAAAATCCTGCATATCCTTTATTTTAGTTTGATAAATATCGCACTTTTATTTACATTTAAGAAATAATTTTCTCACCGTAAATCCCATCAAAGTAAAGTACCTCAAGAATAGTAAGTATGTCACATAATTACGACAAATTTATAAACAGTCGAAAAAAAAATGGCATTAATTACAAAAAGTACAATCCCTAAAAATCTAACGAAATATGAAGAAATATTGCAAATTATATCTCTGCCACAGCATCTCCAAAAATATCCCCAATATTTGCATAAAACAGAACATTTTACATTGCCACTAACAGAAATCCAATATCACGAGACGTCATGAAAAACTTAACCGTTTGAAAAATAATATTATCGTTGATATGCATAAAAGCGTGGTGACAGGGTGGAACCGAAATAATTCAGATTATTTGTACGAAGTGAAGGAAAATTCTATAGCGATCCAGATGGCCATCTTTATCCTATTCCCGCTTTTATTGCGGACGAGTTATACGTCGTGTTTACGAGCGCGAAGCGAAAACCTTCGTTGGAGGTGAAAAATTGTGAAATACGTTTGTGCTAAAAAAAAAAGTAGAAAATACTACAAGCGACAGTCATCGACAAGTCACTACAAATATTTTATTTTATGTATCTCTCCCTCGATCTAGATAAATATATATATATATATATAATATATATAATATATATATGATTCCATGTACAGAAAAAAAATAGTATATGTGTTTCGTGCCTGTCTTTCTCCGGTGCTTTAAATAAAGGTCGTCCTCCCCTCCATAATTTCCCCTCCAGCGCTTCAATCAGCTGACTGGCAGCAACATTCCGCTCCCTCTATTGCCGTACGCTCTCACCACTTCGTTCTATCCTCTTCTTATCCAGCAGTTACTTCGTTTTTCTCTCTCGCTCGGTCTGACAGCTGTTGTATAAATATACAGAGCGTTAGGTCAGGTTAGGCTAGGCCTGGGCTAGACAGCTCTTGCATAGGTCGAGAGTACGAGACCTCCCTCGTTCCCTCGTTATTATTATAGCCAGTATACGTCGTCTCCTACGGTCGTTTCCTTCCCGCACTATACAATTTTCGACCCTATACCTTTTTCTTCTTTAGGTTCTTTATCTTTTACTTGTTTCTCATGTTTTGCCTCTTCATTCTTTAATAACCGTATCAATAGCTTCCTTATAGATGAAACTTTGTTTTTTCATGAAAAAAAAAAAATTGTGATTTTTATGTATTACGAAATGTGGTCTAGAAACAATTTCTGTATGTGCACCCAGGAAATAGATCTTGTTAACGGGAATTAGAATCTACGCATCGGAAATAAAATTTCTTAGTTGGTTGCCGACCTACTAGACTTCCATTCGCCTCAAATAAATTTTTTTATTTGTAATTAATATAGTTATTGAATAGTAAATATGAGTCATTCTTCGTCAATTCAGCCACTTTTTTTTCGAACCTTTTTGATTGGCCCCATAATTGGACCATTGTAGTACCACTTGAAAGTACTCTGTCTTAATTTTTTCATATTTTTAAATCCAATATTACGGAACATGAGCTATTTCTTTAAAGTCAATCTACCTTGAAAAATTAAAGTCATAGAAAAAAATTGTTTCAACATAAATGTTGTAGTTTCATGTGAACTTTTCAATGAAATTTTCACTTGTAATATCACAAGAGCTTTGAAATTATCGGATATTTCCTGACAGGTTCGTTGCAAACAAATGAACGAGTCAAGCTTTCTAGGTTAAAAAATCACGAGCGCGTAGCGCGAGTGATTTTTCTGGAAAACCTGACGAGTTTATTTGTTTGCAGGGAACCTGGAGGGAAATATCAAATTAATTTCAAAGCTCGAGTGGTATTCGGGGATTATTTTTTCTATTCAAATTGCGACAAATGGAATTGCACCATGAGACAAAAATTATCATTCCGACAAGGAAATTTCATAATCAGAACAAAAACCTTTTAATTCATGTTTAAAGGATTGCAGTTAAATACACAATTGTTATAGACATTTGTATATTGATTCGAGACTGAGGTTTTCGATTTAATCGTATTAACTGGGACATTTCCCTTTACTTTTCCATCAATAGTTTGCAAGGATTCAACTCCAAACCTACTCATATCAAATAATCCTTTGACTGCCACAATAAAATTCAATCTGTCAGTTTGACAGATGGTTGACGCGGCTAAATGATTTTTTGTTTTATATATATAACCAACACGCGAAATTATCAAAAAATTATCACTTGTAATACCACAAGAGCTTTGAAATTATCGGATATTTCCTGACAGGTTCGTTGCAAACAAATGAACGAGTCAAGTTTTCCAGGTTAAAAAATCACGAGCGCGTAGCGCGAGTGATTTTTCTGGAAAACTTGACGAGTTTATTTGTTTGCAGGGAACCTGGAGGGAAATATCAGATTAATTTCGAAGCTCGAGTGGTATTCGGGGGATTATTTTTTCTATTCAAATTGCGACAAATGGAATTGCACCATGAGACAAAAATTATCATTCTGACAAGGAAATTTCATAATCAGAACAAAAACCTATGTTGCATCCAACACATATTTTCTCTCTGCACAAAATGCAGTGAATTGCGCCCAAATCGATTTTTTACTCTTTTCTGTATTTGCCGGGACATTTTGTTTTATTTTTTTAGCGATGTTCTGAAGCGATTCATCACCAAATCGCTTTTTTGACTCACTCATATTGACGACCGTTAATAGTACCTTGACGTTTTAAAGATTCGCAGAGGTTACAAGTGTCAAAAAAATTATTGTTTATCGCTTAGCAACCGAGCCGGGAAATTTTCGAAAAATTATCGATATAATTTTACCCTAGCTGTACCACGTGATGTTGAATACCGCGCTCTGATTGGTCGAAATTTGGATGGGAAAAATAATCAGTAGTAATACCCCAAGAGCTTCAAAATTATCGGGTATTTCCCGATAACTTCATTGCATACAAACAGGAGTGTCAAGTTCTGCAGGTTAAAAAATCCCGAGCGCTTGCGCGAGGGAATTTTCTGCAAAACTTGACACGCTTTTGGCTGCAAAAATTACAGAATCTTTGCGCCTATCTATTGATAACATAGAAAAATTGTCAGAATGGGAATTTTGCTAAATCATTGTCCACAAGTACAGGTACTCTTAATGTTGTTTGGTACTGAATTTGCCCGAAATCGGAAAAGCGGTTCGGATTTTATAGAGTTTTGAAATTTTCGAAAAATTCAGATTGTTGATCTAACTTTATCAAAACATGAGACAACGAACTTAAATTTTATGCATAAAATCGGTACTATTCTGCGATGATTAGTACATAATTTTGTCAAAATCTGTAATGTGTTTCAAATTTATCAGAATTTTTACTTTAACAAAAAATTATTACTGTATTTAATTACGAAAAATTATTACGGTATTGTAATTATCTAGTAAAATTTTTTGACAGTGTATCTTTCACGGAGCTTTGGTTTATTTTTGTTTTAATTGAGCTTTTATTTTCCATTTTAGATTCTAAATTTAGCTTATGACAAAAATTAGTACGTTTTTGCGAGATCAGCATCTGAAATGTTTTCTATTTTTATTTTTTTTCGCGACAAAAAAGCTTGGTTAAATATTCGCCAGCCGATTAATTGGTTAAACCAACCAAATTGTTGATCCAACTAATTAATACGCCGCATTTAACCAAGCGCTTGGTTATTTCAACCAAGCTCTTTTTTCCATGCTTCAAAGCCTGACCGAAAAATCCAACCGGAAATTATAACCACTCACTATGAGGTTGATAAAAAAAAACGCTTTATTATTTTTTTTTATCGAGCCTTTAATCGAGATTTATTGTACTTGCCGTAAAAACACGTTTAGCCAAATGGGCCATTCTCAAATAACTTTTTTACTACAGCGAATTTTTTGTTGTGAAAAAAAAAATCGCAATACTAAAGAAAAACCACAAATTGTTGGCCATTTATAAAATTTTCGTGGCAATTTGAAAAAAAAAAAATATTAAACACTAATGTCAAATTAATGTTGATAGTTACAAAAATTAATTTGAGAACGCAGATTTTTAGTGACAACAAACGAAAACTCGATGAGTAGGTCAACCGAAAAATAAAGAGTTTTTTTTAAACGCCACTTTGCTTTATGTTTTCACGTTACTGTATTTAATATTACTGCGTAAAAATAGTCGCATAAATTAAATCTTCCACGTTCCCTCGTTATTATTATTATAGGCCGTATACGTCGTCTCCTACGGTCGTTTCCTTCCCGTAGTATACAATTTTCGACCCTCCACCTTTTCCTTCTTCTTTATCTTTCACTTGTTTCCGATGTTTTGCTTCGTTCTTTCATAGCTGTCATAAATCAATTTTACTGATTTATGCATTTTATTTCAAGCTTTTAATTCCTCATGGAGTTCATCTTTCATACAGCTTTGTTTTCATTTTTTTATTTCATGTTTTTATGCTACAATAATTAGAATTACTTAAATGCAAAAATAAAATACATTCAAGCAAAATAAACTGGCCTAGAAATACTCAAACAAATAAAAAAAAGGTTATTATTAATTCTTACTTTCTTTTTTACAATTTTTCACATAATTTGATTGCAAATTAATACATTGATTCAAAAATTGAAACACATTTTCATAAATACTGCATTGTTATCAAACAATAATTATTTCTGTTAATTTTCTAAGAATTATATTTAAAAAAAAATTCAGTCTTGCAACAGTGACTATAATTTTATTGTAAATATTTATCTCCCACATTTCATTTTCTCAAATTCATCATCAATTAATAATGACACTGACATTGACTGTCTCAAAAATTAAGCTAGCTTGCGAAAATTTTCTACACAACCAAATCAATTGAATAAAAAGCAAGCCAATCAATTCCTCATAGAAATGGCTGTGTAAAAAATAAAAAAAACAATCATTTTGTTTATTCATTATTTTCTTACAATTTTTCACATAATTTAATTGCCAATTTATACAATAATTTTATTTTTATTAATTTTCCAAAAATATATTTAAAAAATATATGTTGTATATAATCTTATTGCAAATATTTATCTCATCGCACATTTCGATGAGAAAATCAAATTCCACTTCGTTTTCTCAAATTTAAACTTCCATTACGCTAGAAGACAGCCATTTGTCAGTCTCTCCAATACAAGAAATCGGTACACGTCATCACCAATTATTAATGACACTGACACTGACATTCTCAAAAATTAAGCTAGCGTGCCAAAATTTTTCACACAACCAAATCAATTGAATAAAAAGCAAGTCAATCAATTCCTCATAGAAATGGCTGTGTCAAATTTTTTAAAAACAATCACTTTGCTTATTAATTATTTTCTTCCAATTTTTCACATAATTTAATTGTTAATTTATACAACAGTAATTATTTTTTGTTAATTTTCCAAAAATGTATTAAAAAATAATACAGTCTTGCAACAGTGACTATAATCTTATCGCAAATATTTAAAAATATTTAAAAGAAAATCAAATTCCACTTCGTTTTCTCAAATTTAGTCACCAATTACTAATGACACTGACACTGACATTCTCAAAAAATAAGCTAGCGTGCCAAAATTTTTAACACAACCAAATCAATTGAATAAAAAGCAAGTCAATCAATTCCTCATAGAAATGGCAGTGTAAAATATTTAAACAACAATCACATTGCTTATTAATTATTTTCTTCCAATTTTTCACATAATTCAATTGCCAATTTATACAACAATAATTATTTTTGTTAATTTTCCAAAAAATTTCTTAAAAAAATAATACAGCATTGCAACAGTGACTATAATCTTATCGCAAATATTTATCTCGCACATTTCGATGAGAACATCAAATTCCACTTCGTTTTCTCAAATTTAAGCTTCCATTACGCTGGAAGACAGCCATTTGTCAGTCTCTCCAATACAAGAAATCGGTACACGTCATCACCAATTATTAATGACACTGACACTGACATTCTAAAAAATAAAGCTAGCGTGCCAAAATTTTCCACACAACCAAATCAATTGAATAAAAAGCAAGTCAATAAATTCCTCATAGAAATGGCTGTGTAAAAATGTTTAAAAACGATCATTTTTCTTATTAATTATTTTCTTACAATTTTTCACATAATTTAATTGCCAATTTATATATTTACATATTATTAATGTTTGCCAATTTATATATTTTTAATTTTCCAAAAATGTATTTAAAAAATAATACAGTCTTGCAACAGTGACTATAATCTTATCGCAAATATTTATCCATCGCACTTTTCAATGAGAGAATCGAATTCCACTTCGTTTTCTCAAATTTAAACTTCCATTACGCTGGAAGACAGCCATTTGTCAGTTTCTCCAATACAGGAAATCGGTACACGTCATCATCAATTAATAACACTTGGCATGCGGGATTTCAGTCTCCCCTTTTCCTTCAGTGTCTCCCCTTCTTCGTTTTCTCGGGATTCTCGATTTCTCGCGAATGCAGCACAAGAGGAGCGGGTGTAGTAGTAGATAGGTAGAGTAGAGGTAGGTACGTAGGTAGAAGAGCCTCGCGGCATCGCCCGGTTCCGCAATATCGGGTGGTCCGTCCGTTTCCTTCTATTCGCTTTGCCGAAGCTCTTTCGCTCTGTCCCACACTATCTATCTATCTATCTATCTATGTACATCTCCCTCTCCTTCTATTCTCGCAGTTCGCTCTCGCGTGGAGTTTCATGGCTTTCAGCCGGGCCGAGCTCGTCGAGGTATCCGCCCCTCTGTGAATTCGAGGGAATGAGGAAAGCCTGGAGCGAGTGAGAACGACACCCGAGGCAAAAGCAGAGAGATGCACGGAAAAGCGAGGTACAAGAGCAAAAGAAAAGAGACGGTAAGAGGTGAGGAGGAGGAGGAGGAGGAGGAGGAGGAAGCGGAGGGAAGAGAAGAGAAGGGGGGGGGGGAGGGGGAGAAACGGAAAGAGACGACGCGAGGGTGGAGAAGCAGGCCGTCACGATAGCAAAAGGAAGAGAAAGAAAAACAGGCGAACGAAGCGAGAAAGAAAGAGGAAGTAGAGAAAGATAGATATAGACACTCCTCGTGCGACCATCGATTTCTTACCCGGCATTATGTTCGACGGCCATGAGGCACCAGATTCACGTACATCACATTCTTTCTGTCTCTCGCTCTCTCTCTTATTCTGTCTTTTTTTTTCTCACTCGGGACTCTCGATATCCGCAGTATCCCCTAGACGTCTAGTCGTGGATAATGGATACACTTAATACCATAAGGATCTCCTCGACTTGTCGCTAGTAATAATGGGCCTCGGTAAATGTGGGGGATATGGAAAATATATATATATATTTTTTTTGAGATGTTATTTGCCATAAAAGAAATAGATGCAAAAATATAATAGAATGAAACTAGACAATTAATCGCTTTACTCAGTTTATCATTCCATTTTATGGGAAACTTCTGTTTAGCGAACTGCTATGCTGAGACGGAAATCTCGTATTGGCAGTTGAAATATCAGATTTTAAACTTCTGTAATAAATTTCGAGATAATAAGAATTTTGATATTCAGCCATTTGCTATTTTCATCGTTTGCTTTTTACGCCCATCTTATAACAATGCTATTAAAATAAACGGAAATAAATGCTTGGTTGGAACAACCAAGTGCCTTGGTTATATATGCGCCAGACAATTAATTGGTTAGACCAACCAAGTTATTTGTTAGGCTACCAATTTCTTGGTTGGACTAACCAAGTCACTAAGCGAACCAAGTGACTTGGTTAGACCAACCAAGAAATTTATTATTATTATTTATTATTATTATAATAATTTATTATTATTATGGACTAACCACGTCACTTGGTAAGCTAACCAAGTGACTTGGTTAGACCAACCCAGAAATTTATTATTATTATTATAATTTATTATTATTATGGACTAACCAAGAGACTTGGTTAGACCAACCAAGAAATTGGTAGCCTAACAAATAACTTGGTTGGTCTAACCAATTAATTGTCTGGCGCATATATAACCAAGGCACTTGGTTGTTCCAACCAAGCCTTTTTTTCCGTGTAATACAACCAATAACTTGGTTGGTATAACCAACAATCTGATTGGTCTAACCAAGAAATTGGCTGGCGCGTAAGTTTTGTTTTGCGTGTACCAAATGGCTAAAACAGCGAATTTCATAATGATGGCCATTCTACATATATTTAGACGTACCTTTTTTTTGAAACTCGCTATTTTAGCCATTCGCTATTTTGACCCCAACCGCAAAATTTTCGCAGCAAAAAAAAGATAATCTTTCCCTTTATATTATTACCAGTCGAAAATCGTTATGTCATTTGCTAAATTGTTGACCCTTTGACAGTAATAAGACTTGGCAGGAGTCTCCAATTAAGGTTTCCCTCGATTCCTATTGTCTCATATCGATCACCAGTGAAAGCTCGACCTCCTGTCTTGGCTGGGCAAATTCTTCCCCATCTTCCATCCACCCATCCATCCATCCATCCATCCCTCCATCTCTCTCTCTCCCTCTTTTTCTCCCAATTGTCGTGAATATTTCAACTTAATTTTCCATCCACGTGATGTGATTGCGAATATTTTCTCGTTTCTTTTGCGCAAAATTCATATTCGCTGCAGTGCGAACACACACACACACAATGATGGTCTCTGCATGGTTCTATACCTTTCTTCTGTTCGTTGTCGAGGACAACGAAGAGCGACAGAAAGCTCCCACCTCTCTCTGCAAGCAGGAAGCTAGGTCTAGTACCTGGAAACGGGTAACTCTTTGGTAACTCTCGGGTCTCGCGAGGCAAGGAGATGCGGAGCGTTAGCGTTGTATGGCGCTCTCTTCTGCTCTTCTCTCGCTCTGTCGCGAGATACTGCTGCAGCAGGGAAGAAGAGCATTGGTGCGGCAAGAGGACGTCCAGGACAGGAGAAATAGAGACGAAGCGAGTGAGCAAAAGAGAAAGAGAAAGAGAAAGAGAGAGATAGAGAGATAGATAGAAGTGGTCGGAGGTTGCGGACGAAGCGGAGGTGGTGTGTGCTGGCGGCAGAGAGAAGGACGAAGAGGACGAGGGGAGGAGGAGCAGCAATCAATACAGAACCAGCAGAGCAAAACCATCCCCTGGTTCTCTCTAACCGGCACGAATACGGCTCCTTTCTCTCTCTCTCTCTCTCACTATCTCGTTTTCTCTCTCTTGCCTCGTTATATATATCTAGGCGCAGCAGCAGCAGCAGCAGCAGCAGCAGCACCACCAGCAGCAGACGTTAACGGTGTGCCCTCCTACGCGAATTCTACAATAACGCGAACGAGCCGAGTACTCTCAACGCGTATTCTACGAGAAGGAACGAGCGGCGAGTATAAAGGAGGAGAAGAGGGAGAGGAGGGATGCTGTGCTGGCATGTATATAAACAGCTCGCTCGAAACCCTAGGGAAAATTGTTTTGTGTACTTGTAATTCAATCAATAATCGAGAAAGTGCTCGAAAATTAAGTTTGAGTGATTTTTTAAATTAAGTTAATGATGCGTCTAAAGGAGAAAAAAGGCTTGGTTAAATATGCGGCAGTCGATTAAAAGGAGTGAGGGTCAAAATAGCGAATTTTTTAAATAAGGAATTTCTGAATCTAGAATGGCCATCATTATGAAATTTGCTATTACAGCCATTCGCTATTTTGATCATTCGTTATTTTAACTCCCTATCTTATTAAAATGCAATGAAAATGGCGAATGGTCTAAATAGCGAATGGCTAAAATAGCGAATTTCATAATTATGGCGTTTCTATATTTAGAAATTTCTTATTTTGAAATCCGTTATTTTAAACTTTCGCTATTTTGACTCCCCACTCATTAAAAGTTGTTGGTTATACGCTAACTAATAACTTGATTGTTCTAAACAATTAATCAAGCCTTTTCTTCACGCAAAAAAAATTGATGGTGAATTCAACTATACACATGTTTCCCTGAGACGACCACTATGTTTTGATGGTTGCTGTAACTAGCAACTAAATTACGACACGTTTCATTATTTAAATAGTAGAACTCACTATAGTGATTTTTCAAATTAAGTTAATGATGCGTGTAAAGGGAAAAAAAAAACTTGGTCAAATATGCGCCAACCGATTTAAAGTTGTTGGTTACGCTAACTAATAACTTGGTTATTCTAAACAATTAATGAAGCCTTTTTTCCGTGTAGGGTGATCTGACCATTGAATGGACGGTTAAGCAGACGACCAATGAATGGACGTTTTTTTAGTGCATGTTCTCTTATTGACAGCGTGCAGTCAATGGTTGCGTCCATTCAATGGTGGGTTTATCCTACCTAAAGTTTTAGATTTACTTCTGGCACACTGAGAAAAATGAGTGGGTTGGGGATGCTGTGCTGGCATGTATATAAACAGTTTGCTTGAAACCCTAGGGAAAATTGTTTTGTGTACTTGAAATTCAATTTATAATAGAGAAAGTGCTCGAAAATTAAGTTTGAGTGATTTTTTAAATTAAGTTAATGATGAGAGTAAAGGAAAAGAAAGGCTTGGTTAAATATGCGTCAATCGATTTAACGTTGTTGGTTACGCTAACCAGTAACTTGGTTGTTCTAAACAATTAATCGGCTGGTGCATATTTAACCAAGCATTTTTTTTCATGCAGGGTGAACCGACCATTGAATCGATGGTTAAGCTGACGACCAATGAATGGACATTTTTTTTGTGCACGTTCTCTTATTGACAGCGTGCAGTCAATGGTCGCGTCCATTCAATGGTGGGTTGACCCTACCTAAAGTCATAGATTTACTCCTGCACGGAGAAAAAAGGTTAGTTGGGACAACTTTGATTTTATGAGTTAGCTATAAACGAGTTGGTAGAACGATTTATTTAGTGACTATTACCATTTTGTGAGTTGAGACAACGAATAAGTGGTTGTCCCAACTCACAAATGCGTGGTTAAATGGACTAACGAAAAGTGACAATTTCTCTGAGTGTAGAGAACCCTACACCGAGAGAAAAGATTTCATTGACGCCAACGAAATGGGGGGATTGATTTTTTTTTCATTGATTTCAATGGAATAGTGCTTTTGAATTTCAAAGAGAACATTTCATTGCCTGTAAATAAACATTTACTTAGTGAGCATATAATAAAGAAACAGTTTCATTGTTTTAAAGAGACGTTTTCATTGGTTCAAAGAAACGTTTTCATTGATTTCTCTCTGGCACCTAACCTCACTTTTTTATTTTCCGGTTCTCCCGAACGAACGGCTTCGAGTTTCGAGGACCCAGAAGCTTAGCCTATTTCTGCCGTACTTTCTTACATACTCACAAAATTTGAGCTTTATCCGCCGCGTACTTCAGGAAAAAATAGGTATCGAAATCTTGAGATGGTAAGAAGAAGGTTTCATTGAATCAGAGACGATATCTTTGAAATCAATGAAAAAGGTTCATTAGTTTAAAGAAATGTTTCTTCCAACCAATGTCACTACTTTTCATTGAGTTTGAGATCATTCAAAGAAAAGATAGTATTGAATTTCAAGTATTCCATTTCATTGGCAAAGATTTTCGTGAATCAATGAAACTTTTTCTCTCGCTGTACTTTGAGATCCCAATGGAATTGTCTTTTTATTATTTTTCATATTTTCCACAAGTGTATTCAGGTTACGTGACACTTGAGGTAAACCGTTTAAAAGAACTGTAATAAATTGAATTTGTTACGTATACTTACAATTAGTTACGTGGCCTTAGCTCATAGTAGATCCTGGCACCACGAAGCCCCATCACACCTGTAACACAAGAAATGAGATACTCGATAAGTATGAGACGTTTAATGAACGTTTTCTCTCCGACGATCAGGACAGAGAAAGTTGTGAAGGTATTTTTCACACGGGCGTTATAAAGCATTGAGTATAAATGACCAGAGGACAGAGATGGAGCAAAGAAAGAGAGAGAAAGAAAGAGAAAAAAACTTCTTGAGAGTTTCGGACTAACGAGTGGCCGACCTTCGACGACGATTCGAACGAGCGAATGCGAAGTACCGAAGCGTATATATGGGGCATTCCATTCCGATTTGACCTGAGTCTGACCCTCGACCTCCCCGATTTGGCTCATAATTTTTTGTAAGATTGGTTAGACCCTCAAATGCACGAGATTTTATTTTTTTATTTTTTCTATGCAAATCTTTTTTTAAATATTTTTTTAAAGTGACATATTGAATGCCATAATTTAATAATCTTAAAAAATTCTGAAAAATACTTTGTTGAATATAAAAATTTTCTAGCTTATAGAGAAAGTGGGAAATATTTTTCTTCTTATAGTTTTTAAGCTTTTTTGATTTAAAAAAATAATGAAAAAATAGAAAAAAAATTAATCCACTACAGGCGATTGGTCAAATGTTTATTTATGGAATCTCGGATTTTTTAGAATTTTTTTTCAGATTTTTAGGAACTTGTCATATTTTTCTGAACTAAAACTATTCCAGCACCAGCATGCCATACTTTAAAAATCTCAAAAATACTTTGTTATATCTCAACATTTTCTAGCTTAGAGCCAAAGTGTGGAAGATTTTTCTTCACATATTTTTTCAACTTTTTTTATTTAAAAAAAATCAAGGAATCGGGATGGAATGCCCCATATGCACCTTCGTCGGATATCTGGGTCGATCGCTTGCGTGCGCTCGAGTTTCGTCGTTGTAATCGTCTTTCTCTCTCTCTCTCTCTCTCTCCTTATGTCCTATAAGCTATATCACACGACTCAACGACTGCAAGTCGCGTCGCTAACACTGCAATTAACGAGTGCGACGATTCCTCGATAAGTCGACGATTCGTCATCATTTTTACTGGTCTTGCGAACCTATGACGTTTACGGGCTTCCCCCGCGATATCCAACCGGTTTTAACGATGAAAAATCGTGAGATTGAGAGTAAAAGACATACACGAGATTCTCAGTAAAATCGATATGCCGTTTACGTCGTTTGATGGAAATTAACAACGAATTGCCGAGCCATCGTTAAAAAATGTTTTGCTTTCGTTGGATTATAAGAAATTTCTGTAATTAATTGGCTCGTTGAGAACTTATTTAATTCTAAAATCATGGTGGTGATCTTATTTACAATTTTAGGCACGAAAGGGTAATTTAAATTTTGTGATTAATATTTAGTAATTGCAATTATTGCGCTATTAGGTAATTGCTAATAGCGCAATAATTACAATGACTATACAATGACAAAACATAAAAATGTATCGTAAAATTTCCATCGTATCTCATGTTTTCTCAACTGCAATTGTGTTAAATGCTTTAACTTTTCAAACAATTATTTAGTAAAATCACAGCAAGAAGTTGTTTTCATGTAAATTGAAAAATGATGTGTGTGTGTGATGAACAGCTTGTGCGTAAAAATTTGAAAATGCATAGTTACTTATAAGGTGATCTTAACGCAATTAGTGCAATGATTTAGGATATTCCATAGGTCCTGTAGGTGAACACGCAATATTTAAAAATTGTGGAAAACTTAAGAACTTTGCTTAAGATAATATTGAAAAGCATATGCAAGACAGACGACAGTAAAAAATCCTTCCATCGAGTACCAACAATATAGTGAGTTGGGCATTTTCATATGCAATAGGATTTGGATGATATTGAATTTCCAAAATCAATTCTTTTTACCTGACTCCCTCCCTACCTAGTGTTTACTACACCGAGAGAAAAGATTTCATTGACGCCAAAGAAATGGGTGTATTGGCTTTTTTTTCATTGATTTCAACGAAATGTTTCTTTGATTTCAATGAAATAGTGCATTTGAATTTCAAAGAGAACATTTCATTGCCTGTAAATAAAGATTTACTTAGTGAGCATATAATAAAGAAACCGTTTCATTGTTTTAAAGAGACGTTTTCATTGGTTCAAAGAAACGTTTTCATTGATCTCTCTCTCGCACCTAACCTCACTTTTTAGTTTTCCGGTTCTCCCGAACGAACGGCTTCGAGTTTCGAGGAGCCAGTAGCTTAGCCTATTTCTGCCGTACTTCCTTACATACTCACAAAATTTGAGCTTTATCTGCCGCGTACTTCAGGAAAAAATAGGTTTCGAAATTTTGAGGTGGTAAGAAGAAGGTTTCATTGAATCAGAGACGATATCTTTGAAATCAATGAAAAAGGTTTATTGGTTTAAAGAAATGTTTCTTCGAATCAATGTCACTACTTTTCATTGAGTTTGAGATCATTCAAAGAAAATATAGTATTGAAATTCAAGTATTTCATTTCATTGGCTAAGAGTTCATTGACGCCAAAGAAATGGGTGGATTGGCTTTTTTTCATTGATTTCAACGAAATATTTCTTTGATTTCAATGAAATAGTGCATTTGAATTTCAAAGAGAACATTTCATTGCCTGTAAATAAAGATTTACTTAGTGAGCATATAATAAAGAAACCGTTTCATTATTTTAAAGAGACGTTTTCATTGGTTCAAAGAAACGTTTTCATTGATCTCTCTCTCGCACCTAACCTCACTTTTTAGTTTTCCGGTTCTCCCGAACGAACGGCTTCGAGTTTCGAGGAGCCAGTATCTTAGCCTGTTTCTGCCGTACTTACTTACATACTCACAAAATATGAGCTTTATCTGCCGCGTACTTCAGGAAAAAATAGGTTTCGAAATTTTGAGGTGGTAAGAAGAAGGTTTCATTGAATCAGAGACGATATCTTTGAAATCAATGAAAAAGGTTCATTGGGTTAAAGAAATGTTTCTTCGAATCAATGTCACTACTTTTCATTGAGTTTGAGATCATTCAAAGAGAATATAGTATTGAAATTCAAGTATTTCATTTCATTGGCTAAGATTTCCGTGAATCAATGAAACTTTTTCTCTCGGTGTACGCGTTACTTCCGAATCCTGCGAAACTTTCGCTGTTATAGAGCGGCATGTAACCAGAAATAGCGCAAGATACTGGCAGCGTAAAATAAGAAATAAGTCGCGAAGATATAGTTATGGGACAGTGGTAAGAAGGTAATAGGGAACGAGGTCGGGCAGCGTCGAAGAACGGCTCAGTGGGAGAGCTCTGGAGAGCTCTAGACCAGAGAGAGTGAGAAATACACACATATACACACATACTCAAGAGTTTCATATGGGAGAGAGGGTTTGAAGCAACGTCACAGAGGAAGTGGGCAGTGTATGGTACAGTACATAGAATCGAAGGCATGTATGCATCGACTATAGCGGAAGGGGAGGTTATAGGGTGGGGAGAGGGTGCAGACCGTGTAGTCGTCGAGATTGAAACGAGAGGTATAGAACGGCATATATATATATATATATATATATATAGATATACGGATCATTCCATACCAAATGGTCCACCCAAATTTCCCATGTTTGCAAAAAGTGTTCATAATTTTTTCAAGATTTCTTTAGAGTATCACGAACATCCATAAATTATTTCAGAATTTTAGCACCTATGGTTTACACAAAATTTAATAACGATTTTTTTTTTCATTTTTTTTTTCCAATTCGCTGTATATTCAAAATTATTGATCGTACAAAAAATTTGTTCGTGTATGGAATTTACGTTTTTGAATGGAGTTTTTTATTTTTTAAATTTCCATAGTCGCACGAAAGAAATTAGCACCATTTTTTGACATAATAACGTTTTTTTTCGTTGAGTCAGAACATTTCGATTTTTCTAAAAATTTCACAGAATTTCTATTATTATGCTTACAGACTACAGAAAAATTTGGCGTGATGGCAAATGAATGGCCCACTTGGTATGGAATGACCTTATATATATACATTTTCAAAAATCTGAAAAAATTGTAAAATTCATTTTTTCGAAAATAAAATTTTTTGCTTATTAAGCCGAAGGGGGCCTACGATTCCATCAATTTTTTTCTCGTCCTTGTTTCAACAAAAAAAAAATTGAAAAATTAGAAAAAAAACAGTAACTTTTCGATGAGCAGTAGCTAGAAAGTTTAAGTACCTTAATAGTTCCAATTTTTTCCATTTCTTTTTTTTTCAAGTCCGAAATCGATGGAATCGTCGACCGACTTCGGCCCGCGACAAAAAAAAATTTCCTTCCCGAAAAAAGATATTCCCCAATATATTCATATATTTACACCGTGTCTTTTAATAATTTCTTTAAACAAATGGTAGATAATAAAAAAAATGTAAAAAAAAGTAAAAAAATTAATTTCTCCTTTTTGAAGTTATGTCAATCGTATAAAAAAATTGCGGAACCAAAAGGAAAGAGTCAAGGGTCAGATGAGGGTCGAAACGAGGTGGAATGCCTCGTATATGGTGGTTAGAGAGACAGAGAGAGAAAACGAAACGAGGCGAAGGTACGAGAGGAGCCTACGAGTCGCGTATCTCGAGTTTTCCTCAGAGCGACAGATCGATAGTGCTGCTCTAACGCTACTGAGAATCCTGTGCTTGGTCTGCCGGTGCCCTGCTCTAGGCTATACCGGCTGGTTGCGCTCTGACTCGGACTGGCGAGTCTCGTTCACGTTGTGTCCCCTCGAGGTACGTTCTGGTACAGTGTAGATGTACTACTACTGCAATGTATTCCTAGGGCTGTGCACAACATACGTGTGTGCAGAGCTATCGCACGATTGACGAACGTGCATGGCGTTGGCAACACGACGTAACTATACATACATATAACGCTTTATAGGACGTAAGCAGCACTATAGAGACCTATGTGTGCTGGTTATAACCGAGGTTTCTATAGTTTGACCATTCCCGCTATGTTTCTACTCTGGTGCTTCTGTACTGCACCAGTGGAATACATATATATACACACATATATATATATATATATATATATATATATATATATCGACGAGCGACTCTGTAATCGTGTAACAGTAGATGAACATCAGTCAGTATTCTGCATTGCAGCTCAATCCAATGAGTATCTCTCTCTCTCAGTGCTTCAGGCGGAATTGAACCAAAATTGTTATCAGATAATACAGAATATCCATGAGGATTCACCAGCTACGTGGGACGCGATTTAATATTAATTTATTACAAATGTTAATATACGGGTATTTAGTTGGGAAATTTTGACAATTAATTTAGTACATTTAATGCGAGACAGGTTGTATTATTATCAGTAGATTTTATGAAATTTTGGAGAGATTTATCATATTTATTTGTAACTGTGATTGGGGATGTGTTGATTAATTATCGGTTACTTTGTGAAAAGATTACTTATTTTTTAATTTTTTTAATAATGTTTATATTGTAATTGGTTTGCATTGAATTTATCAAATTAGGTGCTGGGAATTTATTTACGAATTTTGAATAGTATTTATAAAAATTTGATCTGAGGGTAATTGTGTTTTTTTATTTCTAGATGCAGCAGACGAGTCGATGGGGTTATCGGCAAAAGATACCGGAAGTTTGTTTCAATGTTTACAATTTTTTGAAAATTTAATTCGCCTCTTAACGAGTGAATTAACGTAGCTCAGTGAATTTCACGAGTACATAAAATAAAATGTAAGGGGAGAGCTTGGTTAGTGGATTCAATTACGTTTGCAACGTGGATATTTGAAGCCTTTGACTCTTGCAATTACTAGTATACCTTTGGGGGTGAAAACCTTCAAATGCTTGGGGATTAAATTTCACTCAAAACGGTTCAAATGTTTAGTACAACTCATTGCTAACAATAGCATGTATATGACAAGAATTCTTTATACATTTTTATTATTTCATTGAATAGTATTTAATATTTGTTCGACAAACAATTGTTACGTCTTTATGATTGAATTATACATTATGAAATTATTAACCAATTTCGTTAAAGGAAGGGATTGAATCGAGTGTTATTTTATTTATATTGTTTGTTTTTTTGTTTCTGCATACTTTTAAAAAAATATTTCCTACTACTTCGCAAAAAAAAACAGTCCTCCATTACTTTCGCCATGAATTAACAGTACTTCTCCATTTTTTTAATAAGATTACCATGAAATTGTGTAGGGAAATAATATTTTTGCCTCTATTCAAAAGTTTACACATCATATTACAATCACTGCAAGTTATTATTATAAAAACATAATTACAATGCCAATTGTACCGTCACTTTTATTTCTACAATAATTAAGGATTTACAACTCTGATAACTATACACCGAGTGTTTTATTTTATTATATAATTATTATTATATGTATTATTTTAACACATTTAAAAAAAATTCGTACAAAATGACTGATTTTCGCGCGTCTAAAGTATTTTCTCCCCTTAATTCTCTCAATTTACATTGAATGTCACGCGGGATCATACTATACTACGAAAGAACTACCTTAAAGCCATACACACACATATTAATATACATGTATACACGAAGAGAAAAGTCTGTGTGTAGCTACGCGGGTTTCTGTTGTTAATTACTATAACTGCGGTGACACAAGGGCTTTATCAAAGTTGTTCCTATACACGTAGAAACCTTCACAATGTGTATTGTAATCTTTCCGATTTTGCTTTAGTACCATTCTCATTACTCCTATATTAATGTTTCCAACCGAAATTTTACTTATACGTATACGTATGACAGTATTCCCTTTTTGTATAGGAACACTTAGAAAATTTTTCGTACTGTTTTCAATATGATACAGGAATTAATTATGGAAGGATTTTCTGTGCGTTCCCTTAAATACATTTAAGGAAAGGGAAATGTATTTAATATGCTTTGCAAGTTAGTGTATACAAAATGTGAACATTTTTAAAGACGTCATCACATTTTGTAATTCAATTTTGTTTCTCTGACTGTTGTGTTGAAACTGCAACACGCTAGCCAAAGTAGGTCGATAAGTCAGAGTTGTAACTTATCATATGGCAACTCGACCAAAAATACAAATATTGGGCAGCTTCACTGCCATGTCTTCGATGTCCCACGAAAGACACTTTTGGGCGAAAAGACTGCTCTTTATATGCACCGCCGTAGATCTTTTCGTTTACGAGAAAAGTCGTGGTTATTCGCCATCTAGCGGCTGAAAACTCACTAAATGTTCTCTGGGTTTGTATACTATATAAATATGACAAGTCAATGTTTCTTATGGTGTATAGTAATTACAACATTTCTTATACACTGTAGATTCACAGTTCTACTTATTTGTGATGTCGCTAGATGGCGAATTCGTGTACCGATTCTCGTAAATGGAAGTGACTACGGAGGCGCATATAAGCGGGGAGGTTTCATGCCGATTCGTCCTGTGGCATTATACCGCAGGGCAATATATCGATTTTTTGTCGCTCTCTTCGGGTCGTTCTACAATAGTAACGACCCAGCGCTTTTGAAGAAAAGAAAGACTTAAAAAAACCCTCAAACAACAAACGTATGCTGTTAGGAAAATTTTACATATGTAGTGGATGAATAAATTCGCGACGTCATCATTAACCATGTTCTTATTTGCGAATCTAAAAAATCCCTACATGTTGATAATCCCAAAGCAGAATAGGAAATTAATACTAATCGACGGTAATAAGTCCCATGTAAATGAAGATTACTCCAATGTTTTCAGCTTTCAAAAAGATACAGATACAACGGATTACTATACTGTTAAGGAATAAGTCATTGTTGTAATCAAGCAAATTTGGGACGATTACTATACACGGAGAAAAATGCTTGGTTGGGCTTACTAAGATATTGGTTAAAAATTTTACCAAGAACAATTTGGTAGGCTCAACCAAGTTATTGATTATGCGTACTAAATACTTGATTGTCTTACCAAATGCTTGGTTATGTTAGCTAATAACTTGGTTATGTTAGTCAATAACTTGGTTGTGCCCACCAAGTTTTTTTGATAACGTTTTTCACCAATTTTTTGGTAATTCTAACCAAGCTTTTTTCTGAGTGTACGTATCGTAAGCTGTAAGTTGTTTATATGAGCTTTTACAATAGAGCCCATGTGTCACCGCCGTACAATATTTTCTGCGAGTGGCAGCTATATTCGCGGATCCATTTCTCTCCGTGCAGCCATACACCGAGTGTACAAACCCCCGAGGCATTTCGGAGGTTTACACCGAGTGCGTGCGAGCCTGAAGAAGCTTAAGGGGGCGAGAGAATGAGAAAGCAGTGCGGAGACCAGTGCACGTAATATGCGAGGGGCAAACGCGCCAAGAGAACGATACTTCCCAGCGCCTCCTATGGCTGAGTCTCGCTCCTGCTGCTTTTTCGTTACCGCTCTCGACGCTTGGCTCGTTCGTCGTTCGACATCATCGACTAACTACCTACCGCGCGCGTTAGTACGATGCGAAAGGAAGAGGGACGTTCCACCGCCAAGGAAAGGAAACCTCACGCTGAGCAGCCCCATCATACCATCGAAACCGGTAATCGCCGACTCTCTCTCTGCTATGAGCAACGAAAGATCAAAAACGCAGCAGAACGAACGGTGAGTAAAAGAGCGAGAAACGCACCACAGCGTTGATGGTATATATACGTTAGGCTGAAGATTTAGAGCGAGCGAATGGGGCGAAGAGATGTACCTATATATTGCGGAGAAGCAGCTACTGCGAAAGAAAAAAAGAAAAACAAAAAAAACAACCGAAGCTAAGGAACCCGAGAGATATATTTTACTGTGAAGGAATGACGAGGGATGCGAAGATCTTGAGAGGCTTGCAAAATAGCTATGGGAACGAGATCGTTACGCAGCTTGTTCGACATAGTCTGCTAAATGAGATCTGCGTTAATAAGTGTATAGGAATTTTATAGGTTTGTACTACGCGAATAAGTACTATATATTATGTAAAATGTTGGAACGGTTAATCGTTAGTTTCTGATTATATTGATAAAGAAATCGGGTTGGAAATTTTAATGGACGTTGTAAATTTTCCAGTATTTTTCAACGAATTTTTGTTTCTTTATTTTATTATTTGGGATTTATATCTTGTTTAAATATCGGTCGATATTTATTTTGTTAAAAATAAAAATATATTCATTGGAAAGGTAATGGATAATGAAGAAAAATGGTCCATTACTTTTATCGCCATTTTCTAATAAATTATTTTGGGATATTAGAAAAAGTTCATATGTGTCTTACTTGTTATTCCACGATATTATAATGAAATAGTTAATATTGTAAAGCTATTTGTAGAATAAACAAACAAATGAAGAGAGGTGAAATGTAATCGAAAAGTTACAGCTCTAATTTACATATATACGAGCGAGTTATTGATGTGGTTTGAGCTGTCGAGACTCAAGTAACAAAATTATATACACCGAGAGAAAAAGTTTCATTGATTCACGGAAATCTTTGCCGATGAAATGAAATACTTGATTTTGAATACTATCTTTTCTTTGAACGATCTCAAAATCAATGAAAATTAGTGACATTGATTCGAAGAAACATTTCTTTAAACCAATGAACCTTTTTCATTGATTTCAAAGATGTCGTCTCTGATTCAATGAAACCTTCTTCTTACCAGCTCAAAATTTCGAAACCTAATTTTTCCTGAAGTACGCGGCAGATAAAGCTCAAATTTTGTGAGTATGTAAGGAAGTATGGCAGAAATAGGCTGAGCTTCTGGCTTCTCGAAACTCGAAGCCGTTCGTTCGGGAGAACCGGAAAACAAAAAAAGTGAGGTTATGTGCGAAAGAGAGATCAATGAAAATGTTTCTTTGAACCAATGAAAACGTCTATTTAAAACAATGAAACTGTTTCTTTATTATATACTCACTAAGTAAATCTTTATTTACAGCCAATGAAATGTTCTCTTTGAAATTCAAATGCACTATTTCATTGAAATCAAAGAAATATTTCGTTGAAATCAATGAGAAAAAAATCAATCCACCCATTTCTTTGGCGTCAATGAAATCTTTTCTCTCGGCGTATACTCCAACATATGCAATTTATTTATATAGAAGACCAATTGTGAAGTTGAGTTCATCCCGACTAATTCTATCTGCGTCTGCGACTTAAATCGTATAAACGTGAAGAACTTAAAAAAGATGGATTTAGCGATGACAAAAAATAAAAATAAAATACTTTCCCACATGCACATATTAAATGACATTGTAGACGAAACCAATGAATTACCATAGAGAATTTCACATAAATTTACAACTAAAACTAAGTTTCAGTAACCCAGTTGAACGACGAAAATACTTTTCATCGGATTTCCGCGAGTTTCATGTTTTCGGTAATTGTGTTAATAACTACTCACGACAAAAGTTTAGCCGGGTTTTTTTTTTCAGCTGAGTTGCCCGAAATACGTAAGGAGTTCATAGCTGTCGAAGAGGGTCTATCCATTCTCAAAATAAATCGCACTAGAACTCTACTACACGCGTCATTACTCTTCCGTTCGGGTTCCGACCTCTTGAATAAATAAGTCCGAAGGAACGCCGCCGCTTCCGATAGAGAACGATCGATATCAGCCGCGTATGTCACGAGGAACATCGTCTGACGCGTTTCCAACGGTCAGCGACGGTGATAACATTAACGCACCTTACATTTCACACACCCAAAGGGCAAAAAATTATATATAGTCCGACATATGGAATTGAACATATATAGTCTGTATAAACTTTGTATATAATCTCCATGCAATTTATATTTGAAACTATATACTTTTTTATATTATATACATATATTATATGTAATTATAAAGTTTCAAATTTATATTTGAAACTATATACTTTTTCAATTTACTCTATAATTATATATATATATATTATATGTAATTATAAAGTTATATATAATTTTTTTACATGGTAATTTACAATCGCGTCTACGAGAAGCTATTATTTTGTTATGAATATTCACAAAAGTAGAATGAATCATTAAAAAAAAAATTAACACCTCTAAACGAAAGATTTTAATTAAATATTTATTACGTACAACTTATTTAATTTATTTATTTATAATTAATCGAATAATTATTATTTATTTATAAATCTAGGAAAATGAGACTCAGAAAATTTAGTCCCTGGAAAATTGGACACATGAATTTTCTGCATTTTTTATGTCATATTTTTGTTTATCTTTTTGGAAGATCAATTTTTCGGGAGGTTATTTTTGAGGGGATTAATTTTTGTGTTACCATTTAGAATATAATGAATTAATAAAATAGATTTTTGTAAATTTTAATGTAGATTGTTTTAATTTGTATTTACTTTCAGTATAGAATATTCGAAATATGGAGCTTGAGTTTAATGTTAAGGAAGTAAAAAATATCGGTGTAGTAATAATAATGTAAATGACTGAAAAGTCACGTGTTTTGCTTGTGCACGCGAAGGAACAATGTCGTCGACTCGGTTCTACCGTTCTACAGTCCCCGGCGGTGGAAAGAGCCGAGGGTATCGTTCATCGTTCGCGTTAAGGTAGTTGAGCAGCAAACACCTAGTAACATGACTGTACTTTCTTTTGTTTTTATTCCGAACGTATTTTTTTCCGCATCGTCTGAGACAAATAAATGAGTCTTGACCATATCGTTTAAAAGGTAATTAGGGTCAACGATGGCGACTTCAACATTAGCCTTATAGCAAAGAGATCCAAGCACACAACAAATAATCGAAAGTAAATTCTATGTAAAAACTATGAGGGCATAAAAATTATATTTACAAGCGATTTATTTGAAATAATGAAATAAATTATACTCTATTGAAATTAGATTCTATTATGCTGGCTATTTAATATTATATTTATTTAATGGACGGCTTAATAGAATTTGATTTCGATCAAATGGAATTTATTTCACTAAAATAAATCGTATTTATTTCAAATAAAATTTATTTGAATCAAATAAAATTTGATTCATTTCAAATAAAATTTGATTCATTTCAAATAAAATTTCAAATAAGATTTGATACATTTCAAATAAAATTTGATTCATTTCAAATATATTTAAAATTTGCAGGACAAATAAGATAACAACAATTGGCTCGAGATATAAATCGCATTTCGAGATGAGAGTTCATGAACTTTTTCGAAGAAATTACTCTAATGAGCAGCATGCAAAAAATTATGCAACGTGATTAAGCGCACAGTTTTTACGTTAATTAAAGTTAAAATTAAACTTTTGTTCTATTCTATCTCTTTAGCTCTCGCTGGATTTCCTAAAAGATAACATAATTCTACTTCTGTAAATACGATTGTGAATTTACGCTGTTTCGAGGAGATTACATTCAGAATTTTATTAAAGGTAATTAATTATATCACATTTATCACATTCGTTAATGTGCAACGATGCTTTACTACAAGAAATTTTCATGTTTTTCTCATACGAAAAGTACTAAAAGTACTTTTAGTACTTTTCGTACGCTGAACATCTTTTAGTACTTTTAAAATTTATCCCAATTTTTGACAAAATAAAGTAACAATATTTTTTGACAAATTAGAGTAACAATATTTTTCAACAAAATAAAGTAACAATATTTTTTGACAAAATAAAGTGAAAATATTTTTTGACAAATTAGAGTAACAATATTTTTTGACAAAATAAAGTAACAATATTTTTTCACAAAATAAAGTAACAATATTTTTCGACAAAATAAAGTAACAATATTTTTGCACAAATATAAAGTAACAATATTTTTTGAAAAACTAGAGTAACAATATTTTTTGATAAAATAAAGTAACAATATTTTTTGACAAAATAGAGTAACAATATTTTTTGACAAAATAAAGTAACAATATTTTTTGACAAAATAAAGTAACAATATTTTTTCACAAAATAAAGTAACAATATTTTTTCACATAATAAAGTAACAATATTTTTTGATAAAATAAAGTAACAATATTTTTTCACAAATTAAAATAACAATATTTTTTCACAAATTAAAATAACAATATTTTTTCACAAAATAAAGTAACGATATTTTTTCACAAAATAAAGTAACAATATTTTTTGATAAAATAAAGTAACAATATTTTTTGATAAAATAAAGTAACAATATTTTTTGATAAAATAAAGTAACAATATTTTTTGATAAAATAAAGTAACAATATTTTTTGACAAAATAAAGTAACAATATTTTTGCACAAAATAAAGTAACAATATTTTTTGCCAAAATAAAGTAACAATATTTTTTGACAAAATAAAGTAACAATATTTTTTGACAAAATAGAGTAACAATATTTTTTGACAAAAAAAAGTAACAATATTTTTTTGTTGCGACAGACAATTCCGATTTTTCTCAAAATTTCACAGTATTTCCATTATTATGCTTAGAAATTACAGAAAAATTGGCATGATGGCAAATGAATGGCCCACTTAGTATGGAATGACCTATATAGTCTCAAAGAAATTCTCGATCCCTCGACATAGAAGAGAGACCTTCGGCACCCAAGACACGCTCGTGGGTGTCTTTGCAACAACTTCAGGAACGTTGGAACGCTCGACTGCCTCGGAATAGTTACGGGTGGATATAGAAATGCCAGGAGCAGCTCAGGATAGCGTAGAAATACACGAACACGAGCATAGCACCACAAGTGATATTGTATATAGTATAAGCACCGGTGTAGGTGGTCACGAGGCCGTAACGAGCCGTCAGAGCGAGTCGTCGACGGGTCTTCGGGTAACAAACGAGAGAACGAAAAAAAAAATGATGTAGGTACGTGAAACGTGAAGGAAAACAAAAGAGAAAGAGCGAGATGGAAATGAGAATTGTCGCTTCCGCTAGACACTTTTCTTATACGCTTCACGAATAATAATAACATTATCTGAAACGTGTAACAGGTATTTGCTGCAATATTAACTGATAGCATTGGCTCACTGAATAATTCATCAACGCAATATTTGACTCACTATCGATAACACCACATATTGACATTATTGACAATCGCCGTAGACCTGAATCGTATTTCGTCGATTGGAATATTTTATTGATTTTTATGATAAAAATTTCATTTCGTGTGATATCATTATATCGATTGATTATATTGAATTATACTTTTTGGAATAATAAATTATTCAATTAAGTCATAATTAAGTCATCACAAAATAATTTAATTCGTCATAGTTTGCAATTTTGATGAAATTTGAGGCTCAGTTTCAAAGATATTGAATTACACTTAAGCAAAAAAAATTTATATAGAGTATAGAAAATATATATATAGTTTTAAACATGGAATTGGGCAAATATAGTTTACATACGCTCTGTATGGAATTTATATAGAGTTTATACAAACATATATTTCCAATTCCATTTATCGGACTATATAAAAATTTTTAACTTGTGCAAAGTCGCAGGAATTTGTATAAAACGTCCCACATTGAAAAATATATATTTGTAACATATATATTAAATATATGGCGCCAAAAAGTTGTATGTACTGCATATATGTGTGCAAAAATATATACAAAATATATGTGATATATATATATGGAAGATATTTGAAATATATTTCATATACATTTAGCGCCAAAAAGTTCTATATGTCGAATATATCGTGCATATATTTCTATTTCAATCTATTAAGATTGGAAGTTTTTATTCATAAACTCGTCATCGAAATTAAATATAAAATTGTATAAAATAAAATTGGTATAAAATTGTTGGTATAAAATTCATGTACTTTTCCAGTAAAATCAAAGAAAATTAAAAATTCAAGTACTTTTACTGTAAAATTAAAGGAAATTATTGAATGTGCTATACATTAATTTTGTATTACACTTGTATACTATAATTAATATACTAGTTTATGAATAAAAACTTCCAGTAAAAGTACACTAAATTTCAAGTAGATTTTTTTTTACAGTTTTAATTCCGATAGAAACTGATAAAAACCAATCAAATGGACAAAATCCCGATTAAAAAATAATCGGTTCAATGGTGCTAATCGGATTTTTGTCCGTTTCAATACTACTAATCGGATTGGTTAACCATCGTTTACACATTTGCGTTCTTCAAATTATGTTGAATGTCAATAAAAAGCTGTAGATTTATAGATTCCCGAAAGTGTGAAAAGTCAATCATCATTGATTTGAGCGTATGCATTAAGAATTTCTTTCCACGTTGCATACAAAGTAAAGTAAATTACCATAAAACTAAAAAAAAAGACTGTTGTAACTGGCAGCATCAGACAACCTCGCCAACAAGTTGTCGGTAAGTTACTGAGAAGTCTTCTCCGTCAGTTAAGCAACTGTAACTTTTGAAAAACTTTTTTTCACCTCGCCAAACATATTTACTATTTTTCTATACATACCACCAAAAGTTATATAAAATTAAAAGCAAAATAAAAAGTAACGGAATAAAAAAGATCGAATAAAACAAATTTAATGCCCGGCTTAATAGAATTTGATTTCAATCAAATGGAATTTATTTCACTAAAATAAATCGTATTTATTTCAAATAAAATTTCATTCATTTCAAATATATTTAAAAGTTACAGTTAAGCAACTGTAACTTTTGAAAAACTGTTTTTCACCTCGCCAAACATATTTATTATTTTTCTATACATACCACCAAAAGTTATATAAAATTAAAAGCAAAATAAAAAAAAATAAAACAACGTGACTGAATTTACATTCGAAATATATTTTCTACATTCCCATAAAAAAAATTGTATCATTAAAATATAAATGCATGATATATCTCGCAATTATATTTCGGAAAATACGTTTTCACTCATTTAAAATTTTTTTATATCTCTACATTCGAAATATTTCCACACATTACTTAATTTTTCATGGGGAAATGACGTAGAATGCATTGTATATAAGATTCCCGTAAATATGTAGGAATTTGTCAGAAAAACTCACACTTGTTTCACTGCAAGTTTTCGATTTTCTTATTATCACTGATCTGATTTTACAAGCCTCAAATTTTCATACAATATTGTACATACATCGGAGGAAGTGTTGTTAATTTATTTAAACGTCGAAAAGCACTCACAGTCTTATTTATCGCTCTTTTGCCACAGACTGGTTGATTACTGAGACTAAATTACAGCACGATCAATTATTTTTATAGTAGAACTCACTATATTCAGGAAGTTATCACATTTGTTTTCTCAGTGTAGTCAAAAACACCATTGAATCTTATAATCCCCATTGAAACTTATTGACCTTATCAGCGCAATGTTAGTTTTCTTGTTTTTAGCAATATCTTTGAATATAGAACATAGAAACGCGCTGCGAAATTCAAGGCAAGGCAGAGAGAGAACTCGTGTAAAAATAATTGTCAAATTGTGATCACAAATCGACATATGTCTTCTTCATATGTAATATCAAATTAAATTTACTCAGCCAAAGTCTTCGTGCATCGCAGAATTTAAGTAAATGTCACAAGACGCACCTTAAGCTCCATATCAAGGATTTCGACGAAATCACGCTCGGTTCAGTCACTGCAAGTTTTCGATTTTCTTATTATCACTGATGTGATTTTACAAGCCTCAAATTTTCATACAATATTGTACAGACATCGAAGGAAGTGTTGTTAATTTATTTAAACGTCGAAAAGCACTCACAGTCTTATTTATCGCTCTTTTACCACAGACTGGTTGATTACTGGGACTAAATTACAGCACGATCAATTATTTTTATAGTAGAACTCACTGTATTTAGGAAGTTATCACATTTGTTTTCTCAGTTTGGTCAAAAACACCATTGAATCTTATAATCCCCATTGAAACTTATTGACCTTATCAGCGCAATGTTAGTTTTCTTGTTTTCAGCAATATCTTTGAATATAGAACACAGAAACGCGCTGCGAAATTCAAGGCAAGGCAGAGGGAGAACTCGTGTAAAAATAATTGTCAAATTGTGATCACAAATCGACATATGTCTTCTTCTTCATATGTAATATCAAATTAAATTTACTCAGCCAAAGTCTTCGTGCATCGCAGAATTTAAGTAAATGTCACGAGACGCACCTTAACCTCCATATCGATTCTCTTATTATCACGGATGTGATTTTACAAGCCTCAAATTTTCATACAATATTGTACATACATCGGAGGAAGTGTTGTTAATTTATTTAAACGTCGAAAAGCACTCACAGTCTTATTTATCGCAGACTGGTTGATTATTGGGACTAAATTACAGCACGATCAATTATTTTTATAGTAGAACTCACTGTATTTAGGAAGTTATCACATTTGTTTTCTCAGTGTAGTCAAAAACACCATTGAATCTTATAATCCCCATTGAAACTTGTTGACCTTATCAGCGCAATGTTATTATTCTTGTTTTTAGCAATATCTTTGAATATAGAACACAGAAACGCGCTGCGAAATTCAAGGCAAGGCAGAGAGAGAACTCGTGTAAAAATAATTATCAAATTGTGATCACAAATCGACATATGTCTTCTTCTTCATATGTAATATCAAATTAAATTTACTCAGCCAAAGTCTTCGTGCATCGCAGAATTTAAGTAAATGTCACGAGACGCACCTTAACCTCCATATCGATTCTCTTATTATCACTGATGTGATTTTACAAGCCTCAAATTTTCATACAATATTGTACATACTTCGGAAGAAGTGTTGTTAATTTATTTAAACGTCGAAAAGCACTCACAGTTTTATTTATCGCAGAGTGGTTGATTACTGGGACTAAATTACAGCACGATCAATTATTTTTATAGTAGAACTCACTATATTTAGGATGTTATCACATTTGTTTTCTCAGTGTAGTCAAAAACACCATTGAATCTTATAATCCTCATTGAAACTTATTGACCTTATCAGCGCAATGTTAGTTTTCTTGTTTTTAGCAATATCTTTGAATATAGAGCACAGAAACGCGCTGCGAAATTCAAGGCAAGGCAGAGAGAGAACTCGTGTAAAAATAATTGTCAAATTGTGATCACAAATCGACATATGTCTTCTTCTTCATATGTAATATCAAATTAAATTTACTCAGCCAAAGTCTTCGTGCATCGCAGAATTTAAGTAAATGTCACGAGACGCACCTTAACCTCCATATCAAGGATTTCGACGAAATCACGCTCGGTTCAGTCACTGCAAGTTTTCGATTTTCTTATTATCACTGATGTGATTTTACAAGCCTCAAATTTTCATACAATATTGTACATACTTCGGAAGAAGTGTTGTTAATTTATTTAAACGTCGAAAAGCACTCACAGTTTTATTTATCGCAGAGTAGTTGATTACTGGGACTAAATTACAGCACGATCAATTATTTTTATAGTAGAACTCACTATATTTAGGATGTTATCACATTTGTTTTCTCAGTGTAGTCAAAAACACCATTGAATCTTATAATCCTCATTGAAACTTATTGAACTTATCAACGCAATGTTAGTTTTCTTGTTTTTAGCAATATCTTTGAATATAGAACACAAAAACGCGCTGCGAAATTCAAGGCAAGGCAGAGAGAGAACTCTTGAAAAAACGAGGAATCAACGAGATTCGCTGCCACTGAGTAACGTCGTGAAACGACACTGACGGTGCGCCACTGAGGAGCGAGCAATTTTCGCCGGTCGAATCGATCCAAACGCACGCGGAGGCACGCACGCGAGCCGGCACGCATAGGTATAGCGTACAAACACAAAACACGAAGGAAAGACGAAGTCGGAAGAAAAAAAAACGAGAAAGAAGAAATGAGTTGTGAAGCGTGAGGGGGTATGAGTATAAGGAAAGAAATAGACGAATGAGTAAGAGAGAGAAAGAGAGGAAGAGTGAACTGAGAAGGCGGTGGCCGCCAACACCGGCCGAACGAGTTTGGCTGAGGGACAGCAACAGCGGCAGCAGCAGCAACGGCAACGAATATATGGGGTATTCCTGGCCAACTCAGTAAGCGTTTAATTCGAAGGGTCAGGCCCCTTCCAATTGGCTCCATAATTTTTTATATTATTCTATATGCTTGAAAAAACACTTTTAATTTTTTTTAGATTTTTTGGTACTGACATTTTTTTATTCATGAATTTTTAAAAAATTATATAATTAATATGTAATATAATTATATGAATAATATAATTTTTTTTAAATTATATAAAAATTATTATATTATAAAATCACTTTTAATTTTTTTTAGATTTTTTATTACTGAAATTGTGTTATACAAGAATTTTAAAAAAATTATGTAAATAATATTTAATATAATTATATAAATAATATGATTTTTTAAAATTATATAATTAATATATGGGGTATTGCTGGTCAACTCAGTAAACGTTCAATTCCATAATTTTTTATATTCTATATGCTCGAAAAAACACTTTTAATTTTTTTTTTAGATTTTTTTTTACTGAAATTGTGTTATACAAGAATTTTAAAAAAATTATGTAAATAATATTTAATATAATTATATAAATAATATGATTTTTTTAAATTACATAATTAATATATGGGGTATTCCTGGCCAACTCAGTAATCGTTCAATTCAAGGGGTCAAGCTCCTTCCAATTGGCTCCATAATTGTTTATATTATTCTATATGCTCGAAAAAACACTTTAAATTCTTTCTTTAGATTTTTTTACTGCAATTTTTTTATTCATGAATTTTAAAAAAAATTTGCATCCCTATTAAAAAATGTGAAATTATTCTCAAAAATTCTGTATAAGATATCAAAATTTTTTAGTCATGATCCAGAGTGGACAAATGATTGCGTCGATTTTTTAAGCCTTTGTTTCCGACAATACAGGATTGTCGAGAATAATTTTAAATTTTTAAATTGGGTCGCAATATTTTTATTGAAAAAATTCATGGAAAAAAAAGTTTCAGAAAAAAAATAAAAAAAAATTGAAAGTATTTTTTTCGAGCATGTATAATAGTATAAAAAATTATGAGCAGATTGAAAGGGGGTCAAGGGTTGAACGTTTAGTGAGTTGATCAGAAATGCCCCATACATACGCGCGTGTAGCGCGCGCCTTGCAAACGACGCGGGTCTCTTTCTCTTTATCTTTCTCTCGTTCCCAGTGTTGCACAGATATATTCGCAAGCAACGCTCACCCGTTATGCGCGCGTGAACGAAAACGACTCGCGTATCGTGATCTCTGCACACAAAAGTGTGGAAAAATATCATCAAAGTGGAAGTTTCGCGTGGCATTCTTCGATTGAGAGAAAAATGTAATGCCACAAATTTCAGCTATTTAATAACAAAAGTAAAGAACACAAAAATGTCGTATACCGTGTAAAAAGAATTGTCAAATTGTGACTTCAAATGAAAAAATGGCTCTTGAAACGGGAGTCATGTATGATCATAATCATGATGATGATAAGCGATTTTCGAATTTTGGGAAACTGCGATATCGATGCGGCAGTACTAAATTTGATCATACAGGACTCCCGTTTCATCAGCCATTTTGTCATTTGAAAACGCGCGAAATAGTCGATGAGCAGATGAATATTTCAATGTTTTAAAGGATTTCATTTTTTATTTTGTTAACAAAATAGCAGGGATCCAGATGGATCCTGCCTGGTATTCCCATCTTCCGGTCAGATTCCAGTCGGTCATCGGATCGGAATCCAGACATGGGATGTAACGCGCGGAAACTGGATTCCGATCGGGATCTCGAACTGGGATCCGATCCGATGGCTGACTGCAGTCCAGCCGTTAGATGGACATACTACACGGAGAAAAAAAAGTAGTTGGATAAACCAATAAATGAGTTCCGACAATCATTTGAAAGAGTTGAAATAGCGTCATTACTCAGTGGTTTATGACAACTACTCAGTGGGTTATGACAACTACTTAGTGGGTTATGACAACTACTCAGTGGGTTATGACAGCTACTCAGTGGGTTATGACGACTACTCAGTGGGTTATGACAACTATTGTATTGGTGAAAACAGCACTGCGATTGGTTACAGGAGCGAGTTAGTTGCTGCAACTATTCAGCGGTACAGCATATGCTGGAGATGGTTCTTCCAACTACTTTTTTCTTTCAGTGTAGGCTGGATCCACCTGGATCCTTGTCGAAAGATGGGAATACCAAGCTGATTCCAACTGGATCCCTGTTGAAATTTCCGCATGGGCAGCGACGAAAACGCGTCTGGGGACACATGAACCGCACACGTTGTTACAATCACGCAAGTTAAGGAAAAGTTTTTCGTACGTGTATTCTACAACATTTTACTGTATAAAGGGTGAAGTAAAATTAGTTCCACACAAATCGTTGAGTAACGGGAAGACGTTCCGGATTCTGTTCAGAATCCAAGTAGAACCTCTCTTAGGGTAACCCTAACAAATCCCGATGCACGGTAATATACAGCTCCTCGTTCAGAATTGAGTCCCAATCGGGAATCCATCCTGATTCTAAATAGGACGACTCTCTTAGGATAACCCTAACAAATCCTAATCGATGATAAACTATCATCGAGTGCGTAACCGGAATTCTATTTGGGATCTATTCGGATTCCAAGTTGGATAATCCATTTATGGAAACCCGAGACAATCCCGACCAGGATCGAGTTTCAAACTGGGACGCCCAGACTGATTTCTACATGGGAGACTGGTTGATTTCTGGGACAAAAAGACATTTTTCTACTATAGATCCCGATTACTATACGAATCTGGGAATAAGTACTATATTATTTTCTCTCGGTGTGTCTATAACGACGTATTCCCTAACGAGGTGCCTTCCGAAAGTAGTGAAGAGTGCTGCTGTTGCTGGTGCATACACAGAGTCCACTTGAATCGTGTGCTTGACAAATCTGGCAGAGTCCAGGAATCATAAGTTATGTAAAGGAGGAGAACTGGAATACAAGGGGGGTAGAAAGTTGGAGAAGAAGAATAGAGGAAGGTAAAAAGGCTGATATGAGAAACGAAGAGAGATGAAGGAGGAAAAAGAAGATGGCGAAGTGCACAGGAGAATAAGCGATGATATTCGCTCGGAAGCATCAGAGCCTCGCTAACAGCAGTTACGTTCGGCTTTCCCCGCGTCGCTCTTCTTTCTCTCTACATGACTCTGTCTTTACGCCTCCGCTCGTCTTCTTCTTTTATATATATGGGGCATTCCACCTGTTATCGAGAGGGTCGCGACCCTCATATACATTTTTTTTCCTTTTGAGATGTTGCAGAGCGATATAAAAAAATACTCTAGAAATTTGTTTAGATTTATTTTAAAAAATGTGTTTTTTTAATGACCTAAAATTTTATTTTGTTTTATTTTTAGCTGCTAATCTAGGCCTCGCCTCATGTTGGTCCTAGGCTAAAAAATTTTGTTTTTGGACACAGAATTTACTGTGAAAAAAGAAATAAAAATCGTCGACGTACTTTTTGAGAAAATCAAATTTTAGGTAATTAAAAAAACACATTTTTTTGAATCTTAAAAAATTCTAGTGTTTTTTATATTGCTTAAAAATTTTATTTTTGGAGATACAATTTACTGTGAAAAAATAAATAAAAATGGTCGACATACTTTCTGAGAAAATCAAATTTTAGGTAATTAAAAAAACACATTTTTTTTATTCTTAAAAAATTTCTAGTGTTTTTTTATATTGCTTAAAAATTTTGTTTTTGGAGACAGAATTTACTGTGAAAATAGAAATAAAAATGGTCGACGTACTTTTTGAGAAAATCAAATTTTAGCTAATTAAAAAAACACAATTTTTTATATTAAAAAATTTCTAGTATTTTTGTATATTGCTTAAAAATTTTATTTTTGGAAACAGAATTTACTGTGAAAATAGAAATAAAAATGGTCGACGTACTTTTTGAGAAAATAAAATTTTAGGTAATTAAAAAAACACAATTTTTTTTAAAAAGCTATAAAAAGTCTAGAGTGTTTTTTAATATTACTATACACATTGCAAAAGAAAAGAAAAAATGTATATATAAATATATATATATATATATATATATATGAGGGTCACGACCCTGTCGATAACAGGTGGAATGCCCCATATATATTTTTTCTCTCTCTCTTTCTCTCTACTTCGTTCCATCTCCAGTCACCCCTTCAACGGCAGTCTCCAGTCGAACGTGCCTCGCGCTGTTTCCATCCATCCTCTTCTTTTTCCTTCAGCCTGGGCTCACTCAGTCTCACCCTCCATCTCGAGTTCACTCGCACCGGTAGAGTTTGAGCTTCGCAGGGACCGAGAGGCTTTCTTGCTGCCACGATATACCCCCTGTACTCTTCTTCTCCTCGCACACACCCACGCAGCTCTTTCGTTACTCTTTCGTTTCGTAGCTACGGGCTTATGCCACGAGCTATGAAACTGCTGCTACAACTACCAAGGCGTCCTTATTTTATCACAAAATCTCGACGAGCGTGGATTCGAGGTGAAATTTATGGGCATTCTTAAATAATTGTGGCAGGTCTTGTCAACTATCTCCCACTATTTTTCTAATTACTTTCACTATTTCAGTGCTATCATCAACAAATTGAATTAATTTTAATAATGAGGTGTATAATTTGATAATTGATTGCATAAGTTATTAATTAGTTACATTAACCATTAAAATAGTCGTGCGCAATACTAATTGATGTTTTTTAAATAAATTGTTGTCAGAACTACTAATATTTATTTGACGGTATAAAAATTAGTTAAATTAACTATAAAATAGTCACGTTAATTACCAATTAATAGCTTTCACGCAATAGATGTCAATTATTTCCCAGAAATTTATGGCGTTCTTAAATAATTGTAGCAGGTCTGCAAATATTCAAGTTCCCGCCACTTTTTTAAAATTACTTTCACAATTTCATTGTTGTAATCACCAATTTGAATTAATTTGAGTAATTTGTTACACAATTTAGTAATTAGTTACATTAAGCATTAAAATCGTTGTGTGCACTATTAATTGATGTTTTTAAATGAATAATTGTCGAAACTACTAATATTTATTGAAGTGTTTAAGAATTTATTGAATTAACTATAAAATAGTCATATTAATTACTAATTAATAGTTTTCACGCAATAGTTGTCAATTATTTTCGAATGCTGCATGCTATTGTCGTTAAATTTTAAAAACAGTAATTTTAATATTTTTAACGCTGTTGAAAAATGGTCAATGTTTTCAAACTTTCATTATATAATATACACTTTGTTCTGGAGTACTCGTATACTCTCAGCTGTTTCGTTATTGCTGTAGCCACGAGTTTATGGCACAAGCTATGAAACTGCTGCTCAACTACCACGGCGTCCTTATTCTTCACAATCTCGAGTAAAGATTCACAAACATTTTTATAGCGTACGTAAATAATTGTGACAGTCTTGTCAACTATTAAAATCCAACGACCCATTTTTAATTAGCAAAAAAAACAAACCCGTGGAATTATTCCACCGTTCACTTAATAATTAATTATGTTATTCCACTCCATAATTAATTAAATTAACTATAAAATTAATCGCACTAATTATTAGTTGATAATTTTTTAGTGTTGGATAAAAAATGAAATAGCACAATTTGCAGAAAATTGATCGGTGAAATCAATATTCCCAACTAATTCTTAAAGCTAAACGAAATTTTCATGAAAGTAAGAAAATTACATTTATAAATATATCATTAATAAATAACGACATTATCTTTATATTTTCCAGTTTCCTTTTTCCAATTGATTAAACGTTTGGCTCATCGATAACTTTCAATAATTCAATTGTCAAATCGATATTTGAATCGTTGCATTTTGGTAGAAGACAAATTTTTTAAAATCTATTAGTATAATTAACAAATAATTACATTATCGTTATATTTTACAGTTTCCTTTTTCTAATTCATTAAACGTTTGGCTCATCGATAACTTTCAATAATTCAATTATCAAATCGATATTTGAATCGTTGTATTTTGGTAGAAGAAAAAAATTTTAAATATATTAGTATCATTAATAAATAATTACATTATCGTTATATTTTACAGTTTCCTTTTTCCAATTGATTAAACGTTTGGCTCATCGATAAATTTCAATAATTCAATTGTCAAATCGATATTTGAATCGTCGCATTTCGGTAGAAGACAAAAATTTTAAAATATATTAGTATCATTAATAAATAATGACATTATCGTTATATTTTACAGTTTCCTTTTTCCAATTCATTAAACGTTTGGCTCATCGATAACTTTCAATAATTCAATTGTTAAATCGATATTTGAATCGTTGCATTTTGGTAGAAAACAAAATTTTTTAAATATATTAGTATCATTAATAAATAATTACATTATCGTTATATTTTACAGTTTCCTTTTTCCAATTCATTAATCATTTGGCTCATCGATAACTTTCAATAATTCAATTATCAAATCAATATTTGAATCGTTGCATTTTGGTAGAAGACAAAATTTTTTAAATATATTAGTATCATTAATAAATAACGACATTATCGTTATATTTTACAGTTTCCTTTTTCCAATTGATTAAACGTTTGGCTCATCGATAACTTTCAATAATTCAATTGTCAAATCGATATTTGAATCGTTGCATTTTGGTGGAGGACTAAAATCGAGGTAACGAGAGAAAAAGAAGGTGTAAGTGACCAGATTGGTGACATTGTGGATGTGCTGAATATCGACGTCAGAACCGTATCATTACGTCGCAACGGTCGTTTTACCTTCTTCTTTTTTCCTCTCTCACTATACCTCATTTGTCTCGGTCGCTTATTCATCTTGTGCTCGTACTTTCTCGTGATTTAAAGAGGATTCCCGCCTCGCTGATGAGGAACGAAGCACTCGAAGTGCAAAGAAGATAGAGAGAATTCGTCGTCTAAAGGAAAAGTGAGACCAGTACCCATTTAGAGTGGCAGCGAGATTCTCCCTAGGACGTTTCTCTACTTAATACTTCACTCGTGCTGGCCTTATCCTTCTGCGAAGTGCTACTGCAGACACGCGTCGAAATTGATGGTAATGATAGCGATGACGAGTTCTTCAAAGGGCTTGAATATCCGAAGGAAAAAAAAAAGAATAAAATATTTTCTGATTCTGAGCAGTAATTCATCATTGAAATAATTTTAATACTAATTGTTTGACAAAATTTGACACGATACAATATATATTTTGTGAAAGAAATTTCTCTTTTCGACTGGAATAAAAAGTTACGACTTTTCATTCCGGGTGACTATAAAATAGTTGCTGTTACTTAAAAAATATTACTATTAATATTATAAAATCATTTATAATATTTATAAATGTTTATAATATAGAAATTTATTATTATTGAAATAATATTGAATTATTTATAATAGTTGATATTTATATTATTAATATTTCAATAATAATTAATTTTAATATTATAAATGACTTTATAATATTTATAGTATTGTAAAATAATTTATCACTGTTTATCAGTTGATGTAACTATTTTTTATAGTTGCAAAAACTATAAAACTGACTATATTATAATTGATATTTAAATATTAATAATATTATAAATATTTCAATATTATTATAAAATAATAATATAATTATAATATTATATTATATTTATATTTATAAATATAAACATTATATAGTCTGTTTTATAGTTTTTGCAACTATAAAAAATAGTTGCATCAACTGAAAAAGTGATAAATTATTTTACAATATGATAAATATTATAAAATCATTTATAATATAAAAATTAATTATTAAAATATTTATAATAGTTGATTTTTATAACGATATTATAAATATCAACAATTCTATAGTCTATTTTATGGTTTTTACAACTATAATTAATTTTTTTTTTTTCTAACTTACTATGTATCGTTAGCGTTACAATATTTTTGTTATCAATGTGCTGAATAGCGATTTGAATTGATTATTACGAGATTAAGATAGTGATTGGCATTTTAACTCACTAATTGTTATACGAGCCATCAAATTGAAAATCTGTACGCAACTGTTGAATAATATTCAATCCAATTACGATTGATGCTTGCAAACAATTTACAGAACAAACGGTTAATGAGTCTGAGTGTAACGAAGCTGGTAATCGTGGAGAATATACATACTTCGTAATCATCTGGAGAATACACCACAGGATAGGATATAATACGTAATAGGTATAGACATTCTATAGTTATATCCTCGTTTCGTTTCGCCTTCAGTCTCGCTTTTACCCCTCCCCTCCCAACCAACCCCCTCTGGGCCAGATGAAAGAAGATTCAAGAAAAAGAGAGGATGGAAGAGACCGAGGAAATTGCGCGGCTGGATTCCCCGGTGCTCGTCCACGAAACTTGGCTCGGCCTCAAAAGAATCGATTTCTCTCACCCCCTACAAATCTAACGTACACCAAGATACGTAGTACATAGCATGTTACTTCGCCCACCCTATTTCCACCTTTGTCAGAAAAGGACGTAAAAACACGTGAGTATCGATAGAATTCATCATCAACGATAGTGCAATACGGCAAACGTAGTCTATATTCATAGTTAAATCGACTTATTAATAGTTACAATTATTCTCAGTCAGCCATGGTAAGAATAAAATGGTTCATGTAACTAAAAGAAATAGGGCACTATTAGTAGTCGTGGCATCGGAAAAAAAAAATTGGAGCGTTTTGACTACAATTAGTAGGTAAATAAACTCAATTATATTTTTCAAGTTAGTAGAATAAATGCAATTATTAATAGTTACAATTATTCTCAGTCAGTCACGGAAAGGATCAAATAGTTAATGTAATTAGAAAAAAAAATAGGGCACTATTAATAGTCGTGACATCGAAAAAAAAAATGGAGCGATTTGACTATAATTAGTAGGTAAATAATCTCAATTACATTTTTCAAGTTAGTAGAGTAAATGCAATTATTAATAGTTACAATTATTCTCAGTCAGTCACGGTAACGATAAAATAGTTAATGTAATTAGAAAAATAAATAGGGCACTATTAATAGTCGTGACATCGAAAAAAAAAATGGAGCGATTTGACTATAATTAGTAGGTAAATAATCTCAATTATATTTTTCAAGTTAGTAGAGTAAATGCAATTATTAATAGTTACAATTATTCTCAGTCAGTCACGGTAACGATAAAATAGTTAATGTAATTAGAAAAAAAAATGGGGCACTATTAATAGTCGTAACATCGAAAAAAAAATGGAGCGATTTGACTATAATTAGTAGGTAAATAATCTCAATTATATTTTTCAAGTTAGTAGAGTAAATGCAATTATTAATAGTTACAATTATTCTCCGTCAGTCACGGTAACGATAAAATAGTTAATGTAATTAGAAAAAAAATAGGGCACTATTAATAGTCGTGACATCGAAAAAAAAATGGAGCGATTTGACTATAATTAGTAGGTAAATAATCTCAATTATATTTTTCAAGTTAGTAGAGTAAATGCAATTATTAATAGTTACAATTATTCTCAGTCAGTCACGGTAACGATAAAATAGTTAATGTAATAAGAAAAATAAATAGGGCACTATTAATAGTCGTGACATCGAAAAAAAAATGGAGCGATTTGACTATAATTAGTAGGTAAATAATCTCAATTATATTTTTCAAGTTAGTAGAGTAAATGCAATTATTAATAGTTACAATTATTCTCAGTCAGACACGGTAACGATAAAATAGTTAATGTAATAAGAAAAATAAATAGGGCACTATTAATAGTCGTGACATCGAAAAAAAAAAATGGAGCGGTTTGACTATAATTAGTAGGTAAACAATCTCAATTATATTTTTCAAGTTAGTAGAGTAAATGCAATTATTAATAGTTATAATTATTCTCAGTCAGTCACGGTAACGATAAAATAGTTAAAGGAATTAGAAAAAAAATAGGGCACTATTAATAGTCGTGACATCGACAAAAAAATGGAGCGATTTGACTATAATTAGTAGGTAAGTAATCTCAATTATATTTTTCAAGTTAGTCGAGTAAATGCTATTATTAATAGTTACAATTATTCTCCGTCCGTCACAGTAAGGATAAAATAGTTAAACTAAAAAATATAGGGCACCATTAATAGCCGTGGCATAAAAAAAAATTTGGCGGGTCAATTATAATTAGTAGGTAAATAAGTTCAATTATATTTTTTAAACCCGTACAGTAAATGCAGCTATTCGACAGTCTATATTCATAGTCACATTGACTTATTAATAGTCACAATCATTCTCAATTAATCACGATAACGATAAAATAGTTAATGGAAAAAAAAATAGGACACTTTTAATAGTCGTGAAAACGAAAAAAAAAATGTAGTGGGTCAACTATAATTAATAGATAAATAATCTCAATGATCTTTTTCAACTTATAACAGTAAATGCAACTATTCGAAAGTTGTAAAATGAATCCATTAATTAAACAGGCTATAATTAATAGTTGCCACGTATAGTTTTCGGTACTATTGTGAGTTCATTGCGTGCAAGGTTTACTATGATTATTTGAGTTTACTATTAAACGCTGTACGTGCTAATGGCCAACCGTGCGTGTCCCTTCCATTACATTTGCCATTCTTTCAGGAGTCACGAAAAAGTTTTAAAAAATTGCCCATAAAGAGGGAAGAGCGAGAGTTAGACACATACAAGCTTGTACGTACAACGAGTAAAGCTGGTGTCGGTATAAACTTGCGTACTACTACATTGTACAGTCAGTAGTCTCGCGAAACGATATTACGAGGTCGTTAATGGCGTAGCGCAGTCGTTAAAGCCCTGCCAACGTTTTAGCTGTACTTCCCTCCCTCTCTGTGTATACGTTACGCCCAGGATCCGTTACCCTCCACGTACGCCCTCCGGTAATCTCGAATGTGTTTAGTAACTGCTTCGTAGATATGCACTACTCTGCATAATACTCCTGTGAGCCTAGGCCACGAGATTTAGGGCAATAGCACAGTGATTGGCCACCCTTAGAAATAGATTAAAGATAATTAACCGCACACCCAGAAAAAAGATCTTGTTAACGGTAGTAGAATCTACGCATCGGAAACAAAATTTCTTATTTGGTTGCCGACCTACTAGACTTCCATTCACCTCAAATAAATTTTTTTATTTCGTAATTAATATAGTTATTGAATAGTAAATATATTCAAATCTAAGAAATATTTATTTGGGTCGGCAGTCATATAAATGTTGATTAAAATTTTGTTTTTTTATTGGCATATTCCTCACTATCCTTTTAAATAATTTTTTTTATTTGTAATTAATATACTTATTGAATAGTAAATATATTAAAATCTAAGAAATATTTATTTGGGTCAGCAATTATATAAATGTAGATTAAAAAAAAAAATTTTGTTTTTTTATTGGCATATTCCTCACTATCGTTTTAAACAAATTTTTTTATTTGTAATTAATATACTTATTGAATAGTAAATATATTCAAATCTAAGAAATATTTATTTGGGTCGGCATTTATATAAACGTTGATTAAAAAAAAAAATTTTGTTTTTTTATTGGCATATTTCTCACTATCCTTTTAAATACATTTTTTTATTTGTAATTAATATACTTATTGAATAGTAAATATATTCAAATCTAAGAAATATCTATTTGGGTCGGCAGTTATATAAATGTTGATTAAAAAAAAATTTGTTTTTTTATTGGCATATTCCTCACTATCCTTTTAAATACATTTTTTTATTTGTAATTAATATACTTATTGAATAGTAAATATATTCAAATTTAAGAAATATTTATTTGGGTCGGCAGTTATATAAATGTTGATTAAAAAAAATTGTTTTTTTTATTGGCATATTCCTCACTATGTTTTTAAATAAATTTTTTTATTTGTAATTAATATACTTATTGAATAGTAAATATATAAAAATCTAAGAAATATTTATTTGGGTCAGCAGTTATATAAATGTTGATTAAAAAAAAATTGTTTTTTTATTGGCATATTCCTCACTATCCTTTTAAATAAATCTTTTTATTTGAAATTAATATACTTATTGAATAGTAAATATATTCAAATCTAAGAAATATTTATTTGGGTCGGCAGTTATATAAATATTGATTAAAAAAAAAATGTTTTTTTATTGTCATATTCCTCACTATCCTTTTAAATAATTTTTTTTATTTGTAATTAATATACTTATTGAATAGTAAATATATTCAAATCTAAGAAATATTTATTTGGGTCAGCAGTTATATAAATGTTGATTAAAAAGAAAAAAAATTTTGTTTTTTTATTGGCATATTCCTCACTATCGTTTTAAATAAATTTTTTTATTTGTAATTAATATACTTATTGAATAGTAAATATATTCAAATCTAAGAAATATTTATTTGGGTCGGCAGTTATATAAAAGTTGATTAAAAAAAAAATGTTTTTTTATTGGCATATTCCTCACTATCCTTTTAAATAAATTTTTTTATTTGTAATTAATATACTTATTGAATAGTAAATATATTGAAATCTAAGAAATATTTATTTGGGTCGGCAGTTATATAAATGTTGATTAAAAATAAAAAAATTGTTTTTTTATTGGCATATTCCTCACTATCCTTTTAAATAAATTTTTTTATTTGTAATTAATATACTTATTGAATAGTAAATATATTCAAATCTAAGAAATATTTATTTGGGTCGGCAGTTATATAAATGTTAATTAAAAAAAAAATTTGTTTTTTTATTGGTATATTCCTCACTATCCTTTTAAATAATTTTTTTTATTTGTAATTAATATACTTATTGAATAGTAAATATATCCAAATCTAAGAAATATTTATTTGGGTCGGCAGTTATATAAATGTTGATTAAAAAAAAAAATTTGTTTTTTTTATTGGCATATTCCTCACTATCCTTTTAAATAAATTTTTTTATTTGTAATTAATACACTTATTGAATAGTAAATATATTCAAATCTAAGAAATATTTATTTGGGTCGGCAGTTATATAAATGTTGATTAAAAAAAAAAATTTGTTTTTTTATTGGCATATTCCTCACTATCCTTTTAAATAAATTTTTTTATTTGTAATTAATATACTTATTGAATAGTAAATATATTCAAATCTAAGAAATATTTATTTGGGTCGGCAGTTATATAAATGTTGATTAAAAAAAAAAAATTGTTTTTTTTATTGGCATATTCCTCACTATCCTTTTAAATACATTTTTTTATTTGTAATTAATATACTTATTGAATAGTCAATATATTCAAATCTAAGAAATATTTATTTGGGTCAGCAGTTATATAAATGTTGATTAAAAAAAAATTGTTTTTTTATTGGCATATTCCTCACTATCCTTTTAAATAAATTTTTTTATTTGTAATTAATATACTTATTGAATAGTAAATATATTAAAATCTAAGAAATATTTATTTGGGTCAGCAGTTATATAAATGTTGATTAAAAATAAAAAAATTGTTTTTTTATTGGGATGTTCCTCACTATCCTTTTAAATAATTTTTTTTATTTGTAATTAATATACTTATTGAATAGTAAATATATTCAAATCTAAGAAATATTTATTTGGGTCGGCAGTTATATAAATGTTGATTAAAAAAAAATTTGTTTTTTTATTAGCATATTCTTCACTATCGTTTTAAATAAATTTTTTTATTTGTAATTAATATACTTATTGAATAGTAAATATATTCAAATCTAAGAAATATTTATTTGGGTCGGCAGTTATATAAACGTTGATTTAAAAAAAAAAAAAAAAAAATTTTATTGGGATGTTCCTCACTATCCCTTAGAAGCTCAGAAACTGCCTCCCGCTCAGCAGTTGGTGCGCAAACCAGTGTGTGATTAAGCGGTCACCCATCCAAGTTATGACCGCAAATAATGGCTGCTTAACTCTGGGGACCGTCGAGCCACAAATCGACCGCGCGTCCACTGCTGCCGATTTAAAGAATGTATAATTTTTATACAAATATACGACAAGAATTAAATAAAATCGATAAATGTTGCATGTTGATAATAATAAACTCCAATGATGAAAGGAAAAAAAATATATTAAACTATAAGATAGTTCTAATTGATTTTATTTAAAAATATCTAATACATGTATTTGGTCGTTTTAACTAGATATTTTTTCCGGGTTAAGAAAGTATTTAGTAGCAATAAATAAAATATTTTTTTAGTATCCGCTGCATACTGAAAATTGATTCAAACAAATAAATATGTTGGAAATAAAAAAAACTGAAAAATTGAATGAAATACATATTTGTTGGAGGGAAAGTAAATTTTCATTGATCGAAATAATTAAATATTGAATAGACCATTTTAGTTAATATTACCAAATCTATTTTCTGGGTGCAAGAATGCAACAACTGGTCATTCCAGAGAAACCTCACTGAATTATATGTATCCTATGCAAACTTTATTATTTTTCGGCTGACCTGATTTTACTTATTTGCATATTTCAAAGTTGAGAAAAATTAATATACAAAAAGACGATATGAAAATCTATTGAGATGATTTCAGAGCTATTATGCATGCAGAAAAGCTGTTGGAAAATATATCTTGACGTCCAAAAGCTGTGCATTAATTCGTGAATGATGACTGAATTGAAAATAGTTACAAGTGGCTGCTTCTATGTGATATATAGTAAAAAAAAATTATATATAGTCCGACATATGCAATTGGACATACATAGTCTGTATAAACTCTATATACAAATTGTATATAGAGCGTATGTAGACTATATATGTCCAATTCTATGTTTAAAACTATATATATTTTTTAATGAACTCTATCATTTTTTAACTTGGTATCCAACATATAAAACATGTTACGTTACAGTTAATGCGTTAATTGCTTGTCCAACCGACTGTTTTTACATTGAGCTTAACTTTCGTAAAACTATTAAATTGTTACAGTAACTACTAGCCAATAAGATAATTACAGTAGCTCAAAAAAAAATGAAGTATTTATAAGCACCCTATTTATTTGCCAATACCAGAATACTCGTTACTTATTAAATTAGTGTTGACAACTCTAATATTTAACGGTGTCCCCACGATTCAGCAAAATTTCTATGCCTACACAATGATTGACAGTTTCCTGTAGTTTCAGAAACAGCCACAAGTAGACCATAAACTCGTTATTATTTGCCAAAGTGGCCAATGACTGTATCCGTGACCGTTTGGCCTATCCTTAAAGAGGCAAATTATTGCCATTTATCCTACCTACGTCCACACACAGCTCACCGCTAAATACCCAAGCAATCCCAAGAGTCCGGAGTCCTAATAACATTCACGCACGCGTGTACGTCAGGGTGAAAAGTAATTCGCTCGATGCTACTGCATTTGCTATTGCTACTACATTGTAAGTATCTTCGTCCATTTTACATTAGGGTGTCAAACATTTTCTAATTTTTTTACCGCAAAAGTACACTGTTAAAAATATTTTGGAAATTAATATATGTATTGGAAATGCTTTTTCAGATTTATTATTATATACAGTATATTAAATTTAATTTAATATATCTTATTTATTAAATAAGATATATTAAATGAAACATACAGATATATTATATATTACAGATATATAATATATCTGTATATATATTATATACAGATTTATATTTAATAAATGTGTATATTAAATTTCATTTAATATACAGATATATTAAATTTCATTTAATATACAGATATGTCGTAAAATTCTAATAATTATATTATAAACACAAGTTTTATGAAGTATTTAGTATACTGCATATTAATTTTACAACAATTTTTTTGTATATTAATTAACATTTGTGTATTAAATTTAATATACGCGTACTCGCAAAAAAACTTCCAATACTTTATATTAATTTTCATACAAAAATTTCTAACAGTGTATGTATTCTGACGTTAGTATCCACCTTCTATATGGAATATGCGATTTAATTTTTTAATGATTTGTTTTTATTTGAAATTTGTTGAATATCAAAGATTGTAATTGAGACACCTCTAAATATTATTTGCCAGCGAATTACTTTGGCACAGTCGATTGTTAAGTTAACCCATCGAGTTTACGCCGAGAAGACCAAAAAAAAAGTGCGATAATAAACAGTAAGAATCAGAAATTGACGAAAAATTTTTTTTTAAAGGGATAAATAAAATAAATTTTTTTTAAATTGACAAAGTATGTATAATGACCTCAATATCCTATATGGAAGAGCCTAATTTTTTTTTTTTCATTTAGAGCTTGTTGAAAAAAAAGATCGCTATTGAGCGACTTCTAAATATTATTTGTAAGCGAATTCTTTTGGCACAGTCGATTGTTAGGTTAACCCATCGAGTTTACGCCATGAAGACCAAAAAAAAGTGCGATAATCAAAAGTAAAAATCAGAAATTAACAAAAAAATTTTTTTAAAGGAATAAATAAAATAATTCTTTTTTAATTGACAAAGTATGTATACTGACATCAATATCCTATACAGAATTCAAGACTAGATTTTTTGTTTTTGTTTTTTTTTTTAAATTAGAATTTGTTGAAAAAAAGATCGCAATTGAGAGACATCTAAATATTATTTGTCAGCGAATTCTTTTGGCACAGTCGATTGTTAGATCAACCCATCGAGTTTAAGCTCTAAAGACCCAAAAAAATGCGATAATAAGCAGTAAGAAGCAGAAATTGAGAAAAAGTCGTTATTGCTCGGGTTACTGCTTATTATCGCACTTTTTTTTGGGTCTTTAGGGCTTAAAGTCGAGGGACTGACCTAACAATCGACTGTGCCAACGGAATTCGCTGGCAAATAATATTTAAAGGTATCTCAATCGCCATCTTTGTTTTTCAACAAATTCCAAATTAAAAAAAAAAAAAAAACAAAAAAAATGTAGTCTCGAATTCCATATAGGAGGTGGATATTGAGGTCAGTATACATACTTTGTCAGTAAAATAAAAATAAAAATAAAAATAAATGTCATTAAAAAAAAATGTTATCAATTTCTGCTTCTTACTGCTTATTATCGCTATTTTTTTTTGTGTCCATGGCTTAAACTCGAGGGGTTGGCCTAACAATCAACTGTGCCAAAGGAATTCAAAGGAAATATTTAGAGGTGTCTCAATCGCTATCTTTGTTTTTCGTCAAATCTCGAATAAAAAAAAATCCTAAATAAAAAGTTAAGTCGCGTATTCCGCATAGAAGGTGGATATAAGTTAAGAATACGTACTTTGGCAGTAAAAAAAAAATAAAATAAATGTCATTAAAAAAAAAATTATCAATTTCTGCTTCTTACTGCTTATTATCGCACGTTTTTTTGTCTCCATGGCTTAAACTCGAGGGGTTGGCCTAACAATCAACTGTGCCAAAGGAATTCGCTGGCAAATAATATTTAGAGGTGTCTCAATCGCTATCTTTGTTTTTCGACAAATCTCGAATAAAAAAAAATCATAAATAAAAAGTTAAGTCGCGTATTCCGCATAGAAGGTAGATATAAGGTAAGAATACATACTTTTGCAGTAAAAAAAAAACATTTTTGTCAGACCCTAATCTATATAGAGCAAAGTGTCGCGTACAGACATGGAATAGAAGGAATAAGAGAGGCTCGGCGTATCGTCAGGGCAACGAATATGTGCTGTTGCTTCTTCTGCCGCTGCTCATTCCGTTTCTGTGGCCGTGCGATCCGTGGGGCTTGCCAGAAAGTCCCCATCGTCGTCTTAGTCGTCGTTGTAGTCGTATAGTACTTACATACGAAGACGACGACGAACGTTCGAGCGACTCTAGCGAGTGCTCGACTCACGGAATGTCCGTTCCTTTCGAGATCCCAGGCTCGAGACGACTACCTACCTGCCTGCGAGGGAAAATACTAAAGTGAGAAGGTAGATATAGCGAGAAACTTGGGCCGGTCGTCTCTTCTGACCAGCAGGAGACATTCCAGCAAGGTCGCGTACGTCTCTTCGTGAGCTTCTTCTTCTTCTTCTCTTCTCCCTTTTATCTTCTTCTTCTTCTTCTTCTTCTTTTTTCTCTCGCTCTGCTTACGCGTGTGTGTTTGTTGCCTCTCTCTCTTCTCTCTTTTTCTCCTTTTCTCTCTCTCTTTCTTTCTGTCTCATCGCCACAGCTCTCGTGGATATAGTGGGCATATAAGTTGCGAGAAAGGCTCGCAAGATCTCGTATGGTGCTGCTGGTTTATGCTTTGCTCGCAAAGAGCAAACTGGACGTTGGAAGTGAAAGAGTGAGAGAGAGGAGAGAAGGAGATGAAGAACAAAGCCGCGAGGCAGTGGAAAAGAGACGAAGCACACACACATCTTTCGATCGTTCGCGATGCGCGAACCCTGAGAGACTGGTCGCGCAGGATCGCAATCTCTTTCTCTTTCTTTCTTGTCAGTCTTTCTCTCTCTTTCTCTTTGGTTGGACCGGCGAAAAAGAAATTCTTCCGAGCTCTTTGTCGGAATGGAACACGCCTCGTTGTGGAGATGCCCTCTATGACTATCCGACGCTCCTTTCACAGTGATTCCTCCCGGTAACCCAAGCTGGAGAATAATACTGGAATATTAAAGCATTGTACGTTGAGAGGCCTAATTACAATAGGGAATGAAAAATTTCAAGAGTTTTCACTTCGGTGTTGACATATTGATGAATGCTGAGATTTTCACATCGATTGACAATCACTTCATTTGTTTTTAATTCACTGTCTATTTCATAATCAATTTTATGTCGTTTTGTTTTTGTGGCTGTTGTAAGAAATAAGAATAAAAATACAATTGTGGTTAATTAGTTTCTATATTAATGTAATTTTTGTGGCACTTTGGATAATTTGGAAAAAACATAAATTAATAAATTATTAATTATTTTATCGACTTTTGGCGGTCTATTTTTTCTGATGGAATTTTGCGAAGCACTTCTCGGGTCTGAGACCGTGATCGCTAGATTCAAAGCGCGCGAAACTGAAGCCTAATTCAAATTTCACTAATCCGAATCTCTTACAAATATCGACTGTAGCGGCTTAATAAATTAAATTAATTCATCAAGCAGCCACAATCGACGAAATTTATCTTAAACAAATTGTGAAAAAATTCCGCCACGACCCGGGTTTGAACCGGGAACACCCAGAATTCTAGCCTGGTGCGTTACCAATTACGCCACCGTGGCCCTGGCAGAATTGATTCACAATCGTTAATTTATAGTCATAACCTTAGTATGTTATAGGCGAGAAGTGCTTCGCAAAATTCCATCAGAAAAAATAGACCGCCAAAAGTCGATAGAATAATTAATAATTACAACATTCGGTCACGCCTATAACATACTAAGATAAATTAATAAATAAACAAAACCGTTTTGTTCTCTTATCAAATAGTTATACATTTTCTTTGCAATATGCACTAAGATAAGGATCTGATGTTTCCCACTATAAATAGTAGCTAAAAAAAATCTCGGCTATTTTTTTTTTAAGTTCCTGCAATTGTGTAATAGATGAAAAGGGTTATTCTGTCTAATAGTGACTAATTAATAGTGATTAATTTTATCACGATTTCGGTAAAGTCAAATATCGTTAAAAAAGGATGCAAAGTAGGTTCTACTTTGCATCCTTGTTTCAATTAGATAAATATACATGTTGTGGATTCGCTTTTTCTATTTCGTTATTACATTATTTCGTGATTATTAGAGCGTTTCGGAAAGTGAATGTAATAATGTATATTTTTAAAAATAATTAAACATTCCATAAAATCAAAAATTTCATACCGTTCGTCACTAAATTGTACATATATAATGGCTGAATATTGTTTCATTTATATACAAAATTTGAGCACGCTATCTTAAGTTTTGCAAAAGTTACAATAGAGCGATAATGTCAATTTTTTGAAAAATTCAAAACATCATAAAATTTTAACGGTTCAACCGATCTTAACCAAATTCAATAGCGATCACCGGCGTATGAAAGCTCACATTCATACCAATTTTAAGATCAATATCTCGAAAATTGAAAGAGTTATCGCGTAAACAGACATTTTTCAAAAAATTAAAAAACGCGTAATAATTTAACGATGAAGTGGGTTTTAACAAAAATCTGTATGAACGATGAAGTTTGATCCCTCTATCTATGGTCCAAATTTCAGCTTGATATCTCAAGGCATTCCCGAGTTATAAAGGTTTACATTTTTCAGTCGTGTAACATACACACATACACACACATACACACACACACACACACATTTTGTCTAATCACTTTTCTCGACGTTTTGGCCCACCCAAGTGAAAATATTATATGAAGATTATATATAAATATTTATATAGAAGCTATATGCGAAAATGGACATATAAAATATTCACATATTTTGTATAGTCCATAAGAACTTGCGTACTTAATTTTTAAGAAACTATATAGAATCAATATATGATACTATCTAGAATATATTTGATTCTATGTAGTTCTTTAAAAATTAATTCTTTAAATTCATATGGACTATACGAAATACATGAAGATTCTATATGTCCATTTTCGCATACAGCTTCTATATAAATATTTATATATAATCTTCATATAATATTTTCACTTGGGCATTCTGAGTGTACTGACATGAAAATCTCGAAAAAAAAATTTTCATGAAAACAAAGCTTCCTCTATGAGGAAGCAAAAATGTGTAATAATACCGAAACCGAAAAATAATGAATGAAGATAATTATTGTGTTAATTATATACAAGAAATCAATGAATGGAGTGATTTCGAGAGAAGTAGGATCGCAGCAACTGCCTCATATATAGATGTATACCGTGTCGACGTTGATATATTTGACATATTGGCAGGGTGAAATCGATTAGTATAAATTGAGGTATTGCAACTTTCATCTACTCAGAGAAGTTCTGGTATCGACAACTGTAAAGTAAATATATTGTAAACCAATATATTTAGTTACCCAAGCAATAAAAACCTATTTACCTATTATTATATATATAAGTTATTATTTACCAATACATTTATTCATTATTTATCTATTAAAAGTAATCGAATCCATACAAAAAATGTATACCTTTCGCATTATATTCAAGTGAGGTTAACCAATCCAATCTTTGGTACAACCATTTGAGTTTTAAGAGAAATATTATGGCAACTAATCTTTTCTTTCAGTGTAATTCGTCATTGTATGTGTTGACGATTATTCGCAGAGAGTATTTTTTATTTACTCACAGTATTGATATTAAAAGCACTGACATTCTAGTGAACGTCAAATGAAAAATTTAAAAGCGATTACATGTTTAATCATCGACTAATACAACGTCTGTTATCTTTCGGAAACAGCTATGGCGTTAAAATGCCGGCTACTATCTATCAAGAGCCTCTAGGAGGATTTTTACCGAGAAACGGTAAAACGTTAACGCTCATTTGACTTGTTGACAAAATATTATATTATATATATATATTATACGGAAATTATAAAACCGAGTTGTAAATAGCGCTGAACTTTTCGATGTCAGTTCTAAATCTCCCTATACATGGAAGCCCAAAAATGAGTATACGATTCCTGTAGAGTCAGTCGTATACCGTGAAGCGGCTTTCGTGGCAAAGCAACGTGAATCTCCCGAGAAACGACAGAGAGAGAGAGAGAGAAAAAGAGGGAAAAGGTTATAGCGGCAGAGACAGAGAAAGGGGTATAAGAAGTGAGATGGAGAGAGAGAGCGGCGAACGGCCGAGAGTGGCAGCAAGGCGCTCGATATTTCAGGCAGTCGCGAGAGCCGCGGCCATACGCGATAGAGACGGACCGACGTTGCCGTTGCCGTTGCCGTTGCGGGGCTGGGGGCCACACGCCCGGGGGTTTGTGCGGTGTCGGCGGCGTCGCGCCCGTCAGAAGCACCGCCAGAAGCATAGGGGTCATTCCATACCAAGTGGGCCACCCAAATTTAGCATGGTTTCAAAAAGTTTTCATAATTTTTTCCATAGTTCTTTAGAGTATCACAAACATCCATAAATTATTTCAGAATTTTAGCACCTAGGATTTGCCCAAAATTTAATAACGATTTATTTTTATTTCATTTTATTAAATTTGCTGGATATTCGATTTCTTCAAAAATTATTTCAGAATTTTAGCACCTATGATTTGCCCAAAATTTAATAACGATTTATTTTTATTTCATTTTATTAAATTTGCTGGATATTCGATTTCTTCAAAAATTATTTCAGAATTTTAGCACCTATGGTTTGCCAAAAATTTAATAACGATTTATTTTTATTTCATTTTATTAAATTTGCTGGATATTCGGAATTACCGATCGTACGAAAAATTGTATGTACTTTTTAATTTTTAATAAAAAAAATTTCGCTGTTTGCTGACAAAATAAAGTAATTTTTTTTTTCGTTGAGACAGACCATTCCGATTTTTCCCGAAATTTCTGCTCACAAATTATGCTTACAATCTACAGAAAAAATTGGAGTGATGGCAAATTAATGGCCCACTTGGTACGGAATGATCTATAAACAGCAACTTTCCAATTTTAGCAATTATGGTTTAACAAAATTTAATAACGATTTATCTTTATTTTTATTTTTTTCAATTTACTGTATTTTCAAAATCACCGATCATACGAAAAATTTGTATCGGTATAAAATTTAAGATTTTAAATGTACTTTTTAATAAAAAAAATTTCCATCGTGTTCAATAAAATTTTTCGCCGTTTTTTTTTTTTTAAATAAAGGAATAATTTTTTTTTCCCAAAATGTTTCCCAAAATTTCACAGAATTTCCATTATTATGCTTACGAACTACAGAAAAAATTGGAGTGATAACAAATTAATGGCGCACTTGATATCATGGATGGGCAATATTCGAATAAAAACGAATTCAAAATACTTTTCCATTTGAATAACTGTCAATAATTCGTAACTAATTCTAATAATACGATTTTTTATCATGAATTAATTTAATTCACTTTAGGTTATTTAAGATAATTAAAACGCTCTTACAATTTTATACCAATTACTCATAGTTATTGAGAGCGAAATGTATTTTGAATACAATTTTATTCGAATATTGTTCATTCCTGCTTGGTACGGAATGATCCATAGGCAGCGACGTTACGAAGAACGCCGACGCGGTGGTCCGTCTCTTTCTCAGCATCGAGAGAGAGAGAGAGAGAGAGAGCTTCAAGCTATGTACCCGTAGTTTTGCGCTTCAGACTCTCTCTCTCCTTCTCTATTTCTATCTCCACATCGTTGTCTTCTCACTCTTCCTCTTTCCTATATACCCGAGCGCATTTACCCGCTCGTCGCTATGCGCTATGCCGTGTGTGCACGTTACACTTGGTCTAGGTGCCGCGATGTTCGCTCCGCAAGCGTTTCTCTCTCTCGAGAACGACGCGATTTCCGGCTCGAGCCGACCGACAACCAGAAAGCACCAACGAGGACACACAGGGAAAAAGGGGCTTGAGCTAATCCAACGAGAATACTCCAAGTAATGCCAATCCTGGATGAAAATAATTATTTTTTTCTCTCCTTAACTCGCGATGAATACTTGGAATGGCATATGACTTATTATAGCATTCGACCCTTTTCATTATTAAAAATTATGCGTTAATATTTTTTTACGTACATTACATGGGTATAGCACGAAAATTTTTAGACATCTGAGGCACTTCGAGATATATCCGAAAACATTTATACATCGACGATGCAACTTTTCGCTTAAAAAAAATCAGTATTTAAAAATGGTTCTTCAATATATACGTTTAAAAAAAAAGTCCTTGCCTTTTAACGTTGTTTGTCATTGATAGAAGTTAAGTTTGTTGAGGTCAAGTTTGGTGGGATCAAGTTTGGTAAGGTCAAGTTTGATGGGATCAAGTTTGGTGAGGTCAAGTTTAATGAGGTCAAGTTTGGCGAGGTCAAGTTTGGTGAGGTCAAGTTTGGTGAGGTCAAGTTTGGTGAGGTCAAGTTTGGTGAGGTCAAGTTTGGTAAGGTCAAGTTTGGTGAGGTCAAGTTTGGTGAGGTCAAGTTTGGTAAGGTCAAGTTTGGTAAGGTCAAGTTTGGTGAGGTCAAGTTTGGTAAGGTCAAGTTTGGTAAGGTCAAGTTTAGTAAGGTCAAGTTTGGTGAGGTCAAGTTTGGTGAGGTCAAGTTTGGTGAGGTCAAGTTTGGTGAGGTCAAGTTTGGTGCGGTCAAGTTTTGTGAGGTCAAATTTGACTAGGGAACGCTGAGGTTAAGTTCAGTTCTGTTTGGTTAAACTGCGAACCTGCGAATCGTATGACCCACAATAAGAAATTGCTAGTAATCAATGAAAGATAAAGAAATTTTATTGACTATGGACTAATTCAGTAGTCTGTAAAACTATTAATAGTCATTAAGACTATTGATCAGTGCATTAAGATTTTTTTTTTTTTTTTTCAAATTTTAATTTGTTTTGCATAAAAATGTTAAATATTTTTAGTGACTGGTTTGCAATGGTTTTTTCACCATATGAACGTACTAATAAAGACCTCGATTCTCTGTGCTGCAAAGGGCTCGAAAACTTGGATGAAATTGGATTAAGAAGTTAGCGCGAAAACGTCCTAAAATGGGATTAAACAGTTAGCTCGAGTAACGGCAACGACGGGCTGTTTGAGGTGCCGGAATCCAATGCTCTTCAAGTGGGACTAAAAAGCCACATGCGTGTCGCGCGGTCGCGGAGTTAAGGGGTTTTGAGCCACCCTAAAAGTACAATTACACTGTAAGTAATTCAATTCCAAGTGGCTCTTGACCAGATCTAATCACCGGCTTCGGCCACAGAAAATGCAGACTACGAACTATAGCTGAACTTCGATACTGATAAATTCTAGTAAAACGTATGAAAACCCCAAACATATTCATAAACAAAAAACAAAATTGACGTACAATAAAGTGATAAATATTTATCTAAAATAAGAAATAAAATCTTTTTGAAAAAATAATAAGATCTAAAATCCATGTTGTAAATTTTAGCATATAAAGTTTATGTCGAAAAGTACAAAAGATTTGCGTGAAAAATCATGCAAAATCTGTATTTAAGATAGTTGCCTTCAAGTTTTGCATCACCTAGGAAGTACATGAAAAATATGTGAAAAGTCCATATTAAATTTGGATTTCGCATGTACTTTTCATGTGCAACTCCTGTATTTTTCAACACGAACTTTACATGCAAAATTTTAAGATATAGGTTCTTACATGTGCTTTTTCATACATCTTCTGTACTTTTCGACACGAACGTTACACGCAAAATGTCAAATATGCACTTGTCACGAACTTTTTGTGTACTTCCTTGGTGACTGAAACCTTGGAGGGAAGTATCTTAAATATGGATTTTGCATGTACTTTACGGGCAAAAATATAAAATATGGACTTTTCACGTACTTTACGTATACTTCCTTGGCTACGCAAAACTTGAATACAACTATCTTAAATACGAATTTCACATGTACTTTTCGCCACGAACTTTATATACAAACATTTTAAATATGCACTTCTTATGCATATTTGATTACTGAATTTCCAAGTTGGACTTTTCACGTACTTATCAATACGTCAATAAGTATTAATATTATATAATATTGTCTTATTAACAGGATTTTTTCACGGACTTCTCGTGGATCGCGAATGAATCTGTAATGTACTTATTTTTAATTAACTCGAAAAAAAATTTCCAATTTTGTTTAGGGACCGAAACATAAAATATGTTTTTCAGATCAGTAAATCCTACAAGCATTTATACCGTGTAATATTCAAAGTTTCTTGATATTTCAACTCGGCTATAAAGTGAGATTCAAGGTTTTATATTCACCAATGTAAAGCAAATTGAGCTGACCGGCTAGAATGTCCACGAGTATGAGTATGCTACCATTACAAATTTGCTCTTAGTTGGGTACTCCTCTCTGCTGGTTTAGCACGATATAGTATACTAACATTACTAGAGTAGTTATCCATCCAAGAGGCTGCTCAGGGTCCGGGTTTGCTCTCAAGCTCGCTCGCATTCTCGCACGCGTGATAGGTAATCGTGGCGTGACCGCGCTTCCACGTCTGCATCACTGCCTCGCCTGGCTACTAACTCTGGTATTCCTAGACTTCTCTCATACGTTGGTATTACATTCTGTAAAGTATAATATAGAGGCTACTCCTACTAACAATGCAACGACTCTGGTGCAGCACACCACTCTATACACTGAGGCAAAATGAAGCCAATGTAAAAGGTGCACCGAGAGAAAAGATTTCATTGACGCCAAAGAAATGGGTGGACTGATTTTTTTTCTTCATTGATTTCGACGAAATATTTCTTTGATTTCAATGAAATAGTGCATTTGAATTTAAAAGAGAACATTTCATTGCCTGTAAATAAACATTTACTTAGTGAGCTTATAATAAAGAAACAGTTTCAATGTTTTAAAGAGACGTTTTCATTGATTCAAAGAAACGTTTTCATCGATTTCTCTCTTGCACCTAACCTCACTTTTTTGTTTTCCGGATCTCTCGAACGAACGGCTTCGAGTTTCGAGGAGTCAGATGATTAGCCTATTTCTGCCATACTTCCTTACATACTCACAAAATTTGAGATTTATCTGCCGCGTACTTCAGGAATAAATAGGTTTCGAAATTTTGAGATGGTAAGAAGAAGGTTTCATTGAATCAGAGTCGATATCTTTGAAATCAATGAAAAAGGTTCATTGGTTTAAAGAAATGTTTCTTCGAATCAACGTCACTACTTTTCATTGAGTTTGAAATCATTCAAAGAAAAGATAGATAATAATGAGCATGGTACTAAAGCAAAATCGGAAAGATTACAATACACATTTTGAAAGCTTCTACGTGTATAAAACTATGATAAAGCCCATGTGTCACCACGGTACGCGAGTTATAGTAATTAACAACGGAATCCGGTGTAGCTCTATCCACAGACTTTTCTCTCCGTGCGCACCGAGAGAAAAGATTTCATTGATGCCAAAGAAACGGGTGGTAATATTTTTTTTCATTGATTTCAACGAAATATTTCTTTGATTTCAATGAAATAGTGCATTTGAATTTAAAAGAGAACATTTCATTGCCTGTAAATAAAGATTTACTTAGTGAGCTTATAATAAAGAAACAGTTTCATTGTTTTAAAGAGACGTTTTCATTGGTTCAAAGAAACGTTTTCATTGATTTTTCTCTCGCACCTAACCTCACTTTTTTGTTTTCCGGATCTCTCGAACGAACGGCTTCGAGTTTCGAGGAGTCAGAAGATTAGCCTATTTTTGCCATACTTTCTTACATACTCACAAAATTTGAGCTTTATCTGCCGCGTACTTCAGGAAAAAACAGGTTTCGAAATTTTGAGATGGTAAGAAGAAGGTTTCATTGAATCAGTAACGATATCTTTGAAATCAATGAAAAAGGTTCATTGGTTTAAAGAAATGTTTCTTCCAATCAATGTCACTACTTTTCATTGAGTTTGAGATCATTCAAAGAAAAAATAGTACTGAAATTCAAGTATTTTATTTCATTAGCAAAAATTTTCGTGAATCAATGAAACTTTTTCTCTCGGTGCACCGAGAGAAAAGATTTCATTGACGCCAAAGAAATGGGTGGATTGATTGTTTTTTCATTGATTTCAATGAAATAGTGCATTTGAACTTAAAAGAGAACATTTCATTGCCTGTAAATAAAGATTTACTTAGTGAGCATATAATAAAGAAACAGTTTCAATGTTTTAAAGAGACGTTTTCATTGGTTCAAAGGAACGTTTTCATCGATTTCTCTCTTGCACCTAACCTCACTTTTTTGTTTTCCGGATCTCTCGAACGAACGGCTTCGAGTTTCGAGGAGTCAGAAGATTAACCTATTTCTGCCATACTTCCTTACATACTCACAAAATTTGAGCTTTATCTGCCGCGTATTTCAGGAAAAAATAGGTTTCGAAATTTTGAGATGGTAAGAAGAAGGTTTCATTGAATCAGAGACGATACCTTTGAAATCAATGAAAAAGGTTAATTGGTTTAAAGAAATGTTTCTTCCAATCAATGTCACTACTTTTCATTGAGTTTGAGATCATTCAAAGAAATTATAGTATTGAAATTCAAGTATTTTATTTCATTAGCAAAGATTTCCGTGAATCAATGAAACTTTTTCTCTCGGTGTGCTCTTTATATGCACCGCCGTAGATCTTTTCGTTTACGAGAAAAGTCGTGGTTATTCGCCATCTAGCGGCTGAAAACTCACTAAACGTTCTCTGGGTTTGTTTACCATATAAATATGACATCTCAATGTTTCTTATGGTGTATAGAAATTACAGCATTTCTTATACACTCTAGATTCACAGTTGTACTTATTTATGCTGTCGCTAGATGGCAAATTCGTGTAACGATTCTCGTAAATGGAAGTAATGAATAATTATGTCAAATTGAGATCGCACCTAACCTCACTTTCTTGTTTTCCGGTTCTCCCGAAAGAACGGCTTCAAGTTTCGAGGAGCCAGAAGCTTAGCCTATTTCTGCCGTACTTCCTTACATACTCACAAAATTTGAGCTTTATCTGACGCGTACTTCAGGAAAAAATAGGTTTCGAAATTTTGAGATGGTAAGAAGAAGGTTTCATTGAATCAGAGACGATATCTTTGAAACCAATGAAAAAGGTTAATTGGTTTAAAGAAATGTTTCTTCGAATCAATGTCACTACTTTTCATTGAGTTTGAGATCATTCAAAGAAAATATAGTATTGAATTTCAAGTATTTTATTTCATTGGCAAAGATTTTCGTGAATCAATGAAACTTTTTCTCTTGGTGTGTTCCATTTTACCTCGACCCAGTATAGAAGGTGTGGGTACACCAGTATCGTTTAGTACAACATGGCGATAGACGATGGAAGATATAACGCGAGCGAGATGGAGAGAAAAAGAGAGAGAAAGAGAGAAAAGTTCCTCGAGGGCCGTTCTTGCGAGTCGCGCGAGAAGCGAGTGAGCGCAGACCCGAGGAGATCGAGGATAGAGATTGCCCGCGGCAGCGCACCTATTATTAAGAAGGCGTAGACGACCGATGATGTCATCGTGTATACGAGACGTGCCCAGTGGAGCCGTGTGACCACTCGACAGCCAGACAGACGGAGACGGAAGACTTGACGGAAGGGAATACAAGAAATTATATCGACGAGGCTCTTCAAGGCTCTGAGCAAAACTATTGCACCGCCAGAACTCATCCACGCTCTCGCCTTTTCTTCTCCGATAAGCAAAGAGAAAAATATATCTTGGCTTCTTGTCAACGGCATTACGAGATGCGGGCATTATCGTTTACAGTCAGGTAGACGGCAGGTTGAAAGCATTTAAAGTAGACCGGAAGCCTCGGGCTCTCGAGGTTATCGTCGGTAGAACAAAGATTGACTTTAATGCAATTCCGCCACTTTGTGAAAATTAAAAGTACATCGTAGTTTAATGCTGGTATTATTATTTTTCTATAATAAAGTTTATAATTATATCTTAGGGTGCATAAATTAAAAACGTGATAAAGAAATTAAATTTCTTGTATGCTAAATAGACTTAAATACGGTTATTATATATTTAAGGAAGTTGGAACGCTTTGAGCTAGTAAACCGCGAGAAAAACATTATTGAATGCAGCAAATTATTTGAATCAATTATATGTATTTCATTCCTTGATTTGTTGAGTGGAAATTATATTAATTGTGGGCAGAACAAAGATTGACAAAGATTTAAGGTAGTTCTGTCGTGAAGGCAATCCAAACTCATATGCATGAATTTTTGACATGTTGTAATTTAGCTATTCAATTTTACTTGCACAAAATCTTGAAGGCTTTTACCGAGTATTTCAATGAACAATTAAAACTTGAAAATCGATCTTTTTACACGGCGCTCACGGGAGGGCTGGAAAAATTGATCTTTAAATCGAAAACTAACATACTTAGATCAAAGATAGAGAAAAAATAAAAAGTACTACGGATTCGCAAATCATTCAGGACTTGATGCTTCATGAAAAAAGGTGAAGTCTCCGGAATAATGTTTAATTGAACCAAGGTTAAAGTGCACGATACCGGGCCAAATGACGTTTCCTAACCTAATTATCGTAAAAATGAAGTCAAATCCGCACTAAACATATCAACTATTTACAAATAATCGTTTTAATTTGATTACGACAATTTCGAAGGATTCTCGATTATTTTTAATATTATTATTGAGGCAGTCAAAGTGATGCGTATGATTATTTTTTAATGTCATATAGACTCTGAGATTTATGACTCCGGCGTACCGACAGAACTACCTTAATGCAATTCCGCCACTTTATGAAAATTAAAAGTACATCGTAGTTTAATTTTGGTATTATTATTTTTCTATAATAAAGTTTATAATTATTCCTTAGGGTGCATAAATTAAAAACGTGATAAAGAAATTAAATTTGTTGTATGCTAAATAGACTTAAATACGGTTATTATATATTTAAGGAAGTTGGAACGCTTTGAGCTAGTAAACCGCGAGAAAGACATTATTGAATGCAGCAAATTATTTGAATCAATTATATGTATTTAATTCCTTGATTTGTAGAGTGGAAATTATATTAAAGGTTGTCGTCGGCAGAACTTGGAAAGTTGGTTTAATGCAATTCAGGCACTTTATGAAAATTAAAAGTACATCCTACTGTAATTCTGTTATTATTATTATTCTATAATAAAGTTTATAATTATTTCTTAGGGTGCATAAATTAAAAACGTGATAAAATAATTAAGTTTCTTGTGTGCTAAATAGTCTTAAACACGGTTATAATATATTTAAGGAAGTTGATGCGCTTTGCATACATAATTGAATACAGCAAATTATTTGAATCAATTATATGTATTTAATTCCTCGATTTGTTGAGTGGAAATCATATGAATTGTCATAATGATTTATTCTTTGAAAAATGCATTGATTTTAATAGTTTGCCACTATTACAATTAATGCTATATTTTTTAGAGCTTTTAATAATAATTTTAATAGTAGTAAAATATTAAAATTCTATTTTTTTTGTTTTGAAAGAAATTAATATTGATTTTTTCACACAATTATTTCATATCGTTTACTGATTTTAATGTTTCACTAATTTAATACATGACTTTATGGCAGACACAGGTTCTATGAAAACAGGTGCAAATCAATATAAACACAAACACAAATACAGATTGATACGAAGGGATGCGTGGAGAATGAGCAGAGCAGGACAATTCGACGATATGGTCCGGTTGGTCTCTATACTCAAGCCAATAGTATCCATGGCGACAACGATCGCTTCAGAGACTCCGTCACTACACTCCGCCCTTCTTCCTCGCTTTATATCCACATAGACACGAGTCTACGAACACATTTGAGCCGCGAGTCTTTCATTTCTCGTTATATACATGCGTACACACATATAGTGGAATAAATCATAGAGTTATTCGTCACAGAATCATTTATTAGCCATTCAACAATAAAACCCCTCAAATCTATAAAATGGAAACACTTTAAGAAAAAATTTTATGAAAAAATGTTCATTTTTTTTTGGTACTCGCAAATAAACAATATATATCAGAGCATTGTAAGGTAATTTTCCTTTTTAAAAAATGAGGTTATAAGAGGCATTCTTTGTCAGTTCAGCCACTTTTTTTTCGACCCCCTCAGATCTATCCCATAATTGGACACATTTTAGTACCACTTGAAAGCACTCTTTGTGAATTTTTTCAGATTTTTGAAACAATCCATTTGGGAAATGTATTTTTTTTTATTATTCATATAACTTTGACGGAGTAAGTCTGACAAAAAAAATACATGTATAAAAAAATTTTGTTTTTCACTCAACATTGTAATACAATAGGTCTCATATTTTTATTCGTGTTGCAAAAGCAATATTCAGCAAAAAAAATGTTAAACAATTTTTTTCATTCATTCGGACACCTTCGATATTACTCTCAATTTTTTATAAGCTGTAGGGACGTGTATAGAACCTACAAAAAAATTGGTGCAGTGGGCATCGACTACTTGAAGGATTCAAAAAAGAAAGAAAATTAATTAAATTTATTTAATTGTTTTTTTATTTTTATATATTTTTTTATTTCACTTATTTTTTGTTATTCCTTCAAATAATCGAACCACTGAGCTACTTGACGTGTAACGACGACACGGCCTTCAGAGTTTACATACAGTTATTCGCGAGTATAGCCATTTATTGGATCGAAAATTTTGGACAATATTTTTTTCCTCCTTCAAATAGTCGATGACCACTATGCCAATTTTTTTGTATGCTTTTGACATATCCCTGTAACTTGTATAAAATTGGCAGTGATATCGAAGCTATCCGAATGAGTAAAAAAAATTGTTTAACATTTTTTTTGCTGTAAATAGCTTTTGCAACACGAATAAAAATATGAGACATATTGCAATACAAAGTTAATTGAAAAACAACATTTTTTTGTACGTGTGATTTTTTTGTCAGGTTTACTCCATCGAAGTTATATGAATAACAAAAAAAATATACATTTCCTAAATGGATGGATTAAAAAATCTGAAAAAATTCACAAACAGTGCTTTTAAGTGGTACTAAAATGTGGCCAATTATGGGCTAGATCTGAGAGGGTCGAAAAAAAGGGGCTGAACTGACAGAGAATGCCTCATAAATAGGTTATTAATACATTTTTTTACTATCAAAAATGATTTTTTTAAAAAACGACTCTGCCTTAATGTTACTAAAAAATTGAAGCATATTTTTTATAAACATTGCAGGTTCTTATTATAAAATAATAATTTTACTTTATTACGTTAAATCATGTGAATTTGTTATTTTGTATAATTAATTAATATACAAAAATAATATGTATTTCTGTTGGAATTATGAATATCTTTGGTGGTGAATGTTTGATGAATGGATTTTATTGTATACACTATCATAGTGACCAGAGAAGCTGTGTCAACGCCATTCCTCATCGATTGACCCCTTAACCTAGACCATGGACTGACCATCGCAGAGGCTTTACGTACTTTGAAACAACTTACTTCAATTTTTGAACGACTTAAAAAAAATAAAACGAAATTTCAACAATTAGTATTCATTCTTAGTTTAGTTAAATTTAATTTGTCAAATTAGTTTAATGAGACTAGAATAAATAATATTTTATTTAATTAATGGTTAATTCATTTGTGTATAAATTAATTGTGAGAATATTTTAATTTCCGGCATCTCTCAACTCTTCCTTAATATTCCTTCGAGTCTTGTGTCGATAATATATAATAATCAACAAACACCGGTCGGTGTTTAAGAAAGGGAAATCGATTAAGAGCCTCTCATTTTCATTGTATGATAATTTAACGACGACAGCAAATTACCCCTATCGATTTATTACTGTTCTTATTACTATATTTTACATAGGAGTGTGTTACAGACTTTATTTCATTATTTTAGTGTTAATATAGACAATCGGAGACTTTTTATTATTTAAAAAAATGATTATCGAAATAAAAATAATTTTTACAAATATAATAATAAAAGAAAATACTTTTTTTTATTCTTTAAAATACCTACAAAATCATCGAGTTTATAATCATACATTATTTTTAATCCTAAAGTGATAACACGAATTTTTATTCTATTCGTTTTGTCTTTTATTGGGGTGCATTTTTACCCCAGATTATCACTCTAGAGTAGAAGATAAGATAGGTGTAATTTTCAATTTAATTATATAAGAAATCTCACTTGAAGCACTTTTGGTGTTACATAGAGATTTTAAACAAATAAGATCACTATTTTCTTTTTCAAAATTGAATAATCATATTTTACCGTTTATTTATCTTTGCGATTTAAATATTTTTAACTAATTTCTGACAATAATTAATGAGTCTTTTCATTTCGGAAAGGAAAAATGTATGGATGAAAGGGTTAAGGCAGTAAAGAAAATATGAACTGTAGTGAGATCGAATATCGTCGTCCCACGTTCGAGTTAAAGAGTCCAAGCTGCCTCTTGACACTGTCGTTCTCGTCGTCAACGTCGTAATTGCGAGAATAATTAGAGGGTCTTGAGTAATCGAGGCCCTCTAAGAGATACCGCATACTTCAGTGAAACGTACGAGTAGCAAAAGGAAATTCCTCGTCTTCTCATACTCTATACGTCACAATCAGAATCTTAAGATCTTACTCTTGAAGTTCTCCTTTTCAGCACCTTTTATGTACTTGGAGTGAGAACTGAAATAGATGCAATCGTCGTTAAACCTAATTAGAGACCTAGCATAACTTTGAAAATTTCTGTATAAACCTTTCTCGACTTTGCTTAACTTTACCATAACTTCCAGAAACCCAACTTGCCAACTTTTGTCAACAAACTTTAATCCCCCTGGAATCTGATCGCGGGTAACCTTACGACTTACATAAATTAATTCAGACCAAGAATCTTTCCATTCATAAGAAATGTGTATAAAAATAAATCCGATATATAGATCTTTTCGTCGTTTTAAGGGGAGGGAGTCAGGTCAAAAAAATTGCTTTTGGAAATTCAATATCATCGAAATCCCATTGCATATAAAAATACCCAATGCACTACATTGTTGGTACTCGATGAAAGGATTTTTTACTGTCGTCCGACTTGCATATGCTTTTCAATATTATCTTAAGCAGAGTTCTTAGGTTTTCCATTCTGCGCATGATTCAGATCAAACTACTAGGCAGATTGAAATGGTTGACGTCTCATTTTCTTCTTCATGAAAAGATACACCGGCTAAATGGAGCAAATGTTAATAAAAGGTTATATTTTTCAAGTGACATAATTATTAATAAATGAATTTTATGCTATTTTCTAAATCAGTGATTAACTTTGCTTTCAGAATGAAAAAAAATAGTTTGCTCCATTTAGCCGGTGTATCTTTTCATGAAGAAGAAAATGAGACGTCAACCATTCCAATCTGCCTAGTAGTTTGATCTGAATCATGCGCAGAATGGAAAACCTAGGAACTTTGCTTAAGATAATATTGAAAAGCATATGCAAGTCAGACGACAGTAAAAAAATCCTTTCATCGGGTACCAACAATATAGTGCATTGGGTATTTTTATATACAATAGGATTTGGATGATATTGAGGTTAGAACGCTTCACACTAGTCAAATCAATGCTAAATTTTTAAAAGCGTTTCTACAATTTAAGATGGTTGAATAATCTGTTCCAAGGTGTTAATCACATAACAGCATTAGTTCTTGATATGAAAATACATTCACAGCTGTCATATGAACAGTAAATCGATAAATATCTCCAAATTTCCGTTGTCATGTTTTTTCATCCAGTTTTGTAAAAGGGTAAACCGTAATATCAGTCCGATTATGACGAAACATAGCTCATTTTGATCAGTGGAAGATCCTTAATCGATTGACCGTCCGGATTTTCTATAGTATCAGGCGTTCAAAAGTTACAGCCATTTTTATACTTGATGTTAGGTTATGATAGGATAAACAAACGGTTGTATCTTTTAAACTACTAATACGGTTTTAAAAAATAGATGGCCAATCGATAGAATATCTTTTAGCAAACAAAATGAGCTATTGGTCGTCATAATCGGACTGATATTACGGTTTACCCTTTTAAAAAACTGGATGAAAAAACATAACATCGGAAATTTGCAGATATCGATCGATTTACTGGTGATATCACAGCTGTTAATGTATTTGAATATCAATAACTAATGCTGCTATGTGATTAACACCTTGGAACTGATTATTAAACCATCTGAAATTGTAGAAACGCTTTTAAAAATTTAGCACTCATTTGACTAGCGTGGAGCTCTCCAACCTCCTTAATCTACAGCAATACATATTAAATATACAAATGATGTTTATATATAATTTTGATTAAACTCAGATATATATTTGTGTATTATAAAAAGTTTTCATGTGTTCGATTTGGTTTTTCCGATAATAAACAAAATAAAAGCAAAACAAATTCGTTCAATATAATTAAGTGAAAAAAATTATATTGATGGAAACAAAATTGGGCATATATAATTTACATACGCTCTATATACGATCTATATACAATTTATACATAAACCCAAATTTACAGTTGATCTTATATATATATTGCATATAGATTGTACATAGAATTTATATGTTTAATTCAAAATGTCCGACTATATAAAATTTGTTTACTTGGGTACCAAAAAATTCTCAAATTTAAGAACTATAAACTGTTACAATTTTTTGTATGAAAACTAATATAAAGTATTAAAAGTTTTTCTTGCAGATACGCGTATATTGAATTTAATATACTAATATTAAATATCCAAAAATAATTGTTATAAAATTAATATACAGTAACACACTAAAGTAGTGTTTATACTATAATTGTTGGAATTTTACAACACTGTCCATATATTAAATCACTTAATTAATATAATTAATATCTGTATATCAACAAAATAAAATCACATTTAATACATCACATAAATTTAATAAATCATATTTAATATATCGTATCTGCAATAAAACTTCCACTACATATATTAATTATCAAAATATTTTTAACCATATAAATAAAAAGTAGAAAAAAAACCGCTGCTAGATTCTAAGCTACAAATATCCCAATGCCTTTCTCAAATTTAACCTCACACAAACACGACACCGTTGAAATTCAATGAACCTCGAATAAACGAAAAAGAAAAAAAAAAAAAAAAAAGAGATGGACATTTCGAGGAGAGGCATTTACCAACCCCATATTACGTATTTCTACAGCCTCATATATTTAACCATAGATATGTAACTATATATATATATATACATACTCGGTCAGCTATATCGGTTTCCTCGTGCACGTTCAAACTGAGATCAATAAAGCACTCCTTTATAGACTTGACTACACACGCGGTACAGCTTGGACGACCCTCTTTTCCTCCCCGCTCGACTTAGGCTCGCCATCTCTTTCTCTTTCACTCACTCATGCCCTTCTCTGTCTCTATTCCATCTATACGCTATATACATATCCTTTTCCCTTTCCCTCTGGTGGCTCACCCTCACGTTTTACTCGTGTACACGCGACTTCTCTCTCTCCCTCTTTCCATATGCATTGCAACTCGAGCAGTACAAGCTTTAGCTCTGTGCACGTCCATCCCCTACCCCTTTTGCCTCTACCCCTTTTCCCTCTTGCCATTTTGCTCGTAACTATCCAACCCCAGCAGCAGCAGCAGCAGCGCAGCAGCAGCAACAGCAACGTCGCTCAAGCCCCGCGGTAGTCAGGCAGAGGTAACATCGGCAACGAGACTCCAGGCCATAAATAACCGAATGACCCACCGGATGAGTGAAGTGCACTCTGGTAAGCCGACAAACCCCACCCGTAGTTTCGATGAGTCGTCCTCGTACTAACGAGACACCTGGTATAGTTTTGGGCGTCAAACTTCGGGAATTACGTGCATAAACTATTTGACCATTGCTACCGTTTGCCTCGCTCTCATATTCAAAGCTATTCCGTCGAATAGACATTCATTAAAAAGGAATAATGCGAAACTCCATTGGAAAATTTCAATGCAGGATATTATGAATTTTGAGTTTTTAGTGATATTTTTTTTTCACAGGTTGATTATTGAGGAGTTTGGATCTAGTGAGAAATTATTAATTTTAGATTATGTTATGTTAATGATTTTTTTGAAATTGTTGAATATCATTTTTACGATCAATTGAATATATTGTTAATATATATAATAATTGGGTGCATAAACTTTTTGTTAGAATAAATAAACTTAAAACAAAAATTCATTAAAATGGAATAATGTGAACCAATCGGAAAATTTCAATGCAGGATATTGCGAATTTTGAGTTTTTAGTGATAAGTTTTTTTTCACAGGTTGATTATTGAGGAATTTGAATCTAGTGAGAAATTATTAATTTTAGATAATGTTATGTTAATGATTTTTTTTAAATTGTTGAATATCATTTTTACGATCAATTGAATATATTGTTAATATATATAATAATTGGGTGCATAAACTTTTTGTTAGAATAAATAAACTTAAAATAAAAATTCATTAAAATGGAATAATGTGAACCAATTGGAAAATTTCAATGTAGGATATTACGAATTTTGAGTTTTTAATGATAATTTTTTTTTCACAGATTGATTATTGAGGAGTTTGAATCTAGTGAGAAATTATTAATTTTAGATAATGTTATGTTAATGATATTTGTTGAAATTGTTGAATATAATTTTTATGACAAATTGAATATATTGTTAATATATATAATAATTGGGTGCATAACCTTTTTGAACATTGCTACGTTCGACTTGGAATAAAACTTCATTAAAATGGAATAATGTGAACCAATTGGAAAATTTCAATGCAGGATATTACGAATTTTGAGTTTTTAGTGATAATTTTTTTTTTTCACAGGCTGATTATTGAGGAAGTTTGTTAAAGTATTGAAGTGTGTGAATCTAGTGAGAAATTATTAATTTTAAATAATGTTATGTTAATGATATTTTTTAAATTGTTGAATATAATTTTTACGACAAATTTAATATATTGTTAATATATATAATAAATGGGTGCATAAACTTTTTGAACATTGCTACGTTCAACTTAGAATAAAAATTCATTAAAATGGAATAATGTGAACCAATTGGAAAATTTCAATGCAGGATTATTACGAATTTTGAGTTTGTGTTGATAATTTTTTTTTCACAGGCTAATTATTGAAGAAGTTTGTTAAAGTATTGAAGAGTGTGAATCTAGAGAGAAATTATTTATTTTAGATAATGTTATGTTAATGATATTTTAAAAAATATTTAATATAATTTTTACGATCAATTGAATATATTGTTAATATATATAATAATTGGGTGCATAAACTTTTTGAACATTGCTACGTTCGATTTAGAATAAAAATTCATTAAAATGGAATAATATAAACCAATTGGAAAATTTCAATGCAGGAATATTACGAATTTTGAGTTTGTGTTGATAATTTTTTTTTACAAGCCGATTATGTTGGAAGTTTTTTAAAGCATTCAAGAGTAAGGAATGATTAATTATAAATAATATTATGTTGATGATATAATGGATTTTAATATGCCAGTGAATCATATGGAAATATATATTTTTATAGCTAATCGTGTCGTTATATATTTCTGTGGAAGTATGAAAATATAGTTGTTATCAGATATGTGTGTAAAATTTGCATTTGTGTATTTTTGAAAATATTGAATGTAATTTTTACAACGAATTGAATATGTTACCATAATTAATATGGTTGTAATTATTCATTAATTACCCAAACTTTGAATAAAAAAAATAACATAGACTATCATTTAATAGTTGTCACTTAATAGTTGCCAGGAATCGCACATTTTCTTTCCTCTCAGTGAAGTTAAATTGTATAATTGCTCAAATATAAATTAGAACATTTCTGTCAAGCCCATTCAGCAAAAGAATATAAGTTCAATTTCACTCTAAAAAATAGTAGTGAAAAAAAGAGTTTATTTAAAGATCATTTTATCCGATACACCCGTTGGATGAGCTGCCACTCGTTCACGTCAATTAAACGTCGATTTCGCACGAACAGAAATGCCTCTGGCTTCGGTTTACCGTTCAATTTTTATTCTCCCTTTTTTTTATGTTTTTTTCCCCTCGCTTTGGCATAAATCCACTCGTTGACAATTTGTTTGCAGTTTTTTTTTGTCCTTCAACGAGAATATAATTCGAGAGTAATTCGCATTCAAAACCAGAGTCGATTGAGTTTCTATAGATATGTGATTACTTTTTACATAATTTACATTCATTTGATAATTTCATGTGATATCATTTCATGCTCAATGAAATTGTGGCAGACCAGGGAATTATTAAATTACAACTATTAATTGTTAGCCTGTGACTAAGTTATACATAATATATTTACTTTTTTTTTCTAATAAAAATATATTTTCGAATATTTCTTTATTGAATATTCGAATAAAAATATATCTAAATATCATTTCAGTTATAATAACTGAAAAAAAAGATAAAGATATCTAATTTTAAAAAAGAAGTCTTATAATTACTTTTTGTTAATAATTATTCACAATTAATAAAAGCGTAAATTAGTTTTAATACTCTTTTATTCGAATATTATCAATCTCGAGCTGAAACGTATTAAAGTTAGACGACAAATTTAAGGGGACGGAGTCAGGTCAAAAAAATTGATTTTGGAAATTCAATATCATCCAAATCCTATTGCATATAAAAATGCCCAATGCACTATATTGTTGGCACTCGATGAAAGGATTTTTTTACTGTCGTCTGACTTGCATATGCTTTTCAATATTATCTTAAGCAAAGTACTTAAGTTTTCCATTCTGCGCATGATTCAGATCAAACTACTAGGCAGATTTTCATGTTTGACGTCTCATTTTCTTCTTCATGAAAAGATACACCGGCTAAATGGAGCAAATGTTAATAAAAGGTAATATTTTTTAAGTGACATAATTATTAATAAATAAATTTTATGCTATTTTCTAAATCAGTGATTAACTTTGCTTTCAGAATGAAAAAAAAATAGTTTGCTCTATTTTGCCGGTGTATCTTTTCATGAAGAAGAAAATGAGACGTCAACCATTCTAATCTGCCTAGTAGTTTGATCTAAATCATGCGCAGAATGGAAAACCTAAGAACTTTGCTTAAGATAATATTGAAAAGCATATGCAAGTCAGACGACAGTAAAAAATCCTTTCATCGAGTACCAACAATATAGTGAGTCGGGCATTTTTATATGCAATAGGATTTGGATGATATTGAATTTCCAAAATCAATTTTTTTTTACCTTACTCCCTCCCCTTAAGCTGTCGTCAATATATTGGTATGTTGATAGTATAATCATAATAATAATTTGCATAGTAATAAACAAAACAATCATGATAATATGATCAAATTTGTATGTATACTGACAATTAACAGTTGTTTCTTAAGGGGAGGGAGTCAGGTCAAAAAAATTGATTTTGGAAATTCAATATCATTCAAATCCTATTGCATAAAAAAATGCCCAATGCACTATATTGTTGGTGCTCGATGAAAGGATTTTTTACTGTCGTCTGACTTGCATATGCTGTTCAATATTATCTTAAGTAAAGTTCTTAGGTTTTCCATTCTGCGCATGATTCAGATCAAACTACTAGGCAGATTGGAATGGTTGACGTCTCATTTTCTTCTTCATGAAAAGATACACCGGCTAAATGGAGCAAACAATTTTTCTTCATTCTGAAAGCAAAGTTAATCACTGATTTCGAAAATAGCATAACATTTATTTATTAATAATTATGTCACTTAAAAAATATTACCTTTTATTAACATTTGCTGCATTTCGCCGGTGTATCTTTTCATGAAGAAGAAAATGAGACGTCAACCATTCCAATCTGCCTAGTAGTTTGATCTGAATCATGCGCAGAATGGAAAACCTAAGAACTTTGCTTAAGATAATATTGAAAAACACATGAAAGTCAGACGACAGTAAAAAATCGTTTCATCGAGTACCAACAATATAGTGCGTTGGGAATTTTGATATGCAATAGGATTTGGATGATATTGAATTTCCAAAATCAATTTTTTTTACATGACTCCCTCCCCTTAAGCTGTCGTCAATATATTGGTATGTTGATAGTATAATCATAATAATAATTTATCCCTCTTTAATTAGTTGGTGGCGAGATTTTATCGAATTGCGAGTTGGTCCATCGTTGTCACGTTATTCGCGCTGTGATTGGTCCAAATTGGCGCGAGATCAGATCGAGACCGAGACAGAATTCGTGTTCAACACGTTTGACAGTTGCAATTCTGACAGTTTTGTCAAGCATATTGGGCGCGCGAAGTTTGAATTTCCAAGTTGGTTGACTTTACAATATTTCGGGGTTTCCGGATTATGTGTTAATTGCGAATATTAAACTAGGCTTAAGATGTTGAACGACAAAGTGCGACGTAGTCTCTATGGCAGCAACAAAACCAGGCGTACGCGGAGTCACTACATGCGGATCAACAGAAAAATCGTGAATAAGATGATAAGCGAAGAGATCGGGAAGAATTGAAATTCTGTAGTCAAGTAAATCAGACCTCTTTATTCACTGTTACTTTTAGCAAAATCCATGCCAGGTTTTCAGAATTGGAAATCCTGTATTTATTTCATTGAGCAAAAAGGTCGTACTGCTTTACTAAAAATGTAAAGCCCCATATAATGATGGGACTTTAAATTTTTTTCTAAAGTCTGGAAATGTTCCAGACCTCGCAAATTTGAAGTTATCAAGCTAAATACTAATTTATAATTGAAAGAATGTTAAAGGACAATTGGTAATCAATTTGAGTCAAATCTATAAAGAGTTTCCGATTCGATAAGATTTGGAATTATTGGAAAAATTTGTTAGATCTCTTTATTTTTGGGAATTCTGATTATATATATTATATGTATTAAATAAGATCGCTACACCGACACACGATCTCTACTCGCGCGCGCAGCGCGCGTAAGTTTTCTAGCCCAAGTGAAAATATTATATGAAGATTATATATAAATATTTATATAGAAGCTATATGCGAAAATGGACATATAGAATATTCACATATTTTGTATAGTCCATAAGAACTTGCGTACTTAATTTTTAAAAAACTATATAGAATCAATATATGATACTATCTAGAATATATTTGATTCTATATAGTTCTTTAAAAATTAATTCTTTAAATTCATATGAACTATACGAAATACATGAAGATTCTATATGTCCATTTTCGCATACAGCTTCTACATAAATATTTATATATAATCTTCATATAATATTTTCACTTGGGAGTAGTAATAAACAAAACAATCGTGATAATATGATCAAATTTGTATGTATACTGACGATTAACAGTTGTTACTTAATAGTTCCCGGGTTATTATGATTACTTTAAGTATACTGTATTTATATTTTCGTGTATATTTTTTCATGTGTTTAGGTAAAAAGTTTTGTTCGTGATCATGCTGAACCATTACGCACGCGATGGGGTCAATGGGTTGTGCTTGACCTCTTCTTCCTTATTCTATGCCTCCCCTCCCCCTCAAGCCCATATGCGACCCTTCCACCTCTTCTCCCACCACCCACTCCACCCAACCACCGATAATCATACAACGATCGCTTCGTGATAATTATATCAAGTACACCAAGCACGTGCAAGTGCATCGACGCGAGAGAATATAGAAGGGAGAATGAGAAAGAGGTGGGAGCGCCAGCTTTAACGACCCTCGCAATTATCGTAACCACACGTGGCTCATACTATACTTTACGCCATCTCCTGGGGCTCCCACAATTTTCGTTACCAATGCAAAAATACATATCATGATAAACAGACACATAACATTAAATTTTACGTCGTAAACCCGTTATTTCGCTTTATATGCACTCTGTTGTCACTCAATTAATTAATGTGTTCTGAATTAAAAATGATATACGAAATGCTGTGATTGGCAAATTATTGGCAACTTAAACGTTCTCCCCCGTTCTCGAGTATAATTGATTTTAAGTCGATATCCAACTCGGAAAGTACCGGTTACAAGCATTTTTACGATGATTTAAAAAAAAATCACTTTTAGTCGGTTCTGATTTCAAAATTCATAGATCCGATTTTTGGTCGGAAAATCGAAACTAATTTTTTTTTTTTTAACACTGCTAAGCTAAGCTAAAACTCTAGAAAATACAACAATTATTTTTATAATCAATTTTCGAAATCGTTTTACTGAATAAAAAGATTAAATATTATCAGCAAAAAAAAAATCTTCGGACTGGACTAAAAATACCGATTTAAAAAGAAACAATGAAGTATTGGATGCACAGATAAACAGATACATAACATTAAATTTTACGTCGTAAACCCGTTATTTCGCTTTATATGCACTCTGTTGTCACTCAATTAATTAATGTTCTGAATTAAAAATTATATACGAAATTCTGTGATTGGCAAATTATTGGCAACTTAAACGTTTTTCCCCGTTCTCGAGTATAATTGATTTCAAGTCGATATCGAATTCGGAAAGTATCGGTTACAAGCATTTTTACGATGATTTAAAAAAAAAAAAACTTTTGGTCGGTTCTGATTTCAAAATTCATAGATCCGATTTTTGGTCGGAAAATCCAAACTAATTTTTTTTTTAACACTGCTAAGCTAAGCTAAAACTCTAGAAAATATATAAATTATTTTTTTAATCAGTTTTCGAAATCGTTTTACTGAATAAAAAGATTAAATATTATCAGCAAAAAAAATCTTCGGACTGGACTAAAAATACCGATTTAAAAAGAAACAATGAAGTATTGGATGCACAGATAAACAGACACATAACATTAAATTTTACGTCGTCAACCCGTTATTTCGCTTTATATGCACTCTGTTGTTACTCAATTAATTAATGTTCTGAATTAAAAATGATATACGAAATGCTGTGATTGGCAAATTATTGGCAACTTAAACGTTCTCCCCCGTTCTCGAGTATAATTGATTTTAAGTCGATATCCAACTCGGAAAGTACCGGTTACAAGCATTTTTACGATGATTTAAAAAAAAAAACTTTTGGTCGGTTCTGATTTCAAAATTCATAGATCCGATTTTTGGTCGGAAAATCCAAAATAAATTTTTTTTTTAACACTGCTAAGCTAAGCTAAAACTCTAGAAAATATATCAATTATTTTTTTAATCAGTTTTCGAAATCGTTTTATTGAATAAAAGGTTAAATATTATCAGCAAAAAAAAATCTTACTTCGGACTGGAATAAAAATACCGATTTAAAAAGAAACAATGAAGTATTGGATGCACAGATAAATAGACACATAACATTAAATTTTACGTCGTAAACCCGTTATTTCGCTTTATATGCACTCTGTTGTCACTCAATTAATTAATGTTCTGAATTAAAAATGATATACGAAATGCTGTGATTGGCAAATTATTGGCAACTTAAACGTTCTCCCCCGTTCTCGAGTATAATTGATTTTAAGTCGATATCCAACTTGGAAAGTACCGGTTACAAGCATTTTTACGATGGTTTAAAAAAAAATCACTTTTGGTCGATTCTGATTTCAAAATTCATAGATCCGATTTTTGGTCGGAAAATCCAAACTAAATTTTTTTTTAACACTGCTAAGCTAAGCTAAAACTCTAGAAAATATATAAATTATTTTTTTAATCAGTTTTCGAAATCGTTTTACTGAATAAAAGGTTAAATATTATCAGCAAAAAAAAATCTTACTTCGGACTGGAATAAAAATACCGATTTAAAAAGAAACAATGAAGTATTGGATGCACAGATAAACGGACACATAACATTAAATTTTACGTCGTAAACCCGTTATTTCGCTTTATATGCACTCTGTTGTCACTCAATTAATTAATGTTCTGAATTAAAAATGATATACGAAATGCTGTCATTGGCAAATTATTGGCAACTTAAACGTTCTTCCCCGTTCTCGAGTATAATTGATTTTAAGTCGATATACAATTCGGAAAGTACCGGTTACAAGCATTTTTACGATGATTTAAAAAAAAAAACTTTTGGTCGGTTTTGATTTCAGAATTCATAGATCTGATTTTTGGTCGGAAAATCCAACCTAATTTAAAAAATCTTTAACACAGTTAAGGATGTAGGAACGCGATGGGGTGCTGAACTTCCTGAAAAGTGAAAATTCAGAGAGAAATTCGAACACTTCTCGATGGAATAAAAATCTGAAAAAAAAACAAGCATACAAAAGGAGCGGAAAAGATTAATTTTGCATATTAATAATTGCAAAATGTTATTAACAAATAGGTAAAAAAAAATTGTTTAACAAATTATCCGTCGACCTAACTTTTTTTTCGACTGAAAATGATTCTTTAAATTTTCTGAATACGTATGAATTTTTTCAGAATTTTGTGTAATGTTTGAAAATTGCAGTTTGTTTTCTTGCACGAGCTGTATTCGCGAATCTATTTGATCAATCGTTTCGAAACTTCTTGGGTGTAATGGGTGGTTTTGTGACAAGCACATATGAAAAATTCGCGACTTAACATACATTAAAAAAAAAATGAATTTCAAAAAAACGAAATTTCGATGATTAGAAAAAATTATGAAAAAATTCATACGTATTCAGAAAAATGAACGAATGATTTTCATTCGAAAAAAAAGTTAGGTTGACGGATAATTTGTAGAACAATTTTTTTTTCACCTATTTGTTAATAACATTTTGCAATTATTAATATGCAAAATTAATCTTTTCCGCACCTTTTGTATGCTTGATTTTTTTCACATTTCTATTCCATCGAGAAGTGTTCGAATTTCTCTCTGAATTTTCACTTTTCAGGAAGTTGAACACCCCATCGCGCTCCTACATCCTTAAGCTAAGCCAAAACTCTAACAAAAACAGCGACTATATCGTAAATCAATTTTCGAAATCGTTTTACTGAATAAAAGGTTCAATATTATCAGTGAAAAAAGAAATCTTTCTTCGGACTGGAATAAAAATACCGATTTAAAAATAAACAATGAAGTATTGGATGCACAGATTTATTAATTTTTCCTATAAGCCTGTTGTCAATACGGTAACGAGAAAAGTATACGGTAAATTCATAGCGAGAATAGCATAGAATATATATAGCAAAACAATGATAAGTATGCAGTGAAAAGTGAACAGAGCTGGATCGATCGAGTGGCACAAAGTTTCGAGCACGTCTAATCCAAGAGTAGTTGCTTCGCTTTATACCCAGCGACACTTTAGAATTCATGACACTATAGTGCTGAATATAATGTACCGGAACGACTACATACCAACAACAACGGTGATAATAATAATATTAATAATGATAAAAACAATAATAATAATTGTACTACCGGTCATAATGTCACTGACGACAACACGAGCCCTATAAAAGTAATATGACTGACTGAATGATATAATCAATTTCACTGCCAGTTTACCTGCATTCACTATCGTCGGTGCTAACAGAATCCGCAGCGACATAATTGCCTACGTTTTGTTGCAACCTCATAAACTCAATCTCTACACAGTATATACACTATTTTGTAAATTAAATACACTTCAAGTAATGTATATGAGTAATTGTGCTTTAACACAATAAACCCTTTTACAATAGACAAAACGAGCTACCATTCATCACAATCGAGCAAATACTATCATACATTCTTTTAAAAAACAATGACGAACAATTCGTCGACGAATTTATTCGTCAATATTTTTTATTTGAATACGAGAAAAAAAATAGTTTGTGACATATTCACTTGATATTTGAAATAAAAAAACTTTCTAGGAAAAATATATAAATTTATAAATACGAATCTGAAAAATATCTTCATTAACATTTTGACAATCAATTAACTCACGATTTCCAATACGCAATTGTTAAAAAATTTAATTTAATTTCTCACCGTTTTGTTGCAACCTCATAAACTCAATCTGTACACAGTATATACACTATTTTGTAAATTAAATACACTTCAAGAAATGTATATGAGTAATTGTGCTTTAACACAATAAAACCTTTTACAATAGACAAAACGAGCTACCATTCATCACAATCGAGCAAATACTATCATACATTCTTTTAAAAAACAATGACGAACAATTCGTCGACAAATTTATTCGTCAATATTTTTTATCTGAATACGAGAAAAAAAATAATTTGTGACATATTCACCTGATATTTGAAATAAAAAACTTTCTAGGAAAAAAATATAAATTATTAAATTCGAATATGAAAAATATATTCCGCCTATTTCAGTTTATTCTTCATTAACATTTTGACAACCAATTAACTCACGATTTCCAATACCCAATTGTTAAAAAATTTAATTTAATTTCGCACCGTTTTGTTGCAACCTCATAAACTCAATCTGTACACAGTATATACACTATTTTGTAAATTAAATACACTTCAAGTAATGTATATGAGCAATTGTGCTTTAACACAATAAAACCTTTTACAATAGACAAAACGAGCTACCATTCATCACAATCGAGAAAATACTATCATACATTCTTTTAAAAAACAATGACGAACAATTCGTCGACGAATTTATTCGTCAATATTTTTTATCTGAATACGAGAGAAAAAATAGTTTGTGACATATTCACTTGATATTTGAAATAAAAAACTTTCTAGGAAAAATATATAAATTTATAAATACGAATCTGAAAAATATCTTCATTAACATTTTGACAACCAATTAACTCACAATTTCCAATACCCAATTGTTAAAAATTTTTATTTAATTTCGCACCGTTTTGTTGCAACCTCATAAACTCAATTTGTACATAGTATATACACTATTTTGTAAATTAAATACACTTCAAGTAATGTATATGAGTAATTGTGCTTTAACACAATAAAACCTTTTACAATAGACAAAACGAGCTACCATTCATCACAATCGAGCAAATACTATCATACATTCTTTTAAAAAACAATGACGAACAATTCGTCGACGAATTTATTCGTCAATATTTTCTATCTGAATACGAGAAAAAAAAATAGTTTGTGACATATTCACTTGATATTTGAAATAAAAAACTTTCTAGGAAAAAAATATAAATTATTAAATTCGAATATGAAAAATATATTCCGCCTATTTCAGTTTATTCTTCATTAACATTTTGACAACCAATTAACTCACGATTTCCAATACGCAATTGTTAAAAAATTTAATTTCGCACCGTTTTGTTGCAACCTCATAAACTCAATTTGTACATAGTATATACACTATTTTGTAAATTAAATACACTTCAAGTAATGTAAATGAGTAATTGTGCTTTAACACAATAAAACCTTTTACAATAGACAAAACGAGCTACCATTCATCACAATCGAGAAAATACTATCATCCATTCTTTTAAAAAACAATGACGAACAATTCGTCGACGAATTTATTCGTCAATATTTTTTATCTGAATACGAGAAAGAAAATAGTTTGTGACATATTCACTTGATATTTGAAATAAAAAACTTTCTAGGAAAAATATATAAATTTATAAATACGAATCTGAAAAATATCTTCATTAACATTTTGACAATCAATTAACTCACGTTTTCCAATATCCAATTGTTAAAAAATTTCATTTAATTTCGCACCGTTTTGTTGCAACCTCATAAACTCAATTTGTACATAGTATATACACTATTTTGTAAATTAAATACACTTCAAGTAATGTAAATGAGTAATTGTGCTTTAACACAATAAAACCTTTTACAATAGACAAAACGAGCTACGATTCATCACAATCGAGCAAATACTATCATACATTCTTTTAAAAAACAATGACGAACAATTCGTCGACGAATTTATTCGTCAATATTTTTTATCTGAATACGAGAAAAAAAATAATTTGTGACATATTCACCTGATATTTGAAATAAAAAACTTTCTAGGAAAAAAATATAAATTATTAAATTCGAATATGAAAAATATATTCCGCCTATTTCAGTTTATTCTTCATTAACATTTTGACAACCAATTAACTCACGATTTCCTATACACAATTGTTAAAAAATTTAATTTAATTTCGCACCGTTTTGTTGCAACCTCATAAACTCAATCTGTACACAGTATATACACTATTTTGTAAATTAAATACACTTCAAGTAATGTATATGAGTAATTGTGCTTTAACACAATAAAACCTTTTACAATAGACAAAACGAGCTACCATTCATCACAATCGAGAAAATACTATCATACATTCTTTTAAAAAACAATGACGAACAATTCGTCGACGAATTTATTCGTCAATATTTTTTATCTGAATACGAGAAAAAAAATAGTTTGTGACATATTCACTTGATATTTGAAATAAAAAACTTTCTAGGGAAAAATATATAAATTTATAAATACGAATCTGAAAAATATCTTCATTAACATTTTGACAATCAATTAACTCACGATTTCCAATACCGAATTTTAAAAAAATTTTATTTAATGTCGCACCGTTAATTCGAAATTAATTTTTAAAAAATCTTCTAATGACAAAAATAATAATAAATCGATATTATCGTCTGACATTTGTTCGACGCATGAGAAATGTGACAAGCCATCACTCCGTCGCCGGTGACAAGAGCTAAAACAGGGAACAATACGAGAGAAAGAGAGAGAAAAAAAAATGGATTCTCGTTATACACGAGTTCCGTTATAAACGTCGGCGAACGATTTATTTGCGTCGATGTGCCCGGAGAGAAAGAGAGAGAGAGAGAGAGAGAGAGGAAAACAAATGTAAGAGAGAGAGAGAAAAAAGAGCGTCGGATAGCCAGGCAGGCAACACACACAGGCTTGGCCTGCGGGAGGAACGGGGAGCAGAGAGAAGAAGGTCCTCGCTCGATAAACGACACTTCTAGCCCCTGCTACCTCCCCCACTTTTCTTTCTTTCTCGCTCGTTGGCTTCCGCGAACGACCACCGACCACCCTGTGGCCCTTTCTCTCGACTCTGGGGCTACTAGCACCGACGACGTGAAATAGAATGAGGAAAACTCGGTGGCAAGTACTGCAACAGTATTCAACATCAGTAACGACCCATAGACCGTTGCTTACCGTCGGAGAATAGCGGATTACGTATAGCGTGAAGTGACGGAGTATAGTGAATCATCCTGGGGACCGTCGTTCGTGAATCACATCGCCCTTCCCGTGTACATTCAATATACATACACATACGTTCAACGTGCGACCCGAGAGCGAGTTACATACTGCGTAAACTAAGTATTACACCGAACAGAGAGAAAAAGTTTCATTGAAATATTTGCGAATTAAATGAAATACTTGAATTTCAATACTATCTTTTCTTTGAATGATCTTAAAATCTATGAAAATTAGTGACATTGATTCGGGTGGGGGCCAAAATAGCGTATGACCAAAATAGCAAATGGTTAAAATGGCGAATTTCAAAATAAGGAACGTCTGAATCTAGAATGGCCGTCATTATGAAATTGGCTATTTTGACCGCTATCTTATTAAAATGCAATCAAAATAGCCAAAATGGTCAAAATATCGAACGACTGAAATAGCGAATTTCATAATGATGGCCATTCTATATTTAGACGTCCCTTATTTTGAAATTCGCTATATTTGCGATTCGCTATTTTGGTCATTCGCTATTTTGACTTCCACCCCTTCTTCTTACCAGCTCAAAATTTTGAAACCTATTTTTTCCTGAAGTACGCGGCAGATAAAGCTGAAATTTTGTGAGTATGTAAGGAAGAACGGCAGAAATAGGCTGAGCTACTGGCTCCTCGAAACTCGAAGCCATTCGTTCGGGAGAACCGGAAAACAAAAAAATGAGGTTAAGGAGGTTAGAGTTCTCCACACTAGTCAAATCAGTGCTAAATTTTTAAAAGCGTTTCTACAATTTCAGATGGTTTAATAATCTGTTCCAAGGTGTTAATCACATAACAGCATTAGTTCTTGATATTCAAATACATTCACAGCTGGGATATCAACAGTAAATCGATTAATATCTGCAAATTTCCGATGTTATGTTTTTTCATCCAGTTTTTTAAAAGGGTAAACCGTAATATCAGTCCGATTATGACGACCAATAGCTCATTTTGTTTACTAAAAGATATTCTATCGATTGGCCGTCTATTTTTTTAAATCGTATTAGTAGTTCAAAAGATACAACGGTTTGTTTATTCTAGCATAACCTAACATCAAGTATACAAATGGCTGTAACTTTTGAACGCCTGATACTATAGAAAATCCGGACGGTCGATCGATTAAGGATCTTCCACTGATCAAAATGAGCTATATTTCGTCATAATCGGACTGATATTACGGTTTACCCTTTTACAAAACTGGATGAAAAAACATGACATCGGAAATTTGGAGATATTGATCGATTTACTGTTCGTATGACAGCTCTGAATGTATTTGAATATCAAGAACTAATGCTGCTATGTGATTAACACCTTGGAACTGATTATTAAACCATCTGAAATTGTAGAAACGCTTTTAAAAATTTCGCACTGATTTGACTAGTGTGGAGCGCTCCAACCTCCTTAAGTGCGCGAGAGATTAATGAAAACGTTTCTTTGAACCAATGAAAACGTCTCTTTAAAACAATGAAACTGTTCTGTTTGAAATTCAAATGCACTATTTAATTGAAATCAAAGAAATATTTCGTTGAAATCAATGAAAAAAAAATCAATCCACCCATTTCTTTGGCGTCAATGAAATATTTTCTCTCGATGTAGAAATTTTTGTACGGAAAATTAATATAAAGTATTACAAGTTTTTTTTTGCAGATACGCGTGTATTAAATTTAATATGAAAATATTAATAAATATACAAAAAAAATGGTTGTGAAATTAATATAAGGTGTTATACACACTTCATAAAAGTTGTAATTTTACAACATAAATTGTAATATTCCATTAAATTAAATTTAATATACCGTATCTACTATATTAATTTGCAGAATATTTCAAATGGAATATTACAATTATTATTATATTAATATATTAATTATTGGAATTTTACAACATATCTGTATATGAAATGAAATTGAATATACAAAATAACAATAACTGTAATATACCATTAAATTTTATTTAATATACCGTATGTGTACTATATTAATTTGCAAAATATTTGAAATGGAATATTAAAATTATTATTATATTATTATATTCATTATAGGAATTTTACAACATATCTGTATATTAAATGAAATTTAATATGCAAAATAACAATAATTGTAATATACCATTAAATTAAATTTAATATACCGTATGTACTATATTAATTTTCAAAATATTTGAAATGGAATTTCACAATTATTATTATATTAATATGTTCATTATAGGAATTTTACTTAATATTAATTTCATTTAATATACAGAATAATAATAATTGTAATATTCCATTAAATGAAATTCAATATATCGTATCTACTATATTAATTTTCAAAATATTTTTAGCAGTGCATACGTGGAGAACTCTCGACGCGTTAGTTCGCTCATTCTTGCGTTGTACACGCATGAATTCGACAGGTGAGAACGCTGTACTCTGTGGCAGACAGGATATTTTAGTCCAGTAGGTACGTGTAAGATATATTGTGTATATATATGTATATAGTGGTAGGGTAAGCCTCGAAACATGGCCAACCGAGCAGGGATAACTCGCTTTCAAGTTTTTAATCCCTTGCTCGACGCACCATTGCGTTGTACTAACTATGTACAAAGAGATATGTGTATAGCTTATAGATGTGTAAGATCAACAGTGTATGTGCAGCGGTGTTGGTACTTATTACTGAATTTGCATCGAGATCGAGAGAAAGCGTATGAATAAATGTGTGTGTAAATATAGGTGCCAGGGATTTTGGTAACTCGAGACGATTTCGACCGATGCAGTAGAATAATTAGATGCATGTATTCAGATTTGCGAACATCTTGTTACTTTTTCAACTTTACACCTGTTTATTCATTAAATAGATAATTTTGTATTAGTTTTCGAAACTTAAAATATTTCAATGTACAATTTCGATATGTATTTACGCATTTTTCTTTCGTGGGCGGACAAACGAACAAGATATCTATGCAACGTGCGCTTATTCATTTTCTCACTGTGTATATAACGTTCAGGCTTTTACTTGCAACTCGGAGAGATGACTTTCTAGGTACGAAGCGTGCGTAACCGCTGCTACGTGCTATTACTACCGTTCTATAGTCGCTGTCGGGCTCACAGTAGTGGGCGAACGACTACGTATGAGACTTACCCATGCACTATGCATGGAGTATCGCACAGCACAATTATTAGCCACCCACCAAAGAGTAGAGGCCAATGACTTCCGACAGTTGTGCTTTTAGGATGTTAAGTGGCCAACAACTTTGCCTTTTTGCACTTTTATATATAAGTATCAGCACGCAGCACAGTTATTGGCCACCCGCCAAAGTGAAGAGATGATAACTGCCGATATCTGAGCTTTTAGGATGTTAAGTCGTCAACAACTTTGCCTTTTTGCACTTTTATATATAAGTATTACCACGCAGCACAGTTATTGGCCACCCGCCAAAGCGACGAGATGATAACTGCCGATATCTGAGCTTTTCGGATCTTCACTGGCCAATAACTTTTCCCATTTGGATTTTTATATATCAAGAGTCGCGGCAGCGACTCGTCGCCAAGTTAAAAAAGAAAATTAATAAATATTACCACGCAGCACGATTATCGGCCACCCATCGAAAGAGACGATAACTGCCGATATTTGAGCTTTCCGAATGTTCACTGATCGACAACTTTGTCCTTTTACACTTTTATATGTAAATATTACCTCGCAGGATAATTATTGGCCACCTGTCGGAGACGAGACGGCAACTGCCAATATCTGGACTTATCGGTTATTCACTGACCAACAAATTTGCCCTTTTGCACTTTTATATATAAATATTACCATGCAGCACGATTATTGGCCATCTATGAAAGAGACAAGAGGGTAATTATGCTTTTCAAATGTTCACTGGCCAACAACTTTGTCCTTTTGCACTTTTATATGCAACTATTACCACCCAGCACAATTATTGGCCGCCCATAAAAAAAAATGACACGATAACTGTCGATACTGGGCTTTTCGAATGTTCACTGACCAAAAACTTTGCCCTTTTGCACTTTTATATATAAGGATTACCACGCAGCACAGTTATTGGCCACCCGCCTAAGCAACGAGATGATAATAACCGATATCTGAGCTCTCCGAATGTTCACTGACCAAAAACTTTGCTCTTTTGCACTTTTATATATAAGGATTACCACGCAGCACAGTTATTGGCCACCCGCCTAAGCGACGAGATGATAACTTCCCATATCTGGGCTTTTCGGATGTTCACTGACCAACAGCTTAGACCTTTTGCACTTTTATTAATAACTATTACCACGCAGCACAGTTATTGGCCACCCGCCAAAGCGACGAGATGATAACTGCCCATATCTGGGCTTTTCGGATGTTCACTGACTGACAACTTTGTCCTTTTGCACTTTTATATGTAAATATAACCTCGCAGCATAATTATTAGCCACCTGTCAGAGACGAGACGACAACTACCAATATCTGGACTTATCGGATATTCACTGACCAACAATTTTGCCCTTTTGCACTTTTATATATAAATATTACCATGCAGCACCATTATTGGCCATCGATCAAAGAGACGAGAGGGCAATTATGCTTTTCGAATGTTCACTGGCCAAAAACTTTGTCCTTTTGCACTTTTATATCCAACAATTAACACGCAGCACAATTATTGGCCACCCATCAAAGACACAACACGATACTGGGCTTTTCGAATGTTTACAGACCAAAAACTTTGCCCTTTTGCACTTTTATATCCAACTATTATCACTTCAAAGAAACCACATCAAAGAAACAACGCGATAACTGCCGAAATCTGAGCATTTCGGATGTTCACTGGCCAACAACTGTGTCATTTTACAGCTACATACATAAAAATATGCATTGCCGTATATATGGACTTATGTCTCGAGGGAACTTCTCACACAATAACAACAGGAGCGCTCGTGCTCACGCACGAATACGTAAGTGGCGGAAAGGAGAGGAGAAGTTGGTGGGGCGAGAAGCAGCAGCCGCACTGAGCCCGTCGACACTGGTACGTGGTCGAGTGCGTGTGGGGCCCTGTGCTGATGCCGTAGTTGCGTTAGGCTTGTCGCGTCGATTATACGAGACAGAAAACGAGAAGTTACGAAGCGAACGAGCGAAAGAGCGAGAGAGAGACGGAAGGGAAAGGACAGTGCGGGGTCGGCAAGGCGGACTGAACGTAAGCAGTGCTGCCGATGGCGCGGATGGCTCGAGCTCTTCTATATACACGTTAAATGTGTACGTTCCTCTTCGTCTGGCTCACGTGCCACGACAGCAGCGACCGAAGGGAACGCTAGAGCTTAGCACAAAACGAACGCGAGCCAGTCTTTCGCGTATATATATATATATATATATATATATATATATATATATATATATAGACATTTGTATATAAGTAACTAGGAGTCGCTCGGATAGCACGGAATAACCCGAGGATGTGCCCTCTCGCGTGGCTTTTGCCGCAACAAGGCGAATGACAGAGACACTGAGAGACGCAAGAAAGAAATATAGACGGGGAGAGGAAAGATCGTTGGTGTTTGTAGCGCTGACGTTCGTTCGCTAGACTCACGCTTCATGTAACAAGAGTTTTAGAATACCGGCAGTGACGAGCTGGTAAATATGCTTTCTGCTTATACGTAACTTTGTTTCCCGGCTGTTTTTTACTCTTCCACTGCGTTTTGCATTATTTTGCGAGCTTTCGGGGAAGTGTATTTGGTTAGTGGTACAGTCATTGGCCACCGGTGAATCTTGTTAATTGTACTGTTAACTGGATATTTTATTCTCGGAAAATCGAACGACACTGTATAGCTTTTAAGTTACGCGGATTTGGATAGTGGTACAGTCATTGGCCACCGGTGAATCTTGTTAATTTTACTGTTAACTGGATATTTTATTTTCGGAAAATGCACGACACTGCGCAGCTTTTAAGTTACGTGGATTTGGATAGTGGTACAGTCATTGGCCACCGGTGAATATTGTTAATTGTACTGTTAACTGGATATTTTATTCTCGGAAAATGTACGACACTGTGTAGCTTTTAAGTTACGTGGATTTGGATAGTGGTACAGTCATTGGCCACCGGTGAATCTTGTTAATTGTACTGTTAGCTGGATATTTTATTCTCGGAAAATGCACGACACTGTGCAGCTTTTAAGTTACCTGGATTTGGATAGTGGTACAGTCATTGGCCACCGGTGAATCTTGTTAATTGTACTGTTAACTGGATATTTTATTCTCGGAAAATGCACGACACTGTGTAGCTTTTAAGTTACGGGGATTTGGATAGTGGTACAGTCATTGGCCACCGGTGAACCTTGTTAATTTTACTGTTAACTGGATATTTTATTCTCGAAAAATCGAACGACACTGTGCAGCTTTTAAGTTACGTGGATTTGGATAGTGGTACAGTCATTGGCCACCGGTGAATCTTGGTAATTTTACTGTTAACTGAATATTTTCTTCTCGGAAAATGTACGACACTGTGCAGCTTTTAAGTTACGTGGATTTGGATAGTGGTACAGTCATTGGCCACCGATGAATCTTGGTAATTGTACTGTTAACTGGATATTTTATTTTCGGAAAATGCACGACACTGCGCAGCTTTTAAGTTACGTGGATTTGGATAGTGGTACAGTCATTGGCCACCGGTGAATATTGTTAATTGTACTGTTAACTGGATATTTTATTCTCGGAAAATGTACGACACTGTGTAGCTTTTAAGTTACGTGGATATGGATAGTGGTACAGTCATTGGCCACCGGTGAATCTTGTTAATTTTACTGTTAACTGGATATTTTATTCTCGGAAAATCGAACGACACTGTGCAGCTTTTAAGTTGCGTGGATTTGGATAGTGGTACAGTCATTGGCCACCGGTGAATCTTGTTAATTTTACTGTTAACTGGATATTTTATTCTCGGAAAATGAACGACACTGTGCAGCTTTTAAGTTACGTGGATTTGTGAATGTGTAGGTGTTGAGTCGCTTGCTAATTTGTAACCTCGCAGTACGAACATCTTTCCTATATGCTCATTATGAAAACGTGCGTTGACTCTCGGCGGTTGGGTTTAATAGTGTGCGTAATGCGGTGGTTTAATTGCGTTATAGGATTCGCGAGAAACGAAACAGGAAAATCAGCAAGGCCAGTTTTGCATTTATGAGAACCGGGAATTAGCAGGATTATGTTGAGTTGATTTATGCCAATACACGATTGCTGCACTTTTAAACACACTTCAATGAACTTCGTCGTAATTATCTTCAAAATCGTCGTCGAAAAAAAAGCATCTTCTGCGCATTTACACTTTTATTTTAATTAGACGATGAATTGGATGAAAATAAGTGTCAAATAAATAACAAGCTTATCGAAAACGTCGTTTTAAACGGCCGTAATGACCGTGAAAACAAAGACATAATGACACTTGATTAAAAGTCATTAACCCTTGAACACTGTCGTAAATACTACCATTTAGTAAAATCGATATTTCAATAGTTAACCGAATTTTTGTGTTTGGAAAATCTGAAAATTTTTTAAAATCATTTTTAAGTATCATCACTATGATGGTGATATAAAGAAAGTAAACGACCTCGAGCATATTTTTTATGAGTGAAAAAAGTCAAGGTCAAGGTTGCCGGCAAAAGTCTCTCGTACTTAAGGGGTTGAAATCGTAATAAAATGAATAAAAAATGTGTAACCGGTAAGGTGGATGTACCGGTTGTGAAGACTGCTCAGTTTGTAGCCACTGCGAGTATTTTATAGCGGCAAACACGTTTCCAAACTTATTTAGGTAAGATATATAGCGTAATTTGTCAGTTTGCAAATTAAGTTAGCAATGCACAAAGTGACGAATGACTTTACAAATATTTTCCTACAAACTTGCAACGTTAACGCTCCAGAATGTTGAAATTCGATAATATAGTACTTATAGCCACACAACTGGTGATATTGTAAAAAAGATTTCCGCAAATTGACATTATCGGAAATTTTATTCATCAGCTGATATATTAAATATCAATACACGAGAGAATTACAATTACAAATTTTTATATTCATTTTACATCTCACTTTCATATCAAATTTAATATACCAATTTCTATCTTTATCCGTAATGGAAAATCACACTGAATATTTTTATGCAGTATTGACTTTAAAGCGTTTAATATTTTTAACCATTTTTATCCAATGTAATAAATTCTCTACGTTGATTGCACCGAGAAAAACAAATATGATTAATTGCTAAATATAGTACGTTCTACTATACAAATAATGAATCGTGCCGTAATTTAGTTGTTGGATACATTATTTAGTGTTACAGCAGCCACAAAAAAAAATTGTTGTCCTCTCAGGAAGACATGTGTATAGTAGAATTGACCATAAATTTTTCTGGGTGTGTTAAAGTGTTAAGGGTAACTATATATATTACATTGAATGTTGTAAAGTGTTGTTGTCCCATTACTTTAAGAAATAAAGTTTAGAGTGCAATTCGTTTTGTAGTAATGATTTCGCAAAAATAGCCTGCAGGTTTATATGTGAAGTTTTATACACGTGAAAAGAAATCTCATTTTCAATCAAGCCTTGGGAAAAAATGCGGGAAAAAGGCAATACGTCGTTTCTACAGAATTCCCGATTCTACACATCACCGACTCAACACCACCAACTCTACACAACGGCAATTCGACACATGCCTCGATTCAACACAACAGCAACTGTATACATCACCAACTCGACACATGCCTCAATTCGACACAACCCCAATTCTACACAGCCCCGATTCTACACAGTCACAACTGTCACGAGCCAAATGCACAACGGCAATACTCTACACAGCCTCGATTCTACACAGGCACAAATGTCACGAGCTAAATTCACAACGGCAATACTCTACACAGCCTCGATTCTACACAGACACAACTGTCACGAGCTAAATTCACCAAAGTCCCGATTCAACACATCACCGATTCTACACCGTCACCAACTCACATCCAATCATAGTGCGCCGATGAGTTGGAATACTTGAACGATATACGTTGATTGGATGTGAGTTGGTGACGGTGTATAATCGGTGATGTGTTGAATCGGGACTTTGGTGAATTTAGCTCGTGACAGTTGTGCCTGTGTAGAGTCTGGGCTGTGTAGAGTATTGCCGTTGTGCATTCGACTCGTGACAGTTGTGACTGTGTAGAATCGGGGCTGTGTAGAGTATTGCCGTTGTGAATTTAGCTCGTGACATTTGTGCCTGTGTAGAATCTGGGCTGTGTAGAGTATTGCCGTTGTGCATTTGACTCGTGACAGTTGTGACTGTGTAGAATCTGGGCTATGTAGAGTATTGCCGTTGTGCATTTGACTCGTGACAGTTGTGACTGTGTAGAATCGGGGCTGTGTAGAGTATTGCCGTTGTGCATTTGACTCGTGACAGTTGTGACTGTGTAGAATCTCGGCTGTGTAGAGTATTGTCGTTGTGCATTCGACTCGTGACAGTTGTGACTGTGTAGAATCGGGGCTGTGTAGAGTATTGCCGTTGTGAATTTAGCTCGTGACATTTGTGCCTGTGTAGAATCTGGGCTGTGTAGAGTATTGCCGTTGTGCATTTGACTCGTGACAGTTGTGACTGTGTAGAATCGGGGCTGTGTAGAGTATTGCCGTTGCGAATTTAGCTCGTGACATTTGTGCCTGTGTAGAATCTCGGCTGTGTAGAGTATTGCCGTTGTGCATTCGACTCGTGACAGTTGTGACTGTGTAGAATCGGGGCTGTGTAGAGTATTGCCGTTGTGAATTTAGCTCGTGACAGTTGTGACTGTGTAGAATCTCGGCTGTGTAGAGTATTGCCGTTGTGCATTTGACTCGTGACAGTTGTGACTGTGTAGAATCGGGGCTGTGTAGAGTATTGCCGTTGTGAATTTAGCTCGTGACATTTGTGCCTGTGTAGAATCTCGGCTGTGTAGAGTATTGCCGTTGTGCATTTGACTCGTGACAGTTGTGACTGTGTAGAATCGGGGCTGTGTAGAATTGGGGTTGTGTCAAATTGAGGCATGTGTCGAGTTGGTGATGTGTACAGTTGCTGTTGTGTTGAATCGAGGCATGTGTCGAATTGCCGTTGTGTAGAGTTGGTGGTGTTGAGTCGGTGATGTGTAGAATCGGGTTCTGTAGAAACGACGTATTGCCGGGAAAAATGGAAGAGTACAATCATCAATGCATTAACTGTTTTTCTCCATTTTTTTCAATAAGATTACCATAAAATTTTACTGAAAGTTAATTTTTTTTTTGCAGCTATTCAAAAGTTTAAACACCATATTATAATCGCCACATGTTAATTTTATGGAAACATAATTATAAAGCCAATTATATCATCGACTATTTTTCTAGAAGAATCAGAGATTTACGACTCTGTAATCAGAGTTGTAAATGCCTAATACTTATAGAAATAATGATGATGATACGATCAGCTCTATAATTATTATTTTATAATAATAACATGCGATTGTAATACGATGATTAAACTTTGGAATGGCTTCAAAAATTATTATTTTTCAATAAAAATTCACGGTAATCTTTTTGAAAAAATGGAAAAAAAAAGTAATGCATTACTTATTTCTTCCATTTTTTCCACTATTTCTTGCAATATTAAAGCAAAAATTAGTATTTTTTTCAGCTATTCAAATGTTTACACTCTATTTTATAATCACTACATATTATTATTACGAAATCATAATGAAAAAACAAATTGTACTGTAAACTATATCTCTTGAATTAATGGGGATTTGCAATTCTGTCTGTAATTAACATTAACCCTAATTCCGATTAGTACGATGCGTGTTATGTCAATATACTAATTTCCAAAGGTCAATCTGTCCTCAAACGTAAATCGTTTGAGTTGTGCATTGGAACACAGATTCCAGGGCATACCAAGAGTCCTTTGGGAATATCTCTCATGCAGTATAACGATGGGCTTCTCGTTTCTTTCCTTCCTTCCTTCTCTCTCTCTTTTTTCCTCAACTCTCTTCTTCTAAGGTGATATGGTGCTGGCTGGGCGTGCGAGGCTACGGGCAACGGCAGTCGTTAAAAGCGCCGGGATACCTGAAGAACGAGGTTGCCGAGAAGAGAAAGAGAAAGAGTGAGAGGTAGGAGAGAAGCATAGGAGCTGCGTGGATTGCAAAGGGGCGACGGTAGGGAAAGAGGAGGAAGAAAAAGAAGCGTGCTGCCCAGTACGGGCAAGGTGAAGGAACGAGTGCATGCTTGCCTCACTCACTCTACTTTCCTCTCTCAGTTTCTCACACACATTCCAACGACTGCTTACACATACACATATAAATATATATATATATATATATATATATACACCGAGTCGTAGAAGCCAAGCAACGATTTGCAGTGAGCGTAGCAGCAGTCCGGGTGAAATAATGAGTGAGAAAGTAAGAGAAAGAGACGAAGAAAGCCAGTGAAAAAGAGAGATGAGTTACGAGGTAGGGAGAGAAACGAGAGACGCGCGCGCGTCGTACAGTCGTAACGGGCAAGAAGAGGCTTTCGGATAAAAATTCAGCCCTGTCGATCTTTCTATCTTCCCTTCGTGTTTTATTTTCTTTTTTCTTTTTTTTTTTTTTGTATTTATTTTGCATTTTATCTCGCTCGCTTCGAGCTGTAGTCATGCGTACACTCTTCTCGCTCGCTTTTCATCCCATCTTCGCCTTTATCTCAACCTTTCTCTCGGTCGTTCGCGCTGTGGGAAGTAGGGGGAGCAGGTCGCGTCGTTTTATCGCTCTATCTCTCTTACATTCTCTTTCTTTCTTTCTCTTTTGCCTTCGTAGCACCGCGGCATAACTTACTCGCGCCTTTCGTGCTCCAACGCCACTTTTACGAGAACCGAGGACGTAGCATCTCTCGCTCGCTCTTTCAGTCACTCTCTCAACTACGAATCTCCATACTAACAACGAAGCCGTTCTAATTATTCCTCGGGACGACGATGACGACGACCGCAACGACCAAGATTCACTCGAAGGCTTCAACTTGCTGCTGCTGCTGCTGCTGCAAGTGGATCGTTGCTTCGAATACACCGTGTATAGCTCTCGTTACACTAAATTCCCTGAGGCATTAAATATAGCGACCATAGTAGGCATTCCGAGAAATAATCGGGACGGAACGACCTGACATTACGTGACGCACTTCTGCGTCATCGACGCCGTCACAAGTCGGATGAGGGACGATGAATAGAGAACCGCCATTTTTTTTTTTTTTTTCGTCGATAAGATAACTGCATTATTTTACAAGATTATTGCCCTTTCAAGAAGTTTAAGCGACTAGAGGCAAAAAAAATCGATTTAACGATATTTACTGCGTAGATACCGCGGATTTGCACGTATTTTGTTTGATCGCTTTATCGCAATAAGTGCCTCGAATACTGCTTTATGCATTGAGTTTCTTTTGTTTAGTTATTAAGCAATACACAATAAAACGGTGCCATGTTTGCTCAATTTTTACGTTTTTTTTTATTACTTCCTGTTTTTTTTACATTCAATGAATTTGATTGACAAACAAAACGATTGTTAAATGTTTTTGTAAATAAAAGATATTAAAAAGTGATATGCGGTGGAGAATGATTTTTTTTTAACAATCGAATAAATAGTGGATTGAGTTTAAATGCTCAATGTATTTTTGAAATGTGTGTTTTGAATATGGTTTTAGCGAAATATTTTATCGGAAAACTTTATCACATACGAAATATGTAAATTACAAATATTGATATTGAAATTTTCGTTTAAATAAAAATGAATCGTTTTCACAGGCTGTTTGCTACGGGCAGCTGGTCTCCCCTACCACGTATTTGTCTATCAGTGTAGAATAAAAAGGATGGACGTTTAATAATAGTGTTATTTTACACGCCGACTAAAGTGGCCAATTACTGCACCGCTCACGATTATGCGTCTACGTAGTCAAGTGGAATGAACCGGTAAACGAAAATAGCCACGATTATACTTGAATTAGCACATTTTTAGCATTTCGAATGGAATTAAAGATCGTAGCTCCACGAATTTTAAGTATAGACAGTATTAAAGATAATCCTCATATATTTCCTGCGAAAAATATTTTTTTTAACCCGTAAAAAACTTTATTAAAAAATCCCCAGGTCCAAATATAATTAATCTTCAAAGCATATTCATTTTTGCAAAATAAAAAAATGAGAAGTGTGTATAATAAAAAAATTTGTTTACAATTTTTTATATTAGGATCTGATTTTTTTTACCTCATCAGTGTACCATTACGAATTATTGAAGGGTTGGAATTTTGTAGACGGTTTATTTAAAGCGTAATAAAAATTAAACACTCTTGTGTAATTTTTATTTTTATTACGCGTTCAATATAGACCGTCTAAAAAATTCCAACCCTTCAATAATTCGTAATGATATTCTGATCATGTAAAAATAAATTTAAAAAAACTCAGGTTCTAATATAAAAAAAGTAACAGAATTTTTTTATCATACACAATTCTCATTTTTTATTAAAAAAAAAATTAAACACGCTTATGTAATTTTAATTTTTATTACGCGTTAAATAGACCGTCTACAAAATTCCAACCCTTTAATAATTCGTAATGGCATTCTGATCATGTAAAAATAAATTTAAAAAAACCTCAGGTTCTAATATAAAAAAATGTAAAAGATTTTTTTATCATACACAATTCTCATTTTTTATTTAAAAAAAAATTAAACACGCTTATGTAATTTTAATTTTTATTACGCGTTGAATAGACCGTCTACAAAATTCCAACCCTTCAATAATTCGTAATGGTATTCTGATCATGTAAAAATAAATTTAAAAATTCAGGTTCTAATATAAAAAAATGTAAAAGATTTTTTTGTATCATACGCAATTCTCATTAAAAAAAAAATTAAACACGCTTATGTAATTTTAATTTTTATTACGCGTTAAATAGATCGTCTACAAAATTCCAACCCTTTAATAATTCGTAATGGTATTCTGATCATGTAAAAATAAATAAAAAAAACTCAGGTTCTAATATAAAAAAAGTAAAAGATTTTTTTTATCATACACAATTCTAATTTTTTATTTAAAAAAAATTAAACACGCTTATGTAATTTTAATTTTTATTACGCGTTAAATAGACCGTCTACAAAATTCCAACCCTTTAATAATTCGTAATGGCATTCTGATCATGTAAAAATAAATTTAAAAAAACCTCAGGTTCTAATATAAAAAAAGTAACAGTTTTTTTTCATTATACACAATTCTCATTTTTAATTTAAAAAAAATTAAACACGCTTATGTAATTTTAATTTTTATTACGCGTTAAATAGACCGTCTACAAAATTCCAACCCTTTAATAATTCGTAATGGTATTCTGATCATGTAAAAATAAATTTAAAAAAACCTCAGGTTCTAATATAAAAAAATGTAAAAGATTTTTTTATCATACACAATTCTCATTTTTTATTTAAAAAAAAAATTAAACACGCTTATGTAATTTTAATTTTTATTACGCGTTAAATACACCGTCTACAAAATTCCAACTCTTTAATAATTCGTAATGGCATTCTGATCATGTAAAAATAAATTTTAAAAAACCTCAGGTTCTAATATAAAAAAATGTAAAAGATTTTTTTATCATACACAATTTTCATTTTTTATTTAAAAAAAATTAAACACGCTTATGTAATTTTAATTTTTATTACGCGTTGAATAGACCGTCTACAAAATTCCAACCCTTTAATAATTCGTAATGGTATTTTGATCATGTAAAAATAAATTTAAAAAAATCTCAGGTTCTAATATAAAAAAATGTAAAAGATTTTTTTATCATACACAATTCTCATTTTTTATTAAAAAAAAAATTAAACACGCTTATGTAATTTTAATTTTTATTACGCGTTGAATAGACCGTCTACAAAATTCCAACCCTTTAATAATTCGTAATGGTATTCTGAACATGTAAAAATAAATTTTAAAAAATCTCAGGTTCTAATATAAAAAAAAGTAAAAGATTTTTTTTATCATACACAACTCTAATTTTTTATTTAAAAAAAAATTAAACACGCTTATGTAATGTTAATTTTTAATCGGTTTATGATGTACCGCCGTTTGACTGGATAAATGTGAAAGGATTACCTTAAATGCAGGGAACAAAGTAGAACGGTATTAAAGACAAGTGCTGCTCTCTTGTCGTCCAGTATAACAGCAAGGACATCGACCGACAGATATCAAGAACAGTACTTGGTTAGATATACGACGCAGTGTCCTCGTAAGGCTTCGACGTTCTTCTCGTCCTCCAGGCGGAGTTTGTTTCGCGGAAAGAGGGCAGAAGAAAGGTGGAGATGGAAGAAGACGAAGAAGAAGAAGAAGAAAGGTGGATGAGCAGTGAGGTTGGGCGATCGTTCCACGCGATCGACCTAACCATCGTGCACAGCCAAAGTAGTAGAGTCGATAGGCTCTTGTTGCCACTCGCGGCGAATGCGACGCGTGGAATATCGATACGATACCATCTGATACAATGAGAGATTCTTACAGACGATATTACTAACAGTCACGGATCTCACGTGACTTAGTTATGCCAAGGGTTTAGGTATATTATTACTATACATATTCTATACAACTTTAGCTACTCTCATTCTTTTTCTTTTTTTTGTATCGTCGCAATAGTGATTTATGCAGCCAAGATAAAAACTATTATTTTTATTATTAGCTTTGGGGTAGATGCACTGTTTTTGGCCACCTTTGCAACCGATTTGGCCACGAATTTTGAAAGAATAATATTAGAAATATTTTTGGATCTAGAATAAATCGAGTGGATAATCTTGCTAATTATAAATAATATAAAATAATATAAAATAATATAAAATAATATAGGTGGCAAGAGAGGTGCAGAAGCTAAAAAGAAAATATATGAACAATTAAAAAAGTTACCGGTGGGTGAGTTATGCAAATATGTGCGGCAATATGAGCGAATGATTAAGCAGAAAGAGGATGAAGTACGGCTGTAAAATGCGATATAGAAATAATTTAGTCATAAGAAGGGGAAACAATGTACGGGGGGGAAATGTGTAAAAACCCTAACGGGTATACCTGGAATAAAGATACTATAAAATAATATAATATAATATAATATAATATAATATAATATAATATAATATAATATAATATAATATAATATAATATAATATATATAATATAATATAATATAATATAATATAATATAATATAATATAATATAATATAATATAATATAATATAATATAATATAATATAATATAATATAATATAATATAATATAATATAATATAATATAATATAATATAATATAATATAATATAATATAATATAATATAATATAATATAATATAATATAATATAATATAATATAATATAATATAATATAATATAACTATATGTAATAAATACTATCGAACTATTAATATGTGAATACGGGTAAATAACGAGTTGGAATAAATTTTTATATAAAACTACCTGTTTTTTATATAAAAAGAATTGAATTTTCAGATTTGGATTTTCTGGTTTTGTATGTTCATAACGAGATGAATTCTGATCCAGAAATCTCAAGGGCACTTTTTCACTAAAACGCCGCTCTTTTATGTTAAATGGATGAATAATTATTCAACTCTCTGTACTCTGAGTAAAATTTACTATCAGTGAGTATAAAATCACGGCTATTTTTTTTTTTCAAGTCCATGCGACAATTTTTCATAGTTATGGTAACTATAAATATAAACTATTTTATAGTTCCCGTAACTATAAAAAATATAGTTGCATGGGCGTAATTGTATATACTGTAATTGGCTAATAAAAAACGTACTATGTGAATAACTGTGAATTACCTATGGTCGTCCCTTGTTAAGTGCTTTGTAGCCTTTTAATACGCAATAAAAAATTATTGATTGTTCGATACGTCTGGAAGTACAGGTCCAAGTCGATTAAACCTGCTTCTGGAAATGCATTCTTGTCATGCCCTTTATTGTATAGCTTAAGAGGACCCAGTCACGTAAAAAAATTCATAAGAAAAAAAATTCTGTAAATGATACCCTTCTTTTAAAAAATGTTACATTTAAACCTCATTAAGTACACAACAAGTATTATAATTCTGCATTTTTGTAAAGACATACAGTGCACAAGAATGGTGTGAGGTAAAAAGTAAAATTTTTCACTTGTCGTAGCTTTCAGACCAAACCGGTGAACCAATTTTAGTGTTCGATGTCTTGTTTTATCTGTCGAAGAGTGCATTCTGGATTGAATATAGCGATTTTGAATGCAGTGAAAATTAGATTTACTGTAATCAATTGTTTAGTGAGTTTTTAATAGAGAGAGATTTATTTACACATTTAAAATCATAGCTTTGTCATAAAGAGCTGAAATAAAAATTCCTATATTCAATCCAGAATGCACTCTTCGACAGATAAAATAAGACATCGAACACTAAAATTTGTTCACCGGTTTGGTCTGAAACTTATGACAAGTGAAAAATTTTACTTTTTACCTCTAACCATTTTGGTAAAACTGTATGTCTTTATAAAATGGCAGAATTATAATACTCATTATGTATTTAATGAAGTTTTAAATTAAGATTTTTTTAAAGGAAGTGTTTTAATTATACCATTTTTTTTTCTTATGACTTTATTTAGGTGACTAGGTGCCCTTAAGTTGTCAAATGAGTGCTAAATTTTTAATCGCGTTTCTACACATTTTGGTAGTTTTGCCGACTGTTCTGCAGAGTGGCTTGCTCATCAGCATTAGTTCTTAATATATAAATCCATCCACAGACACGGTTTGAAATAAAAATACCCTGATAGATACAAATTTCGGATGAGGTTGTTGTCATCCAGTTTTATATTAGAAAAAACCACAATATTAATCTAGTTATAACGAGCAATAGCTTATGTTGTTTGTTAAAAAATGCTTCATTGATTGACGGGACAAATTCTGTATTAGTATTAGTTATTCACAAGTTACAAGCATGTGTAAATCTGATGATAGGTTAGAGTAGATAAAAAACGGTTGCAATTTTCTTACAAAGAATACTATAAGAAAATGTTTCCGGTCAATCAATGAAGCATCTTTTAATAAACAAAATGAGCTATCGTTCGTCAAAGTCTGACAAAAATTATGGTTTTTTCTAATATAAAACTGGATGACAACAACCTCATCCGACATTTGTATGTATCAGCGTATTTTAATTAAAAACCGTGTCTGTGGATGGATTTATATATTAAGAACTAATGCTGATGAGCAACCCACTCTGCAGAACAGTCGGCAAAAATACCAAAATGTGTAGAAACGCGATTAAAAATTTTCTCACTGATTTGACTAGCTAATGTGAACAGACTACCTTAAGAGGGCCCAGTCACCTAAAAAAAGTTATAAGAAAAAACATTCTGTAAATGATACCCTTCTTTTAAAAAATGTTACATTTAAACCTCATTAAGTACACAACAAGCATTATAATTCTGCATTTTTGTAAAGACATACAGTGCACAAGAATGGTGTGAGATAAAAAGTAAAATTTTTCACTTGTCGTAGCTTTCAGACCAAACCGGTGAAGCAATTTTAGTCTTCGATGTTTCATTTTATCTGTCGAAGAGTGAAACAGTGAAAATTAGATTAACTGTAACCAATTGTTTAGTGAGTTTTTAATAGAGAAAGATTTATTTACACATTTAAAATCGTAGCTTTGTCATAAAGACCTGAAATAAAAATGTCTATATTTAATCCAGAATGCACACTTTGACAGATAAAATGAGACATCGAACACTAAAATTTGTTCACCGGTTTGGTCTGAAACTTATGACAAGTGAAAAATTTTACTTTTTGCCTCACATCACTTTGGTGGACTGTATGTCTTTATAAAATGGCAGAATTATCATGGTCTTTTTCATTATGTATTTAATGAAGTTTTAAATTAAGATTTTTTAAAGGAAGTGTTTTATTTATACCATTTTTTTTCTTATGACTTTATTTAGGTGACTGGATGCCCTTAAGAGGACCCAGTCACCTAAAAAAAGTCATAAGAAAAAACATTCTGTAAATGATACCCTTATTTTTAAAAATGTTACATTTAGACCTCATTAAGTACACAACAAGCATTATAATTCTGCATTTTTGTAAAGACATAACAGTGCACAAGAATGGTGTGAGATAAAAAGTAAAATTTTTCACTTGTCGTAGCTTTCAGACCAAACCGGTGAACCAATTTTAGTCTTCGATGTCTCATTTTATCTGTCGAAGAGTGAAACAGTGAAAATTAGATTAACTGTAACCAATCGTTTAGTGAGTATTTAATAGAGAAAGATTTATTTACACATTTAAAATCGTAGCTTTGTCATAAAGACCTGAAATAAAAATGTCTATATTTAATCCAGAATGCACACTTCGACAGATAAAATGAGACATCGAACACTAAAATTTGTTCACCGGTTTGGTCTGAACCTTATGACAAGTGAAAAATTTTACTTTTTGCCTCACATCATTTTGGTGGACTGTATGTATTTATAAAATGGCAGAATTATAATGCTCTTTTTCTTTATGTATTTAATGAAGTTTTAAATTAAGATTTTTTAAAGGAAGTGTTTTATTTATACCATTTTTTTTTCTTATGACTTTATTTAGGTGACTGGATGCCCTTAAGAGGACCCAGTCACCTAAAAAAAGTCATAAGAAAAAACATTCTGTAAATGATACCCTTATTTTTAAAAATGTTACATTTAAACCTCATTAAGTACACAACAAGCATTATAATTCTGCATTTTTGTAAAGATATAACAGTGCATAAGAATGGTGTGAGATAAAAAGTAAAATTTTTCACTTGTAGCTTTCAGACCAAACGGGTGAAGCAATTTTAGTCTTCAATGTCTCATTTTATCTGTCGAAGAGTGAAACAGTGAAAATTAGATTAACTGTAACCAATTGTTTAGTGAGTTTTTAATAGAAAAAGATTTATTTACACATTTAAAATCGTAGCTTTGTCATAAAGACCTGAAATAAAAATGCCTATATTTAATCCAGAATGCACACTTCGACAGATAAAATGAGACATCGTACACTAAAATTTGTTCACCAGTTTGGTCTGAAAGCTTACGACAGGTGAATAATTTTACTTTTTACCTCACATTATTCTGCACTGAGAGAAGAGTTTGTTAACAAATCAAGTGCTAAATATGGCGAAATTAACCATTTAGTTATTCTTATCGAATCATTGCCCCAAATGAAACTCGCTGACATTTGTTACCAGTTAACAAATCTTATTTTTGGCTCAACCTACATTTAGTAACAACTAAATGGTTCGTTTCGCTGTATTTAACACTTGATTCGTTAACTGTTAACAAACTTTTCTCTCATTGATCGTGCACTGTATATCTTTACAAATTAAAAAAGTTAATTAAAAAAATTAATTAACCAAGTAAAAAAATTATTTATAGTCTGCCCAAGTAAAAAAATTATATATAGAGTATATAAAAAATATATATAGTTTTAGATATAGAATTGGGCATATATAGTTTTTATAAAATCTATATACAATTTATATACAATTTATACATAAACCCAACTTTACAACCCAAGTAAAAAAATTATATATAGAGTATATAAAAAATATATATAGTTTTAAACATAGAATTGGGCATATATAGTTTTTATAAAATCTATATACAATTTATATACAATTTATACATAAACACAACTTTATAAGTAATCTTATATATAAATTGCATATAGATTGTATATAGAATTTATACAGACTATATATGCCCAATTCCATATGTCGGACTATATATAATTTTTTTACTTGGGAAGTGATCTTATATACAAATTGCATATAGATTGTATATAGAATTTATACAGACTATATATGCCCAATTCCATATGTCGGACTATATATCATTTTTTTACTTGGGTGGGCATATATAGTCTGTATAAACTCTATATACAATCTATATGCAATTTATATATAAGATCACCTGTAAAGTTGGATTTATGTATAAATTGTATATAGATTTTATAAAAACTATATATGCCCAATACTATGTTTAAAACTATATATATTTTTTATATACTCTATATATAATTTTTTTAATCAGGTACTTAGACCCTTGGTATCAACCTCCAAAAGTGTCATATTTTACCAATTTTAATTCAACGAAGGGTGTTGGAAGGATATAAAATTTTAACTCGGCAAGTATATCATTTACACAATATTTTTTCTTATGATTTTTTTTGGAGGTTTAGATGAGTCTCCTTAACACATCAACTTCAAGTTAACAAGTCAACGGTTTAAGATTAGAAAAAAAAAAAAACAATCCATTTCGTCAATGACTCCGTTAAATTAGGCTTTCGTTGCCTTAGTATCATCCTCACGACCCCTCGTTTTCATTCGTGCGAGTTTGGCTCCGGTTCTCTGGAGGTTTTCGCTAGCGCCGCACCGTTCTCCATTGCCGTTTCGTTGCGAGGCTCTCTCGCCCGTTCCTCGTCGGAGTATTGAACGACCGAGAGAGTGAGACGCACAGACACAGTGCGAGTGAGAGAAGAGGCAGAGAGCCAGGGCTTTCCGCGACTGCGATAGTCAGAGAGACAGAGAAACATCGTGAGAGAGAGAAAGAGAGAGATAGTCAAGCATACATACATACATACATACATACATATATAGAGTCAGTCAGACAGCGAGCGAGATCCGTACAGTAACTCGCTCTTTCCCACTCCAGCATGGACATCCAAAGAGAGTATCCAGAGAAACAGCGAGAGCCTCGGTTCGCTTCGCTATATAACGGAGAGACAGAGAGAAGGTGAACGTTGCTTGGTACCTCCGGCAAGTGAGGGCTGAGAGCCGCGTCAGCGAGAGAGAAAGAGAAAGAGAGAGAGAGATAGCAGAAAGACGATGATAGAGAGAGAGAGAGAGAGAGAAAGATAGAAGCGAACGCTGTAAAGCAGCAGCGGCGGCACACAGTGTAGCTCGCGCGCCGGCGGCATACAGCATAGCCAACGGAGCGACGTGTCGGCTATATATTCGACCCCTTACCCCTCTGCACTGCTTCTGGCGCGCTCTCGTCGTCCACAGCGAAACGCGGAGGAGGTGGAGGAGGAGGAGGAGGAGTATAGAACTGCTAGAGAGCTCTGCTAGTCGCTTCTATACACCGTTCCCTGGTACACCAACGATGGTATAGCCTACGTTCCACGTGTATGTTGTACTATTACTATACAACGCTCTGGTACTGCCACCATTGCAACTCTTGCAGAGCTATAGCTTATATCTTTCTCTCTCTCTCTTTCTCTGTCTCTCTTTGGGTTATCTTTCTCGCTCTTAGGTAAGTAGTATATATATATATATGAAATGCGCGACAGGGCAACACCGAGGAAGCGAGAGGTTGCGAGTATTCCACGCTCATGGCTCTCTTCTTCTTCTTCTTCTTCTTCTTCTTCTTGGTTCTACCGCACCGGCCCCCGAAAGCAGTCCTGGCAGCAACACGCACACCCTGCAATGCTCGTCTCTCTCTCTCTCTCTTCGTTTCTCTTCTCTTTGGTTCTCTTACTCTGCCACCCCGTGGGCGACTACCAACGCCACCCAGCTGCCGCACTGAAGCAGAGAAGACTTTTCCAGAGGTCGTGTTCGGTTGCAATAGAGGGGAAGGCGTGGAGATTGACGAGAAACTTGCCATTTCGATGAAATAACAATCGCATTAATGAAGTGGTTCTACTTAGTGTTGTCAAGGAAATTAGATTTTTTGGTAGGTATTGGCGATTAATTAACGATTCTATTCATTTTGATAGAGATGATATAAAAAGTCAACGTAAGTGAAAGAATTGTAGTTAGTTGGTGGTTTGTTTTTATTTCCATTGTGTGATCTGTTCAACCTTTTACATAACCCTCTCTCTTACGCTCTATATATGAAGCATTCTCTGTCAGCCACTTTTTTTCGACCCTCTCCGATTTGCCCTGTAATTGATTATATGAATGTACCACTAAAACTCTATGTGAATTTTTTCAGATTTTTTAAAATCATTTTTCAGAAAATGGCTTTTTTTATTCGAGTGCAAATATCTCAGAATTTTGAAGTTACTGAAAAAAAATGTCTGCACATAAAAGTTGTCGTTTATTGTTAGCTTTCGAGCGGAATATTCCAAATAATTGTCACGTTCCTGTGAGTATGATTTTTTTCCGAAAAATGGAGGAATTATTTTTTAATTAAAGAAAGGATATTTTTTTTTATTGAAAAAATTACAGAGTATTGCTACATGACTGTTGATACCACAAAAAAATCGCCAGAGTGGCACCGATCGATCTTCTGGTATTAAAAAATGCATTTGTGTAAAAGTTCCGAAAAACGGGGGCATTATTATTTTTTTTATAAAAGAAAGGTTACTTTTTTTTGGCTAATAAAATTACAGAGTATTCTTGCATGACTGTATATATTGCAAAAAAATCATCAGAGTGGCAAGGATCGAGCTTACGTTATTAAAAAAAATTATTCGTGTGGAAGTTTCGAAAAACGGGGGAATTATTTTTTTTTATACCGGAAGCTCGATCCGTACCACTCTGATGATTTTTTTGCAATATCTACAGTCATGCAAGAATACTCTGTAATTTTATTAGCCAAAAAAAGTGACCTTTTTTTTATCAAAAAAATAATAATGCCCCCGTTTTTCGGAATTTTCACACAAATGCATTTTTTAATACCAGAAGATCGATCGGTGCCACTCTGGCGATTTTTTTGTGATATCAACAGTCATGTAGCAATACTCTGTAATTTTCTGAGTAAAAAAAATATCCTTTTTTTAATTAAACAATAATTCCTCCATTTTTCGGAAAAAAATCATACTCACAAGAACGTGACAATTATTTGGAATATTCCGTTCGAAAGCTAATAATAAACGACAACTTTTATGTGCTGACATTTTTTTTTCCGTAACTTCAAAATTCTGAGATATTTGCACTTGAATAAAAAAAGACATTTCCCGAAAAATTATTTCTAAAAATCTGAAAAAATTCACATAGAGTGTCTTTTAATGGTACATTCATATAACCAATTACAGGGCAAATCGGAGAGGGTCGAAAAAAAAGTGGCTGAATTGACAGAGTCAATACATATATACATATAGAGTGTACATAAGTGGAACTTATGTGATTAATAGAATTAAGAATATATTCTTAATTCTATTAATTAATTAATTATATATTGCACTGTATATATTGCATAAAAATCATCAGAATGGCAAGGATCGAGCTTACGGTATTAAAAAAAATTATTCGTGTGGAAGTTTCGAAAAACGGGGGAATTATTTTTTTTTATACCGGAAACTCGATCCGTACCACTCTGATGATTTTTTTGCAATATCTACAGTCATGCAAGAATACTCTGTAATTTTATTAGCCAAAAAAAGTGACCTTTTTTTTTATCAAAAAAATAATAATGCCCCCGTTTTTCGGAATTTTCACACAAATGCATTTTTTAATACCAGAAGATCGATCGGTGCCACTCTGGCGATTTTTTTGTGATATCAACAGTCATGTAGCAATACTCTGTAATTTTCTGAGTAAAAAAAATATCCTTTTTTTAATTAAACAATAATTCCTCCGTTTTTCGGAAAAAAATCATACTCACAAGAACGTGACAATTATTTGGAATATTCCGTTCGAAAGCTAATAATAAACGACAACTTTTATGTGCTGACATTTTCTTTCAGTAACTTCAAAATTCTGAGATATTTGCACTTGAATAAAAAAAGACATTTCCCGAAAAATTATTTCTAAAAATCTGAAAAAATTCACATAGAGTGTCTTTTAATGGTACATTCATATAACCAATTACAGGGCAAATCGGAGAGGGTCGAAAAAAAAGTGGCTGAATTGACAGAGTCAATACATATATACATATAGAGTGTACATAAGTGGAACTTATGTGATTAATAGAATTAAGAATATATTCTTAATTCTATTAATTAATTAATTAATAGAATAGATTAATAGAATTAAGAATATATTCTTAATTCTATTAATCACATAAGTTCCACTCCTTCATCTTGCTTTGGCGCCTGTATATAAAAACTGTATTTCGCTAAAACTTAAATAAATAAATTTTTCGTAACTATTACATTAGCTACATTTTTTATTCGATGTTAATTACAGTCTTATTCTGTACGTAAGTGAAAGAATTGTATATAGAGTGTATAAAATAATGTATGTGGTTTCCGAAGTAAAAAAATTATGTATAATTCGACATATGGAATTGGGCATATAAAGTTTGTATAAACTCTATATACAATCTATATGCAATTTATATGTAAGATCACTTGTAAAGTTGGGTTTATGTATAAATTGTATATAAGATGTATATAGATTTTACTAGACTATATATGCCCGATTCTATGTTTAAAACTGTATATATTTTTATATGTTCTATATATAATTTTTTAAATTGGTTTTAAACATAGAATAGGACATATATAATCTACATATGATTTATATTCAATCTATAGCCAATTTATATATAAGAGCTACTGTGAAACTGGGTTTATGTATAAATTGTATATAGAGTGTATTTTCTATTTATATATTCATATTTTCTATTATATATTTCATATTATATATTCATATTTTCTAAATGTATATAAAATAAAATTTTGGTTAATATGTTTGAACGTAATAAAAATTCGTTTCTCATATATTCAACGATCGGAAACTTTCGATTCACATTCGATTATTTTAATAGTTTCACTATGACCATAAATTGTATCCACTATAAAAAATAAAAAGTATTGTGTAACTTCATAATTGGTCTTATATATAAATTGTATATAATTTTTTTTTTTGCTTGGGAATATTTTTTAAATGTATATAAAAAATAACACTTTGGTAAATATGTTTGAAAGTATTTTTTTTATATAGTTCCACTAGAAGATCATTTTTCCTTCTCCCCACAATTAAGAAATTATGAAAATAGAATTTAAAATGAATTTAAGCAGGGTCAAAAGTTGATTTATTCCAAGTGTAACGTATTGTGAACTGTCGGATACTGAATTGGTACTCTGATTTGTTGTTCAAAGTGTTGAGTATCAAGCATTAAAATAAATATTTATAATAATAAGAATAATAGTGATCATTGATGCTTAAATAAGGGCCAAACAATTTTCAAAAAATATCAATAATATTAACGAAATAATAGTTAAAATTATTGACGTTAATCACAATAATTGTAGAATCACTGCGACTATTGCAATTTACAATAAAATCCACTTAAAATCGTATCCCCATAATGATTCTATTAATCCAAAGGCACACGAGAAATCAATAAGTAAAAAACCAAACTCGATCTTTAACTGCCACACCAAACGATTACAAAACAAAATTCCACCGGAAACTGTCTCCTCATTCCCACGAAACTTTCTTTTTAATTCACCCTCCTCATCTTAAACTTCGTTAGTTCAATCACGCAAAAACTCGGGCATTTCTTGTCTCTCCTCATTCACTTCCCCTGCGATTCCTGCCTCATATCCAAAAACCCAAAAAACAGAGGAAACATAATCGGCTGATGCACAGCAAAACTGCTCCTGTCGCGGGAGCGACAAAGTAATTGAAAAAAAAATAAATACAAAAAATAAAAAACTCAGTGTCCGAGAAAGAGATACAATGACAAAAAAAAACACAACTATATATGTATATACACATACGAGAGCTCGACGATAGAGCGAGAATTTTCCATCTCCTCCTGTTCTCTCCGCGCAGATCTCGCTCATCGTAACCCCCAACTCATTCCCTTCCTTCTCCCTTCCGCTAGCGAGAATCCTGGGCTCTCCAGAGCGCACGGGGCTCTTCGCTCGTTCTGTAATCTGTATGGCACGACGGTTTGCGATTGGACCGCGGGGTGGAGTGCAGGACGAAGAGTGAGAGAGAGAGAGAGAGAGAACGCACGAGCAGAGCAGCAGCAGCAGCAAAGCGAGGGGATCGTTGAGGACGAAGTAGAGAAGAAGAGGCGCTTGCCAAAGAGAGAGAAGGGAAGAGTGAGACACAAGCGTACAACAGCGAGGATCCTCTGCGTAGCAGAGGCAATGGTGGGACGCAATGGGGAGGAGATGGCAGCGGGCGAGAAAACCGGGAGAAACACGAGAGACGGAGAGAAACGAAGAGAAACGGACGGAACGTACCTAGCAGCAGCAGCAGCAGCAGCAGCAGCAACGAGAGAACGACGCCGACGCCGAGCGAGTGAAGCGAACGAACGATCGGGTAGAGCGCGTTTGTAGGGAGCAAACGGGGAAAGAGGAGAGGAGGCCGGTTACCGTCGCATTTCAGAGAGAACTTTAGCGCTACGACCGGGCGGCATGAAGGTGGACTCTACCCGGCTTCTCTGATGCGAGCGACAGAAACTAGGGAGTGGAGAAAACGAAACGTATATGTATATATGTTCGAGCGTCAGTGTTTCGGCCAATGACGAGAGCACAACGCTTGTTTGTCTCGTCGAATGATTATATCATTTTACCGATTATATCGATTATGGTTTGAGCAATCGTTTTGACCTTGAATATAAGCACAACAACGAAACATGTTGAGGCTTCGTTGAAAAGCGAAGTAAATAAAGAAATAAACATTTTTTTTTGTTTGCCGGGAATTTACTGTCGGTTCATTCATGGCCTACTCAGCTGTTTGTACTACACTTTGGTATAGTATAGTGTAGTTACGTACTATAGTGGTTACTATACAGTGTATAGTAGTGTATAGTCTATGCATGTATATATATATATGTGTGTGTGTGTGTATATGTATACTGTGGATACTAAGTTGCAGTGCGATACTAGCGTTGTTGGGACTTTAAGGTGAAATATGTTCCGCTTATACCCGTAAACCGGTTCTTTTAGTAAATGTAATATAATACGATTTAGATAATATATAATGCGAAAGGCATTTAATTCTCTTTTTTTTTTGTTTTTCAATGTTACTTATCTGAATTAATATGTGAATTTAAAACGGCTTAAGATTTTCAATTAGCACAGGTTAAATATTGTAAATCCTCCGTTCATTGTTATTGTTATCAATTATTTGGATGGATTTAAAATACTTATATGATGTAATGTGTAACGGATAAATAGGCCCCTTATTTAACCGGTTATTTATTGAAGCATTTATAGGCACTGTAGTATCGCATTTGTATATTTACTATAATACTACGCGTACTCATTCATTCATTCATTCATTAAATCATTTCTCCTCTCTCTCTCTCTCGCAGATACACTCGACTCAACGAAAAATTGCCTTGAACTAATACAGTACACTGCTTATTGCACATATTGCGATATCTCGATGCAACGAGGTTCAACTTCGTGCCCTCTTGTGAATCCTTGGATCTCATGTTCTCGTTCGTTTCGTGAGCCGCGTTGCTGGGCAAAACTGCGAGATGCCAGCTTCAAGCAGCTAACTTGCTATAGTAGAGGTTTTAACACGCGCACGAATGTATACGACGCGCATGTTATAGGGGCCGATTGGACGGTCGAGCGAAGGAGAACGAATACGTGAACGAGAACGCGAGAAAAGATATACACATTTATATATATGTATATATAATATATGTGTGTGTGTGTGTGTGTATATAAGAGCAGACGGGCGTCGCTTCGGGGCTCGAGAATGAGAGCGAGAAGAACAGAACTACTGAGCGAACTATCGTAAAGGATTACAATCGAAAATAAATTCAGAAACACCCAAGATCCTTGTCCTCTTATTTTATTATTATTATTAACTTATTTTGTAGTTTTTCAACACGCGGAAAATTGATCTTTTCTCGGTTTTTAGTTGTGCGTATCATAAATCCAGGGAAATTAATTCTGAAGGACATTTCGTGTCATTAGGAATTTATTATTACTATTTGTCTGCAAAAAAAATATAAGCTTTCTAATAAGCAACTTTTTTCGTGAGTTGTATTAATTGTGATTAATCAAAAATAATAAATATTTATGTACATTGGCGTTTTAATGGCACTATATGATTAGCAAAAATTCGGGTCTATCTGATTTTGAAACGGAGAAGAAAAAAAAAGATGAGGAATGAAAAAAAGGCTTTTTATAATGACATTTTGATAGGCCTTCATTTTTATTGTCGGGTTTTGTTCTTAGTTTCAAAATTAAGCGTACGTTTTTAATCTCGTTCAGCCAAAAACTTTAACAGATTGTGGGGAATTAATTCTCTAAATATTTTTAATTCAATTTAGTGAGACCGAAAGTCACAAGTTTTTGATCAGCTGTTGTAAATACATGCTGGTGTCTTAAGACAAGGTCGAGGTCGAGTTTTATTTTCGCGTATTATACACGACTTTGGTACATTTTAGAGGAAAATCTCGAGAAGGTAAAGCGCTGGTAAATTCCGAGAAATTACATTCTCGCGTAATACTTCACCTAGTTATCATGTAACCGTTTTACCTTCCCGAGGTTTTCTAAATGTAAAATGTGCCAGATTCTTATGTAATGTAGTGGACGTATATAATATGTGCAATGGCAATTAATGCTACATAATCACTTTTATTCGGCCAAGATTATATTTCAATTTTCACAATAACATTGATGGAATTTTTCGAAAGCTAAATGATTGATTTGAGGTTATAAAGAGCGTGAATAAAATTTTTCTAAAAAGAATCCGAAACTTGTCAAAAAACACTCAGAAAAAGGTTCGATTAAAACTACCTAAAAATTGGTTAAAAATTTTACCAAGAAAATTTTAACATAACCAACGATTTTTAAATTATTACTGCTGGAACGAAACTTTGGCCAAATTTTCAGGCTGTTAGTGAAATAACAAATTAATTTTTCACTGAAAAAAAAGACTTACTAAGATCTTGGTTAAAAATTTGACGAAGAAAAAAAATGGTAAGCGCAACCAAGTTTTTAATACGCCTAGTCAATAACTTGGTTGCGCCTATCATTTTTTTCTTGATCAAATTTTAAACCAAGGTCTTAGTAAGTCTTTTTCTCAGTGAAAAATGATTTCACCATTTGCCATAATTAAGGGGAGGGAGTCTGGTAAAAAAATCGATTTTGGAAATTCAATATCATCCAAATCCTATTGCATATAAAAATGTCCAACACACTATATTGTTGGTTCTCGATGAAAGGATTTTTTACTGTCGTCCGACTTGCACATGCTTTTCAAAATTATCTTAAGCAAAGTTCTTAGGTTTTCCATTCTGCGCATGATTCAGATCAAACTACTAGGCAGATTGGAATGGTTCTTCTTCCTGAAAAGATACACCAGCTAAATGCAGCAAATGTTAATAAAAGTTAATATTTTTTAAGTGACATAATTATTAATAAATAAATTCTATGCTATTTTCTGAATCAGTGATTAACTTTGCTTTCAGAATGAAAAAAAATAGTTTGCTCCATTTAGCCGGTGTATCTTTTCATGAAGAAGAAAATGAGAAGTCAACCATTCCAATCTGCCTAGTAGTTTGATCTAAATCATGCGCAGAATGGAAAACCTAAGAACTTTGCTTAAGTTAATATTGAAAAGCATATGCAAGTCAGACGACAGTAAAAAATCCTTTCATCGAGCACTACCAATATAGTGCATTGGGCATTTTTATATGCAATAGCATTTGGATGATATTGAATTTCCAAAATCAATTTTTTTAACCTGACTCCCTCCCCTTAATGTGTGATAAAAATGTCAAAATTTCTTTCCAGATGTAATAATTTTTTTTGTATAATAGTAGTTTAAAAAAATATTGATAATGTCACACCTCGAGAAAACAATAACTCGAACGTTTGAATTGTTACGGCTTCTTGTAAAGCTCTGCTAGTAATCAGTGGATAGAACGGCACACAAACCGCAGTTCCGTAAGTACAGCGGAAAGCTATACGTGTGTGTGTGTGTCTTTAGCTTAGACCAGAAACGTTTCCTTTCTGTTTTTACTGGTACTAGCTCGTAGCTCGCTATAGGCCTGCAATAGAATCGAGATCTTGGTATCACTATGCCCACGCACTGACGCCCGTCTGCAATGGTGTCACGGGCTCTTTCGCTGTACTCTGCAATATAATAATATTCCCCGCACATTTCTGTCTTCTCGTTCTCTGCCGTCTCTCCACGTCTCTCTACGTCTTATTAAGATCCGTCTCGAGATCTCCTGAGATATTCACTGGCGCGTGTTCCAATCCAACGCATAAAAATGTACGTGTGTTCTCGTGAATTCCAACAATCACTGAGACGAATATCAAATTTCCAGCAATGATAGAGAAGAATTATCGAAAGTGCAAAAACCAAGAGTATTTTAGTTTGGCTTTTTTTCTGACTATATTCAATCGTTCGTTATATCTAACGCTGTTTGTTGCTGTACGTAAAACCTGCCGCTTGAGGTCACCGAGCGGAAAGGGCAAACTAGCAGCACCACAATAGTGTAAATATAAAATAGTGACCGCTTTTTACACTAGTCAGATCAGTTGAATTATTTCTCACTTCTCCTTCTCTTAGCGTCGTTGTAATAATCTCGGAATTCATTAAAAATTGCAAGCTCTCTTTTTAATCCTGCCTATGTTTATCGCTTATTTATCTACTCACACAAAAAAATGATCGTCGTCTAATATGGATAGTTGTATTATTGATAAATCAATAATTGAAACTATTATTGATAAATTGGTAATTCAAACTATTATTGATAAATTAGTAATTCAAACTATTATTGATAAATCAATAATTAAATCTGTTATTGATAAGTCAATAATTCAAACTATTATTGATAAATCAATAATTAAAACTATTATTGATAAATTAGTAATTTAAACTATTATTGATAAATCAATAATTCAAATTATTATTGATAAATCAATAATTCAAATTATTATTGATAAATTAATAATTCAAACTATTATTGATAAATCAATAATTCAAATTATTATTGATAAATCAATAATTCAAACTATCATTGATAAATCGATAATTCAAACTAATATTGATAAATCAATAATTCAAATTATTATTGATAAATCAATAATTCAAACTATCATTGATAAATCGATAATTCAAACTAATATTGATAAATCAATAATTCAAACTATTACTGATAAATCAATAATTCAAACTATTATTGATAAATCAATAATTCAAACTATTATTGATAAATCAATAATTTAAACTATTATTGATAAATCAATAACTCAAACTACTATTGATAAATCAATAATTGAATCTATTATTGATAAATCAATAATTGAAACTATTATTGATAAATCAATAATTCACACTATTATTGATAAATCAATAATCCAAACTGTTATTGTTAAATCAATAATTTAAACTATTATTGATAAATCAATAATTGAAACTGTTATTGATAAATCAATAATTCAAACTATTATTGATAAATCAATAATTTAAACTATTATTGACAAATCAATAATTCAAACTATTATTGATAAATCAATAAGTCAAACTATTATTGATAAATCAATAATTCAAACTATTATTGATAAATAAATAATTCAAACTATTATAGATAAATCAATAATTCAAACTATTATTGATAAATCAATCATTCAAACTATTATTGATAAATCAATAATTCAAACTATTACTGATAAATCAACAATTCAAACTATTATTGATAAATCAATAATTTAAACTATTATTGATAAATCAATAATTCAAACTATTATTGAAAAATCAATAATTCAAACTATTATTGATAAATCAATAATTCAAACTATTATTGATAAATCAATAATTCAAATTATTATTGATAAATCAATAATTCAAACTATTATTGACAAATCAATAATTCAAACTATTATTGATAAATCAATAATTCAAACTATTATTGATAAATCAATAATTCAAACTATTATTGATAAATCAATAATTCAAACTATTATTGACAAATCAATAATTCAAACTATTATTGATAAATCAATAATTCAAACTATTATTGATAAATCAATAATTCAAACTATTATTGATAAATCAATAAGTCAAACTATTATTGATAAATCAATAATTCAAACTATTATTGATAAATAAATAATTCAAACTATTATAGATAAATCAATAATTCAAACTATTATTGATAAATCAATCATTCAAACTATTATTGATAAATCAATAATTCAAACTATTACTGATAAATCAACAATTCAAACTATTATTGATAAATCAATAATTTAAACTATTATTGATAAATCAATAATTCAAACTATTATTGATAAATCAATCATTCAAACTATTGTTGATAAATCAATAATTGAAACTATTATTGATAAATGAGTAATTGAAACTATTATTGATAAATCAATAATTGAAACTATTATTGATAAATCAATAATTCAAACTATTATTGATAAATCAATAATTCAAACTATTATTGATAAATCAATAATTTAAACTATTATTGATAAATCAATAATTCAAACTATTATTGATAAATCAATAATTCAAACTATTATTGATAAATCAATAATTCAAACTATTATTGATAAACCAATAATTCAAACTATTATTGATAAATCAATATTTTAAACTATTATTCATAAATCAATAATACAAATTATTACTGATAAATCAATAATTCAAAGAGTATCGAATTTAAGGTAAATATAAATGTTTGTTTATCTTGTGATTGAGAGGTGAAAAGTGTTATCCAGAGTGACACTGAAAAATCTATACGATTATATCCAACCATAAACGTTCGGGATTTCTCGTAACAAAGTGACCCTTATTGCCAGACGATTCCCGACAGTCTCTACCTCGATCTGCTGTTGCTATACACGTACCTGTGTATTAAACCCGGCGTATACGCCGTAAAGCGTAACATCGTACACGTGTGCACTTATAGCACTCGTATCAAACCCGCGCGCGGTGGTGAAGAGCGAGGGGTATGTATATATTCCTACCTCCATTCGAGCGCACGACAGTATAGAAAGAGACAGAGAGAGAATATAACGAGGGAGAGGCGCAACGCGACGCCGTTGGTATATTCGTTGCGTTTGCCCGGACCTGGCGGCCGATCGATGAGAACACGGAGAGCTTCCGGTCTCGCTCGCGTAGTCCACCCTCGCGAATTCTCCGTGTATTTCTAGCTGTGTGAATGCTAACCACCTAACTACAAACTTAGTTTATCATCATAGAAATCTCATACATTTATCGTACAAAAAATCACTCGAATGCATTTTTATTTATAATATTAAATTCGTTCCAATCTTTTTTTAAATAGAAATTAGTGATGGTGTTTGTATATCTAATGTATCGTGTTGAAGTTTATGAACCTGATAAGTTATAAATATATGGGATGTTTTTTTTTCAACGTTATTTATGTGAATGAATATGTTGTGAATTTTAAACGGTTTGTAATTTTCAATTAAGATAACTAAAATATTGTAAACCCTTGAATTTTGTTCTTTATTATTATTGTTAATTATTTACAACGATTTTAAATACTTATATATATGTTAATTATTGAATCATTTATAGACACTATAGTATAGCGTTGTAAAAAATCAATCGAATGGGTTTTAATTATAATAAGAAACTTGTTTCTTTTTTTTTTAAGTATACATTAGTGATGGTGGTTATATATTTTGTGTATCTTGTTAAATTTCATGTATGTCTGACGTAGTATAAATATACTTGGAATGAGTATTTTTTTTAAAGGTTACTTATCTGAATTAATATGTTGTGAATTTAAAAAGGCTTATAATTTTCAATCGAGACAGCTAAAGTATTGTAAATCCTCGTTTTATCTGTTATTATTGTTGTTATAATTATTTACAATGATTTTAAATATTTATAAATGCTATAATGAATACCTGATAAATATTTCATTATTTAATCGGTTATTTATTGCATAATTTATAGGCGCTATAAAAATTATATATAGTCTGTATAAATTATATGTACAATCTATATACGATTTATATATAAGAGACTTAACTGTGAAATTGGGTTTATGTATAAATTGTATATAGAGCGTTAATTATATATGCCGAATTCTATGTTTCAAAGTATATATATTTTTTATGTACTATGTATATCATTTTTTTACTTGGGATTTTAATTATAATAAGAAATTCGTGCCAATTGGTTTTTTTTTATGGTGGGATTATATATCTAATGTATCTTATTGAAGTTCATTTGTACCTGACACAATATAGATATACTATATGGGATGCGTCAATAATACATAACGAGGAAGAGAATTGAGATAGGGTGACCTACATATCGACACTGCTTCGACATTCCCACTCTCTTTTCCCCATATAAGGATAGTGTTTCTGTAATATATCTATATATCTGATTTTGTATCGTCATTATCTCATATGGTCTAATGTTTATAAATTTAGAAAAATAAATACACGCCAGCATCGATAACAATAGTTGTGTGGTCAACGATTTGTTTTTAGTCGTCTATAGTAATAAAAAATAAATAAAATATTAGACATTTTAATAAGCATTTTATTATCAAATAATAATAATAAAAATAATAATTACAAATAATAATAATAAAAATAATAATTACAAATAATAATAATAAAAATAATAATTACAAATAAGGCTAAATTGTATGAAGAATATTTTTGACATGTCCTTGACGGATTTTATACAAATTTTCAGTGTTCCTATAAAAAAAAATGCCAGTTTGTCTTAGGAAATATTTTTTTGGAAAATAAAAAAAATCATCTGTTTATGCTAAATTGAATATCTTGCATTCTATGCCGTTGAAAATGTTCTACGATGCACGGAATTGAAGATAATCACTTAAACTATCAAATATTAATATACATAGCATCATCCATCGTCTTAAAAAATAATAATACCCATCGAAACGAAAGTTACGATTTTCTGTGTTAATCAAATGGGGAAAACAAAATGCCGTTACGGCACCTCTGAAAAAATTCGTACGAAGCTTTTCTTCCACTCGAGTCAATATTAGGGGAGGCTATAATTTTTTGGTGTGGAAAATGAAAAAAAAAAAAAAAAAAAAAAAAAAAAATTGCGGCAGTGTATTACAAACGCGGGGGGAAAAAAAACGTAACGTATTTTGTCGATAAAAATTTGTGTACCGGGACATTGGGATATATGACTAGCGTTCGGCATAGACGATGAGCAAACGTGGCTCATCCGAGCGCGACGATAATAAAAGCCACGCATGCACGATTCATTCGCTCGCGGAGCAAAACCGATAAGACACGAAAAAATTCTCGAGTGGCGAATGTTGCTCGCAACGTTCAACTCGTAGTACGAGTTCCGTGTAATACCTGCATATACTTTGTATATTGTGCACCTGTGTAATACGAGGCAACACCAAAGAGGATTTTGTTGAGCTCACGATTCGCGATAAATCGTTCGTTCGTTCGTTCGTTCGTTCTCGCTTCCTCTTTTCGTCACGCGCTATATGCGCCTCGAGGACGGAAAAATAAAAATAATCATAAGCCGATTTTGCACAACGACAACGTCGCGGAAGCGACGGGAGGAAATGTCGCGCGAATCGCTTCTTCTCTGTTGCCAACAACAGCGTTTACTTGCACTGAAATGTTTATTGACAAATATATTAAACGGAAGACTTTTTTCTTTCAATTCGGTCTTCCGGTTACGCAATAAATTCTTTAAACACTCAAGACAGTTACATAAGAAATCTTCCGGACAATAATTCGGTATTTCACTTTTTACGGGTTTAATTCTTAATAAAATGTCTGTTGAAAAAAAAATTTCATCAATATTGGACACTTTTTCAAATCAGTCATCGAAAATAAAAAAAGGCCTCTTTATTTTTACGTTAAAATTCTTTTTTTTTCTGAAATAAAAATATAAAATGCATTTCTAATGGAATGGAAAACAATTTTTCTTTTTTATCCATTATTAAAAAAATGAGAATAACTGTTTTTAAAAGTTGCAGATAATTGGCACCAAATAATAACTATTAAATCAATTATACGATCGAAAATACAATAGGCCTTTTTATTTTTACGTTAAAATGCTTTTTTTCTTAAATAAAAATATAAAATGCATTTCTAATGGAATGGAAAACAATTTTTCTTTCTTATCCATTATTAAAAAAATTAGAATAACTGTTTTTAAAAGTTGCAGATAATTAGTACCAAATAATAACTATTAAATCAATTATACGATCGAAAATAAAATAGGCCTTTTTATTTTTACGTTAAAATGCTTTTTTTTTTCTGAAATAAAAATATAAAATGCATTTCTGATGGAATGGAAAACAATTTTTCTTTTTTATCCATTATTTAAAAAATTCGAATAACTGTTTTTAAAAGTTGCAGATAATTAGTACCAAATAATAACTATTAAATCAATTATACGATCGAAAATAAAGTAGACCTTTTTATTTTTACGTTAAAATGCTTTTTTTCTGAAATAAAAATATAAAATGCATTTCTAATGGAATGGAAAACAATTTTTCTTTTTTATCCATTATTAAAAAAAATTAGAATAACTGTTTTTAAAAGTTGCAGATAATTAGTACCAAATAATAACTATTAAATCAATTATACGATCGAAAATAAAATAGGCCTTTTTATTTTTACGTTAAAATGCTTTTTTTCTGAAATAAAAATATAAAATGCATTTCTAATGGAATGGAAAACAATTTTTCTTTTTTATCCATTATTAAAAAAATTAGAATAACTGTTTTTAAAAGTTGCAGATAATTAGTACCAAATAATAACTATTAAATCAATTATACGATCGAAAATAAAATAGGCTTTTTTATTTTTACGTTAAAATTCTTTTTTTTTCTGAAATAAAAATATAAAATGCATTTCTAATGGAATGGAAAACAATTTTTCTTTTTTATCCATTATTAAAAAATTCGAATAACTGTAAAAGTTGCAGATAATTGGTACTAAATAATAACTATTAAATCAATTATACGATAAATGTTTATGAAATGAAATAATCAAGGCTCGAAATTCTAGCTATTATACGATCGCCCGTCAGTATCTTAATTTAAAGCAGAAAACTTAACAGGGCTTAAAAATAAACAGACGTTAATTTGACTATCGAAGCTTTTCAACTTCCTTAATGATTTATAAATAGCGTAAAAGTAGATTAATGTGTATATATATGTGTACATATTATCTGTCCTAATCGCATGGGATTGGAAAATAAGGCTACAAAATGTGCAATGGCCACAAGACGATTGTTCGAGATACTGAGAAATTTGTCGAGAGTCTCGAGCGTCTCTGTTGTTCTTCTCCGACCGCTAGATATGACGCGATGCTCGGGCGCCGCGCTCTCGGAAAGGTTTTCCGCTAATTAGTATACCCCGCTTAATGCGATCGTTCGCTATGTCTGCGAGGATGCGCTCTGCCGGCCATTAGCATAATGAAGAGTTTTATACGAGTCTCAGATGCGTATATAGCGCATATAGCACCGGAGTTGATACAAGAAGGGAATGGAAGGAGTGTTTGCATTTACTGCACTGCAATGCATCGTCGTGTGTGCACAACTATGTGTATATATGCTTTGCATCGTATACTCTCTGTACAATAACCACTATAAACAAAGTTCAATTTTATCTATTTATCGTTCGAGCTGCAATTCCTCTAATTTGCTACGTTGACTCTACATTTATTTATTTTTTTATTTCCCAGGTTCAAATCTTTTACATATACGTATATAATAATTATCAAAGTTTTCATTCATTTTGTATACTCGTATACTCTCTGTACAACAGAGTTGTAAATCTCCATTAATTCATGAGATATAGTTTACAGTACAATTTGTTTTGTAATTGTGATTTCATAATAATAATATGTAGTGATTATAAAATAGAGTGTAAACATTTGAATAGCTGAAAAAAATACTAATTTTCGCTTTAATATTGAAAGAAATAATGGAAAAAATGGAAGAAATAAGTAATGCATTACTTATTTTTTCCATTTTTTCAAAAAGATTACCGTGAATTTTAATTGAAAAACAATAATTTTTGCAGCCATTCCAAAGTTTAATCATCGTATTACAATCGATACATGTTATTATTATAAAATCATAATTATAGAGCTGATCGTATCGTCATCATTATTTCTATAAATATTAGGTATTTACAACTCTGCTGTACAATAACCACTATAAACAAAGTTCAATTTTATCTATTTATCATTCGAGCTGCAATTCCTCTAATTTGCTATGTTGACTCTACATTTATTTATTTATTTATTTCCCGGGTTTTAATCTTTTACATATACGTATATAATAGTAGTAGTAGTAAATGAATAGTTATTAGTAATGTACAATAGATTGGAGTTTACATAGATCTTGGGTTTTTTTTCCGTGTGGTTAGATTGCCAACAGGCCAACGACCGTTCAGCCTAAGCGTTCTTCAATATTATGCTGCGATTTTTCACATTTAAAAAAAAAGAAATATACTTATACGCTAAGTTTAACAATATAATATTTATCTATTTTTAACAATATAATATTTAATTTTTTTTTTTTTACTTGTTTTTATTATTCTTTCAACATTTCTAAGAGTTATGTATGTAGTGTGTTTGGGAAATATATGTTTGCGAGTTATGTTTTGTTGACATTGGGCGCACAAAGGCTGAATGTTTGCAATTTGGTTCGAGGCAAATTTTTTAGTCAGTAGTTTAGTTCTCGTATATAATAATTATATTAAAGTTTTAATTCATTTTGCAATAGGTTTATCACAAGAAATATACAAAGTTCAATTTTTTGCATTTATTGTTAGAGCTGCAAATGCTCTAATTTGCAATATTGATTCAACATTTATTTATTTATTTATTTCACGAGTTCAAGCCTTTTAAATATATGTATATAATAATTATTACAACTTTTATTCATTTTGCACTATTATCACAGGTAATCTTAACGATAATTAAAGATTTAAACATTAAGATACATTTTTCTGGCAATTAAAACAACATTTTACTCGATTCGATATTATTCATCAAAAAAGTATATTTCATTGAGAGGTCGATTTTTTTTTGGAATTTGTTAAAAATATTTTATCGTAACCTGTGATAAATAATGACATACAATTTTTTTCCATTGACCTTCCGTGGATTGATATTTTTATTCATGAAGATCGTTATATAAAATGTATTTATTTAGTTCAATGCACGAAATGGCTTGAAAACAGTGAAATAGATTTTTATTTAAAGATAACTAATTAATTGTCTCATATAAAAACGAATCATTTTTGTCGATTCATATTATATATATATATATATATATATATATATATATATATATATATATATATATATATATAACATACATATTATATATTACGAACGTTCGCATAATTTAATTCCATATTTAAAAAAAAACCATATTAATGAAGAAATCACAAAAAATGGACTTACCACGTGGTCAATCCAAGGTCCGTAATCTTCTCGCAGTGTTTCGGAATCGAATTATTCTTGACAAGATGAAATAACTCGACTATCTTGAAACTTCACTCAGTCAATTAACCAACAATATAGGCACATATACATAAATATATACGTGTATATATATATGCGTATGATCCCAACAAAAAATTATATTTTCGTTATCATTGATAACGATTTAAAATATTTATTTATACACTGCTTCTAAATCACGTTTATCGATCAGATAATTATCATTATTATTGCCGACGGCTATTTCCGCACTGTAGTGAATTATTCCTCGTTTCCAGCGTCGTTCGCCTGTTTAAAACAAAAAAGAAACAACACAAGAAAGATTTTAGAATTTTTCAATTACTCAATGGTTATATACACTACATTTTTTTCCCCACTTTCATATCATCCTTTCATACAACCGATAGTTTAGCTAAGTTAGCACACCTCGAGTTAAGTTCTAGTTTCGCACACGTCCACGAGTCGAGGACGAGAAACTGGGATTTAAGTGGGCATTCGCGATGCTTTCTGTCTCTCTGCTTGTATTGCATAGCGTGGCAAAAGCAGCAGCAATAAGTGTTCGTAGTTGTCGTCGTCGTCGTGGTCGACGACGTTCGTGCCGTCGCTGCTGCTGCTGGTGCTACTGCCGGCGTTGCCACCGCGTTCGTCCGCGTGAATTTATACACGCTTCTCTTTCTCACTCTGGCTTCTGACAAGCTCTGACTCTCTCGCTCGGTCGACTCGCCCCGTAGGATCGATACGCACGTCGACGATTATTTCGGGAGCACGCCAGCACGTACAGTGAGAAAGACAGACTGCGAAGTGGGTAGAGACAGAAGCGTATCCACTACAAGCGAACTGAGCGAGTTCCAAAGGCCCTTTACGTATGTTAGAGAACATGGAAGGTTGGGCAATGCGGATCATTCTTGTTACAAACGAGCTATGATTATATATTACGATGAAATTGTCGCATGACACTTAAATATTCGTTTAAGTGGTAACTATTAATCGTTCGTCTGAGGGAGTTTTTTAAGTAGTTTATATTGTGCATTTATATTGTAACTGTAATTTTCATTAATGGTACATATTATATATTACGAACGGACGTAATTGTAGCATGAGATTCAAATATTCGTTTAAGTGATAACTATTAATCTTTAGACTGAGGGATTTTTTTACATAGTTTATATTGTAGCTGTAATTTTCATTAATGGTAAATATTATATATTACGAACGAACGGAACTATTAATCGTTCGACTGAGGGATTTTTTAAAATAGTTTATATTGTAACTGCAATTTTTATTAATGGTAAATATTTAGTTAATGTAGCTTAAAATATAGTGGCATGGATCATTCTTGTTACAAACGAGCTATGATTATATATTACGATGAAATTGTCGCATGACACTTAAATATTCGTTTAAGTGGCAACTATTAATCGTTCGACTGAGGGACTTTTTTTAAATAGTTTATATTGTGCATTTATATTGTAACTGTAATTTTCATTAATGGTACATATTATGTATTACGAACGGACGGAATTGTCGCATGACACTCAAATATTCGTTTAAGTGATAACTATTAATCGTTCGACTGAGATTTTTTAAAAATAGTTTATATTGTAGTTGTAATTTTCATTAATGGTAAATATTATATATTACGAACGAACGGATCTATTAATCGTTCGACTGAGGGATTTTTTTAAATAGTTTATATTTTGCATTTATGTTTTAACTGCGATTTTTATTAATGGTAAATATTTAGTTAATGTAGCTTAAAATATAGTCGCATGGATCATTCTTGTTACAAACGAGCTATGATTATATATTACGATGAAATTGTCGCATGACACTCAAATATTCGTTTAAGTGGTAACTATTAATCGTTTGACTGAGGGACTTTTTTTAAATAGTTTATATTGTGCATTTATATTGTAACTGTAATTTTCATTAATGGTAAATATTATATATTACGAATGGACGGAATTGTGGCATGACACTCAAATATTCGTTTTAAGTGATAACTATTAATCTTTAGACTGAGAGATTTTTTTACATAGTTTATATTGTAGCTGTAATTTTCATTAATAGTAAATATTATATATTACGAATGAACGCAACTATTAATCGTTCGACTGAGGGATTTTTTTAAATAGTTTATATTCTGCATTTATGTTTTAACTGCGATTTTTATTAATGGTAAATATTTAGTTAATGTAGCTTAAAATATAGTCGCATGGATCATTCTTGTTACAAACGAGCTATGATTATATATTACGATGAAATTGTCGCATGACACTCGAATATTCGTTTAAGTGATAACATTTATATTGTAACTGTAATTTTCATTAATGGTAAATATTATATATTACGAACGGTTGGAATTGTCGCATGACACTCAAATATTCGTTTAAGTGACAACTATTAATCGTTAGACTGAGGAACTTTTTTTTGTAGTTTATATTGTAACTGTAATTTTCATTAATGGTAAATATTTAGTTAATGTAGCTTGAAATATAGTCGCATGGATCATTCTTGTTACAAACGAGCTATGATTATATATTACGGACAGAATTGTCGCATGACACTCAAATATTCGTTTAAGTCATAACTATTAATTCTTAGACTGAGGAACTTTTTAAAAATAGTTTATAATGTGGATGTATAGTGTAACTGTAATTATCATTAATGGTAAATATTATATATTACGAACGGACGGAATTGTCGCATGATACTCAAATATTCGTTTAAATGATAATTATTGATTGTCAGAATGAGGGAAGTTTTTTTTAAATAGTTCAAATTGTGCATTTACATTGTAACTGTAGTTTTTATTAATAGAAAATATTCGTTTGAGTGATAATTATTAATTGTTGGACTGAGGGACGTTTTTTAAAATAGTTTACATTGTGCATTTATATTGTAATTGTAATTTTTATTAATGGTAATTAAAATTACCATGTTTGGAAAAAAGTCGCATGGGTCATTAATTAGAACTTCATTAGGCATGTCAAGTCCTAGACTATTTTTCAATTACGATTGATTATTGAGTACATTGCCAAACGTACTACCATTTTTTTTTTTTTTTTTTCGGTTCTTAAACGTCGCATTAACTGCCAGGGTTACAAATATTTAGACTACATTAAAGCTAAACGAATAATTGTCACAGCTGCCACGATTTTTCTTTGAGTGCTCAAAGAATTTGAACGACAACTCGACAGTTTTGCGGCTCAAAAGATGATAGTTAAATTATTTCATAATACTAATTAAATTTCCACCAAATTTTTTATTTATTCTTGTTTGATTGCGGATTACATTAAAAAAAGAATAATCTGAAAAAACAATAACTTATTAATTTCTCTATTATTTTATTTATTTTTGTGTTACATTGCAATTAATTGTCATGTAAATAACCGTTACTGTTTTTTTAAAACAAAATATTTACAAACTTTCACAAAAATCATATTACATACATCAATCATAAAAAATGTATTGCATGAACTAAATATACTATATAACTATATATAACCCACATCAATTTTTTCTCCGACTGTAAGTTACAAAAAAATATATCGAATTATTTATAAAAAATAACTAAAGTGAATAAACAGACGACCCAGTCTTATAAACCCTCTTACAATCTAATAATTATCCCCTCCTTTCCTCCTTTCCTAAATTTCGTATTCTCGAGTCCCCATCAAAATTTTCTTTCACACACTAATTGAAATCTAATTGAAATCACCATTTATCGAATGTAACCCAAGAATTCTCATTTAGGTGAACCGCATTGCCCTACAGATAGATAGATGCAATCGGTAGAGTGTACGTTGGTTCGCAACGAACGTGGCCATGCAGTGAAGTCTAGAGGACAGAGATAGTGTGTGGCAAAGGGCGAACGGTGAGGAAAGAAGACAGAGAAAACCGACAGCGCGACGCGAGGAACGACAACAACGCCTCGTCGTTCCCCGCCAGTTTGTTCTTTCTTTCTTTCTCCCTCTCTCTCTCTCTCTCATTCTCTTCAACTGGCTCGCTATCGAAGCAATGCCAGGCATCGGAGAGCGAGCGAGAAGCGAGAACGAAGCAGAGTGTAGTTTTTCGGTGAACCGGCCTCGCTTGCGAAGGAAGCAAGCACACAACCACTACAACACTACTACAGAGTGGAGGATCGATATCTATCGAGGCGAGCCGCCGTGGTGGCTTCGGGACAGCGCGGTTGGCGGCTGCGGCTCGTTGTGCTGCTGCTGCTTCGGCCCTGTCCTCGAAACTCCATCGAACGAAACGAGTTTTACGAACTCGAGAACGACGAGAAGGACCGAAGAAGGAGAATGAGGCACAAGGAGGAGAAGGAGGAGGAGGAGGAGGAGGAGGATGGAGGACTCTGCGTTGCTGCTGGTGTCCTGAGTTGCGATCTCGTATGAAATTGCTACGTGCCTCTCAGGACAGTCAACGTAATCTTGATATAAATTCAGTCGATTACGAACTAGCCGCGACGACAAGTGTTTTCGATATTGTTGATTATTAGCATATGTTTTCCCTATTTATCTAGTGATGAATTAGGACTATGATATTAATATATGTAGTGCATTGAACTGACGGTTTTCAAAAAACTATAGAAATAAATTGATCAAATAAGCATCGATTTTATTAGTTTGAAATACTTCACTCTCAATACGTCATTATACATATTAAATTAGTCATTATACATTATGATGGGTAATTAATATATAATATAATTAATTAATAAACTAAGAACTAAATATATAAACTAAGTAATGTAATGCATAGTATAATAAATTAGTAGTTATTAGAGAATTAGTCATTATTATATAATGACTGATTTTGTAATTAATATATAATCTAATGAATTAATAAACCAAAATATAAATATATAGACTAATTAGTATGATATAGAGTATAATAAATTAGTAATTATTTAGAGAATTAGTCATTATAATGTAATGACTAATTATCTAATAATTGCCAATTTATTATAATTATTAGAGAATTAGTCATTATATTATAATGACTAATTCTCTAAATAATTACTAATTTATTATACTATATATTATATTAATTAGTCTATATATTTAGATTTTGGTTTATTAATTCATTAGATTGTATATTAATTAGCCATCATAATGTATAATGACTTATTTAATATGTATAATGACGTATTGAGAGTGAAGTGCTTTAATTTATTATAATATAATGACTAATTCTCTAATAATTATAATAAATTAGTAATTATTAGAACATTAGCCATTGCATTATAATGACTAATTCTCTAAACAATTACTAATTTATTATACTATATATTATATTAATTAGTCTATATATTTAGATTTAAGTTTATTAATTCATTAGATTATATATTAATTAGCCATCATAATGTATAATGACTAATTTAATTTAAGATGTATAATGACGTATTGAGGGTGAAGTGCTCCACATTAGTGAAATCGATGCTTATTTGATCAAATTATTTGTGTATTTTTTTATGGTTATATTTAGTATTTGGGTAAGTGGTACAGTAGCATATGTTCTTGACACAGAGAAATATTTACAGACATGAAATTGAATTAAAATTTATCTATAAACGGTAGCATTAATTTGGACTTTTTATAGTATTGTTCAAGAGTTGCAACCATTTGTGTTGCCAATCAATTATAACTTTTTCAAGGTTGGTAATATTAAAAAATCTCAATGACAAATTGATGAAGAATCTTCTAATAAACGAAAGAAGCTATTATTTTTCATAGTCTGACTATTATTAGGATATATTCCTTTAAAATACTGGACTAAAAAAAATCTCGTCGAGTACTGTCATAAATCTGTCAATTTTCTTTTCAAAACGTGACTGTGAATGCATTTGAATACATTATATGAACACATGCTGCTGCGCAACCCTTCAGACAATTTAATTATACTACCAAAAATAGTGAAAAGGCTTTTAAAATTTTATCATTAATTTTTGATTATATAAAATTGATTGTTTTATCATTGAGATATTTGATAGAATTTCTTGAAAATTCGATGCTTAGTTGATCAAATTATTTCTATAATTTTTGTTGACCAAATTTAGTATTTGGGTAAAAAAAAATCTGAATAACAAATTGATGAAGATTCTTCTAATAAATGAAAGAAGTTAATACTTGTCATAATTTGACTATTATTATGCTGTATTCCATCAAAACACTGAACTGTCATAAATCTGTCAATTTTCTTTTCAAAAAGTGCCTGTGAATGTATTTAAATACATTTTTAATTATATATTACATATATCATAATTTAATTTTACTACCAAATATAGTGAAAAGGCTTTAAAAATTTATCATTAATTTGTGATTATATAAAATTGATTTGTTTTATCATTGAGATATTTGATAGAATTTCTTGAAAACTCGATACTTATTTGATCAAATTATTTCGGTAATTTTTGTTGACCACATTTAGTATTTGGTTAAAAAAAAATCTCAATGACAAATTAATGAAGATTCTTCTAATAAATGAAAGAAGTTAATACTTGTCATAATTTGACTATTATTATGATGTATTCCATCAAAACACTAAACTGTCATAAATCTGTCAATTTTCTATTCAAAACGTGGCTGTGAATGTATTTAAATACATTTTTAATTATATATTACATATATCATAATTTAATTTTACTACCAAATATAGTGAAAAGGCTTTTAAATATGTATCATTGATTTGTGACTATATAAAATTGATTTGTTTTATCATTGAGATATTTGATAGAATTTCTTGAAAACTCGATACTTATTTGATCAAATTATTTCTATAATTTTTGTTGACCAAATTTAGTATTTGGTTAAAAAAAGTCTGAATAACAAATTTGTGAAGATTCTTCTAATAAATGAAAGAAGTTATTACTCGTCATAATTTGCCTATTATTATGCTGTATTCCATCAAAACACTAAACTGTCATAAATCTGTCAATTTTCTTTTCAAAACGTGGCTGTGAATGTATTTAAATACATTTTTAATTATATATTACATATATCATACACTGTTAAAAAATTTTGTATGAAAATTAATATAAAGTATTGGAAGTTTTTTTGCGGATACACGTATATTAAATTTAATACACTAATATTAATTAATATATAAAAAAATTGTAAAATTAATATACTAAACACTTCATAAAACTTGTGTATATTATATATCAATTGGAATTTTACAATATATCTGTATATTAAATGAAATTTAATACACCGTATCTGCAAAACAACTTCCAATACATATATTAATTTTCAAAATATTTTTAACAGTGTAATCTAATTTTACTACCAAATATAGTGGAAAGCCTTTTAAAAATGTGTCATTAATTTGTGATTATATAAAATTAATTTGTTGTATCATTGAGATATTTGAGAGAATTACTTGAAAACTCGATGCTTATTTGATCAAATTATTTCTATAATTTTTGTTGACCAAATTTAGTATTTGGTTAAAAAAATCTGAATAACAAATTAATGAAGATTCTTCTAATAAATGAAAGAAGCTATTACTTGTCATAATTTGACTATTATTATGCTGTATTCCATCAAAGCACTGAACTGTCATAAATCTGTCAATTTTCTTTTCAAAACGTGGCTGTGAATGCATTTAAATACATTTTTAATTATATATTACACTGTTAAAAAATTTTGTATGAAAATTAATATAAAGTATTGAAAGTTTTTTTGCGGATACACTAATATTAATTAATATATAAAAAAATTGTAAAATTAATATACAGTATACTAAACACTTCATAAAACTTGTGTTTATAATATATCTATTGGAATTTTACAACATATCTGTATATTAAATGAAATTTAATACACCGTATCTGCAAAACAGCTTCCAATACATATATTAATTTTCAAAATATTTTTAACAGTGTATAATCTAATTTTACTACCAAATATAGTGGAAAGGCTTTTAAATATGTATCATTGATTTGTGACTATATAAAATTGATTTGTTTTATCATTGAGATATTTGGTTGAGTTTTTGAAAACTCATGGGATTTGCATCGATAATGATGCATTACTAATTATCGAATGTTGCCCGACGTGCATTTCCATCTCGATTTACACACATCGTAATAATTAAAGGAATAAAAAACCGTTGATATACATTCATTTAATCGCCGCCACCACCGCCGCCGCCGCCGCTGCTGCTGCTGCTGCTGCTGCTGCCACTCGCGATTATCACCTCGCTCGACGACACGCTTTATATCGATTAATATCTCTCGTCGTCATAACCCGGGGAATTCAACGAACCGTCAGTTTCACCGGGAGTACCTACGATGCACGTGACATCGTGTGCTCTGCGACGATAGCTGCCGCATCGCGCACACACAGCCCCGCGATCATTACAGTATTAATAGCGCACTCTCTCGCGTATCTCGCGTTGTACGGACATTAATTAGAAATAGCTTCGCGCAGCGAGAGAGCTTTTCGCGCAACGTAGCGAAAATATACGATTGTCCAATTACTTTTGGAAAATAGCGTTTTTTTCCCCTTACAACTTCTCGTGTAAAATCGTAACAATATTACTGTAATTTCGATCCTATATTAGTAGTTGGTGGCAAAAGAAGATTTAATGTATAATGAAAAAAAATTGATATTTATGGAAAAATTCATTGAATCCTAAATCAATTTTTTGTAAAATAAATATTGCATAAAAAAATTGTTTAGTCCTGATGATCGCGTTGTACGGACATTAATTAGAAATAGCTCCGTGCAATGCAACGAAAATATACGATTGTCCAATTACTTTTGTAAAATAGCGTTTTTTTTGCCTTACAACTTCTCGTGCAAAATCGTAACAATATTATTGTAATTTCCATTCTACATTAGTAGTTGGTGGCAAAAGAAGATTTAATGTATAATGAAAAACAAGAAGATATTTATGGAAAAAGTAGTTGCATTCTAAATCAATTTTTGTAAAATAAATATTGCATTAAAAAAATCGTTTAGTCCTGATGATTAGGTAAGTTTTTGCATCCTTCGGTATAATAGTCGTCATCAATAATGATCGCGTTGTATGGACATTAATTAGAAATAGCTCCGCGCAATGTAACGAAAATATACGATTGTCCAATTACTTTTGTAAGATAGTGTTTTTTTTTCGTTACAACTTCTCGTGTAAAATCGTAACAATATTACTGTAATTTCCATCCTATATTAGTAGTTGGTGACAAAAGATTTAAAGTATAATGAAATAAAAATTGATATTTATGGAAAAAGTCATTGCATTCTAAATCAATTTTTTGTAAAATAAATATTGCATTAAAAAAAATCGTGTAGTCCTGATGATCGCGTTGTACGGACATTAATTAGAAATAGCTCCGCGCAATGTAACGAAAATATACGATTGTCCAATTACTTTTGTAAAATAGCGTTTTTTTTTTTGCCTTACAACTTCTCGTGTAAAATCGTAACAATATTACTGTAATTTCCATCCTACATTAGTAGTTGGTGGCAAAAGAAGATTTAAAGTATAATGAAAAAAAAAAAATTGATATTTATGGAAAAAGTCATTGCATTCTAAATCAATTTTTTGTAAAATAAATATTGCATTAAAAAAAATCGTGTAGTCCTGATAATCGCGTTGTACGGACATTAATTAGAAATAGCTCCGCGTAATGTGACGAAAATATACGATTGTCCAATTACTTTTGTAAAATAGCGTTTTTTTTTTGCCTTACAACTTCTCGTGTAAAATCGTAACAATATTACTGTAATTTCCATCCTATATTAGTAATTGGTGGCAAAAGAAGATTTAAAGGATAATGAAAAAAAAAATTTATATTTATGGAAAGTCATTGCATTCTAAATCAATTTTTTGTAAAATAAATATTGCATTAAAAAAAATCGTTTAGTCCTAATGATTAGGTAAGTTTTTACATCTTTCGGTATAATAGTCATCATCAATGATAAACGCGTATCTCACGTTGTGCGGACATTAATTAGAAGTAGATCCGCGCAGCGAAAGAGTTTTTCGCGCAACGTAGCAAAAATATATGATTGTCCAATTACTTTTGTAAAATAGCGTTTATTTTCCCCTTACAACTTCTCGTGTAAAATCGTAACAAATGTAATTCCCATCCTACATTAGTAGGTGGTGGCAAAAGAAGATTTAATGTATAATGAAAAAAAAATTGATATTCATGGAAAAAGTAGTTTCATCCTAAACCAAGTTTTTTTTTTCAACTTTTCTATAAGTTTGTGTATGACCGGAACAATGATGCTATCATTGAATATCAAGTTCAAGTTGAAGTTCAAGTTCTATCATTGAATGCCAAGTATTGAAAACCGTATTCTCAAAAACTTTACGACAAAACAAATACCTAATGTAGTCAAGGTCGAATGCTAAAATTAATATTATTGTATTTAGAAAAAATCGTTTATTCCTAACGATTGGATAATTTTTTTTACATCTTTCGAATCCTAAACATCGAAAACCCGTTTCACAAAAAAAAAAAAAAAAAAAAAAAACCTAATGTAGTCAAGGCCGAATGGTAAAATTACCGTTGCATTTAAAAAAAATCGTTTATTCCTAACGATTAGGTAATTTTTTTTTGCATCTTTCGTTATAATAGTAGTCGTCAATATTGAACGAGAGCAATTATTTCGTCACACATCAATTTTTCATACGACCGCAACAATGATACTATCATCGAATCCCAAATGTCGAAAACCCGTTTCAAAAAAAAAAAAAAAAAAAAAAAAAAAAAAATCCAATGTAGTCAAGACCGAATGGTAAAATTAACATTACATTTTTAAAAAATCGTTTATTCCTAATGATTAGGTCATTTCTTTTGCATCTTTCGTTAAAATAGTTGTCATCAATAATGAACGAGAGCAATTTTTTCCTCAAACATCAATTTTTCATATGACCGCAACAATGATACTATCATCGAATCCGAAGTATCGGAAACCCTTTTCACAAAAAAAAAATAATATCTAATGTAGTCAAGGCCGAATGGTAAAATTAACATGACATTTTTAAAAAATCGTTTATTCCTAACGATTAGGTAATTTTTTTTGCATCTTTCGTTATAATAATCGTCATCAATAATGAACGAGAGCAATTTTTTCATCAAACATCAATTTTTCATACGACCGCAACAATGATACTATCTTCGAATCCCAAATATCGAAAACCCTTTCACAAAAAAAAAAAAAAAAAAAAAATAATAATACCTAATGTAGTCGAGGTCGAATGGTAAAATTAACATTGCATTTAAAAAAATCGCTTATTCCTAACGATTAGGTAATTTTTTTTGCATCTTTCGTTATAATAGTCGTCATCAATGATGAACGAGAGCAATTTTTTCATCAAACATCAATTTTTCATACGACCGCAACAATGATACTATCATCGAATCCCAAATATCGAAAACCCTTTCACAAAAAAAAAAAAAAAAAAAAATAATAATATCTAATGTAGTCAAGGTCGAATGGTAAAATTAACATTGCATTTTTTAAAAAATTGTTTATTCCTAATGATTAGGTCATTTCTTTGCATCTTTCGTTATAATAGTCGTCATCAATAATGAACGAGAGCAATTTTTTTCCTCAAACATCAATTTTTCATACGACCGCAACAATGATACTATCATCGAATCCCAAATATCGAAAACCCTTTCACAAAAAAAAAAAAAAAAATAATAATACCTAATGTAGTCGAGGCCGAATGGTAAAATTAACATTGCAATAAAAAATTCGTTTATTCCTAACGAGTAGGTAATTTCTTTTGCATCTTTCGTTATAATAGTCATCATCAATAATGAACGAGAGCAATTTTTACGTCAAACATCAATTTTTCATACGACCGCAACAATGATACTATCATCGAATCCCAAATATCGAAAACCCGTTTCACAAAAAAAAAAAAAAAAAAAAAAAACCTAATGTAGTCGAGACCGAACGGTAAAATTAACATTGCATTTTTAAAAAATCGCTTATTCCTAACGATTAGGTAAGATTTTGCTTCCTCATAGAGGAAGCTTTGTTTTTTTGTATCTTTCGTTATAATAGTCGTCATCAAAGATGAACGAGAGCAATTTTTACGTCAAACATCAATTTTTCATACTTCCGCAACAATGATACTATCATCGAATCCGAAGTATCGAAAACCCTTTTCACAAAAAAAAAAAAAAAAATAATACCTAATGTAGTCGAGGCCGAATGGTAAAATTAACATTGCATTTAAAACAAAATCGCTTATTCCTAACGATTAGGTAAGATTTTTTTGCATCTCTCGTTATAATAGTCGTCATCAATGATGAACGAGAGCAATTTTTTCGTCTCATTGCCCCGTCAATAACAACAATTCAGGATCGTTCAACATCTCGTAACGTATAATCTCGCGGAGTCCGTGGTCTCTAAGTATCGAGGTTCGCAGTCTCTGTGTTCGCAGTGGTTTCCCCGGCCATTCCGACAAGCGAGCGAGACTGCGGCGAGGTATAGAGGAGCAAGAGGTGGAGGAGGAGAAGGAGGATGGAAACCCGCACCAGGCTGCCAGCCGAGCTGCTGCTGCTGCTGCTGCCGCTGCCGCTTTCCGTCCTTCTCGTTGCCGCAGCAATCCCGGTACTTGCTTGCCCTGCCTGCTGCGCGTCCGCCATGTCTGTCGTCTTCGCGATTAGTCACACATAGTGACCCGCGGCATCGTCGCAAACCCGAGGGGTCCATCGATTTCGCAAGGGGGATCACGATCGCTAAATTTCTCTCTCATCCGCCGATTCGCCACTTCAAACAAAGCAGAACAACGAATTTACACCAACAAATCGCGTTTCAACAACAAACTCACAATTTCTCTTCTTGCAATCACTTAAAACTTCCCCAAACACACATTTTCACCTCATAACACTAATCGACTTTGATATACTAACAAAATTCTAACAATATGTCGATGTTTTATGTATTTGTCAGATAACGATCGATTGTATCGAAAATCGATATGTCTTCGCGGTCACTGACCCCAATAAATTTGTATTGGAAATTTACTTAACAGTTCACAAAAGTTATCGTGTTTGTTACTCATCACTGGGTCACTCGTTGATGATAATTATAATTGAAGAGTGTGTTGAAAAAAAAAAAAGAAAAAAGTGTCACGATTTTAAAACTTTCCTTGTGATTATCACTTTTAATTGCAAATTGGAGATTTTTAATGCGCGTTCAACTATTCACAATGATAATGAACAAAAGATAAATAAAAGCTTGACGTATGAAGAGACGAGTTCTTTGATGTGAATCTTCGGCCTCTTTTCTTTCTCTGGCGTGTTTAGTGGAGCGCTGCTACACTGCTTAGCGTTATATGGCTACCTCCTATATACATGTACACCATCGTCACGGAATATCTCCGACAAAGGAACCGTTGCTCTCGCTATACTGAGAGGGATCACCGGTCATGCACGAACGATGCCGAACGAGCCACGACTGGTCGGTTCTTTCGAGGAGTTAGAAACGAAATGGTCTTCCCAACTTCCGTGGCAATATATACATCAACCGCGATAGTTATAGTCAAATCGATGCCCAAAGAGTAAAGGACTTCGAAAAGTGCCGAACGAATAACAACCGGCTGCCTCTCGATATAATTGAAAGACGAATTAATTCAATAGTAAAGGGAATCGCGAAACTACCAACAAATGATTACAAATGCTTAATTAACGATTCGTAGTATAAGTCAATTATCACAGCGAATAAACAACAAAGAAAATGTCCTCAACAGTGACAAATAATCGAGACAAGAAACAGAGTCGCAAGAAGAATCCAACCTCGAGGTTACAGCGAGACGCCGATTCAGGTCGTTAACGGTAAACGTCCGACGTTTATGCTCGCAAAATCGTGCACGCGTACACACACATAAAAGTAACACAGATGTGGAATGATAATATCACTCACTCATTCCCTCGCACTCGATAATGTAACGAAAAAAAAAAGAAATATCACGCACTCACTTCTATCTCGTTAACTCTTAATCATTGTATCTTTTCGCCGCGTCAACCATCTCCCTGACTCGATTCTAGTCGCAGTCGTCACCGTCAACAGTCATAGCCTGTTTTGCAAAGCGTCGTTTGGCCGCCAACATAGAGACTCGCTCGTCGTCTTACCTAACCGATAACCGACGCGTCACTACTCTTCGTGTCTGTCTCACCGTCTTGTTAATCGATTCAATACGAGAAATAAAACAATCGAAAATCATCACACTCATTAACATTGATCGCAACAATTCACAACACCAATTATCAAATCAAATTCAAAATTCTCAACTTTCCTCAAGTTTCTCTTAACTTCACAAGAAAAAAAAAAAAATAATATAATATAATATAATATAGTATAATAATATATATATATATAATATATAATATTCGTTAAAAAATATATTTTCGATGTATCTCATGTATTTGTCATCCAAATATATTTTTAAGATATAGATTAATTATATATATCCATTTCCGTGTGTATTTTTATCTCATGCAATAGTACGAATAAACGTTATTTCTCGTTTCGAACGCACTCGTAAAAAAAAATGCTCTGTCTCACTCGTTATTAATCGTACCTCGTTTCGTCGCACAGCCTCGGATTTTTTTTGCACTCAATGATGCTATTTAAAAAATATTTCTTTCGGATATTTTGTCGCGATTCTTTACTTCAGCTTGCACTGTGGCGTGTCTCACTCACTTGCGCTCGTTTGCATCGATGGAGCGGCAGCACGAAACGTTAGCAATGCTCTTGCAGAGAGCTCGAACACAGCACTCGCGTTCTCTCACACCGGGGACGCGCAGGTATAAAGATCAAAGGGGGGAGAGAAAGAGAGATAGAGATATAGATAGAGTGAGAAGGAAAGAGCGGAGCATCCATATCCCTTGCGAAGGAGAATGAACGAAAGAGCTTCGAAAGAGAAGCCTTCGGGACTGACCGCGCTCGAATCCTCTCACTCCGTATGATGCTCACCGCTCAACAGCCGAGAAACTCGATGTTCAAAGCACATCGACGTAGTGGCCCAGCGAAAAATTCACCGCACGTCCCTCGACGAATTGTAGAATTAACAAACAAACGAACGAAAAAAAAAACGCACACAAGGAAATACAAGAAGACGCGTCACAAGCACCACATATATCTACATCATATGTTTGTTTATGTATATAATTACCATTATTATTATTATTATAACATCGTATTAATGATGTAGTAACGATAGTCTCCACACGCAGCACGTTGCGCTTCCGGGCGCTGAATGCGAAGCACTAAAGCAACCAATTCGCGCAAAAGAAAAAAAAAACAAGAAATAACGTAAAGAAGATAGAGTTACACACGGAGCACAGAATCGCGAAGTCCGCCGAAGACGGGAGAGGGGAGCTCCGGTTGTTTCACGCGTACGAGAAAACCAATCACCGCGCACTCGAGAACCTAACGACGATTATACATGTTAAACGTCTCACGCTTGAGTTTTCACTTTTAACGTACGCGTTGACGGTTCAACAAACGTCCACGTATGTCGCGCTTTTATCGCGACTATTGTTGTTGATGATTTTAACTTGTTTTCGGTTAACAATTGTATAGGCTTTTTTTATAACGGAGCCGGAATCGTAAAAACGTCGCGTCTACGTCCGTGCGTCGCGGGCGCCGATGGCGGAATGAACCGGTGGCGCCCCGAGAAACGACGGTGGCGCCGATTGTTCCCTACACACAGACTTTATGTTGCACGAGTGTGCGCAGTTAACTCGCACACTTACTCGCATTCAGTTATAGTTGTACCCCTCCGATAGTACGACCGAGTCCCACTACGGCAGCCGGTAAAGTCACCAATACTCGGGGAATTTCACGTTGGACTGTTGGACTAGTGTGTCTATACTTGTGTATGTACGTTGATGAGTGTAGTAGCGGAGCAGCGCACCCACCGCGCATACGAACGTGTATAATGGATATTTACACCGACGGACCACCTGGCAAAGCGCTCGCGCAGGCTACGTTCTCTGTATTTCTCTCTTACTTTTTCTCTCCCTCTTCTGTGTGTCTCTGTGTATGGGGCATTATACACCGATCGGACCACCATTTACCACGAGCGTCGTTGATATAGTTGATTATTTTAATAGTCATTCACCCGAATGGATCGAGGCATGCTCAATTTTTTTTTCAAATTTTTCATCCCATAATTCGCGCACTTGTGAATTTTTTAACATTGCTCGAATAATTACATTGAAAAACTTTCGAATCCACGTATCTTCTGGATATAAGTCGTAACGTCAAAAAAGTAAATAAAAACTTTTCATTTTGAAGTATAGTTTTAGGCAAATTTATTTTTAAAATTCTTCAATCTCTTCGAAGCATTGATTTTTAATTAATAACCGTAAATATCGATTTTTTCAAGAACTTGGGCTTTTTTTTTTAGTTTTTACGAAAATATCACTAATGTACTACTCATCAGGACGAATATTTTAAGCATAGACGGGAAGTGGGACAATCCTTTTTTCGAATTTTTATTAGAGTTTGAAAGATGAATGAAAAATTTTAACTCTCATAAAAAATCGGAAAAATATTGTCCCACTTTAGGACAAAAAGTTGGCAGTGAGACAATTTGTTCCGATTTTTTATGAAAGTTTTTATTTTTTATTGATCTTTTGAACTCTCATAGAATTTCGAAAAAAAAGATTGTCCCACTTCCCGTCTAGGTTTAAAACGTTCACCTTTACGAGTAGTATCTTAGAGATTTTTTCGGAAAAAAATTAAAAATGTCAAAGTTTTTGAAAAATCGATTATTATGTTTATTAATGAAAAATCAATGCTTCAGAGGAGATAAATAATTTTTTTAATAAATTGACATAAAAGTTTTTTTTTTTTTTTCAGAAAAAATAAAAAATGTCAACGTTTTTGAAAAATCGATTATTATATTTATTAATGAAAAATCAATGCTTCGGAGGAGTTAAAGAATTTTTAAAATAAATTGACATAAAAGTTTTTTTTTTTCAGAAAAAATAAAAAATGTCAAAGTTTTTGAAAAATCGATTATTATGTTTATTAATGAAAAATCAATGCTTCGGAGGAGTTAAAGAATTGTCAAAATAAATTGACATAAAAGTTTTTTTTTTTTTTTCAGCAAAAATAAAAAATGTTTAAGTTTTTGAAAAATCGATTATTATATTTATTAATGAAAAATCAATGCTTCGGAGGAGTTAAAGAATTTTTAAAATAAACTGACATAAAAGTTTTTTTTTTTTTTTTTTTCAGAAAAAATAAAAAATGTCAAAGTTTTTGAAAAATCAATTATTATGTTTATTAATGAAAAATCAATGCTTCGGAGGAGTTAAAGAATTTTTTAAATAAATTGACATAAAAGTATTCTTTTTTTTTCAGAAAAAATAAAAAATGTCAAAGTTTTTGAAAAATCGATTTTTATATTTATTAATGAAAAATCAATGCTTCGGAGGAGTTAAAGAATTTTTAAAATAAATTGACATAAAAGTTTTTTTTTTTTTTTCAGAAAAAATAAAAAATGTTTAAGTTTTTGAAAAATCGATTATTATATTTATTAATGAAAAATCAATGCTTCGGAGGAGTTAAAGAATTTTTAAAATAAATTGACATAAAAGTTTTTTTTTTTTTTTTCAGAAAAAATAAAAAATGTCTAAGTTTTTGAAAAATCGATTTTTATATTTATTAATGAAAAATCAATGCTTCGGAGGAGATAAAGAATTTTAAAAATAAATTGACATAAAAGTTTTTTTTTTTTTTTTCAGAAAAAATAAAAAATGTCTAAGTTTTTGAAAAATCGATTATTATGTTTATTAATGAAAAATCAATGCTTTGGAGGAGTTAAAGAATTTTTTAAATAAATTGACATAAAATTATACTTCAAAATGAAAAACTTTTATGAAGGTTTTTTTACGATACGATTTATATACGAGAAGATACGTGCATTCGAAAGTTTTTAAACGCAATTTTTAGAAATTCACAAGTTTGCGAAATATGCAATGAAAATTTTGAAAAAAATGGAGCAAGCTGCATTCATTGGGGTGAATGATTAAAAAAATAATTAATTATATCGACGACGGTCATGATAAAAGGTGGTCCGATCGGTGTATAATGCCCCAAATAAAAAATGAAAACTCTCATAAAAAATTGGAAAAAAAATTGTCCCACTTTAGGACAAAAAGTTGGCAGTGAGGCAATTTTTTCCGACTTTTTATGAGAATTTTAATTTTTTATTGATCTTTTAAGCTCTCATAGAAATTCGAAAAAAAGATTGTCCCACTTCCCGTCTAGGGTTAAAATGTTCATCTTTATGAGTAGTATCTTAGAGATTTTTTCGGAAAAAATAAAAAATGAAAAATCGATTATCATGTTTATTAATGAAAAATCAATGCTTCGGAGGAGTTAAAGAATTTAAAAAATAAATTGACATAAAAGTATACTTTAAATTGAAAAACTTTTATTAAATTTTTTTTTCGTTACGTCTTATATCCCAGAAGATACGTGCATTCGAAACTTTTCAAACGCAATTTTTAGAGCCATTTTTAGAAATTCACAAGTGCGCGAAATATGCAATGAAAATTTTGAAAAAAATGGAGCAAGTTCCATTCATTGGGGTGAATGATGAAAAAAATAATCAACTATATCGACGACGATCATGATAAAAGCAGAGTTGTAAATGCCTAATACTTATAGAAATAATGATGATAATCTGATCAGCTCTATAATTATGATTTTATAATAATAACATGTAGCGATTGTAATACGATGATTAAACTTTCAAATGGCTGCAAAAATTATTATTTTTCAATAAAAATTCACGGTAATCCTTTTGAAAAAATGGAAAATAAATAAATAATGCATTACTCATTTCTTCCATTTTTTCCACTATTTCTTGCAATATTAAAGCGAAAATTAGTATTTTTTTCAGCTATTCACATGTTTATACTCTATTTTATAATCACTACATATTATTATTATGAAATCATAATTACAAAACAAATTGTACTGTAAACTATATCTCATGAATTGATGGGGATTTACAACTCTGGGTAAAAGATGGTCCGATCGGTGTATAATGCCCCGTATACGCTGTATGATCGGCTGGCTGCTTCTCTCCTGATGTGCACTGCTAGGTTTGCTGCTATTCTCTTCTCTCTTCTGTGTGCGCTCTCTGCGCTCTTTGGCAATGCTGTAGCGGCAGCAGCAGCAGCAGCAGCAGCAGCAATACCTAACGGGTGTCCGAACGATTTCGCTTTCTCGCCTCGACCTTGCACTCGCGCACCACCGGGTTATACGCGCTCGACAGTTACAACAGAAGATAGTTCACAGTGCTTCACGAGCCTCTAAGGCTAATAACGTTCCTATAGATGACGGAACTTGAGAGAGAGAGAAAGCCAGAACTTACGTACTGTTTCGGCATAAGATATACGAAACTTTGAATAGTATGATTGTAGTACTCTGTTGTGACGTAGAGTGGGAGCAAAATGGAGGTCGCAGTCATTGACGCTTCTCGCACATGCAAGAAGATTACCGGAAGTGCAATGAATCGTAATAATTGGTTTTGTCATTATTATTTATATCGTCCTACTGAACTTTGGGGTAATTGCTAAGAAAATTTTTATTTCGTTCAATTTGACGAAAAATTGTTTCAGTACATTATGTACATTCTCACATTTGGTGAATAATTCTTTCCTGACATTTTTATGAACATTTTTAAAAAATGGCGATTGTTTAAAAAATGGTGAATTTTGTTAGAAAAATTACAGATAATTATTACTATATGATTATTAAGTCAATTGTACAATAGATGCTCGTGAAATGAAATTTGTGAAATGAACTTTGGGGTAATTGCTAAGAAAATTTTATTTCAATTCTATTTGACGAAAAATTGTTTCGGTACATTATGTACATTCTCACATTTGTTGAATAATTTTTTCCTGAAATTTTTATGAACATTTTTAAAAAATGGCGATTGTTTAAAAAATGTTGAATTTTGTTAGAAAAATTACAGATAATTATTACTATATGATTATTAAGTCAATTATACAATAGATGATCGTGAAATGTAATTTGTGAAATCAACTTTGGGGTAATTGCTAAGAAAATTTTATTTCAATTCTATTTGACGAAAAATTGTTTCGGTACATTATGTACATTCTCACATTTGTTGAACAATTTTTTCCTGAAATTTTTATGAACATTTTTAAAAAATGGCGATTGTTTAAAAAATGTTGAATTTTGTTAGAAAAATTACAGATAATTATTACTATATGATTATTAAGTCAATTATACAATAGATACTCGTGAAATAAAATTTGTGAAATGAACTTTGGGGTAATTGCTAAGAAAATTTTATTTCAATTCTATTTGACGAAAAATTGTTTCAGTACATTATGTACATTCTCACATTTGTTGAATCATTTTTTCCTGAATTTTTTATGAACATTTTGAAAAAATGGCGATCGTTTGAAAAATGGTGAATTTTGTTAGAAAAATTACAGATAATTATTACTATATGATTATTAAGTTAATTGTACAATAGATGCTCGTGAAATAAAATTTGTGAAATGAACTTTGGGGTAATTGCTAAGAAAATTTTATTTCAATTCTATTTGACGAAAAATTGTTTCGGTACATTATGTACATTCTCACATTTGGTGAATAATTTTTTCCTGGAATTGTTATGAACATTTTTTAAAAATGGCGATTATTTAAAAATGTTGAATTTTGTTAGAAAAATTACAGATAACTATTACTATATGATTATTAAGTCAATTATACAATAGATGCTCGTGAAATGTAATTTGTGAAATCAACTTTGGTGTAATTGCTAAGAAAATTTTATTTCAATTCTATTTGACGAAAAATTGTTTCGGTACATTATGTACATTCTCACATTTGTTGAATCATTTTTTCCTGAATTTTTTATGAACATTTTTAAAAAATGGCGATTGTTTAAAAAATGTTGAATTTTGTTAGAAAAATTACAGATAATTATTACTATATGATTATTAAGTCAATTGTACAATAGATGCTTGTGGAATGAAATTTGTGAAATGAACTTTGGGGTAATTGCTAAGAAAATTTTATTTCAATTCTATTTGACGAAAAATTGTTTCGGTACATTATGTACATTCTCACATTTGTTGAATAATTTTTTCCTGAATTTTTTATGAACATTTTGAAAAAATGGCGATTGTTTAAAAAATGTTGAATTTTGTTAGAAAAATTACAGATAATTATTACTATATGATTATTAAGTCACTTATACAAAAGATGCTCGTGAAATAAAATTTGTGAAATGAACTTTGGGGTAATTGCTAAGAAAATTTTATTTCAATTCTATTTGACGAAAAATTGTTTCGGTACATTATGTACATTCTCACATTTTGTGAATAATTTTTTCCTGAATTTTTATGAACATTTTTAAAAAATGGCGATTATTTTTTAAAATGTTGAAATTTGTTAGAAAAATTACAGATAATTATTACTATATGATTATTAAGTCAATTGTACAATAGATGCTCGTGAAATAAAATTTGTGAAATGAACTTTGGGGTAATTGCTAAGAAAATTTTATTTCAATTCTATTTGACGAAAAATTGTTTCGGTACATTATGTACATTCTCACATTTTGTGAATAATTTTTTCCTGAATTTTTATGAACATTTAAAAAAAATGGCGATTATTTTTAAAAATGTTGAAATTTGTTAGAAAAATTACAGATAATTATTACTATATGATTATTAAGTCAATTATACAATAGATGCTCGTGAAATAAAATTTGTGAAATGAACTTTGGGGTAATTGCTAAGAAAATTTTATTTCAATTCTATTTGACGAAAAATTGTTTCGGTACATTACGTACATTCTCACATCTGGCGAATAATTTTTTTCTGAAATTTTATGAGCATTAAAAAAAATGACGATTATTTTTTAAATTTATGATTTTGTTATAAAAATCACAGATAATTATTACTGTACCATTATTAAGTCAATTATATAATAGATACTCGTGAAATGAACTTTTGGGGTAATTGCTAAGAAAATTGTATTTCAATTCTATTTGACGAAAAATTGTTTCGGTACATTATGTACATTCTCACATTTTGTGAATAATTTTTTCCTGAATTTTTATGAACATTTAAAAAAAATGGCGATTATTTTTAAAAATGTTGAAATTTGTTAGAAAAATTACAGATAATTATTACTATATGATTATTAAGTCAATTATACAATAGATACTCGTGAAATGAAATTTGTGAAATGAACTTTGGGGTAATTGCCAAGAAAATTTTATTTCAATTCTATTTGACGAAAAATTGTTTCGGTACATTATGTACATTCTCACATTTGTTGAATAATTTTTTCCTGAAATTTTTATGAACATTTTTAAAAAATGGCGATTATTTTTTAAAATGTTGGATTTTGTTAGAAAAATTAGAGATAATTATTACTATATGATTATTAAGTCAATTGTATAATAGATGCTTGTGGAATGAAATTTGTGAAATGAACTTTGGGGGAATTGCTAAGAAAATTTTATTTCAATTCTATTCTCACATTTTATGAACAATTTTTTTCTGAAATTTTGTGAGCATTAAAAAAAATGGCGATTATTTTTTGTATTTATAGTTTTGTTATAAAAATTACAGATAATTATTATTATACCATTATTAAGCCAATTATAGAATAGATTATAGATCTTCGTGATATTAAATTGTGGAGGTTTAAAATCTCGTATTGAATGCTATGATTTGTAGAGCACCGTCGTTTACGAAGGTACAAGTTTCAGTCATTAACGCTTTTTACTTTTGAAGTATGCTTCTTGTTACCGGAGGCTCAATGAGTCGAAGATAAATCATTTAATTGCCATATTACTGTTAGTGCAATGAATCTTATATACAAGATTATCTTTTTTGGGTTTAATTACTGATTTTATACACCTGTAAAAGTTGAACATACTTTTTAAATAGGCTTTGAAAATATTATAAATTGAGATTTATTTCAGGCTTTCGTTTTATTGCCAGAAAATATTTGTGCAAAGAGTTTTCATAGTTTATGACGTTAATCCATGAATAGCTGAGTCTCTTCTCCATTTGAAAATTAACTTATCTTAAATATGGACATTTTTAAAAAAATGTTTTAAACTTAAATGTAACATTTTTTTTTTAAATGTTGGAAACTTTTCTCAACTGTTGAAATTTTTCAGACTAAGATGGAGAATCGAATCATCGATGCTTCTTTTTACCAGAAGCTCAATGAATCGATGAATGGCCTTTTTTAGGTTTAATTACCGATTTTTCTGTGCCTATAAAGTTAGAAAATGCTATTTATGAGGCATTCTCTGTCAGTTCAGCCACTTTTTTTTCGTCCCTCTCAGATCTATCCCATAATTGGCCACATTTTAGTACCACTTAAAAGCACTATTTGTGAATTTTTTCAGATTTTTGAATCCATCCATTTAGGAAATGTATATTTTTTTTGTTATTCATATAACTTCGATGGAGTAAATCTGACAAAAAAATCACACATACAAAAAAATGTTGTTTTTCAATTAACTTTGTATTGCAATATGTCTCATATTTTTATTCGTGTTGCAAAAGCTATTTACAGCAAAAAAAAGTGTTAAACAATTTTTTTTACTCATTCGGATAGCTTCGATATCACTGCCAATTTTATACAAGTTACAGGGATATGTCAAAAGCATACAAAAAAATTGGCATAGTGGGCATCGACTATTTGAAGGAGGAAAAAATATTTTCCAAAATTTTCGATCCAATAAATGGCTATACTCACGAATAACTGTATGTAAACACTGCAGGCCGTGTCGTCGTTACACGTCAAGTAGCTTAGTGGATCGATTATTTGAAGGAATAACAAAAAATAAGTGAAATAAAAAAATATATAAAAATAAAAAAACAATTAAATAAATTTAATTAATTTTCTTTCTTTTTTGAATCCTTCAAGTAGACGATGCCCACTGCACCAATTTTTTTGTAGGTTCTATACATGTCCCTACAGCTTATAAAAAATTGAGAGTAATATCGAAGGTGTCCGGATGAATGAAAAAAATTGTTTAACATTTTTTTTGTTGAATATCGCTTTTGCAACACGAATAAAAATATGAGACCTATTGTATTACAATGTTGAGTGAAAAACAACATTTTTTCATACATGTATTTTTTTTGTCAGACTTACTCCATCAAAGTTATATGAATAATTTTAAAAAAATACATTTCCCAAATGGACTGTTTCAAAAATCTGAAAAAATTCACAAAGAGTGCTTTCAAGTGGTACTAAAATGTGTCCAACTATGGGATAAATCTGAGAGGGTCGAAAAAAAAGTGGCTGAACTGACAGAGAATGCCTCTTATACAGGTTCCGTAAATATTAGAAACAGATTTATTCCGAGTGTTCTTTTTATTTCCAGGAAATATTTATACAGAGCATTTCCGTAGATGACGACGTGGATGAATGTCCTGTTTTTGAAAAAGGTAACTCTTAAAAAATATTATAAATCTAGTACCAGCGATACTCTGACTTATTATCAAGGACGATCAATATTTAAATAAAAATACATTCAAAATACATTTCGATCGAACAAATGTGATTAAATTTCGTAAATAATATAATTACCAATTACAAAAAGTAATTGAAGGTAATCAGTTCAAAAAACGTTTATCACTACGGTTTATTTTTCTGAATATTATTTTGAACCATTCTGTAATATATGTATATATGAGGCATTCTCTGTCAGTTAAGCCACTCTTTTTTTGACCCTCTCAGATCTATCCCATAATTGGACACATTTTAGTACCACTTGAAAGCACTCTTTGTAAATTTTTTCAGATTTTTTAAACAATCCATTTGGGAAATGTATTTTTTTATTAACATTCATATAACTTTGATGGAGTAAGTCTGACAAAAAAAAAATACATGTATAAAAAAATGTTGTTTTTCACTCAACATTGTAATACAATAGGTCTCATATTTTTATTCGTGTTGCAAAAGCGATATTCAGCAAAAAAAAATGTTAAACAATTTTTTTTATTCATTCGGACATCTTCGATATTACTCTCAATTTTTTATAAGCTGTAGGGACATATATAGAACCTACAAAAAAATTGGTGTAGTGGGCATCGACTACTTGAAGGATTCAAAAAAGAAAGAAAATTAATTAAATTTATTTAATTGTTTTTTTATTTTTATATATTTTTTTATTTCACTTATTTTTTGTTATTCCTTCAAATAATCGATCCACTAAGCTACTTGACGTGTAACGACGACACGGCCTTCAGAGTTTACATACAGTTATTCGTGCGTATAGCCATTTATTGGATCGAAAATTTTGGAAAATATTTTTTTTCTCCTTCAAATAGTCGATGCCCACTATGCCAATTTTTTTGTATGTTTTTGACATATCCCTGTAGCTTGTATAAAATTGGCAGTGATATCGAAGGTGTCCGAATGAGTAAAAAAAATTGTTTAACATTTTTTTTGCTGTAAATAGCTTTTGCAACACGAATAAAAATATGAGACATATTGCAATACAAAGTTAATTGAAAAACAACATTTTTTTGTATGTGTGATTTTTTTGTCAGATTTACTACATCGAAGTTATATAAATAACAAAAAAAATATACATTTCCTAAATGGACGAATTAAAAAATCTGAAAAAATTCACAAAGAGTGCTTTTAAGTGGTACTAAAATGTGGCCAATTATGGGATAGATCTGAGAGGATCGAAAAAAAAGTGGCTGAACTGACAGAGAATGCCTCATATATTAATACGATTACCGTACAATTGAAGGAATTGTAAGAAGCGCTTTTTTTTTAAATTTCGTCTACAATCCAGAGAAAAAGGGATCAGAAATATGTTATCCGAAGCATCCATATCGGTGCTTTTTATAGTACATACATACAACATAACTCGCCTCTCCACCATAGTTATCGGCATACTAAACCCATACGATAGGGGAAAAACGAGCGATTCTCTTTTATTTCCCTACCAACACGTTTTCCATCCCAGTCGGATTTTCCCATTAATACATACAGACTCTCGTCAGCCATTACAATGGTATATGTGCTATACCATTCGTGCCCACCTATACAACCATGGAACGACGTAGAGTATAGTACATAGCATAAACGCGTCGACCACCAGAGATCGATGCCGCATGGTTGGTAGGATACATATTCGCTCCCTCTTCGAGGCAGTGGGTCACTGGACTTTTCCTCTTTTATCGTCCTATCATATTAAACAACAATTTTAACATTCTTTACAGTTTCCTATATCTATATCATTTAATTAAACAAATTCCTTCGAAATGTTTCCTTCTTTCTGAGCCAGGAAAACCGGGCCATTTCTTTCTCGCCAATCGTTGCAGAGTGCTTCGTTCGAGAACCAAGCGTTGAGCTCTGCTCGAGGAACGCGACGTCGACGACGATTTACAATGGATGCCGCGTTACCTGCTGCTGCTGCTGCTGCTGCTGCTGTTGCTGGTGCTGCGTGTGCGCGAGCGAATTGTGCGAGAGAAAGACAAGTTACGTTCCCGTTGGGACGACGGATAGAGATGGGAAGAGATATATAGCAAACGAGAAACGAAGGGAAGCACAGAGGCGACGCGGTCGCAGTATATGAGAGCGACGGGCGTCGAGCAGCGTCGCGGCAACCGGCAAGTAAGGGGAGAGGAAAGGCGTAGCGTCCTCATCGTCGTTCTCGACAGCCAAAGCAAGCAGAAGAGTGAGAGGGAGAGAGCGAGTGAGAAAGAGATGTACGAAAGCCGGGCGCGCAGGACGGAGAGATTATAGGAAGGAGCGGAGAGCGTTGCAAAGCCGTAGTGGTTGAGCGGGCTCGGAGCTTCGATTCCATCGATACGAGTCATCGTTCGCGTGGCTTTCTTTATTATCGCGCAGCATTGAGGATATTCGTTTGGGCTCGTGTTAGCAGAAGCGAACGAGCTAACTTGTCCTAAGTCATTTTGCATTATTCATAATATACACACTGCATGTAATTATCGATCATTTTCTTTCTGGATTATTGTTCTTTTTTCTTTTTTTTTTTTTTTTTGCGATTTATTACTTCATTTGTGCGCGGATATGCACACAGAAATCGAGGAGGCTATTAATGGCTAATAATAATTAATATTGTTATTAATAGAAGTAGGGTATTAAGGTAGTTCTGTCGGTACGCCGGAGTCATAAATCTTAGAATCTATATGACATTAAAAAATAATCATACGCATCACTTTGACTGCCTCAATAATAATATCAAAAATAATCGAGAATCCTTCGAAATTCGTTTGGGCTCGTGTTAGCAGAAGCGAACGAGCTAACTTGTCCTAAGTCATTTTGCATTATTCATAATATACACACTGCATGTAATTATCGATCATTTTCTTTCTGGATTATTATTCTTTTTTCTTTTTTTTTTTTTTTTTTTTTGCGATTTATTACTTCATTTGTGCAAGGATATGCACACAGAAATCGAGGAGGCTATTAATGGCTAATAATAATTAATATTGTTATTAATAGAAGTAGGGTATTAAGGTAGTTCTGTCGGTACGCCGGAGTCATAAATCTCAGAATCTATATGACATTAAAAAATAATCATACGCATCACTTTGACTACCTCAATAATAATATCAAAAATAATCGAGAATCCTTCGAAATTCGTTTGGGCTCGTGTTAGCAGAAGCGAACGAGCTAACTTGTCCTAAGTCATTTTGCATTATTCATAATATACACACTGCATGTAATTATCGATCATTTTCTTTCTGGATTATTATTCTTTTTTCTTTTTTTTTTTTTTTTTTTTTTTTTTTGCGATTTATTACTTCATTTGTGCGCGGATATGCACACAGAAATCGAGGAGGCTATTAATGGCTAATAATAATTAATATTGTTATTAATAGAAGCAGTGTATTAAGGTAGTTTTGTCGGTACGCCGGAGTCATAAATCTCAGAATCTATATGACATTAAAAAATAATCATACGCATCACTTTGACTGCCTCAATAATAATATCAAAAATAATCGAGAATCCTTCGAAATTGTCGTAATCAAATTAAAACGGTTATTTGTAAATAGCTGATACGTTTAGTGCGGATTTGACTTCATTTTCACGATAATTAGGTTAGGAAACGTCATTTGACCCGGTATCGTGCACTTTAACCTTGGTTCAATTAAACATTATTCCGGAGACTTCACCTTTTTTCATGATGCATCAATTCCTGAATGATTTGCGAATCCGTAGTACTTTTTATTTTTTCTCTATCTTTGATCTAAGTATGTTAATTTTCGATTTAAAGATCAATTTTTCCAGCCCTCCCGTGAGCACCGTGTAAAAAGATCGATTTTCAAGTTTTAATTGTTCATTCAAATACTCGGTAAAAGCCTTCAAGATTTTGTGCAAGTAAAATTGAATAGCTAAATTACAACATGTCAAAAATTCATGCATATGAGTTTGGATTGCATTCACGACACAACTACCTTAAGGATGCTCGACTATTTCACACTAGTGAAATCAGTGCTAAATTTTTGTGATTATATCATTAAAGTTTATTGCATTAAATAAAAATAGTAGAGAGTAGTTTGAATTGAAGCATGTACGCTTAACCCAAAGATTAATAGTGCCGGATTTACATACAGGTTAACTAATTAACGTTACTTTCCAATGGGATACATTTTCGTTCACATTTTTCCAAGAGTAATCTATAATTTTTTGCCAATTTTGATGAGTGATGGCTCATTCTCTTTCTTAAAAGAGGCTGCACAAATTGACCTGCTGGATATTTGATATCATTGATCGTTTAATAATTATAGCCTGTTGTTTAACAAAAATCAAAATACTTTCATAAACAAATAGCTATAATTATTAAACGATCAATAATATCAAATATCTAGCCTGTCAATTTGTAGAGCATCTTTTAAGAAAGAGAATGAGCCATCATTCATCATAATTGGCTAAAAATTATAGATTATTCTTGGAAAAAAATGAACGAAAATATATCCCATCGGAAAGTAACGTTAATCAGTTTATATTTATGCAAATTCGTCACTATTTATTTTTCTCTCGGTTAAGTGTACATGCTTCAATATGAATCAACGCCCCACTACAGTTATTTAATGCATTAAACTTTAATTAAACAATTAGAAAAATTTAGCACTGATTTGACCTAGTGTGAAACAGTCGGACATCCTTAAGGGAAGGGAGTCAAGTAAAAAAAATTGATTTTGGAAATTCAATATCATCCAAATCCTATTGCATATAAAAATGCCCAATGCACTATATTGTTGGTGCTCGATGAAATAATTTTTTACTGTCGTCTGACTTGCGTATGCTTTTCAATATTATCTTAAGCAAAGTTCTTAGGTTTTCCATTCTGCGCATGATTCAGATCAAACTACTAAGCAGATTGGAATCATTGACGTCTCATTTTCTTCTTCATGAAAAGATACACCGGCTAAATGGAGCAAACTATTTTTTTTCATTCTGAAAGCAAAGTTAATCACTGATTTAGAAAATAGCATAAAATTTATTTATTAATAATTATGTTACTTAAAAAATATTACATTTTATTAACATTTGCTCCATTTAGCCGGTGTATCTGTTCATGAAGAAGAAAATGAGATGTCAACCATTCCAATCTGCCTAGTAGTTTAATCTGAATCATGGAAAACCTAAGATCTTTGCTTAAGATAATATTTAAAAGCATATGCAGGTCAGACGACAGTAAAAAAATCCTTTAATCGAGTACCAATAATGTAGTGCGTTGTGAATTTTTTTATGAAATAGGATTTGGATGATATTGAATTTCCAAAATCAATTTTTTTGACCTGACTCCCTCCCCTTAATAGTAGAAATGTATTCGATTTAAAATAGTTATATGAATATTTTTTTGTAGGTGAAATTAATTTTTTACGCCTGGGGTAGAGTGAATTTATAATTTTTTTTTTTATTAAAGATTTTTGGAAAATCAATTTTTCGATTGTCAGCAATATATTTTATGCTGAGAAAGTTTTCTAGAACCAATAGATCGTTTACATAATTAAATTAAATTATGATTGTATTGACTCTTGTATTTATCACGTATCTTCACAATTTTGTGTGCAAATTATTTTTTTACGACTGTTTCGATTAAAAAAAAAAAATGAATCATGATTTTTGTCCATTTTCTCCTCAATGCAGAGCAGTTTGAATAACGAACATATTTACCCATAATGTTATGGCAACTTGATTTTCCTATGGAAAAAAAGGAGGCGAAAACTGGCGAAAACCAGTTTTTGTATTTTAAAACTATTTTGTTAATAAAAAAATACATGTGACAATATATTTTCTATATATATCACGTCCATTCATTTATTTTAATTCAGTTTAATTATATTTTGCGGCTTAACGTTGTACATGTAAAGTACAATTAATTATTATACGGGAATTACAGGGAATTAAAATTTAAATGCTTTGTTAAAATATGTTTTATTGCATGTTTTTTTTCGTGAAGAGAGGACAGAGAGAAAATAGACTAAATAGGAGTTATCCAACAACAACAACAACAACAGAAACAGCAACTAACCCAGTGCACGAACGCCATTCATGAAATAATCATAAGTCGTGAATGGCTGTAGTATGCTATGCGCTCCCTCAACTACACACTCGCGGTGCTTTAGCACTGTATTGCACTGTATACTCCACCTCAAAATACGGTTACAACGGTGTTTCACCTCGCTCCGTTACCCTTTTTCTCAGTTTCGCTTGCAACCGTATTACGTTTATAAAGAACGCATTTATAACTATGTCGATAAAATTCGATAAAACTCAATTGTTTGACAAATTTTTTAAGAATTTTTTTTATTGAAAAAAAAAATGAAAAAAAATGTCGGACAATTGATATTTCTACAATGCAAGAAATATTCTACCACGTCAGATAAAAGTTGCAAGAAATGCAATTTATTAATTTTTTTGCTTCCTCATAGAGGAAACTTTGTTTTCGTGAGAAATTTTTAAAAAAATTTTCTGGCAGCACACTAAAAATTAAATAAAACGTTGTTCACCTCGCTGCGTTACCCATTTTTCAATTTCGCTCGCAATTGTATTACATTTATAAAGAACGCATTTATAACTATGTCGATAAAACTCAATTGTTTGACAAATTTTTTAAGAATTTTTTTTATTGAAAAAAAAAAAAGAAAAAAATGTGGGACAATTGATATTTCACCAATGCAAGAAATATTCTACCATGTCAGAAATAAGTTGCAAGGAATGGAATTTATTAATTTTTTTGCTTTCTCATAGAGGAAGCTTTGTTTTCGTGGGAAATTTTTAAAAAATTTAATGGCAGGACACTAAAAATAAATTAAAACGTTGTTCACCTCGCTGCGTTACCCATTTCTCAGTTTCGTTTGCAACCGTATTACGTTTATAAAGAACGCATTTATAACTATGTCGATAAAATTCGATAAAACTCAATTGTTCGAAAAATTTTTTAAGAATTTTTTTTATTGAAAGAAATAAAAAAATAAAAAAAAATGTCGGACAATTGATATTTCACCAATGCAAGAAATATTCTACCATGTCAGAAATAAGTTGCAAGGAATGCAATTTATTAATTTTTTTGCTTTCTCATAGAGGAAGCTTTGTTTTCGTGGGAAATTTTTAAAAAATTTAATGGCAGGACACTAAAAATAAATTAAAACGTTGTTCACCTCGCTGCGTTACCCATTTCTCAGTTTCGTTTGCAACCGTATTACATTTATAAAGAACGCATTTATAACTATGTCGATAAAATTCGATAAAACTCAATTGTTTGAAAAATTTTTTAAGAATTCTTTTTATTGAAAAAAATAAAAAAATAAAAAAAAATGTCGGACAATTGATATTTCACCAATGCAAGAAATATTCTACCATGTCAGAAATAAGTTGCAAGGAATGCAATTTATTAATTTTTTTTGCTTCCTCATAGAGAAAGCTTTGTTTTCGTGGGAAATTTAAAAAAAATTTAATGGCAGGACACTAAAAATAAATTAAAACGTTGTTCACCTCGCTGCGTTACCCATTTCTCAGTTTCGTTTGCAACCGTATTACATTTATAAAGAACGCATTTATAACTATGTCGATAAAATTCGATAAAACTCAATTGTTTGAAAAATTTGTTAAGAATTTTTTTTATTGAAAAAAATAAAAAAATAAAAAAAATGTCGGACAATTGATATTTCCCCAATGCAAGAAATATTCTACCACGTCAGAAAAAAGTTGCAAGGAATGCAATTTATTAATTTTTTTTTGCTTCCGCATAGAGAAAGCTTTGTTTTCGTGAGAAATTTAAAAAAAAATTTATGGCAGGACACTAAAAATAAATTAAAACGTTGTTCACCTCGCTGCGTTACCCATTTCTCAGTTTCGTTTGCAACCGTATTACATTTATAAAGAACGCATTTATAACTATGTCGATAAAATTCGATAAAACTCAATTTTTTGAAAAATTTTTTAAGAATTTTTTTTATTGAAAAAAATAAAAAAATTTAAAAAAATGTCGGACAATTGATATTTCACCAATGCAAGAAATATTCTACCATGTCAGATAAAAGTTGCAAGGAATGCAATTTATTAATTTTTTTGCTTCCTCATAGAGAAAGCTTTGTTTTCGTGAGAAATTTAAAAAAAATTTTATGGCAGGACACTAAAAATAAAATAAAACGTTGTTCACCTCGCTGCGTTGCCCATTTCTCAGTTTCGTTTGCAACTGTATTACATTTATAAAGAACGCATTTATAACTATGTCGATAAAATTCGATAAAACTCAATTGTTCGACAAATTTTTTAAGAATTTTTTTTATTGAAAAAAAAAAAAGAAAAAAAAATGCCGGACAATTGATATTTCCCCAATGCAAGAAAAATTCTACCGTGTCAGATAAAAGTTGCAAGGAATGCAATTTATTAATTTTTTTTGCTTCCTCATAGAGGAAGCTTTGTTTTCGTGAGAAATTTTTTAAAGTTTTTATGACAGGACACTAAAAATAAAATAAAACGTTGTTCACCTCGCTGCGTTACCCATTTCTCAATTTCGCTTGCAACTGTGTTACATTTATAAAGAACGCATTTATAATTATGTCGACAAAATTCGATAAAACTCAATTGTTTGACAAATTTTTTAAGATTTTTTTTTGTTGAAAAAGAAAAAAGAAAAAAAAAATGTCGGACAATTGATATTTCCCCAATGCAAGAAATTTAATATTTCTCCATTGCGAGAAATATTCTACCATGTCAGAAAAAAGTTGCAAGGAATGCAATTTATTAATTTTTTTTGCTTCCTTATAGAGGAAACTTTGTTTTCGTGAGAAATTTTTTACATTTTTTATGGCAGGACACTAAAAATAAAATAAAACGTTGTTTATCTCGCTCCGTTATCCATTTCTCAATTTCGCTTGCAACTGTATTACATTTGTAAAGAACGCATTTATAACTATGTCAATAAAATTCGATAAAACTCAATTATTTGACAAATTTTTTAAGAATTTTTTTTATTGAAAAAAAAAAAGAAAAAAAATGTCGGACAATTGATATTTCCCCAATGCAAGAAATTTAATATTTCTCAATATATTAATATTTCTCCATTGCAAGATATATTCCACCATGTCAGAAAAAAGTTGCAAGGAATGCAATATTCAAGCTTTGTTTTCGTAAGAAATTTAAAAAAAAATTTATGGCAGGACACTCAAAATAAAATGTTGTTAACCTCGCTGCGTTACCCATTTCTCAGTTTCGCTTGCAACTGTATTACATATATAAAGAAAATATTTATAACTATGTCGATAAAATTCAATAAAGCTCAATTGTTTGACGAATTTTTCTAGAATTTTTTTTATCGCTAACAAAAAAATTTGCAATTATTGTTATTTCTCCAATGCAATAAATATTCTACGTTGTCAGAAACAGTTTATAGGAATGCAATTTGTTTATTTTATTTTTTTGCTTCCTCATAGACGAAACTTCGTATTCGTGAGAAACTTTTTTATTTTTTAAAATATTTTTATGGCGGGACATTCAAAATGATCGAAAACGTCGAAAAAAGTGGTTTAGAAAAAATCTATGGATAGATACCCGCGTATATATGTGTATATGGTCGCGATTCAAAATTCAAGCTTAAATATCTCAAGAACTGCTTTAACAATCTGGTTGAAATTGAGCACACATGTGAAGCACGTCGACGCCTTTTTTTGTGATAATTTTCTAAAAAACTCAAAAATACGTTCAAATTTTATTTAACCTTGCAATATTCGAAAAATGTCTGTACGCGCTATAACATCCACAAATTTTTATCTATGGAGCTCAATAATTTTTTTTATAAATGAAACTATGTTCAAGTTGGATTAGTACTGAATTTGTGGTGAATCTATTTTAAAAAAGTTGGGTTTTTATAGGATAGTGAATTTAAAAAAAAAATTTGCTGTAATGAAAAATAACATTCAGCGCTGCTACGTACCAAATTTGCTGATATCCAGTAAAGCGGTTCGGATTTTAAGTGAGTTTGAATTTTTCAAAAACTATAGAGATAACGAAAAATGTTGCAAAGTAGAACTTTGGATATTGCTTTCTCATTAATTTCCATTTTTCACAAAGCTTTCTCTATGCGAAAGCCAAAATAAAAAAGTAAGCTTACACATAGAGGTGACATTGTGAAAAATGGAAATTAATGAGGAAGCAATGTGCAAAGTTCTACTTTGCAACTTTATTACTCACGGTGGTCAACAATTTTGGCGTCAGTTCGTCAGTCGACTACTATGAGTCGCAAGGACTATTGTAAACATCTATTTTTTCCCGACATCGCTAAAATGATCATATTCCATGCCTGTAACGCGGATGTAAAGTTACCGATTCTTGACCAGCGGAAGGAAAAGCACTCTCAGAGAAACTGAGATGGACCGGGTAACTATTATATTTTATTAGTCCAGGTGACTATTTTCGTAGTTACATTAACAGTAACGTAGTTACGTTAACAGTGCACGGAAAGAAATGTTTGGTTGTGGCAACTACGTTTTCGATTTGCTGTACACAATGTCTAAAAAATTAGTTGCCTCAACCATATCGAATAGTAACCTCAACTATTTCCGATTAGTTCTCGCGAGATTAGTTAGGTTAATTAATCCAATCGTTGGGACTACCGCTCGAATAGTTTCGGACTACCATTCGAATAATTGGTATTACCATTTGAGTTTTAAGAGAAATAGAATAATCGATTGGTTGTGTCAATTCATTTCTTGGTTGTGGCAACTAATCTTTTTTTTCCGTGTGAAGAGAGTTAACGTAACTACGAAAACAGTCACCTAGTCTAATAAAATTCAATTATCTCTGAATATTTACCAGGACCATCTCAATTTCTCTCAGTGCCGTCTCAGCGAGAGGAAAAGTAGCCGAGCGGGAGGAAAAGTACTTTTTCAGTCCACCATACGGAAAAGTGCACTTTCCGCACGCTGTCGTTTGCGAAAACTAGAATTTCCAGACGTCGTAATTAAAAGTTTCGTTCCACACTCGAGAGAAAAAACATTTTTGTAAATGTTTAAAAAAAAACATATTTTTTCCCTAGTGTTGAAATGTACTACTTTTTAGCAAATTTACAGGCATCAAAATATCGTCATTTTTTAACGTAGCCGGAAAAAAAACTATAGTATGCTCTTCGGTAGGATTTTTAACCTCGTGTGATTTCAGCCCTCATTTCGCCCGGGCAGTAAACTTCACCCTCGGCGAAAAACCCGCATTTTCCTCCCTTGTAGCATAATGTACTATTAATTGATGTTGCGATTGTCAAAGTACTTGCAGATATTCGAAAGATGGTATATAAAATGGTGTGGCACGTTGACTACGTGCATGCGTTAGTTGTTTCGTTGGTGCTTCGGGCGAGCGTCGGCGGAGGTTTCTCATCCGCCGAGGGACGACTGTAAACGATGGCCGAGGGACTGAGGAGGAAGGGAAAAATACGAGGAAACAGAGACAGAAGAGTCGCTCGACCGCGTAGCTCGCGAAAGACGCGCGCGCACCCAAGGAAATTGTGTACGAAAGAGTAAGAGAGAAGGAAGGAAAGAAAGAGAAAAAGAGAGAAAGGTAGCGACAGAGTCAAGAAGAACAAAAATAAATAATAAAAAAAGAGAGAGAATTAAAAGAAAGGGGCATACGTCGGTTTGCCAGAGAGGCCGACGATGGCGAGAGAGATCAGAAGAAGGGCGGAGGGAGTAAGAACTAAAGATATGTAGTATTGTACGTCTTGCGTACGAGCGGGGAAGCGATATACGTGGCCAAAGATCGTACTGCACATACTGCAGCTTTTGCGTTCATAGTATGACACTCTGTACTCTTTGCTGTGCCACGCAAATTTATATTTGGTTTCATATGATAATAAGCAACAAATTAAACTTTTTTCTAATGAGTATTAGGGACCGTTAAGTAATATCTTAGTTATAGGGTAGAAGTACCGGTTGTGGCCACCCCCACACTTAAATACGTTTTTCGTGGCTATTTTAATTCTGTACCTGTATTTAATCATAATTTTTCATAACGTTGTGTATTTTGGAAACATTTATCGTCATTTTGACGTCCGTTCGTCTCCATTACAAAAAGTACTGTGTCAGTAATTAAAGTATCATCAGCTGATTCATCAAATTGTCAACTCCTTACGTAATTCGACAAGATTTTGACGAAAGCTCTAAATACATATTCGGATTATATAGTTGGCGAATTGCATGCAGCTGTGCACATATCAATCTTAAGAGTCATTACTGCAAATGTTAATGTACTAAAAGTTTGAAATAAAGCTATACATTTATAAAAGATACGATGACCACAACTGGTACATGGGATAAGCATGTTGCCCCGGATATGGCCATGATAATATAATCATTAATTTTTCGTTAATTATTACACAATCAATTCATAAATTCGTAAAGAAGAAACAAAAAAACGAAAAAACGCTAAGAAAAATATATCCTTAGAAATGTATAGTAAAAAAAAAGGTAAAGCGGTGGAACACCTTTCATGTTGAAGATTCCCATCATTATGCAATGCGAAAATCTACTTTCGGAAAGAACTCTGGTAAAAATAAAAATAAAAGTCTAAAGAGTAAAACATTAATATAATGTATGACTATTTGTGACAAAGAAAGCTGCTACGAAAAAGTGCAAAACGAAGGAGACGAATGTCAAAAATGGTTAGTTAGGTTCACAGATGGCATCTGTGCTTTAAGGACATTTTCGTGTAGAGGAATTGAATGCTTTCATAAGAATACGATTTTGATTTATTAAAGACACCTTAAAAAATGTTTCAAGTGCAATGAATATTGAGTTATTCTAATTTTAAGCATGGCCAAAACCGGTGCATAGGTGGCCAGAACTAGTGAAATGGCTATGCTCCTACTTTTTTCTATTTTCCAGTGTTTTCTCGACACATATGAAGATTTTAATGCTAGAAATCTGAAATTATATTCTTCTCAGATATGAAAAGTATAGGTCCAAAACAGTTTTATGATATTTGGTCCCAATTACAAGTACTTGAAAATGGGAAAATTCTTAAAGAGGCCACAACCGGTACTTCTATCCTACGTTTATAAAAAAATACGATGGCCACAACTGGTACATGGAATAAGCATGTTGCCCCGGATATGGCCATGATAATATAATCATTAATTTTTCGTTAATTATTACACAATCAATTCATAAATTCGTAAAGAAGAAACAAAAAAAACAAAAAACACTAAGAAAAAAATATCCTCACAAATGTATAGTAAAAAAGAAGGTAAAGCGGTGGAACACCTTTCATGTTGAAGATTCCCATCATTATGCAATGCGAAAATCTACTTTCGGAAAGAACTCTGGTAAAAATAAAAATAAAAGTGTAAAGAGTAAAACATTAATATAATGTATAACTATTTGTGACAAAGAAAGCTGCTACGAAAAAGTGCAAAACGAAGGAGACGAATGTCAAAAAAGCTTAGTTAGGTTGACGGATGGCATCTGTGCTTTAAATACATTTTCGTGTAGAGGAATTGAATGCTTTCATAAGAATACGATTTTGATTTATTAAACACACCTTAAAAAATGTTTCAAGTGCAATGAATATTGAGTTATTCTAATTTTAAGCATGGCCAAAACCGGTGCATAGGTGGCCAGAACTAGTGAAATGGCTATGCTCCTACTTTTTTCTATTTTCCAGTGTTTTCTCGACACATATGAAGATTTTAATGCTAGAAATCTGAAATTATATTCTTCTCAGATATGAAAAGTATAGGTCCAAAACAGTTTTATGATATTTGGTCCCAATTACAAGTACTTGAAAATGGGAAAATTCTTAAAGTGGCCACAACCGGTACTTCTATCCTACGTTTATAAAAAAATACGATGGCCACAACTGGTACATGGAATAAGCATGTTGCCCCGGATATGGCCATGATAATATAATCATTAATTTTTCGTTAATTATTACACAATAAATTCATAAATTCGTAAAGAAGAAACCAAAAAAAGGAAAAAACGCTAAGAAAAATATAACCTCAGAAATGTATAGTAAAAAAGAAGGTAAAGCGGTGAAACACCTTTCATGTTGAAGATTCCCATCATTATGCAATGCGAAAATCTACTTTCGGAAAGAACTCTGGTAAAAATAAAAATAAAAGTGTAAAGAGTAAAACATTAATATAATGTATGACTATTTGTGACAAAGAAAGCTGCTATGAAAAAGTGCAAAACGAAGGAGACGAATGTCAAAAAAGGTTAGTTAGGTTGACGGATGGCATCTGTGCTTTAAATACATTTTCGTGTAGAGGAATTGAATGCTTTCATAAGAATACGATTTTGATTTATTAAACACATCTTAAAAAATGTTTCAAGTGCAATGAATATTGAGTTATTCTAATTTTAAGCATGGCCAAAACCGGTACATTACTGTGGCCAAAACCGGTGCATAGGTGGCCAGAACTGGTGAAATGGCTATGCTCCTACTTTTTTCTATTTTCCAGTGTTTTCTCGACACATGAAGATTTTAATGCTAGAAATCTGAAATTATATTCTTCTCAGATATGAAGAGTATAGGTCCAAAACAGTTTTATGATATTTGGTTCCAATCACAAGTACTTGAAAATGGGAAAATTCTTAAAGTGGCCACAAGCGGTACTTCTACCCTACTTGTACCCGCTGCTACGACGAAGTTATGAACTGCAGCAATTATTAAAAGGACGCAAAGTAGAACTTTGCACATTGCTTCCTGATTCATTTTCATCTTTCGCAAAGCCGTCTCTGTCAGGAAGTTTCTTTATTCTATTTTTGGCTTTCTCATAGAGGAAGCTTTGTGAAAGATGAAAATTATTGACGAACCAATGTGCAAAGTTCTACTTTGCATCCTTATTTTTAATACAAATTAAAGTACGAAAATAAACATTTTCATGAATTCAATATTCTATAAAATCTACAACGCTTTATGTGTTTTGATTAAATTCAATACCGATCGTCATTTTTCATTGCTTTATTCGCCAAAAACTGTTTAAACGCGTTATGGAAAAAATTGTGGCAGCTAGAGAACATATAGAGAATTTTTGAAAAATTCAATGTCTTATAAAATTTGAACTACTTTACCAATTTTCACCAAATTCGATATCTACTACAACTGGATGTTAATTTTACCATGCAAAAGATTTGAGCAAGTTTGGTCGAACTTAACTCGAATACGAACGAAAACAACATTTTTTCGAAAATCCAAAATTTTATAAAATCTAAACCACTTTATGGATTTCGCTCGAATTCAATACCGACCTTCATTTTTCATTTCTCTATTTGTCCAGAAGTATTTAGCTCATTAGCTGAAAAACTGCGGAAGCTACAGAACAGACATTTTTCGAAAAATTGAAAGGCTTATAAAATCTGAATTTTTTTTTCAATTTTTTAAAAAATGTATACGTAAAAACTTTTCTTAACGTTTTGAGTGTCCTGAGTGTCCTGACATGAAAATCTCGAAAAAAAAAAAAAATCTTCACGAAAAGAAAGATTCTTCTATGAAAAAACAAAAATTAAAAACTATTTAAAGAAAAATCAATCATGCTATTTGAATGGCATAAATTCTTAATCATAGTATATTACGAAACAAGTATTGCAATCACAGGAGTCAAGAAAAAGTTTTATCTAACGAGTATTATACAAAATTTTACTTCACAAAGTGTGATAATGGCGATTTTATGCGAAGCGAGTGAAGTAAAAAATTCTAACAGCGTATCATAATGTTAAACTGAATTTTGCTTAAAATATATTACTTCAGCTAAACGACTCTAGTAAATATTGTCCTCAATCAGGCAATACTAAAAGAGCCTTAATTGAATTTTTGCAAATTAACCACCATATTGCAAGAAAAAAAAATAATAATAAAATAACAATTTTGTCAATTAATCAATCAATGAAAAGGAATTTGTGCTTTTTCATTTTTTTTATTTCTCTTTCGACATATTTATTAATTTAAGGTCAAAAAGTCGGTGTAACGAGTCAATTAAAAAAAAAAAAATCTATTGAAAATATTGAAAATTATGGAATTAACTCTTCCTCACAGTTCATAATAGATTTAGATTTATTGCACTAGGACCAATTGGTCCTATAGCAGAGTTGTAAATGCCTAATACTTATAGAAATAATGATGATGATACGATCAGCTCTATAATTATGATTTTATAATAATAACACGTAGCGATTGTAATACGATGATTAAACTTTCGAATGGCTGCAAAAATTATTATTTTTCAATAAAAATTCACGGTAATCCTTTTGAAAAAATGGAAAAAAATAAGTAATGCATTACTTACTTCTTCCATTTTTTCCACTATTTCTTGCAATATTAAAGCGAAAATTAGTATTTTTTCCAGCTATTCAAATGCTTACACTCTATTTTATAATCATTACATATTAATATTATGAAATCATAATTACAAAACAAATTGTACTGTAAACTGTATCTCATGAATTAATGGAGATTTACAACTCTATCCTATAGGCAACCCCGTTACCGGGGAAAAAATAGAAAAAAAAGGATGCAAAGTAGAACCTTGCACATTGCTTCCTCATTATTTTTCGCTTCTTACAAAGCTACCTCTATGAGGAAGTATGTTATTCAATTTTTGGCTTCCTCATAGAGGAAGCTTTGTAAAACGCGAAAAATAATGATGAAGCAATGTGCAAGGTTCTACTTTGCATCCTTGTTTTAATTAGATAAATATACATGTTGTGGATTCGCTTTTTCTATTTCGTTATTGCGTTATTTCGTGATTATTAGAGCGTTTCCGAAGTGAATGTGATAATGTATATTTTTAAAAATAATTCAACATTCCATAAAATCAAAAATTTCATACCGTTCATCACTAAATTATACATATATAATGGCTGAATATTGTTTTATTTATATACAAAATTTGAGCTCGCTATCTTAAGTTTTGCAAAAGTTACAATAGAGCGATAATGTCAATTTTTGAAAAATTCAAAACATCATAAAATTTTTACGGCTCAACCGATCTTAACCAAATTCAATAGCGATCACCGGCATATGAAAGCTCAAATTCATACCAATTTTTAGATCAATATCTCGAAAATTGAAAGAGTTATCGCGTAAACAGACATTTTTCAAAAAATTAAAAAACGCGTAATAATTTAACGATGAAGTGGATTTTAACAAAAATTTGCATGAACGATGAGGCTTGATCCCTCTATCTATGGTCCAAATTTCAGCTTGATATCTCAAGGCATTCCCGAGTTATAAAGGTTTACATTTTTCGATTGTGTAACATACACACACACATACACACACACACACACACATACACACACACACACACACACACATACAGACATTTTTTCTAAATCACTTTTCTCGATGTTTTGGACCATTCTGAGTGTACTGACATGAAAATCTCGAAAAAAAAATTTTTCACGAAAACAAAGCTTCCTCTATGAGGAAGCAAAAAATATTCGAGAAGCCACATCCCGACACTTCAACCTATACAATGACTAAACTTAGAGCTAAGATACAAAATGATACAGACTAACATAACAGACAAAATTAAACTATGTAAAAAGTTAGTGAGTTAGTGAGTAATAGGGTATGTCGATAAGCACAGGAGACTTAAGGTAGTTCTGTCGCTTCACGCTCACTTCGCATAAGTTTCCGAAAAATGAGAGCGAATTGCAAACACTTCTCGATGATATAAAAATCTGTAAAAAACCATGCATATTAAAGATGCTGAAGACATTAATTCGGCATAATAATAATTCCAAAATGTTATTAACAAATTGATGAAAAATAAAATTGTTTAACAAATTTTCCGACAACTTAATTTTTTTGATTCGGTGAAAATGATTTGTTCATTTTTCTGAGTACGTATGAATTTTTCCAAATTTTTGTCTTTGCTTTGAATTCTTTGATTTTTTACATGGAAAAAATCACAAAATTCAAAGCAAAGAAAAAAATTTGAAAAAATTCATACGTATACAGAAAAATGAACGAATCATTTTCATCGAAACAAAAAAATTAGGTTGTCGGAAGATTTGTTGAACATTTTTATTTTTCATCAATTTGTTAATAACATTTTGGAATTATTATTATGTCGAAATAATGTCTTAAATATCTTAAATATGCATGATTTTTTTTTAGATTTTTATATCATCCAGAAGTGTTTGCAATTCGCTCTCATTTTTCGGAAACTTATGCGAAGTGAGCGTGAAGCGACAGAACTACCTTAAAGTTGATTCTAGGATATAAATAAAAATAAAATTGGAGATAAAAATATTCGTAATTTATTTGGCATTAAATCGTTTAATCAATAAAAAATGCCATTATGCAGTTATGATAAAAATGTAATTCTGCAATGACTACTCAATCAGGATTTTTACGTTGTTTCCTCTTCCGGTTATCTCGGCGTTTGCGTCATCGTCAATCTGTAGTACCTTTGAGATGTACCGGATATCGCAGGCAAGCGAGCTCGCACGAGCCATTTCATCAGCAGATGCAAGACTCGAGAAATCTACGTGTACTTTGCGCACAGCCAAAGCCGCTCTTGCTGTTGCTGCTTGCAATATATTTCCCGCTCGAGTTTCTTTGTACCTCTTACATTTACTCGTGAGCTATAAGTGTATACTGCAATACATACAATCTATACCATAGTAATTCAGATGATTATAGTATTGAAGATTACACACTTATTATCAGCTATATTATAAACCTCGTAAAATCTAAATTGTCACGCAATTAATAGAGTGTTATACTAATCGCTCTGTGATTGCATTATTTACGGTCATGTAATTTTAACATGATATCAATAACACGATAACTTAGATAATTGAGTTGCTAAAAGGTTTAATCAGACTGTAATTTAATTACAGTCTCAGCGTTCAAAATTAGTCGTGACAAAGTACAAGTTTTCGTGATACAGTTTAATTAGAGTTGAATTATTGTCGGTGTTTCATAGAATTCATAATTTTATGGCGATTAATGGAAGGAAATTGTTTTTTATCGACATTTTATGTGTTTATTGGCTAATAAGAATAATAAGGTGCTGCAAAAATTTTTGTTTCACACTAAATTAATCGATACCCGCAGTTAAATTGACCTTCAACGCGGTAAATATTTTATAGTACACTCGATTAATCGAGAGTACGAAATGCGAATTCGTAATCATAGGATAATAATAGTAGGATGATGGGAATGTTGTGAAATCGAAGAATAAGTGACAATTTGTATTTGTTAGTTCAAACAGCCATCTTTATAGTAACATTAACAATTTTATGTTTATCACAAGTAAGTTCAAGATGTACGGGGTAAACTTAAGATTTGTTCAAAAAGACTTACCTGCTATGACATTTTTTAGGACATAAAAAAAATTCAAACATCGAAATTCAAAATTGAATTGCGAAATTGAAATCGAAGTCCCAAGTCCAAAATTCGTTATTTAGGATTCATAATTCACAATTAAATTTCATTCGATTCACATGCAGTTTTTCTTAATAAAATCCGACACATTCCGGCAATATTGTCGAATATTTATTAACAAATCACGAAATACAATTGATATATGGAAAATTCACCAATTTACATGAGGCTTTAGCCAATAGAATCTGACATGTCCGAATATATTGAAATTACAATAGTTAAAAAATGTTACGAAATTTCTAAGCTTCTATAACCTGCTATACTGAGAGAAAATTATGATATTAGTAACTATAAAGTAACAACTATTTATTTTTAGTACGCACAACCAATTTTTTAATAATTGCCACAACTATCAAATAGTTATCGTAACTTTATAATTGACGGTTCTACTACGATGTTTTCCGAGTGTATTGCAACAATAAATCAAAACGTTCTAACGCACTATCATCCAAAGAGTTACGATGTTACACAAATTTTCCAAGTAACCATAACTGCGTTGCACCTTCCTTCAAAACCTCATAAATCATGTAAACGTAACACTTCAAAGTCGCCAGTTCCAATGTCTAACGATGTCCAAACCGTGTCATCATCACTTGCATTCCCAAATTTTGTTTCACCGTCTTCAATGCGAACAAAGTGACTACAATCGCCAATCGCATTATAATTGCTTCTGCATCATTGTACATTCTCTCAAGTTGTCTCTCTCACACACACAAAAACACAAACCCACACGTATGGACTATAAATACATATATATAAAAATAAAGGAGCTTCGGGACATTCGTACGAGAGTTCTCGCTCATCGTTTCCTTTGCTGCTCTTCTGCGGACAACCAATTTTTTAATAATTACCACAACTATCAAATAGTTATCGTAACTTTATAATTGACGGTTCTACTACGATTATTTCCGAGTGTATTACAACAATAAATCAAAACGTTCTAACGGACTATCATCCAAAGAGTTACGATGTTACACAAATTTTCCACGTAACCATAACTGCGTTGCACCTTCCTTCAAAACCTCGTAAATCATGTAAACGTAACACTTCAAAGTCGCCAGTTCCAATGTCTAACGATGTCCAAAACGTGTCATCATCACTTGCATTCCCAAATTTTGTTTCACCGTCTTCAATGCCAACAAAGTGACTACAATCGCCAATCGCATTATAATTGCTTCTGCATCATTGTACATTCTCTCAAGTTGTCTCTCTCACACACACAAAAACACAAACCCACACGTATGGACTATAAATACATATATATAAAAATAAAGGAGCTTCGGGACATTCGTACGAGAGTTCTCGCTCATCGTTTCCTTTGCTGCTCTTCTGCGGACAACCAATTTTTTAATAATTACCACAACTATCAAATAGTTATCGTAACTTTATAATTGACGGTTCTACTACGATTATTTCCGAGTGTATTGCAACAATAAATCAAAACGTTCTAACGCACTATCATCCAAAGAGTTACGATGTTACACAAATTTTCCAAGTAACCATAACTGCGTTGCACCTTCCTTCAAAACCTCATAAATCATGTAAACGTAACACTTCAAAGTCGCCAGTTCCAATGTCTAACGATGTCCAAACCGTGTCATCATCACTTGCATTCCCAAATTTTGTTTCACCGTCTTCAATGCGAACAAAGTGACTACAATCGCCAATCGCATTATAATTGCTTCTGCATCATTGTACATTCTCTCAAGTTGTCTCTCTCACACACACACAAAACACAAACCCACACGTATGGACTATAAATACATATATATAAAGATAAAGGAGCTTCGGGACATTCGTACGAGAGTTCTCGCTCATCGTTTCCTTTGCTGCTCTTCTGCGGACAACCAATTTTTTAATAATTACCACAACTATCAAATAGTTATCGTAACTTTATAATTGACGGTTCTACTACGATTATTTCCGAGTGTATTACAACAATAAATCAAAATGTTCTAACGCACTATCATCCAAAGAGTTACGATGTTACACAAATTTTCCAAGTAACCATAACTGCGTTGCACCTTCCTTCAAAACCTCATAAATCATGTAAACGTAACACTTCAAAGTCGCCAGTTCCAATGTCTAACGATGTCCAAAACGTGTCATCATCACTTGCATTCCCAAATTTTGTTTCACCGTCTTCAATGCGAACAAAGTGACTACAATCGCCAATCGCATTATAATTGCTTCTGCATCATTGTACATTCTCTCAAGTTGTCTCTCTCACACACACACAAAACACAAACCCACACGTATGGACTATAAATACATGTATATAAAAATAAAGGAGCTTCGGGACATTCGTACGAGAGTTCTCGCTCATCGTTTGCTTTGCTGCTCTTCTGCGGACGCACCCGCGTTCCCCTGCCCCTCTCGTCGTTCCCTCTTCAGTCTCGTTTTCTTCGTCATCGTCGTTCTCCTCTCTGCCCGTTGCCTTTTCCCTCTCTCCCTCCTTCCTCGTCTCGGGTGATCCACCATAGAATCGAACTCTCTCTCTCAGTGCTCGTCGGGTCACCGCAATGCGAGAGACACACGAAGAAGCAGCGCTGCTACAAACGAGAGACGAGAGAGGCGCAAGGCGCGGCGAGAGAGTTTTGCTCTACGGGTAATGCGCGAGTGAGTGAGAAGCGAAGCACGCGGTGAAATTTTACTCGATGCGCGCTACGCGGCGCGCATCGTTCGGTGGCCGAGCCGGCGTCGTTGCCGTTGTAGAAGGGCGACGAGGGGAGTATGTAGTAGTAGTGCTTGTGAGTTCGTTCTCGTGTGTCTTTCTCTATCTTTTATCTCGCTCTCTCTCTGACTGACTGCCGTTGCTGATCGTGCTTGTTCGTGCTCACGCTCGTCGAGCGTCCCGGACCGACTGTACGACGACGGGACGCGAAGGGAAGAGGCGGAGGACGTCCGCCGTGGATTCGAGAGAAGGCGACAGCCCAGAGCTCTTCGTGTATGCTCGTTCGGGTTTCTCTGCAATGCACTTCGCAACATGTAGAGAAGCGAAAAGAAAACCAGAGAAATATGTATAAATAGGCGACGTAATGTTATTATAACGTATTAAGGTAGTCCTTGCGACCTATACTAACCAATTGACGCACTGTTCCGAAAATTCTGTAAATACTAACATTTTTATATATCTACACATTCAATTAATCACAGTGATAATAAAAACGTATTTGTAGATGATTCGTAAACTTAAATTGTATTAACTAAAATATCTCATCAGAGTCTCGCTTGAACGCGTAGTGGTATTGTATCATCGTGCGGTCAGAGCTAAATTTGGTCGTTTTAAAGGTAAATTTGTGACACAAAACAAAACAAAAAAGTAGATAGAAAATTTAATTTTTTATTTTAATCGGGTCGCTGAAACCAAGGTTGAAACGGTGCCGGTTGACACTGGAGGTTATGTTGATTTCTATCATCGTCCGCTACATCTGGTTATCCGTAACTTCTCAGTGGCGATTAGGGTAGAAGTACAGGTTGTGGCCACTTTAAGAATTTTCCCATTTTCAAGTACTTGTGATTGGTACCAAATATCATAAAACTGTTTTGGACCTATACTTTTCATATCTGAGAAGAATATATTTTCAGGTTTCTAGCATTAAAATCTTCATATGTGTCGAGAAAACACTGGAAAATAGAAAAAAGTAGGAGCTCAGCCATTTCACCAGTTCTGGCCACCTATGCACCGGTTTTGGCCACGCTTAAAATTAGAATAACTCAATATTCATTGCACTTGAAACATTTTTTAAGGTGTGTTTAATAAATCAAAATCGTATTCTTATGAAAGCATCCAATTCCTCTACACGAAAATGTCTTTAAAGCACAGATGCCATCTGTGAACCTAACTAATCTTTTTTGACATTCGTCTCCTTCGTTTTGCACTTTTTCGTAGCAGCTTACTTTGTCACAAATAGTCATACATTATATTAATGTTTTGCTCTTTACACTTTTATTTTTATTTTTACCAGAGTTCTTTCCGAAAGTAGATTTTTGCATTGCATAATGATGGGAATCTTCAACATGAAAGGTGTTCCACCGCTTTACCTTCTTTTTTACTATACATTTCTGAGGATATTTTTTTCTTAGCGTTTTTTCCTTTTTTTTGGTTTCTTCTTTACGAATTTATGAATTTATTGTGTAATAATTAACGAAAAATTAATGATTATATTATTATGGCCATATCCGGGGCAACATGCTTATTCCATGTACCAGTTGTGGCCATCGTATTTTTTTATAAATGTAGGATAGAAGTACCGGTTGTGGCCGCTTTAAGAATTTTCCCATTTTCAAGTACTTGTAATTGGGACCAAATATCATAAAACTGTTTTGGACCTATACTTTTCATATCTGAGAAGAATATAATTTCAGATTTCTAGCATTAAAATCTTCATATGTGTCGAGAAAACACTGGAAAATAGAAAAAAGTAGGAGCATAGCCATTTCACCAGTTCTGGCCACCTATGCACCGGTTTTGGCCACGCTTAAAATTAGGATAACTCAATATTCATTGCACTTGAAACATTTTTTAAGGTGTGTTTAATAAATCAAAATCGTATTCTTATGAAAGCATCCAATTCCTCTACACGAAAATGTCTTTAAAGCACAGATGCCATCTGTGAACCTAACTAATCTTTTTTGACATTCGTCTCCTTCGTTTTGCACTTTTTCGTAGCAGCTTACTTTGTCACAAATAGTCATACACTATATGAATGTTTTGCTCTTTACACTTTTATTTTTATTTTTACCAGAGTTCTTTCCGAAAGTAGATTTTCGCATTGCATAATGATGGGAATCTTCAACATGAAAGGTGTTCCACCGCTTTACCTTCTTTTTCACTATACATTTCTGAGGATATTTTTTTCTTAGCGCTTTTTCCTTTTTTTTGGTTTCTTCTTTACGAATTTATGAATTTATTGTGTAATAATTAACGAAAAATTAATGATTATATTATTATGGCCATATCCGGGGCAACATGCTTATTCCATGTACCAGTTGTGGCCATCGTATTTTTTTATAAATGTAGGATAGAAGTACCGGTTGTGGCCGCTTTAAGAATTTTCCCATTTTCAAGTACTTGTAATTGGGACCAAATATCATAAAACTGTTTTGGACCTATACTTTTCATATCTGAGAAGAATATATTTTCAGGTTTCTAGCATTAAAATCTTCATATGTGTCGAGAAAACACTGGAAAATAGAAAAAAGTAGGAGCTCAGCCATTTCACCAGTTCTGGCCACCTATGCACCGGTTTTGGCCACGCTTAAAATTAGAATAACTCAATATTCATTGCACTTGAAACATTTTTTAAGGTGTGTTTAATAAATCAAAATCGTATTCTTATGAAAGCATCCAATTCCTCTACACGAAAATGTCTTTAAAGCACAGATGCCATCTGTGAACCTAACTAATCTTTTTTGACATTCGTCTCCTTCGTTTTGCACTTTTTCGTAGCAGCTTACTTTGTCACAAATAGTCATACATTATATTAATGTTTTGCTCTTTACACTTTTATTTTTATTTTTACCAGAGTTCTTTCCGAAAGTAGATTTTTGCATTGCATAATGATGGGAATCTTCAACATGAAAGGTGTTCCACCGCTTTACCTTCTTTTTTACTATACATTTCTGAGGATATTTTTTTCTTAGCGTTTTTTCCTTTTTTTTGGTTTCTTCTTTACGAATTTATGAATTTATTGTGTAATAATTAACGAAAAATTAATGATTATATTATTATGGCCATATCCGGGGCAACATGCTTATTCCATGTACCAGTTGTGGCCATCGTATTTTTTTATAAATGTAGGATAGAAGTACCGGTTGTGGCCGCTTTAAGAATTTTCCCATTTTCAAGTACTTGTAATTGGGACCAAATATCATAAAACTGTTTTGGACCTATACTTTTCATATCTGAGAAGAATATAATTTCAGATTTCTAGCATTAAAATCTTCATATGTGTCGAGAAAACACTGGAAAATAGAAAAAAGTAGGAGCATAGCCATTTCACCAGTTCTGGCCACCTATGCACCGGTTTTGGCCACGCTTAAAATTAGAATAACTCAATATTCATTGCACTTGAAACATTTTTTAAGGTGTGTTTAATAAATCAAAATCGTATTCTTATGAAAGCATCCAATTCCTCTACACGAAAATGTCTTTAAAGCACAGATGCCATCTGTGAACCTAACTAATCTTTTTTGACATTCGTCTCCTTCGTTTTGCACTTTTTCGTAGCAGCTTACTTTGTCACAAATAGTCATACACTATATGAATGTTTTGCTCTTTACACTTTTATTTTTATTTTTACCAGAGTTCTTTCCGAAAGTAGATTTTTGCATTGCATAATGATGGGAATCTTCAACATGAAAGGTGTTCCACCGCTTTACCTTCTTTTTCACTATACATTTCTGAGGATATTTTTTTCTTAGCGCTTTTTCCTTTTTTTTGGTTTCTTCTTTACGAATTTATGAATTTATTGTGTAATAATTAACGAAAAATTAATGATTATATTATTATGGCCATATCCGGGGCAACATGCTTATTCCATGTACCAGTTGTGGCCATCGTATTTTTTTATAAATGTAGGATAGAAGTACCGGTTGTGGCCGCTTTAAGAATTTTCCCATTTTCAAGTACTTGTAATTGGGACCAAATATCATAAAACTGTTTTGGACCTATACTTTTCATATCTGAGAAGAATATAATTTCAGATTTCTAGCATTATAATCTTCATATGTGTCGAGAAAACACTGGAAAATAGAAAAAAGTAGGAGCATAGCCATTTCACCAGTTCTGGCCACCTATGCACCGGTTTTGGCCACGCTTAAAATTAGAATAACTCAATATTCATTGCACTTGAAACATTTTTTAAGGTGTGTTTAATAAATCAAAATCGTATTCTTATGAAAGCATCCAATTCCTCTACACGAAAATGTCTTTAAAGCACAGATGCCATCTGTGAACCTAACTAATCTTTTTTGACATTCGTCTCCTTCGTTTTGCACTTTTTCGTAGCAGCTTACTTTGTCACAAATAGTCATACATTATATTAATGTTTTGCTCTTTACACTTTTATTTTTATTTTTACCAGAGTTCTTTCCGAAAGTAGATTTTTGCATTGCATAATGATGGGAATCTTCAACATGAAAGGTGTTCCACCGCTTTACCTTCTTTTTTACTATACATTTCTAAGGATATATTTTTCTTAGTGTTTTTTCGTTTTTTTGTTTCTTCTTTACGAATTTATGAATTTATTGTGTAATAATTAACGAAAAATTAATGATTATATTATTATGGCCATATCTGGGGCAACATGCTTATTCCATGTACCAGTTGTGGCCATCGTATTTTTTTATAAATGTATAGCTTTATTTCAAACTGTTAGTACATCAGCATTTGCAGTGATAACTCTTAAGATTGATATGTGCAAAGCTGCATGCAATTCGCCAACTATATAATCCGAATATGTATCTAGAGCTTTCGTCAAAATCTTGTCGAATTCCGTAAGGAGTTGAGAACTTGATGAAACAGCTGATGATACTTTAATTACTGATACAGTACTTTTTGTAATGGAGACGAACGGACGTCAAAATGACGATAAATGTTTCCAAAATACACAACGTTATGAAAAATTATGATTAAATACAGGTACAGAATTAAAATAGCCACGAAAAACGTATTTAAGTGTAGGGGTGGCCACAACCGGTACTTCTACCCTGTGTGTTTAACGTTGGAATTACACCCAAATACTTCGATAACATCCCTTTTTTATATTTTATACGGAATCGTGACACTCTAAGGAATCCATAGGACATTTGATATTGTATAAAAGTTCAGTTTATACATGTTAATTTTCGTTCCGAAGTACGAAATCGGTTAGTTTACCATAAGAGCCCGTGCATAAGAATTCTTTTTGAAATATTTATTTTCTCGGTTATTTAGTCTATAACCCAGCTTGAAACTTTGCAATCGCATTTCGATTCACCTATTATATTAAAAAAATGTTAAGTCTTAAAGCTCAGAAAGGTTAATGCGCAAGGACTACCTTAAGAGCATGTGATACACCGGTGAAAATTTCTTCGCCCAATATTAAACGTCTATAGGTCTGTCTCTCTCACACTATTTTTCTTTTAATTCTCACAAAAAAAACGACTGAATCGATTGAGGAGCCAGAAGCTTAGCCCAATTCTACGATAATTCCGCGTATTACCTCAAAATACGGACTCTATCTGCCGTACTGTTCGGGAGAAAACAGCTTTTGAAATTTCTGCAGGGGGGAGGGGAGTATCACTGACTCTTAAGAGTGAATGATACACCGGCAGGAATTTCTTCGCCCAATGTTAAACGCCTATAGCTCTGTCTCTCTCGCACTATTTTTCTTTTAATTCTTTTAATTCTCACAAAAAAACGACTGAATCGACTGACAAGCCAGAAGCTTAACCCAATTGTACCATCCTTCCGCGTATTCCTTCAAAATGCAAGCCCAATTTGTGTTGTTTTTTGGGAGAAAACAGCTTTTGAAATTTTGAGGTGTGGTGGGGGAAGTTCCACAGCCTCTTAAGGATGTTCGAATGTTTCACACTAGTCAAATCGGTGCTAAATTTTTGGAATTGTTTTCTTAAAGTTTAATGCATTAAATAACTATAGTGGAACGTTGATTTGTATTGAAGCATGTGCACTTAAGGAGGTTGGAGCTTTCCACACTAGGGTGTTTCAAAAAAAGACGAATTTTTTTTTTTTTCTTTTGGTGTCCAAAAATTGATAGTATACCTAAAAACAAAAATTTTGGCGCCCATGTGAGCTCTTAATATCAATAGTAAGATTCGCCTGTATCCATTTCTTTATTTTCCATTTAAATAACACGGGAAAATTTTTTTTTAATTTTTTAATTTTTATTACTTTGGAACGGTTCATCGTAACAACAATCTGAAAAATGATATTTGTAGGAAATTTTACGCTCTACAAAAAATGTTTGAAGACCAAAGTTCCTCAGATTAACGGCTTCAAAGATATCCGCGGTCAAAGATAACACTAATAAAAAATTTCAAATATTTTCCAATAAAAATACAAAAAAATATCATATGCCATATTTTTATTATTTTTTATGTAAAATTACTTTAATTCCGTTAACCTGAGACTGTAAACTTTTTTTTTAACTCATTAATTCAATACTTAACTTACGAAATGCACTAATATATAAATATAAACGTTAAAAATATCTTATAAATGATTTTTTGGTCTCTCTTATAACGAATTTATTTTTTTCTTTACTAAATATTAAGAAATTTAATTGAACAATTAATTCTTTATAACAAAACACTATATTTACAACTTATTACAACAATTTTTCAACTTGAAAATATTACAGTTTTATAAAATTACTTTTATTGCAATTAGGATATTGTTTTCTATGTTCTGTCACTACTTGCAACAAATATTGAAGCTGTTCTTCATCTTTCGTTAAGCATCGATTATACTGCTCTATCAATGCCACGCCGCGTTCTGCTACATCATTCACAACTTGAAGTTTCCCGAAATACTCCAAGTTTTCTAAGAAATTCGGATTCTGAGGCCACAAAGTAAAATCCTCATCAATGAACTCATACGACAAATCAAACAATTCAAATATATTAATCGATCTCATAGACACAAATTGACTAAGATCTTTATTTAATAATGACTCTAAATTTTTCTTATCTATTATAAAGCGATTTGTTGTAGTTTCATTGGCTTTACAGTTTTTAAGAGCATGAACTATTCTTTTTTTTGTTCCAACTGAAACATTTTTATCAAAGAGAGACTGTCTGTTTTATCTCTCTTTGATAAAAATGTTTCAGTTGGAACAAAAAAAAGAATAGTTCATGCTCTTAAAAACTGTAAAGCCAATGAAACTACAACAAATCGCTTTATAATAGATAAGAAAAATTTAGAGTCATTATTAAATAAAGATCTTAGTCAATTTGTGTCTATGAGATCGATTAATATATTTGAATTGTTTGATTTGTCGTATGAGTTCATTGATGAGGATGTTACTTTGTGGCCTCAGAATCCGAATTTCTTAGAAAACTTGGAGTATTTCGGGAAACTTCAAGTTGTGAATGATGTAGCAGAACGCGGCGTGGCATTGATAGAGCAGTATAATCGATGCTTAACGAAAGATGAAGAACAGCTTCAATATTTGTTGCAAGTAGTGACAGAACATAGAAAACAATATCCTAATTGCAATAAAAGTAATTTTATAAAACTGTAATATTTTCAAGTTGAAAAATTGTTGTAATAAGTTGTAAATATAGTGTTTTGTTATAAAGAATTAATTGTTCAATTAAATTTCTTAATATTTAGTAAAGAAAAAAATAAATTCGTTATAAGAGAGACCAAAAAATCATTTATAAGATATTTTTAACGTTTATATTTATATATTAGTGCATTTCGTAAGTTAAGTATTGAATTAATGAGTTAAAAAAAAAGTTTACAGTCTCAGGTTAACGGAATTAAAGTAATTTTACATAAAAAATAATAAAAATATGGCATATGATATTTTTTTGTATTTTTATTGGAAAATATTTGAAATTTTTTATTAGTGTTATCTTTGACCGCGGATATCTTTGAAGCCGTTAATCTGAGGAACTTTGGTCTTCAAACATTTTTTGTAGAGCGTAAAATTTCCTACAAATATCATTTTTCAGATTGTTGTTACGATGAACCGTTCCAAAGTAATAAAAATTAAAAAATTAAAAAAAAATTTTCCCGTGTTATTTAAATGGAAAATAAAGAAATGGATACAGGCGAATCTTACTATTGATATTAAGAGCTCACATGGGCGCCAAAATTTTTGTTTTTAGGTATACTATCAATTTTTGGACACCAAAAGAAAAAAAAAAAAATTCGTCTTTTTTTGAAACACCCTATTCCACACTAGTCAAATCAGTGCTACATTTTTAAAAGCGTTTCTACAATTTCAGATGGTTAAATAATCTGTTCCAAGGTGTTAATCACATAGCAGCATTAGTTCTTGATATTCAAATATATTCGCAGCTGTGACATCAACAGTAAATCGATCAATATCTGCAAATTTCCGATGTTATGTTTTTTCATCCAGTTTTTTAAAAGGGTAATCCGTAATATCAGTCTGATTATGACGACCAATAGCTCATTTTGTTTACCAAAAGATATTCTATCGATTGGCCGTCTATTTTTTTAAAATCGTATTAGTAGTTCAAAAGTACATCCGTTTGTTTATCCTACCATAACCTAACATCGAGTATACAAATGGCTGTAACTTTTGAACGCCTGATACTATAGAAAATCCGGACGGTCAATCGATTAAGGATCTTCCACTGATCAAAATGAGCTATGTTTCGTCATAATCGGATTGATATTACGGTTTAACCTTTTACAAAACTGGATGAAAAAACATGACATCGGAAATTTGGAGATATTGATCGATTTACTGTTCATATGACAGCTGTGAATGTATTTGAATGTCAAGAACTAATGCTGCTATGTGATTAACACCTTGGAACAGATTATTAAACCATCTGAAATTGTAGAACCGCTTTTAAAAATTTAGCACTGATTTGACTAGTGTGGAGCGCTCCAACCTCCTTAACCGAGAGAAAAATGAATAGTGACAGATTTGCATAAAGATTAACCGATTAACGTTACTTTCCGATGGGATGTATTTTCGTTCAGTTTTTTCCAAGAATAATCTGTAATATTTTGCCAGTTTTTATGAGTAATGGCTCATTTCTCTTTCTTGAAAGATGCTCTACAAATTGACCGGCTGGATATTTGATATTATTGATCGTTTAATAATTATAGCCATTTGTTTATGAAAGTATTTTGATTTTTCTTAAACAACAGTCTATTATTAAACGATCAATAATATCAAATATCCAGCTGGTCAATTTGTAGAGCATCTTTTAAGAAAGAAACTGAGCCATCACTCATCAAAAGTGCCAACAAATTATGGATTGTCCTTGAAAAAAACTGAACTAAAATGTATGCCATTGGAAAGTAACGTTAATTAGTTAATCTGTATGCAAATTCGGCACTATTAATCTTTCTCTGGGTTAAGCATACATGCTTCAATTCAAACTACTCTCTACTATTGTTATTTAATGCATTAAATTTTAATGAAACAATTACAAATATTTAGCACTGTTTTGACTAGTATGAAACAGTCGAACATCCTTAATATTGCGACGAATTTTGTAACGGTGATTTTTTCCTCAGAGAAGAATTATTGCCAATTCATTGCTGGGATACACTGCTAGAAAAGACTGAAAGCTTTTATGCATAAACTTGTTATCGAAATTTAATATACAATTGTGGTATTAAATTTCAGTGTGGCCGCGATCAGGGAAAACCGGGAAAAGTCAGGGAGTAAATTGGCTCCAAATCTCCCATAAGAAGATAAAAAGTACATAAACGGAAGTCTTAAAAAAAAATTATAAAAATGATGAACAAAAAAAAAACAGAAATAAACCTTAATACTATAATTATAATTTTAATATAATTTGTCAATTGAACCCGATTGAAAATATCTGATGCGGATTTTTTAAACTCGATTAACAGAGTTCAATGTGATGACCTCTACGATACAGAAAAAATATGTTTATTGTTGTTCGGAAAAATAAATCATTTATCGAAGACGTACACTTGTTTTGTATACATTTTCATTGGCATCATCAATTTCAAAAAATAGAAATCTTCGTAATTTTGGTCAGGGAAAAAGTTTATTAATCCGGAAAAAGTCAGGGAATTTTTTTCGACATAAAAAACGGCCACCATGTATTAAACTAAAAATTATCCCATTGGAAAGTAACGTTAATTAGTTAATCTGTATGCAAATTCGGCACTATTAATCTTTCTCTGGGTTAAGCATACATGCTTCAATTCAAACTACTCTCTACTATTGTTATTTAATGCATTAAATTTTAATGAAACAATTACAAATATTTGCCACCGATTTGACTAGTATGAAACAGTCGAACATCCTTAATATTGCGACGAATTTTGTAACGGTGATTTTTTCCTCAGAGAAGAATTATTGCCAATTCATTGCTGGGATACACTGCTAGAAAAGACTGAAAGCTTTTATGCATAAACTCGAATAAGAAGATAAAAAGTACATAAAAGTCTTTAAAAAAAATTAGCAAAATGAAAAAAAAAAAACAGAAATAAACCTTAATACTATAATTACAATTTTAATATAATTTATCAATTGAACCCGGTTGACAATATCTGATGCGGATTTTTTAAACTCGATTAACAGAGTTCAATGTGATGAACTCTACGATACAGAAAAAATGTGTTTATTGTTGATCGGAAAAATAAATCATTTATCGAAGATGTACGCTTGTTTTGGATACATTTTCATTGGCATCATCAATTTCAAAAAATAGACATCTTCGTAATTTTGGTCAGGGAAAAAGTTTGATTGATCCGGAAAAAGTCAGGGCATTTTTTTCGACGTAAAAAACGGCCACCATGTATTAAACTAAAAAGTATCCCATTGGAAAGTAACGTTAATTAGTTAATCTGTATGCAAATTCGGCACTATTAATCTTTCTCTGGGTTAAGCATACATGCTTCAATTCAAACTACTCTCTACTATTGAAATTTAATGCATTAAATTTTAATGAAACAATTACAAATATTTACCACCGATTTGACTAGTATGAAACAGTCGAACATCCTTAATATTGCGACGAATTTTGCAACGGTGATTTTTTCCTCAGAGAAGAATTATTGCCAATTCATTGCTGGGATACACTGCTAGAAAAGACTGAAATCTTTTATGCATAAACTCTCATAAGAAGATAAAAAGTACATAAAAGTCTTAAAAAAAATTAGCAAAATGAACAACAAAAAAAAACAGAAATGAACCTTAATACTATAATTACAATTTTAATATAATTTGTCAATTGAACCCGATTGACAATATCTGATGCGGATTTTTTAAACTCGATTAACAGAGTTCAATGTGATGAACTCTACGATACAGAAAAAATGTGTTTATTGTTGATCGGAAAAATAAATCATTTATCGAAGATGTACGCTTGTTTTGGATACATTTTCATTGGCATCATCAATTTCAAAAAATAGAAATCTTCGTAATTTTGGTCAGGGAAAAAGTTTGATTGATGCGGAAAAAGTCAGGGAATTTTTTTCGACGTAAAAAACGACCACCATGTATTCATGCACTTTATCAGTAAAATTAAAGCAAATTATTAACATTCAGTAATTCCACTGAACTTGTACTGAAGAATTAAAGTAAATTATTGAATGTGCTGTATCATACATTGATTTTACATTACACTTGTATATTAAATTTAATATACTAGTTTATGCTTAAAAACTTCCAGTAAAAGTACATTCAATTTCAAGTAGATTTTTTTTTACAGTGTAGGATTATAGGATGAGAAAAAATTCACGAATTTCTGACGTGAATAAGCGATATTCGATTATCAATATGATCGTAAGGGATAATATTTATGCTATTATTTTAGCACACTCAAATAATTGTGGCTATCACGAAATTTGAACAAGCAATTGTGGTAACAATTAAGTTGTCGAGTTTATAATTGCCACGAGACTACGTGTTAATTGGTGTCCGAAGTCCTAAACGTTAGGAATGAAAATGTATGTATGTTAAAACAAGCGGCGGTATGCGAGTCTTTAGTCTAATCAGTAATTACCAATGCCTCACAATTTATCTACGAATAATCTTTGTAGTAGATACCGAACTTCTGTCTATCTATTCGTTAATTGGTAGACCATGTGAATATTTCGAAAAATTAAATTATTTATTTTATTGTTGACGTTACTACCTTTAATGTGTTGTAGTTTTTAATGGTTTATTAATTAACTATAAATAAAAAAAGTCAGTTCTACCACGATTTTTCAGAATGCAGTACAAATGAAAGACTATTTCGCCGCCTAAAGATTAAAAATGTTTCGAGAAATAGGATTTTTTGTTTTATTGTTATTAATCACGAGATTTAGGTAAATAGATAAGGCAAAACACGCCAAGACGGCCACCCAAATTTCTCATATAAAAAAAAATCTAAATAATTTGTTCAAATGTTCTTCCAACTGATACAAAAATTAACAATATTTTGCAGATTTTTCAGATGCATATTTTAGCTGCTGCAAAATATTGTACGTCTTTATTGCTAAACGTATTTTAATAAAATTTGACAACGATTTTTAAAAGATATCAATTATACAATTATCGGTTATTAAATTCCACGACATTAAAGCCTGATTGCAGAATTCGTTGCAGCATCAGTGAGAAAGCGTTTGGCCAATATATTGCCAGTAGTTTCGAGCTCGTATGTTTCGAATAAGAAAACAATATGCATATTTTGGCCGCTGAATGATATTAGACATAATTATTGATAAACGTCTTTTAATAAAATGTGACATCTACTCTTGCAAGATATCAATTATTCAGTGAATTGTACGATTAATTTTTATGAAATTTATTGATATTAAAACCTGATTATATAATTCGTTGCAGCATCAGTGCACCGAGAGGAAAAGTTTCATTGATTCACGGAAATCTTAGCCAATGAAATGAAATACTTGAATTTCAATACTATCTTTTCTTTGAATGATCTCAAACTCAATGAAAAGTAGTGGCATTGATTCGAAGAAACATTTCTTTAAACCAATGAACCTTTTTCATTGATTTCAAAGATATCGTCTCTGATTCAATGAAACCTTCTTACCACCTCAAAATTTCGAAACCTATTTTTTCCTGAAGTACGCGGCAGATAAAGCTCAAATTTTGTGAGTATGTAAGGAAGTACGGCAGAAATAGGCTGAGCTACTGGCTCCTCGAAACTCGAAGCCGTTCATTCGGGAGAACCGGAAATGTAAAAAGTGAGGTTAGGTGCGAGAGAGAGATCAATGAAAACGTTTCTTTGAACCAATGAAAACGTCTCTTTAAAACAATGAAACTGTTTCTTTATTATATGCTCACTAAGTAAATCTTTATTTACAGGCAATGAAATGTTTTCTTTGAAATTCAAATGCACTATTTCATTCGTCAATGAAATCTTTTCTCTCGGTGTGCGAAAGCGTTTGGCCGATATTTCGCCAGTGGAATCGAGCTCGTATGTTTCGAATAAGAAAACAATATGCATATTTTGGCCGCTGAATGATATTAGACATAATTATTGATAAACGTCTTTTAATAAAATTTGACATCTATTCTTGCAAGATATCAATTATTCAGTGAATTGTGCGATTAATTTTTATGAAATTTATTGATATTAAAACCTGATTACATAATTCGTTGCAGCATCAGTCCACCGAGAGAAAAAGTTTCATTGATTCACGGAAATCTTAGCCAATGAAATGAAATACTGCAATTTCAATACTATCTTTTCTTTGAATGATCTCATACTCAATGAAAAGTAGTGGCATTGATTCGAAGAAACATTTCTTTAAACCAATGAACCTTTTTCATTGATTTCAAAGATATCGTCTCTGATTCAATGAAACCTTCTTCTTACCAGCTCAAAATTTCGAAACCTATTTTTTCCTGAAGTACGCGGCAGATAAAGCTCAAATTTTGTGAGTATGTAAGGAAGTACGGCAGAAATAGGCTGAGCTACTGGCTCCTCGAAACTCGAAGCCGTTCGTTCGGGAGAACCGGAAAACTAAAAAGTGAGGTTAGGTGCGAGAGAGAGATCAATGAAAACGTTTCTTTGAACCAATGAAAACGTCTCATTAAAACAATGAAACTGTTTCTTTATTATATGCTCACTAAGTAAATCTTTATTTACAGGCAATGAAATGTTCTCTTTGAAATTCAAATGCACTATTTCATTGAAATCAATGAAAAAAAAGCCAATCCAACCATTTCTTTGGCGTCAATGAAATCTTTTCTCTCGGTGTGCGAAAGCGTTTGGCCGATATTTCGCCAGTGGAATCAAGCTCGTATGTTTCGAATAAGAAAACAATATGCATATTTTGTCCGCTGAATGATATTAGACATAATTATTGATAAACGTCTTTTAATAAAATTTGACATCTATTCTTGCAAGATATCAATTATTCAGTGAATAATACGATTAATTTTTATGAAATTTATTGATATTAAAACCTGATTACATAATTCGTTGCAGCATCAGTGCGAAAGCATTTGGCCGATATTTCGCCAGTGGAATCGAGCTCGTATACGGATCTCAAGCGCATTCGCAGCGCCGTACATACCAAGAACAGTATAGTTGTAGTATATAGTTTTCTTATTCGAAGCATACGCTTTGTTGGTCACCGTCATCACGCCACGCTGTCACACACGCTCGCACCTGCAGCCTGCCCTGGCGATGAGTGTGCGCGAGAGTGGTTCAAGCGTAAATGCATATAAATATATGTATTCCTCTGTACAGCGGGCCATGAATGTAGGTACAGATACTCCCGACTGTATATGTACGCACATTAACGTACTGTATTATATATGTGATACGTATACGGCCGTACGAGGCCGGGGACGAGCGATTCGCACGCAAGGCCTACCACCCCCCCCCCCCCCCCCTATTCCCTTGCTCCGGCCCGACCCTCTTTCCTCGTTCTCCTCTAACCAGCTCGAGAATCGAAGATGTCCGTGCGGAATATCACGCGAGATGGTAACCCATGCGCCAGAAGCAACTGCGACCACGGCAGCAAAGAAATTTCGACTAAATGCATCGTGACAATGAGAAAAACACGGCAGATTCAAAGAAATCGTGGCCAGTCTGGTAATTAGTAGGTGTTGGCTATTAATTGGTAGTCCATGCAACAATTTACATGGTTACTTTAACAGATTAATTGTTACAAAACAATTACTGTTTTTTTTACGGCGTGTAATTACTTTATTATGTAGTATTATTGGGTGCGGATCGAAATAGTAAATAACCAAAATAGCGAATGGCTAAAATAGCGAATTTCAAAATGAGGAACGTCTCAATATAGAATGGCCATCATTATGAAATTCGCTGTTTTAGCCATTCGCTATTTTGACCTTTCGCTATTTTGATTGCATTTTAATAAAATGGGGGTAAAAATAAAGAATAACCAAAGTAGCGAATGACTGATATAGCGAATTTCGTAATAATGGCCATTCTAGATTCAGACGTTCCTTATTTTGAACTTCGCTATTTTAGCGATTCGCTGTTTTGGTCATTTGCTATTTTGACTCCCACCCGTATTACTTTTATATGTAGTTTAAAATAACATAGTAATAAAAGAAGAAAGGGTTTTCCCTTGAAAATACTATTTTATCGTACCACAAGAATTAAAGCAGTGAAGAAAATAATGGGTCATTATTTATAGTTTTTTTGGCGTTTTTAAACGCATCAATATTGTGGCTGCACTGAAATTTTGAAAATTTATGAAATTTCAACTAAAATCATCGTGACAGTTACAAAAACACGGCAGTTCAAAGAAATCGTGATCAGTCTGGTAATTACTAGGTGTTGACAATTAATTGGTAGTCCATGCAATAATTTGCATGATTACTTTAACAGATTAATTGTTACAAACAATTACTGTTTTTTTACGGCGTGTAATTACTTTATTATGTAGTATTACTTTTATATGTAGTTTAAAATAACGTATTAATAAAAGAAGAAAGGGTTTTCCCATGAAAATACTATTTTATCGTACCACAAGAATTAAAACAGTGGAGAAAATAATGGGTCATTATTTATAGTTTTTTGGTGTTTTTAAACGCATCAATAAAGACCCATATTGATGCATTGACCACGGCTACACTGAAATTTTGAAAATTGATGATATTGCGACTAAAAGCATTGTGACAATGAAAAAAACACTGCAGATTCAAATAAATCGTGGCCTGTCTGGTAATTAGTAGGTGTTGGCTATTAATTGGTAGTCCATGCAACAATTTGCATGATTACTTTAACAAATTAATTGTTACAAACGATTACTGTTTTTTTACGGCGTGTAATTACTTTATTATGCAGTATTACTTTTATATCTAGTTTAAAATAACATATTAATAAAAGAAGAAAGGGTTTTCCCATAAAAATACTATTTTATCGTACCACAAGAATTAAGGGCCATTGTTTATAGTTTTTTCTTTTTGCGTTTTAAACGCATCAATATTGTACCTATATTGATGCATTGACCACGGCTACACTGAAATTTTGAAAATTGATGAAATTTCCACTAAAATTATCGTGACAATGAAAAAAAACACGGCAGATTCAAAGAAGTCGTGATCAGTCTGGTAATTACTAGGTGTTGACTATTAATTGGTAGTCCATGCAACAATTTGCATGATTACTTTAACAAATTAATTGTTACAAACGATTACTGTTTTTTTACGGCGTGTAATTACTTTATTATGCAGTATTACTTTTATATCTAGTTTAAAATAACATATTAATAAAAGAAGAAAGGGTTTTCCCATAAAAATACTATTTTATCGTACCACAAGAATTAAAGGGCCATTGTTTATAGTTTTTTCTTTTTGCGTTTTTAAACGCATCAATATTGTACCTATATTGATGCATTGACCACGGCTGCACTGAAATTTTGGAAATTGATGAAATTTCGACTAAAATCATTGTGACAATGAAAAAAAACACGGCAGATTCAAAGAAATCGTGGCCAGTCTGGTAATTACTAGGTGTTGACTATTAATTGGTAGTCCATGCAACAAAATAATGGGTCGTTATTTATAATTTTTATGGCATTAATATTGTCCCCATATAGATTCAAAATTGATTGTTACAACGCTGTATGTAATTTTGAATACAGACGCGGTTACTAACAGATCAACAGTTCTTACTACTATTATAACTTTTTGGGTGTCGAATAAAATAAACTCTAATAACGGGCAATTCCCATTTTTTTAAAAATATTTTCAGTCTTGGCCATCAAAAAGATAGAACAATGTTGTATTGGTAACTATAAATAGGAAATTTATAAAATGTCAAATGCCACTGATACTAATAATTCTTTAAATATACGTGCAATCGATGGTTTCAAGCTTTCGGCTTATTCTTGAAAAAAAAGAAAAAAAAGTATCGATAAAATATGTAGATAATTTTACTGACTTTAATCTTGCGAATCGTACCAAATGTCAAAAATGTACATAGATACATTTTCAATATTAATCAATAAGCTATTTTTTGAAAATTCATTCAAAAACGGAGAGATAATATATTTGTTGATTGTTTGCCGGCCTTGAAAATGTTTTGAATGCTTAAATAAAATTTGTGTGTTTTATGGCTCTCTACTTGTCCCGAGCGGTGCAGTGAGAATTTATTTTCACCAAGTTGTGGATCCGACCAAGCCCGTCAGTTAGTGGGAACGTGCGGTTCTCATTCGGGCTCGAGATTAAGGGGGAAGGGACTCTATCGATCGTCGTTGAGTACACACTCGAATGCTATACGCAGCTTGATTCCCATCTGTGTGGTGGCGTCCGTATATAAATACATGTGAACGATTGGGAAACAAGTTTATATGTCGTTCGTAAAAACGTTGTAAATGTATCGTTATATGCATCATCGAGAGAAAATCGCGTTATAAGTATTGTGTGATAGAGTCGAGACTCGTTATAGAAAGTTTAATGCCCTCACTTTCAATGTTTTGTCGATATTTTATTGTTTTTATAGATTATAACTGCGAATATGTATTGCCTCTCGAATATGGGGCATATTTTTATTGATGGGTCTTTAATAGGTGACAACAATAAAAAATGTAAAGAATAAATACAAACAATCGACATACTTCTTTTTATTGCAGGGATCATCCAGCTGATGGCGATAAATGCCGTGTGGAAATGAGGCCAAGAGTAGAGATTGATTTATCATTGCTGAGATTCTTTTTTATGACGTTGACTCAGTCAATGATGCATGCGATTTTTTTCTGGCATTTCTCGTTTGGGTTTCCAGTGGTGACATCTAACAAATGTAAACTCCGTTTGACGCAAGATAAATAGGATCTTGATTTTGAGGTTGTAGAAGCGGGTTCGAAGTATCCACTTGGTGGTAAGTTAGTAGTGAAATTGTATAATATCATCGCATGTCGATAGATGGCACCGCTTCATAGTTATGAAAAGTGCCTACAAATGGAATAGGCAATTCAGGACTTTATGGGTGACAGCTAGTTCCCAAAGCTTTTATAGATTCTATTTATTCTTAATTAAACAAAAAGTATCCAACCTTAAGACCCAACATTTTCTTTTCTTCAAGATATCGTATTTTGGCCTTCACTATCATTATCAAGTCGCATATTGTACCACAGAAAGTACCGGTCACATGCCTTTTTACGACGATTTAAAAAAAAGTCACTTTTGGTCGGGTTTGATTCCAGAATTCACAGATCCGACTTTTGGTCGGAAAATCCAACCTAAAGACCCTACATTTTTTTCTCTTCAAGATATCGAATTTTGGCGTTCACTATCGTTCTCAAGTCGCATATTGTACCTCAGAAAGTACCGGTTACATGCCTTTTTACGACGATTTTAAAAAAAGTCACTTTTGGTCGGGTTTGATCCCAGAATTCACAGATCCGACTTTTGGTTGGAAAATCCAACCTAAAGAACCTAAATTTTATTTTCTTCAAGATATCGAGTTTTGCCCTTCACTATCATTCTCAAGTCGCATATTGTACCTCAGAAAGTACCGGTTACATGCCTTTTTACGACGATTTTTAAGAAAGTCTCTTTTGGTCGGGTTTGATCCCAGAATTCACAGATCCGACTTTTGGTCGGAAAATCCAACCTAAAGAACCTAAATTTTATTTTCTTCAAGATATCGAATTTTGCCCTTCACTATCATTCTCAAGTCGCATATTGTACCTCAGAAAGTACCGGTTACATGCCTTTTTACGACGATTTTTAAAAAAGTCACTTTTGGTCGGGTTTGATCCCAGAATTCACAGATCCGACTTTTGGTCGGAAAATCCAACCTAAAGAACCTAAATTTTATTTTCTTCAAGATATCGAATTTTGCCCTTCACTATCATTCTCAAGTCGCATATTGTACCTCAGAAAGTACCGGTTACATGCCTTTTTATGACGATTTTTAAAAAAGTCACTTTTGGTCGGGTCTGATCCCAGAATTCACAGACCCGACTTTTGGTTGGAAAATCCAACCTAAAGAACCTAAATTTTATTTTCTTCAAGATATCGTATTTTGGCCTTCACTATCGTTCTCAAGTCGCATATTGTACCTCAGAAAGTACCGGTTACATGCCTTTTTACGACGATTTTTAAAAAAGTCACTTTTGGTCGGGTTTGATCCCAGAATTCACAGATCCGACTTTTGGTCGGAAAATCCAACCTAAAGAACCTAAATTTTATTTTCTTCAAGATATCGAATTTTGCCCTTCACTATCGTTCTCAAGTCGCATATTGTACCTCAGAAAGTACCGGTTACATGCCTTTTTACGACGATTTTAAAAAAAGTCACTTTTGGTCGGGTTTGATACCAAAATTCACAGATCCGACTTTTGGTCGGAAAATCCAACCTAAAGAACCTACATTTTATTTTCTTCAAGATATCGAATTTTGCCCTTCACAATCATTTTCAAGTCGCATATTGTACCTTAGAAAGTACCGGTTACATGCCTTTTTACGACGATTTTTAAAAAAGTCACTTTTGGTCGGGTTTGATCCCAGAATTCACAGATCCGACTTTCGGTCGGAAAATCCAACCTAAAGAACCTAAATTTTATTTTCTTCAAGATATCGAATTTTGCCCTTCACTATCATTCTCAAGTCGCATATCGTACCTCAGAAAGTACCGGTTACATGTCTTTTTACGACGATTTAAAAAAAAGTCACTTTTGGTCGGGTTTGATCCCATAATTCACAAATCCGACTTTTGGTCGGAAAGTCCAACCTAAAGAACCTAAATTTTATTTTCTTCAAGATATCGAATTTTGCCCTTCACTATCATTCTCAAGTCGCATATAGTACCTCAGAAAGTACTGGTTACATGCCTTTTTACGACGATTTTAAAAAAAGTCACTTTTGGTCGGGTTTGATCCCAGAATTCACAGATCCGACTTTTGGTCGGAAAATCCAACCTAAAGAACGTAAATTTTATTTTCTTCAAGATATCGAATTTTGCCCTTCACTATCATTTTCAAGTCGCATATTGTACCTTAGAAAGTACCGGTTACATGCCTTTTTACGACGATTTTAAAAAAAGTCACTTTTGGTCGGGTTTGATACCAAAATTCACAGATCCGACTTTTGGTCGGAAAATCCAACCTAAAGAACCTAAATTTTATTTTCTTCAAGATATCGAATTTTGCCCTTCACTATCATTCTCAAGTCGCATATTGTACCTCAGAAAGTACCGGTTACATGCCTTTTTACGACGATTTTTAAAAAAGTCACTTTTGGTCGGGTTTGATCCTAGAATTCACAGATCCGACTTTTGGTCGGAAAATCCAACCTAAAGAACCTAAATTTTATTTTCTTCAAGATATCGAATTTTGCCCTTCACTATCATTCTCAAGTCGCATATTGTACCTCAGAAAGTACCGGTTACATGCCTTTTTACGACGATTTAAAAAAAAGTCACTTTTGGTCGGGTTTGATCCCAGAATTCACAGATCCGACTTTTGGTCGGAAAATCCAACCTAAAGAACCTAAATTTTATTTTTTTCAAGATATCGTATTTTGGCCTTCACTATCGTTCTCAAGTCGCATATTGTACCTCAGAAAGTACCTGTTACATGCCTTTTTACGACGATTTAAAAAAAAGTCACTTTTGGTCGGGTCTGATCCCAGAATTCACAGATCCGACTTTTGGTCGGAAAATCCAACCTAAAGAACCTAAATTTTATTTTCTTCAAGATATCGAATTTTGCCCTTCACTATCATTCTCAAGTCGCATATTGTACCTCAGAAAATACCGGTTACATGCCTTTTTACGACGATTTTTAAAAAAAGTCACTTTTGGTCGGGTTTGATCCCAGAATTCACAGATCCGACTTTTGGTCGGAAAATCCAACCTAAAGAACCTAAATTTTATTTTCTTCAAGATATCGTATTTTGGCTTTCACTATCGTTCTCAAGTCGCATATTGTACCACAGAAAGTACCGGTCACATGCCTTTTTACGACGATTTTAAAAAAAGTCACTTTTGGTCGGGTTTGATCCCAGAATTCACACATCCGACTTTTTGGTCGGAAAATCCAACCTAAAGAACCTAAATTTTCTTTTCTTCAAGATATCGTATTTTGGCCTTCACTATCGTTCTCAAGTCGCATATTGTACCTCAGAAAGTACCGGTTACATGCCTTTTTACGACGATTTTTAAAAAAGTCACTTTTGGTCGGGTTTGATCCCAGAATTCACAGATCCGACTTTTGGTTGGAAAATCCAACCTAAAGAACCTAAATTTTATTTTCTTCAAGATATCGTATTTTGGCCTTCACTATCGTTCTCAAGTCGCATATTGTACCACAGAAAGTACCGGTCACATGCCTTTTTACGACGATTTTAAAAAAAGTCACTTTTGGTCGGGTCTGATCCCAGAATTCACAGATCCATCTTTTGGTCGGAAAATCCAACCTAAAGAACCTAAATTTTATTTTCTTCAAGATATCGAATTTTGCCCTTCACTATCGTTCTCCAGTCGCATATTGTACCTCAGAAAGTACCGGTTACATGCCTTTTTGCGACGATTTTTAAAAAACTCACTTTTGGTCGGTTCTAATCCCAGAATTCAGAGATCCGACTTTCGGTCTGAAAATCCAACCTAAAGGTCCTACATTTTTTCTCTTCAAGATATCGAATTTTGCCCTTCACTATCATTCTTAAGACACATATTCTACCCCAGAAAATACCGGTTACATGCCTTTTTACCGTGCTTTAAAAAAAAATGACTTTTTTCCATTTCTGATCCCAGAATTCACAGATCCGACTTCCAGCCGGGAAATCCAACCTAATTTTGTAAAAATGATATTGCAATGGTACTATAATTTCTATCTATGCACCACTTGTAATAGCAATTCACGAAACTAATAAAATGGTACGAGTTTTTATATCGAAAATGCAAGTTATTTCATCCACGATTATCTGTAAAAGTCACAGTACGCTAATAAAAATTTTAACACTGAGGTTCGATGTTTAGCGCGCGAAGCGCGCATCCTCTGCTAGTGATATTAAAGTATTGATAACGATGATAATAATACTATTACTCAGATATGAGATAATTCAATGTAAAGGAAAAACATGTAAACACTTGAGTTGGTATACTTGAGTTATAGAACTTCAACAACTGTTATTATAAAAATGTTCTTGTATTTAAAAATTTGTATAAAATGAACGCCACTTTAAATATTAAGGTTGTTAACCGCAACAACTGTACACATCCATTCATGGAAGTTTCACATACAATGAGTCATTAATTATAAATTGTAACTATAAAAATAGATTTGTCCATCATTTGCTAATTAACTCTACTATAAAAATATTTGTCACAGTCGTTTGTGTAATTATAAATATTATTCCACATTAACAGAACGCTTTGTCATTAATACGCTTTGAAGGCTCTGAGTCATTTTTTTTTTTTTTCATTTTTTTGGATACAAGTTGATTGCTGATTGAGCCCTTCCGTGTCTCCACCACGCGACCACAGGGTAATGTTGAGCAATCCAGTAAATGAACCTAACATACACATTGAACCCACATCTAACGACCGTTCCTATGTAAGGAGTACCTGAAATCATTTTTTAAATTTATTTATTACGGGAATTTGAAATATCTGTGGGTTTGAAAAAGATAGAAATAATAAAACTCTCTCAAATTTTTTAGTCATGGATCATTCGATGAACAATATTTTCGAATAAAAAAATTGCATTTATTTAAAGAATTTTTTGTTTTAATTCTTTAAATAAATGCGGACTGTATATAATTTTTTTTACTTGGGCTGGTATGATTCCAAGTAACATAATTATATACACATTTCACATTTATCAAACGACTTTTTGCATTGTGGTCCGCCATATTGGATCCGCTATTTTAAATTTTCACATCCTAAGTTCAGATTCGTAATAGCGATCCCAAAAACTCCTGATTCTCTAATCTCAAGTTGATTACATGTAAGGAAATGTATGCTTCAAAGGATTAAAGGGTTCATTAATGAATATTATACTTACGAATGAGTTTCAGTACAGTAGTGCGATACTGTGAGTTCAGCCAACTATAAGTATTCATGGGTTTAGTATCTGCAATTAACACAATTCAAATAAGAATGCAAAAAGAATAAAAAAGTGTTTTGTGAATTAAAAAAAAATCGTCAACTTACATTCAACACCGCTTATTTCATGCCAAAAATGCATAAAAGCATCGGTATCGAGAGAAGGATCGATGGACCACATTCCATCGATCAGCACTTTAGACATGTGCTCAAATTTCGGCGCAGGATCTTTCATGTGCTTTGCGTATACCTCATTTAAAAGTCTTGAGCATAGTTGCTTTGTTTCGGTCACGTTTTTCCGGCAGATATTCATATTGTCCGAAATTCCTAGAAGGTGTCCGACCACTCGCCAAAAGTGGATTAAACCCTCGACTTCTTCAGGCTCGTTTGTCAGTGCCAATTGCTTCGGACTGACTAAAGCGTATCCAAGAAATCCAAATTGAGTTAGGGCCATGTCTCGATGCGTTATAGCGCCACTATCGGTTTGGCTTGATCTGCGGCTACTCGTCGAGTGCTTCCAGCGAATTGTGTTCAAAGACCTCCACCAGCTTCGGGTTTAACATGAAAATTCGATATGTCAATTTACATTCTAATTTATTATTTTCAATTAGTGCCTCACAATGCAAAAATGGGCACATTCGAATGAAAAAAGTATTTAAATACTTTTTGATTGTTTTTTTTATGACGGTAAGGTTAAGTCGATGGATAGAGAAAAATGATAAACTAAAGGAGAGTGAGGCGGGATTCAGGAAGGAAAGAGGGACAAGGGACCAAATATTTACATTAAATGCGGTGATAAACAAGAAGTTGAAAGAGAAAGGAGGAAAACTATATGTTACGTTCGTAGATTTTAAGGCTGCGTTTGACAGGGTGAATTGAGAAAAATTGATCATAAAATTAAAACAAAAAGGAATCAAGGGCAGAATGTTGGAAATGATAAGAGGAATATATAAGGAAACAAAAGCGGAAGTGCAAGTTAGTGGAAATATTACGGAAAACTTCAGAACAATGAGGGGGGTAAGACAAGGGTGTGCGTTGAGTGGAGTCCTGTTTGTTTTATATATAGATGATCTGGAAGATAAGTGGGAATGGAAAAATGAAGGAGGAGTGGTGATAGGGAAGGAGAAAATTTTCGCTATAAAATATGCGGATGATGTAGCAGCAATGGCGGAGACGGCTGAAGGGCTGAGAAGTATTTTGAAAGATCTGGAAAACTGGGCAGGAAAAAATATTATGGAAGTTAATGCTAAAAAAACGAAAATAATGATATTCAAAAATGGAGGAAGGAATAAGAAGGAGGAAAAATGGGATTTTAAGGGAGAAAAGATTCAGGTAGTTAAAAATTTCAAATACTTAGGATATTGGTTTACAAGCAAACATTCGATTGGGGTTCATGGAAGAAAAACTGCGGGTAAAGCACAGAAAGCGATGAATGCAGTATGGGGTGTGTGGAGGAGGGCAGGAAGAGACATAATGGAGGAGAGGCTTTACTTATTGAACTCTATAGTAAGAGCAGGTGCTATGTATGGGGTAGAAATATGGGGATGGGGAGATATAGGAATTTTTGAAAGAATCCAGAGTAGGTTTTGCAAGATGGCGTTAGGGGTAAAAGGAACAACACCAAATTTCATATGGAGGAGAGAGCTGGGTGTACCTACTATGAAATATGTGATAAGAGAAAGGGCATTGAGATACATTATGGAAGTAATAAGAACGGTAGAAAAAAGATGGCCAAAAATGTGTCTGATGGAGGAGATAAGGACAATTTCAAACAATAAACCGTCAAAGTGGGGAAAGAATTTAAAAGCTGTATTAGAAGACATGCGTATACAAGATGTAATAGAGATGATCATAAAGGAGGGGCTAGAAAACTTAAAAAATGAAACGTTGAAGAAAGAGTGGGAGAAAATTGAGGTATCAACTTACAATAGCAGATATAAGCTTATTGTGGAGAATGATTGCATGCCATGGAGATATTGGGCGGAAGAGAAAGTAAAGAGCAAAGAAAAAGAAATGTGGGCTAGTATAAGAAGTGGAAATATAGGCAGAGCGGGCAAGAAGGGCATGAGTGACTGGATGTGTAGAATATGTGATGAACAAGAAGAGACTGTGGAACATTTATTGATGTGTAGAAAAAGCAGAGAGTTAGTGAAGGAAAATACAAGAAAAGGAGTGGATGAGTTGATGAAAAATATTGACGAGGGGGCGATTGTTGGAAAAGTAATAAAAATGTTAAGGGGAAAAATTCAAAAGGAAATATGTGCGTATTTCAGGGAAATTGAAGAGGTATGGATTAAAAGAAGTATGGAATGAGAGTTGGAAGAAATAGAGGAATGAGTGGGAAAGCGTGAGAGGGAGATGACGCAGATGTAAGGTTTAGAATTAAGAATACAAAAGAGATCATAAGAAATGTTAACGTTATACGAGATTTTATAAGCTTTGCAAAAAATTTTTTAAAAGTTATGCAAATAAAACTATTTACATACATACTTTTTGATTTTTCACTCATTATTTATTTTCGCTTAAAATAATGAGTGGTTTTTCATTCATCATTTTTTCAGGAATAAATAATGATTGGTGTTCCACTCAGCATTATTTTTTTATTTTACGTTTAAATATTGAATTAATTTTTCCGACTATAAAATGAATTCTCATAATCTGTATTTAATTTATATATAGATTTTTATGTGCGATTAACCAAAGTGATACTTTCTATTTCCCTTGTGTTCGTTTTGCCTTTTGTTCAGAGACATTTTCATCCCACAGTATCACACTAGGATTAAAAAGTAGAATTTTTAAATGATGATAAATTGATTCATACTTAGAGTCCTTGTCTTCGATATCGGCGCAATAAAGCGTGTAGACATGTAGCAAAGTTTCCAAGTACCGCTTATAGGCCGTACAGACCGTCCCACTTTGTTTTGTAAAAACTAACACCTACCGAAAAGCATAAATCCAAAATAAGTGATAATATTGGTAGAAACATAAATAATCAATTTTTATAAGATCGAGTGAACTAAAAATTTATGACAAAAATGTCATTCATTGATCGTACTATCACTGGTAAAAATAAAAATATCTGCGGACTTTTAGTTGATCGAAGCAGCAAACTTAAAATTCATTTATTCAGGCTTTTATCTGGACCTGTGTGAAAATATTTGCAAAGTATTTATAAAATAAAAAATAATGAGGTCAAATGGTCTACGAAGTGAAATGAATTGCCTCGTATAATGCATTCTATAAGATTCAAATTAATTTTTGTTTTTAATCCATTAACATCTTTGATACAAAATATTTTGTCATATCTTTTTGTAGGTGACTCGGTGCTCTTAAATATGCCAATGAATAAATAATTCATAAAGAAGATTCAGATAAGTGATAGTAGTGCATCTCTGTTTTTTTTGCAAAGTATCTATAAAATAAAAAATAATGAGGTCAAATGGTCTACGAAGTGAAATGAATTGCCTCGTATAATGCATTCTATAAGATTCAAATTAATTTTTGTTTTTAATCCATTAATATCTTTGATACAAAATATTATGTTATATCCTTTTGTAGGTGACTCGGTGCTCTTAAATATGCCAATGAATAAATAATTCATAAAGAAGATTCAGATGAGTGATAGTAGTGCATCTCTGTTTTTTGTACCTTTAATATACTTGGTATTACTATAACAGCCAACAGTCCAATTAATGACGTAAGGCCCATGGCCAATAGGTTCCTTTGATAATAGTCCTGACCTCTGTAATTAACAAATACATCCAGTTATAAAAACATAATATTACCACGCGTTTTATAATTACATGGGCAATTCACGTCAACCAAAAAATGCTGCGCTGTAAGAAAAATCTATTTGAAATTTAATGTACAAGTACCAGCAGTTTTTATGCATAAATCGGTATACTAGATTAAATATACAAGTGCGGTGTAAAATTAATATACGATACATTAATTTCAATAATTTACTTGAATTTTACTGTAAAACTACTTTAATTTTAATAATTTGTTTTTATTTCACGGTAAAATTACATTAATTTTATATCACAATTGGACATTGAATTTAATTGATGAGTTTATACATAAAAACTTCCGATATTTTTTAATAGTGAGAGTTGTAAATATTATTTGACAAAATAGATTTTTTGCATTGGCTGAATTGATGTGGAATACCTCAAATATGCTTCAATATGTTAACTTACGCTCGAAACAACCGTTTGTCGAACCATTCTGGCAAATCTTTGAATTCCTTTTCGGTGTAGTCAGATTCTATCACACTGTTGTCTTTGAATAAAAGATCGAAGTGTTTGTCGACTGTTGCCGGTTGAGCTGCATTAAACAAATTGTTTATTCACACTGATAAATACAAAGATAAATATGTTCACTTTGATAAATAAAAAACTTTGCAAATTGCTTCCTCATTATTGTTGGATTTTTACAAATCTTCCTCTATGAGGAAGCATGTTAATTTATTTTGGCTTCTTCATAGAGGAAGCTTTGTAAAAATCCAACAATAATGGGGAAGCAATTTGCAAAGTTCTCCTTTGCAGCCTTGATTTAAAAAATTTTACATGGCATTAGTTTTGAACCCCTTGACAGATTCTCGCCAGATTCGAACTGATGCTTAGTTTACCCACACTCTACTTGTGGGCCAAATTTGAGCCCGATATCTTAAAAATTGCGGAAGTTAGAGCACGAATAAAAAATTCAAAATGCCATAAATTTTAAACCCCTTAACGGATTGACGTCAAATTCACTCCCAAACTTTATTTAATAACAGTCCACTTGTGGACCAAATTTGAGCCCGATATCTTAAAAATTGTGAAAGTTAGAGCACCAACAAAAAATATCAAAGAATTTAAAAATGCCATAAATTGTGAACCCCTTAACGGATTGACACCAAATTTAATCCCAAACACTATTTGATAACAGTCCACTTCTTGTCCAAGTATGAGCCGGATATCATAAAAATTGCGGGAGTTAGAGCCCGAGCTGACATTCTCCAAAAAATTCAAAATGCCATAAATTTTTAACACCTTGATAGATTAACTCCAAATTCAATCCCATAATTTGTTTAACGACAGTTTACACGTGGTTCAAATTTCAGCCCGATATCTTAAAAATTGCGATGGCTATCGTGCTAACAAAAAATTGTGCACATACACACACGCACACACACACATACATACAGACATTTTTCTTAACCACTTTTCTCGACGTTTTAGACCATTCTGAGTATCCTGACATGAAAATCTCGAAAAAAAAAATTTTCACAAAAACAAAGCTTCCTCTAGGAGGAAGCAAAAATACATAATAAGTATATTCAAGACTAATTCACAACACACCTGTTACTTATTAATAAATGCAATATTTTTATCTTAAAAAATACAATAAATTAAAAAAAGTACATAAATACAAAGATAAATATGTTCACTTTGATAAATAAAAAAATACATAATAAGTACATTCAAGACTAAATCCCAACACACCTGCTACTTATTAATAAATGCAATAGGTATTTCTTAGTTTTAATCTTACCATCGTCAATGTGCTTTTTTGCAGTCTTCATTACGCGTTCAGATCTCTCTGAAAATCATATCATTAGCTCAGTATCTAATTAAAAATGCAACTGCGCAACGATGTTCGCACGTGTCTAATGAATATTAATTTACTTTAGAAAATTGTGAGAGGATGAACCGGTTTAAAACTTAAATGCACAATGAAATTATACAAGATATTTTTTATTAACTATTGCAAATATTGTTGCTTATGAAATTTAATAACTAGCAGCAAACAACTAGAAAAAAACCATAAATGCCATGAAATTTAGTTTTGTGACATTTATGGTAAGATATTAAATTGATAAAATTCCCATAACATCTTATTTTTTAAATGTGAAAAAAAAAAGGTGGAGACGTTTGTTCGTTTATTTCTAATTAAATTAAAGCATTTAGCATATCTTTATATGTTTAATGTAATTGGATGACAATATATGAAATGTTATGACAAATATGAAGCATTTTCTGTCAATTCAGCCACTTTTTTTTCGACCCTCTCCGATTTGCCCTGTAATTGATTATATGAATGTGCCACTAAAAGACACTCTATGTGAATTTTTTCAGATTTTTAAAAATAATTTTTCAGAAAATGGCTTTTTTTATTCAAGTGCAAATATCTCAGAATTTTGAAGTTACCGAAAAAAAATGTCTGCACATAAAAGTTGTTGTTTATTGTTAGCTTTGGAGCGGAATATTCCAAATAATTGTCACGTTCCTGTGAGTATGATTTTTTTCCGAAAAATGGAGGAATTATTTTTTAATTAAAAAAAGGATATTTTTTTTTACTGAAATAATTACAGAGTATTGCTACATGACTGTTGATATCACAAAAAAAATCGCCAGAGTGGCACCGATCGATCTTCTGGTATTAAAAAATTCATTTGTGTGAAAGTTCCGAAAAACGGGGGCATTATTATTTTTTTGATAAAAAAAAGGTTACTTTTTTTGGCTAATAAAATTACAGAGTATTCTTGCATGACTGTAGATATTGCAAAAAAATCATTAGAGTGATACGGATCGAGCTTACGGTATTAAAAAAAATTATTCGTGTGGAAGTTTCGAAAAACGGGGGAATTATTCTTTTTGCAATTATTGAGGGATTTTGTCATTCGTTGATAAAAGATGCAAATCATTGTTGCAAAGTAAAAATTATTGAATTAATTATGTAACACGTGTTAATATTCTCTACTGAATAGAAATCAGAATGGTACTAAAGGAGAAACATAATCTTCCTCTCGTCTTAGTATACCTGTTTATTTCAGGTAATATCTTCCCTAGGTACATACAAGAACAAATAAAATATCAGTAACAATAAATGTTTGATAAACTGAGTCGCAGAGGCGGAATTGCCGTAGTTAGTACTAATTGAAGTGGGTTTAAGTAAACAATGCTATGGACTTTGTAGGTCACCTATCACGGCATGTTTAAATCAATACCGCCGTCTGTCCAGAGAAACAAAAGTACTTGGAAACGACTGAATTAACGATTACTAACAGAAAATAAAATATTTTGCATCTCTAACAAAATAATTGTTATAATAATTTAGCACAATAATAATAAATGTACGATATCAATCACACCCAGAGAAATCAGTCTCATGGGTTTATTTGAATAAATATCGGATCAGTTTGAAATAAATGAAATTTTATTCGTATGAAACAAATTTTATTTAAAAATTAATACGATTTATTTCTATGCAATAAACTCTATTTCATCGAAATATAAAATTTTATTAAATTAAATAAATATTAAATTTAAATTATTACATTGTGACGAAATATTTGCTATCCTGTAATAATTTGTATATAATACCCACAATCATTATCGCTAATCTAGTCCATATTTTCAGTATTTTTAAAATCCATTGGAAAATTGTATTCAAAATTCATGTCCACAAATTATCGATGTTCCTTCTCAAGTTTTTTTTTCATCAAGTCTTTGTAGTCGTTGTTACGTATTTGTAAACACTACAGAACTGGCACAAGATCGCTTTGTATCCAGTACTGATTGTGTGTCACGCGTGTTCAGTATTATTGTAATTATACCGTCGAGCGTGCCACAAGGACAGATATACTTGGTTGGAACTAACAAGCGCTTAGTGAAACCAAGAAAATTCTAATAAAACCAATAACTTGATGGGCATAACAAACATCTTGATTTGTCTGAAAAATTAATCGACTGGCAGATAAATCGTAAGAAAAAATCTACTTGAAATGTAATGTACAAGAGCTGGACATTTTAATGCCTAAACTGATACAATAAATGTAATATACAAGTGCGAAGTGATATTAATGTATGGCATAGTAATTTTGATAATTTCCTTTAAGTTTAATAATTTCTATTCATTTTACTGTAAAAGTATATTAATTTCAAATGACAATCGGACATTGAATTTAATTGACGAGTTTATGCATAGAAAAATTCCGATCTCTTCTAACAGTTTATATTATTTCCGTACAGCGACGAGTTTACCAAAGGTAAAAATTTAATTCACACATCGATTACTCACCTTGAGATGCCATATTTCAGTCAAAACGTGGAAAATAAATTGAAAACGTCGATAAAATTTATTAATATTTTCCGTTTTCGCGATTTGTGCAACGAGTGATTCAGAGCGTACCGTGTGGAGCTCGCGGCGTCCAAAGCGCGACTGAATTCGCTCTTACACGCGCATTCTCTAGAGGGCCTCGAGCTATATGTCTGACGAGATATAAATTCAGCTCTTCGGAGTTAAGTCCATAATCAGAAGTTTCTTTGCGTACATCCACCTAATGAATGATAATTTTTTGCAATACTACGATTACAGATAATTACAAATTACCACTAACATTACACAAACATATCTCTTTTTGTTTGTATAATAATCCGGTTTAAAATGCAGAAATATAAACGCGAGCTATGTAGTAGTAATTTTCTATTTATCTGCGACCTGCAAAATTTTCCGCGACTTCCGTTGTTCTTGAATCAAGTTATCCACGTGAAACATTTTCACCGCCGCAGGTGAGGATCGACACTGCAGAATCAGCTGTTAAAACCTTGGTCAGGATGCTCCACTTAAACGTCTGCTACAAGGCCTAGTTTCTGACATCTTTAGAACTGCGACCCCGGGTTTTCAATTATTTACGAATGCGTTATATTATGAAAATAAAAAATAATTCCATTGACATGTACATTGAGCCTTTCTGACTAAGATTCACCCGATTTCGAAGTTAAATCATTAAGAAATAATAATTGAATTATTGTTTTAATTATGGTCGTCTACTATTGGGGTTACTGACACTTTTGAATCTTCCATGTCGTAGTTTCTGACACTGGCGTGGAGCCAGTTTCTGACATCTACGCCGCAGTTTGTGACACCAATCAGTCTCCAGTTTCTGACGCTTCGCCATAGGCTGTACATACAGTGTCAGAAATTGCAACCTAACCTTAATTAGGTGATGCATTTACTGACTCCGAAAATTTATGGGAAGAACTAGTCTTCAGTTGAACTTTTACGTAACAGATCTATAGTGTGGTTTATTCTGAAGGTATTTATATCACTTTTATAATAAGAAAACTTTGAGCGTGGTGCTACACTTGGACGTTCTGCTATAAGGTGAACGGCCCAGTTTCTGACATGTTTAGAACTGCGACCCCGGGTTTTCAATTACTTACGAATGCGTTATATTATGAAAATAAAAAATAATTCCATTGACATGTACATTGAGCCTTTCTGACTAAGATTCACCCGATTTCGAAGTTAAATCATTAAGAAATAATAATTGAATTATTGTTTTAATTATGGTCGTCTACTATTGGGATTACTGACACTTTTAAATCTTCCATGCCTCAGTTTCTGACACTAGCGTGGAGCCAGTTTCTGACATCTACGCCGCAGTTTGTGACACCAATCAGTCTCCAGTTTCTGACGCTTCGCCATAGGCTGTACATACAGTGTCAGAAACTGCAACCTAACCTTAATTAGGTGATGCATTTACTGGCTCCGAAAATTTATGGGAAGAACTAGTCTTCAGTTGAACTTTTACGTAACAGATCTATAGTGTGGTTTATTCTGAAGGTATTTATATCACTTTTATAATAAGAAAACTTTGAGCGTGGTGCTACACTTGGACGTTCTGCTATAAGGTGAACGGCCCAGTTTCTGACATGTTTAGAACTGCGACCCCGGGTTTTCAATTACTTACGAATGCGTTATATTATGAAAATAAAAAATAATTCCATTGACATGTACATTGAGCCTTTCTGACTAAGATTCACCCGATTTCGAAGTTAAATCATTAAGAAATAATAATTGAATTATTGTTTTAATTATGGTCGTCTACTATTGGGGTTACTGACACTTTTGAATCTTCCATGTCGTAGTTTCTGACACTGGCGTGGAGCCAGTTTCTGACATCTACGCCGCAGTTTGTGACACCAATCAGTCTCCAGTTTCTGACGCTTCGCCATAGGCTGTACATACAGTGTCAGAAACTGCAACATAACCTTAATTAGGCGATGCACTTACTGACTCCGAAAATTTATGGGAAGAACTAGTCTTCAGTTGAACTATTACGTAGCAGATGTGTGGTTTATTCTGAAGGTATTTATATCATTTTTATAATAAGAAAACTTTGGGCGTAGTGCTGCACTTGGACGTTCTGCTATAAGGTGAACGGCCCAGTTTCTGACATGTTTAGAACTGCGACCCCGGGTTTTCAATTACTTACGAATGCGTTATATTATGAAAATAAAAAATAATTTCTTTGACGTGTACATTCAGCCCTTCTGAGTGAGATTCACTCGATTTCGAAGTTAAATCATTAAGAAATAATAATTGAATTATTGTTTTAATTATGGTCGTCTACTATTGGGGTTACTGACACTTTTGAATCTTCCATGTCGCATTTTCTGACACTGGCGTGGAGCCAGTTTCTGACATCTATGTCGCAGTTTGTGACACCAATCAGTCCCCAGTTTCTGACGCTTCGCCATAGGTTGTACATACAGTGTCAGAAACTGCAACATAACCTTAATTAGGCGATGCACTTACTGACTCCGAAAATTTATGGGAAGAACTAGTCTTCAGTTGAACTTTTACGTAGCAGATCTATAGTGTTGTTTATTGTAAAGGTATTCATATTATTTTTATAGTATTTAATACTTACTTAAGGGTATAAATCCGAAATTCGACATGTGCTTGAGCTAGTGCCTTCCGACTACGAATGTCGCGAGGAAGCCACTAAAACATCACATTGAAAAAAAATTATGGTATTAGTAACTATATAAAATGACAAATATCAATTTTTAGTTCGTACAACCAATTTTTTAATGGTTGCCACAACTATTTATTTCAATAAATACCGATACCTGCCTATCCATTTTTGTCGAATTTTTGTGACTAATGACTCAACGCGACTGCGGTAATCGTTGGCTGACCGGATGGCGTCAAGGAAACTATTTCTTTGAATCAACAAACCCTTTTTTTGAACTTCAGATGCACCATTTTATTGAAAGCAAAGACACATTTCCTTAAAGTCAATGAAAAAAAATTCAATCTACCCATTTCTTCGGAATCAATGAAATCTTTTTTCCTAGTGTGCGCGGCAATCGTTTCAGCGTTGGATCGCTGACGCAGCGTTTAGAATAAAGAAAAATCAAAGGTGTATTGGACCTTTAATCTCTCTTTCTTCTAAACGCTATGTGGATTGAATTTTGCTTCATTGACTTTAAGGAAATATTTTGAATAAAGAAAGATTAAAGGTGTATTGCACCTTTAATCTTTCTTTATTCTAAACGCTGCATTAAGGAAGCGTTACATGATTGAAAACGAGAAGTAGATTAATTATCGTCATGATAATTAAAAAAAAGAATAATAATTTATTTAATAATTTCCTAATAGTGCTTATTGATTCTGGATCATTTTTGCTATTTTATTAATTTTTTTATATTTATTTTATCGCTCTTGAAAACCATTCACTTTTATTTGCATTTAAAAGAACTTCAAGTATTTATATTCAAATTCGAAAAGAGTGAGTTTCGAATATTAGTACATACTAATATTCGAAACTCTATTCTCTAATATATACTAATAATAAACTCTATTTAATAATAATATTTACATAATATTTATATATTTATAATTAATATATATATAACAATATTTACGATTTATTTTTGCAATCCTCTCGGACAGTCATAATATCCTCATTGGTATAGTAGGAGACTTATCCACAGTTTGATAGAAATACTAATAAATATACAAAACTTACGATATATAAAAATAGGTTTTTTTTTAAAGTTGCATTCCTTCGGTTTTACGCTAAATTTCAGTTCCCTCTAAGGATCTGGCCGTAACCAGACTTTTCCTAAAAACTAAACGATTTTATTGATTTTTCCCAAATTCAATTCCGAAGTAAAAGACCGAGGAAGTAAAAGAAAAAAATGTTGTTTTCAAATATGTTTTAAATGAAGTGCACTGAGACAAAAAGTTTCATTGAATCACGGAATCTTTGCCAATGAAATGAAATACTTGAATTGCAAGACTATCTTTTCTTTGAATGATCTCAACCCAATGAAAAGTAGTAACATTGATTCGAAGAAATATTTCTTTAAACCAATGAACCTTTTTCATTGATTATAAAGATATCGTCTCTGATTCAATGAAACCTTCTTCTTACCAGCTTAAAATTTCGAAACCTATTTTTTCCTGAAGTACGTGGCAAATAAAGCTCAAATTTTGTGAGTATGTGAGGAAGTACGGCAGAAATAATCTAAGCTTCTGTCTCCTCGAAACTCGAAGCCGTTCGTTCGGGAGAACCGGAAAACAAAAAAGTGAGGTTAGGTGCGAGAGAGAGATCAATGAAAACGTTTCTTTGAACCAATGAGAACGTCTCTTTAAAACAATGAAACTATTTCTTTATTATATGTTCACTAAGTAAATCTTTATTTACAAGCAATGAAATGTTCTCTTTGAAATTCAAATGCACTATTTCATTGAAATCAAAGAAATATTTCGTTGAAATCAATGAAAAAAAAAATCAATCCACCATTTCTTTGGCGTCAATGAAATCTTTTCTCTCAGTGTGTTCTCACAGTGTAAAATCCAATGCAATGTTTTCAGAAGCTACATGATCATATATGAATTCATTCAACAGTGATTGTGAGATATTAACGATATTGCATCAATTTTAACTTAAAGTCTAACGATATATAATTATTTGTAGTTGTCCAGATCATCGAGCCTTTGTGGCCCTTTTTATTTTTGCGCTTGCAAATCAACGTGGTTTTTCCTTTCAATTTTTTAAGCATCGACTGTTGGCGTTCTTTGACCTTCCACATCACACGATTTCGTTTCACTTGTAGAAGTACTTCTCGAATTGGTTTTTTATTAGCGACAGAACGAAGCTCAAGATAAAATACTACAGTCGATGCGAAGAGACCAACTAGAAGCATGGAAAATCCGGCGCCTAATGGTGTAAGGCCTAGAACTCTTGGACCCTCGGCAAAACCATCATGCTCCACTTCAACTTCCCGAAGTGCACTCCCTGTCCGTCTGTGGAGAACGTCGCGAAGATGGTATACAATTAAACCAGTTTCCCGAAGCCAGAGCATGACCTGTCGCGTGACCAACAGTTGCGTGCGTTATATTAATGCTGTGTAATCACTATCATTGGTTCGTCATATTGACGTATGTCTTATGATATTTTTACCTTATCCAGGGATTCTAACAACCAAGGTTGAACCGCAAACGACGTGAAGAACTGAGCAGTGGCATCGTTCATCATTCTGAGACCCTTCAAAACGATTTCACATGTAATTGATAAAAATCTTAACTTAACATCGTCGTTAATACATTGTTAAATTTCCATCATAGGTAAAAGAAGCTCGTCTATTAAAATTAGTACATTGAATTTGATACGCAAGTGAGATGTTAAGTTACAATACTTTTTACCAAATTCTGTAAAAATTTGGAATTTTAATCTAAAAATTGGAATTTTAATCTAAAAATTTGGAATTTTAATCTAAAAATTTGGAATTTTAATCTAAAAATTTGGAATTTTAATCTAAAAATTTGGAATTTTAATCTAAAAATTTGGAATTTTAAACTAAAAATTTGAAATTTTTCCTGTAGGTGAATACAATTACTGGTAATGCATCACGATAACTTATATTTTTTTCTAAAAACAACTGTCAAAGTGATAAAAATAATGTTCAATAGAACTTTCGCAGTCAAAATGACCAAACCAAAAGAATCTGATAGTTACTTTTTTGGTGCTGGAACCAATAACTTACCGTTATAATGACTTTTTGACGGTAAGTTATTGGTTCCAGCAACGAAAAACTAACAACCAAATTTTTTTGGTTTGGTTATTTCTAACGTTATTTTGACCATTTACGAACGTTTCTTCTGTTCAAAAAACAACTTCTTTTGAGTAATATTTTACTAGTCACTTTGACAATTTAAGTACTAACTAAGTAAGACAGTCAGTGATTTCTAGGGTATATTCAAAATTCAATATTGTTCATATGAATTAGGATATAAGTGATTTTAATCTGATCCCATCATTTGGGATCCGATAGGTACACGGAGAGAAATGGATGCGCGAATATAGCTGCCACTCGCAGAAAATATTGTACGGCGGTGACACATGGGCTCTATTGTAAAAGCTCATATAAACAACTTACAGCTTACGATACGTATAGTAATCGTCCCAAATTTGCTTGATTACAACAATGACTTATTCCTTAACAGTATAGTAATCCGTTGTATCTGTATCTTTTTGAAAGCTGAAAACATTGGAGTAATCTTCATTTACATGGGACTTATTACCGTCGATTAGTATTAATTTCCTCTTCTGCTTTGGGATTATCAACATGTGGGGATTTTTTAGATTCGCTAATAAGAACATGGTTAACGATGACGTCGCGAATTTATTCATCCACTAAGTATGTAAAATTTTCCTAATAGCATACGTTTGTTGTTTGAGGTTTTTTTAAAGTCTTTCTTTTCTTCAAAAGTGCTGGGTCGTTACTATTTTATAACGACTCGAAGAGACCGACAAAAAATCGATATCTTGCCCTGCGGTATAATGCCACAGGACGAATCGGCATGAAACCTCCCCGCTTATATGCGCCTCCATAGTCACTTCCATTTACGAGAATCGGTACACGAATTCGCCATCTAGCGACAGCGCAAATAAGTAGAACTGTGAATCTAGAGTGTATAAGAAATGTTGTAATTACTATACACCATAAGAAACATTGACATGTCATATTTATATGGTAAACAAAGCCAGAGAACATTTAGTGAGTTTTCAGCCGCTAGATGGCGAATGACCACGACTTTTCTCGTAAACGAACAGATCTACGGCAGTGCATATAAAGAGCAGTCTTTTCGCCCAAAAGTGTCTTTCGTGGGACATCGAAGACATGGCAGTGAAGCTGCCCAATATTTGTATTTTTGGTCGAGTTGTCATATGATAAGTTACAACTCTGACTTATCGACCTACTTTGGTTAGCGTGTTGCAGTTTCAATACAACAGTCAGAGCAACAAAATTGAATTACAAAATATAATGGCGTCTTTAAAAATGTTCACATTTTTTATACACTAACTTGCAAAGCATATTAAATACATTTTCCCTTCCTTAAATGTATTTAAGGGAACGCATAGAAAATCCTTCCATAATTAATTCCAGTATCATATTGAAAATAGTACGAAATTACTAATTGTTCCTATATAAAAAGGTAATACTGTCATACGTATACGTATAAGTAAAAGTTCGGTTGTAAACATTAATATAGGAATAATGAGCATGGTACTAAAGCAAAATCGGAAAGAGTACAATACACATTGTGAAAGCTTCTACGTGTATAGGAATAACTTTGATAAAGCCGTTGTGTCACCTCGGTACGTAAGTTATAGTAATTAACAACAGACACCCGCGTAGCCACACACAGACTTTTCTCTCCGTGCAGTCATGTTTGTAAGTTTATCGTTCCAATATTTACTTTAAAATCTTCAGACGGCACATCATTCTCTGGAAAAAAAGTCCCACCGACGAGTCTTCCGACAACGGCATAATTTCCGTTTAAAATTTTTTTGTGCCTGTCTTCCACACTGTTTTCATGCTCGAAACGATCTGGGAATTGTCTGGCATAAGGATCCTTGGATTCAACATACAATTATTTTGTTATTATTTATCAAACTATTTTTTCGTTACAAGATATAGTTAAAAAAGAGGTACAACTAAATTCAATCATCACGAACTGCCAAATATATTTCTAGTTTACACTATGGAGATTTAACTTACCTTAAACATATTTGTTGTTTTATAATGAAACCAAATAAGTTGTTGTTTTAACTAAAAATTTATTTCACAGTCCGGGACTACCAAAATTAGTACAAACAATTTTTAATTTTTTTTTGGTCAAAATGCTTACAGTGTCGTCAAAATAAGTAGAGAAGAGTGGTTCAGGCCCTTCTCGACCCCAGGTTAAATTCGCTTCAACGAAATCTTTAGTAGTGTCGATCCTATGATAATGGAAGAAGTTATAGTATGAATTGGAAAAAGGGATGTAAATAAATTTTATTAAAGCAATATGATTTATTTGTATGCAACAAATTCTATTTAATCGAAATAAAATCCTATTAAGCCGGCAATTAAATAAAATTAAAATTAACTAAATGTCCTTCTTGAAATTTTAGCATAATAGGATTTTATTTTGATCAAATAGAATTTATTTCATTCAAATAAATCGTATTGATTTTAAGTAAGTTTTACTTTTATTTGATTAATTGGGAATAGATCCCGTATTTCATGAAGATGAATACTTTAAACTGATTTCTCTGGGTGTATTGCCAAGCTGGGCTGTGTGTAGATAAAAAAATGGCTCACCGTTTCTCGTATCCTGAGCTTGCCAATCTTGCTGCGAGGCTGCTGGAATATGCAGTCACTACAAGAACACCAATAACATGCCAGAGCTGAAACTGCAGTTCAAGGCCCTGCATAGTCCTTGGCGCCCATGTGCCGACCAAACGTCCCATCAGTTCTGTCCATGTTATGGTAAAACTCTGGAATCCTGCATCCAGCACATAATTATAAAAAAATTACAAAAGTAGCAGTAATTATAATATAATAATAGTAATTATAAAAAAAGGAAAATTATAATGTAACATTACAGAAAAGATTGTTACAAAAGGTACAGCAAATATTTTGCCTTATTTTCACCTTAAGGGCAGATAAAAAAAATGGATATTGAGATCTTTTTAAATTTTCTTAAAATTTTGTATATTAAGAATATTGAAATGGTATGTTTAACAAATTTAATGTTCTACCAAGGAAAACAAAAATATTCAAGCATTTCGAAAACTTATACATCGTATTGCTTGAATTTTATTTTTTTCAATAGCAATAACGCATTTCCAACTCGAAATATCGCCGGTTTGTCGAAATCCGGTAATTTTGAAATCGGCTTCAATACGATATTTATTTAAATTAATATTACATTTTTTTTATCAACGTTTTTAGTCAATGTTCGTAAATATTTGCAATTACGAAACACTCCAATGCGATAATTATAATAGTTTTCGACAATCTTGAATGAGAATTGTTGGAGTACCAACAAATTAGTTTGTTTTCTATACTTTCGGATTTTCCGTGATGTCACACGGAGAGAAATGGATCCGTGAATATAGCGAATATGCCACTCGCAGAAAATATGGTACGGCGGTGACACATGGGCTTTATTGTAAAAACTCGTATGAACAACTTGCAGCTTACGATACGTATAGTAATCGTCCCAAATTTGCTTGATTACAGCAATGACTTATTCCTTAACAGTATAGTAATCCGTTGCATCTGTATCTGTTTGAAAGGCGAAAACATTGCAGTAATCTTCACTTACATGAGACTTATTACCATCAATCAGTATTAATTTCCTATACTGCTTTGGGATTATCAATATGTAGGTTTTTTTAAAGCCTTTTTTTTATTCAAAAGCGCCGGGTAGTTACTATTTCATAACGACCCGAAGAGAGTAAAAAAAATCGATATATTGTCTTGTGGTATAATGCCGCAGGACGAGTCGGCATGAAACCTCTCCGCTTATATGCGCCTCCGTAGTCACTTCCGTTTACGAGAATCGGTACACGAATTTGCCATCTAGCGACAGCACAAATAAGTATAACTGTGAATCTAGAGTGCATAAGAAATGTTGTAATTACTATACACGATAAGAAACATTGACATGTCATATTTATATGGTAAACAAACCCAGAGAACATTTACTGAGTTTTCAGCCGCTAGATGGCGAATGACCACGACTTTTCTCGTAAACGAAAAGGTTTACGACGGTACATATAAAGAGCAGACTTTTCGCTAAAAGTGTTTTTCGTGGGACATCGAAGACATGGCAGTGACGCTGCCGGATATTTGTATTTTTGGTCGAGTTGTCATATGATAAGTTTCAACTCTATGACTTATCGATCTACTTTGGCTAGCGTGTTGCAGTTTCAACACAACAGTCAGAGAAACAAAATTAAAATAAAAAATAAAATATGGAAAATCCTTCCATAACTAATTCCAGTATCATATTGAAAATAGTACGAAAAATTTACTAATTATTCCTATATAAAAAGGAAATACTTTTATATGTATACGTATAAGTAAAATTTCGGTTGGAAACATTAATATAGGAATAATGCGCATGGTACTGAAGCAAAATCGGAAAGATTACAATACACATTTTGAAAACTTCTACGTGTATAAGAACAACTACACGGAAAAGAAAGATTAGTTGCCATAACCAAGAAATTAGTTGACACAACCAATCGATTATTCTATTTCCCTAGCAACTCAAATACTAATATACTAATATATAATATTAGTATATTAGTATTAATATTAGTATTAGCATACTACTATAATATACTAATACCAACGATTCGAATGGTAATACCGACGATTCGAATGATAATACCGACAATTCGATTGGTAGTCCGAACTATTCGAGTGGTATTCCCAACGATTGGATTAGTTAACCTAACTAATCCAATCGAGATTGGATTAGTTAATCCTAAGATTGGATTAGTTAACCTAACTAATCCAATCGAGAACTAATCGTGAATAGTCGAATATTACTATTCGATATGGTTGAGGCAACTAATTTTTTAGACATTGTGTACAGCACATGGAAAACGTAGTTGCCACAACCAAACATTTCTTTCCGTGTACGATAAAGCCCATGTGTCACCAAAGTATGCGAGTTATAGTAATTAACAACGGAAACCCGCGTAACTATCCACAGACTTTTCTCTTCGTGTACTATTAATTTTAGTTAATTTAATTTTTTTAGGCTTCGTTACTTTTTGCAACTCGAGGATTGATCCACGCCTTAGAGTAAACGTAAAGACTCTGGGCGAACAGCATAAGGAGAACTGCGGCCCAAACAGTGGGAGAAAGTGGTCTTGTTAAAGCCCAGAAGCTTGAGTACGGTCTTGGTCTTGGCACCAAGAAGTGTATTTGGAAGACAGTCCACGGTTTTGACAGATTAACGAATTGATAGTGATCGAGCTTGAGCAATATAGCGGTAAATGCTATGTCCACTTCTTTTCGATGAATTTGACCGATCATACCGCCAATCCATTCCGATCCATTCTGCCTCCCATATCTGAATCATTGAAGATAAATATAAAATTGGTAACTCACGAAATTGCAATTGAAAATTACAGATTTTGCAGAAGAATAAATAAGAATTTTTTAAAAGAATTTTTAAAGAAAAGAACAGAAAATTTGGAAGACATTTTTCAAAAACCTCTCTTTTTTTAGATGAATCTTTCTATAATTTTTTGCCTTTAGTTAAAAATTACGAGATCTATATAGTTATTCTAGTAGAGTCTTTCCATGAATTCCAATTTTGTTTTCAATATCTTCAATAATTTTCTCAAAATAAGGGACTAACCGATAATAATTATTTGGTTTCCTGATGGTCCATGTGAAATTCAATCTCTTGGCGATCAGCATAAACAGATTCATCTCTATTCCATCAACTTCGGATGCTGTTTACAATAAGCCAATAGTTGATCATACAAAACTAGTCATAACATTTTGAAGATATGAAAGGGTATGCATAAGCCTGAGGCCAAAAAAATAGCCATCATTATCCGTATTACTTAACTCACTTCACAACGCTTATGGCGAAGTGTTTGAGTTACTTTAAAAACGATGAAATAAAAATTATTTTACAAAAATTATTTTTTACGTTTTAAATAAAATTCAATATTCCCAAGACCACGTCTTAATTGTGTGTAAAATAGTTTTGCTGGGTCTAGTTAAGACACGAGAAAGTTTTACTGTGTTGATTTACTGATGTTGATCGGAACTCATAAAAAAAAAGATTAAAATCGACCTATTTTTTTGGGTCTTACGCAGACCCCTTAACGTACAAGTGATTGTATCTTTTTTACGGTCTTTTGCGACAAAGAACTCTCCCTCGACTCCATTGATGGTTTTATTAACGGTAGTACGCAGGTAGCATAATGGTGGGTTGTAAAAAGCTGCAGCTTGCAATTCTCGACCCTGAAGATCGACTATACCTCGATTGTGAACCATTTCTTCATGCCTACAATAATATTATAATTCCATTTATTTTCGGTTACTGCAGGCGAGAAACTTTTTCAATTTGTATTAGAACACATTTTTATAATACACTGTAAAAAAATCTTTCTTAAAATTAATATACTTGTATTGGAAGTACCATATGCATAAACTGTACATTAAATTTCATAAACCTTTATATTGAATTTTCATATGAACGGTATTGGAAAAAATGTAGCTTTCGATAACATTACGGCACAATTGTTTCTGGTTTTTCCATCGCTGCAAGATATTTTTTGATGAATATGTTTGAAAATTCATAGACATTACTTTTGATATTTAATGACCTTGTATATTAAATTTCATAAACATTTTTGTTGAATTTTCATATGAGCGGTATCTGAAAATTCAAATACATATGTGTTGGAAATTTAAAATGGACATAAAAACAATTAAAAAAATATAAATATTAGTCGGATATTATTTTTTTACACAAATTATGTCATCGGAAATTGTTGGGAATTGGTTTTCGCCACAGAAAATTTTTCGCTTACACTGGGGTTTGAATCTACGATCTACCTACCTAAGTATCTTACAACGCACGCACGCTACCGACTACGTTATCAACGACTTAGTAATTTTAAATATCTAAATGACATAAGAGTTGTACAACTATTATTTTCTCAAGCATACTCATAATTGACATAACAAAATATTCAATTGATTGCAATCAGAGCGCAAAGTGAGTTGGAAATATTTTCAAGTGAACATAACTTCTGGATGAACGGAATCTTTTTGAAAATCTCGAGTAACTTATCAGAAGTCGGTGCTAAGTGGTAAGTATTAGCGATCTAGTGCGGGTTTTTTTCGTTATTGGAAAATGTGTATTAAATTTCAAATCAGTCACTAAAATTCCAAAAATGCATGTTGATTTTCATGTACTAATTTGTTGTCCGCAAGCGGCCAAACTGTTTGCCTCCTGGCTTAAAGTTTTTTTTCTTCCTGTAAAATAAATACCCCGTCCTAAACTGAAATAAAATTTCCCTAACGGCCCGGGCCCCCCGAGTTGACGACCCGCGCCTGAGCTCGCGAAAGCTCCGGTAGTTCCCGCTCGGCCGACAGATGGCCACGACGGTGCCGTTTCTCCCGCAAGAGAAAGGAGTCCCGGCCGTGCATATAAGCAGCGAAGATTCAGAGGTTTTGATCTGAAACTTCGGGCCCGTTTCTCCCAATAGAGACGACCGCAGGAGGTAAGGATCCGGGAATAGTTCTGCCTACGTACAAATCCTAATTTTTGTCCTATTTACTACTCATAAGTAAATATATTAACCCGAGGTTGCTGTTTAAGCAATTTCTTTTCTTTCAGAATTCTCCTGGCTGTCCATAATTCGGGACTTCCCTTTAAATTGTTTTTTTTTCTTAAAGAGTATAAATATAGATATAAAAAATAACTTAAATGAAATATTCTTGTAACGTAAATTGCCCTCCCTAACAAATTTACTGCCCAAAAGTGAATTTTCCTCTAATAAATGACTGCTGACTTCAAGTAGTCACCCTTTCCTTTTCCTCGGGAACTCGCCGTCTCTAAAACTCAGTTTATGTTTCCCTTTTTATTTATTAACTTTTATTAATATGTTTTAATTATTTGTTTCTCCATTACGGATTTCCCTTGTATAAATAAACGAAAGCGAGGGAGAAATTTCTCCTCGTTAAACTCCTAAATCGCCTTGTCATCATTTACGACAAATTTAGTAATGATTGATTTAGAAACCATGTGTTGTAATTTTATATCACCGGTTTGGTAAAATCCATACACGCATACTAAATTTACTATGCAACTATATTAATGTTTATTTCCTATAGCAAAGTTTTGCAAGTTTTGTAAATTTGTACAACAATATTATAATAATAATATTTGTATACATAATAATATTTGTACACAACAAAGCAAGTTTTGTAAATTTCTCACACTTTTGTGTAGCAAAAACGCAAACATTTTTCATAAAGTAATATACCCACATAGACAAAATTGCCAATACTTTACTTAGTATTTTTCAATATCAGTAACTGTAATTTGAGTAACTTTGATCTTACATTTAATGGAACAATGTATATTAAATTTCAAATAGGATACGAAAATTCCGAAAATGCATATTGATTTTCATATACTAATTTAGTAAATGATGATTTAATAATCATGTGTTGTAATTTCCAATCACCGGATTATCATAATTCATATATGTATATTAAATTTACTATGCAAACATATTAATTCCGATATACCAAATTTACAAAATTCATACACGTTTGTATAGGAAAAAAGCGAACATTTTTTACAGTGTATATGTACTTTTTCCTTTAAAGCTTTCTTTTTATTTGGCTCCATACCTCGAAACTTTTTTAAAAACTCTTGGACTTAAAAAATTTTCCGAAAGTGTCCAGAGATCATTATGCGCAGCGATATTGACGTTCGCATTGCCGTACATCGAGACATTGAAGAGTCTCGATGAAGCATCAACTTGGTCATCGACCACGATTAAAAGTTGGGTGGTTGATATCTTAGTTGGAACTCTAAAAAAAAAAAACTAAGATTAATTTCAAGGTTGCCACTTTTGCTCTGCTCTTTATTCAATGAACTGAGCTTACTTTTTTAAGGCTTTGACTAGCCTCTGAACGTTAGTAGATATCATGAAATAACCATCGCAATTGTAAGTCCTTTTATTTACAGTATATTCATTTGGATAGATTCTTACGAATTCGTTAAAGAGATTTTCGGTCCCTGGAGTTCTACCTGATAAAATAAGGGAATAAATTAATATTGACAATATACAATAAAATAATATACCATAACATTTCATAGTCGCCTGAAAATAAAAATGTGAATTTATTTCTGCGATTTTCTTTTAATGGGATTACATAGTATAAAAATCAATAAGTAACTGACATCCAGGCTGAAGGACTTCGGTCAATGGCCAATTGGCCTCTGCTCAGGTATATATAAATATAATAATAGTAATAATAATAAGGTGATATGTACAGATTGTAAAGAGGCCAACAAAATGTCGTTTTACTACTACTGGGATTAAATTGCCTGAAACAGAGAATATTTTTTTCATGATGATTGTAACGGAAATGTGTGTTAGAACAAAGTCTTCGTTACAAATATTTACCTATGTACTAGTAATAATAGTAGTAATATCTATACTAATAATAGTACTAATAATACTAGTACACGCAAAAAAAAGGCTTGGTTAGAACAACCAAAGTGCTTGGTTATATATGCGCCATACAATTAATTGGTTAGACCAACCAAGTAATTTGTTAGGCTACCAATTTCTTGGTTGGTCTAACCAAGTCACTTGGTTAGCTTACCAAGTGACTTGCTTAGTCCAACTAAGAAATTGGTAGTCTAACAAATTACTTGGTTGGTCTAACCAATTAATTGTCTGGCGCATATATAACCAAGGCACTTGGTTGGAACAGCCAAATGCTATGGTTATATATGCGCCAGACGATTAAATTGATTAGGCTACCAATTTCCTGGTTGGTCTAACCAAGTCACTTGGTTAGCTTACCAATTTTTTGGTTGATCTACCCAAGACACTTGGTTAGCTTACCAATTTTTTGGTTGGTCTAACCAAGTCACTTGGTTAGCTTACCAATTTTTTGGTTGATCTACCCAAGTCACTTGGTTAGCTTACCAATTTTTTGGTTGGTCTAACCGAGTCACTTGGTTAGCTTACCAAGTGACTTGGTTAGTCCAACCAAGAAATTGGTAGCCTAACAAATTACTTGGATGTTTCTACCAAGCCTTCCTTTGCGTGTAGTATTAATATCTCAAAAAATAGATTATAAAATCACAAATTGGTATAACTAAGAAAAGGAAAATTCATCTACAACTAAACATTATTTAGAATTTTTGGCCAATCGGTATTTTTATGAAAGTGAACAGATATTAAAAACATTAAAAAAATATTCGGTAGATACTTTTGCTACATAGCGAAAAAAATATCGGTGTTCAAGGGGTCAACAATCGATGTTTATAAATACTGTACCAGTAGCCACACAAAATATCATCACTAATTTTCGACCCGATCTATTTCCTCCAAGAGGAAATAAAAAGTGAGAAAAAAATGTTGATCAATTTTGAAGTATTGCAAAAAAAAAAAACTAAATTTACTAATTTCATTAACAGATATAATATTATCAATTTACTCGCCGGATATAAAAACATTGGTGCACTCCGATACATTGAGAGAAACTTCCAGCATAGTTGCAAAATTTTCCAACGTTATCCACGATTCTCTCACGGTTTTGGTGAGAATATCACTTTTGTCACTTGAAATGACAGGGATTAAAACGAGCAAACCCGCGAGCACGATAACACACCAGTACATGACGACAGCCGTGTAAATAATAAAATTAATGTGTGACGATTTGACAGGGAGCGAAATTTATCCAAGGCCTGAGAATAAATAATGAGATCAAGTGATCGCTGCACTGCGCACTACGAGCGACAATCGATAGCTAACCATTTATTATAAAGTCGTTATCTGCTCAACACTCAATTTTTTTATTTAATTAAATTTACGTTTTGTTTTAATAAAACAATTTTTATAAACAGATGTGTATTTTTTTTAAAATCTCTTTTCAATTGATTTCAATGTGCATTTTGAGGAATATTGTTGGGAGTTTTTTTGTTATAAATACAGTTTGCTGGACTGAGTGTAATCGGTGAATGCACGTATCAGAATCGATGCGAGAAGAGTTGGGGATCGTGATCAACCCCCATCGCACTGTTATCTAAGTGGCGCGCGCCTTCTAATAGACACACATACCAACTGGATAGAGTTTCAATACTGACGGAGAAAAGCGTTTCTAATGTTTGTCTGACACCATTACTTTTTTTACCTCGATAAGAAACGTCCACCAACGCGCCCTCGCTTTCATATAACGCCGAGCAAATATAGAGTTCAGGGTTAGGGTACGTCTAATTATAAATGAAGCGACTGCTGTCGCACGACCTGTCCTGTGGAACTTGTAATTAGAATATATGATACTCGGAGTATTTTATCAGCAAAGAGAACAGTGACAGAAGGGAGTTGATATTTTTTCAAAATAATTACCACCGAATTCACGCGAACACAGTGTATATCATTGTTGTATAAGAAAACATGTGCTTTATTTTTTCAATCGATTGTGTAGCGCCGCATCAAAGTCTCTGGGATTAGGAAATTGGCTCGTCATTTAGGGCATCGAGTTACCTGAAAATCATGAAAATTAAACGAAGACCTAGTTGGGCTAGTTGGAACAACTTTGGTACGCATTTTGATTATTAATTTCTTCATTGAATAATTCGCAGTATGAAGTCTCGGATTGTGTTTTTACAACCAATTTGTTTTATTGTGTACAATTTTTTACATTTTATATAATCCTAGCTATTTGTGATATACATTTAAATTGACAGACATTAATATTTATTTGACGACAAGTATATGAAGCATTCTCTGTCAATGCAGCCACTTTTTTTTTCGACCCTCTCCGATTTGCCCTGTAATTGATTATATGGATGTACCACTAAAAGACACTCTATGTGAATTTTTTCGGATTTTTTAAAATAATTTTTCAGAAAATGGCTTTTTTTTATTCAAGCGCAAATATCTCAGAATTTTGAAGTTACTGAAAAAAAATGTCTGCACGTTGTCGTTTATTGTTAGCTTTCGAGCGGAATATTCCAAATAATTGTCACGTTCCTGTGAGTATGGTTTTTTTCCGAAAAATGGAGGAATTATTTTTTAATTAAAAAAAAGATATTTTTTTTACTGAAAAAATTACAGAGTATTGATACATGACGTTGATATCACAAAAAAATCGCCAGAGTGGCACCGATCGATCTCCTGGTATTAAAAAATTAATTTGTGTGAAAGTTCCGAAAAACGGCGGGGGCATTATTATTTTTTTGATAAAAAAAGGTTACTTTTTTTTGGCTAATAAAATTACAGAGTATTCTTGCATGACTGTATATATTGCAAAATAATCATCAGAATGGCAAAGATCGAGCTTACGGTATTAAAAAAAATTATTCGTGTGGAAGTTTCGAAAAACGGGGGAATTATTTTTTTTTATACCGGAAGCTCGATCTTCGCCGCTCTGATGATTTTTTTGCAATATCTGCAAAAAAATTTATAAGATATTGCAATATTTGCAATATCTTGCAATATTTAGTAAAAAAAGTGGCTAAATTGACAGAGAATGCTATATATATGAATCGTTTTGTTTTTAATGCAATTAGATTTTTCTAATGATTAAACTAATCGCTAATTTAACACCGGTAAAATCAGATATCGCTCTAACTATAATGTTCATAAGCGCAATGATGACGTTGCAAATATTGGAACCATTTTTCACTTACCGACGATTGTAGCGACGATTCGGTGCAATCAATATGAGGGTCACTGTAATCGACGTCATTAATTTAATAGAAAAAACCTACTGCTGGCGTATTAAAATATATGATATTTGTGAAAATTAAACGAAGACCGGGGCTAGTTGGAAGAACTTTGGTATGCATTTTGATTTTTAATTTCTTCATTAAATGGTTCGCAATATGAAATCTCGGATTGTGTTTTTACAGCCAATTGGTTATATTGTGTAACAAGTTTTAACATTTTATATGTTCTCGCTTTTTGTGGTAAAAAATAATTCAAGAGTTGTTTGAAGTCGGAACTGATTAAAAATACATATAAACTTGCGGATATTAATATTTATTTGACGACAATTATATGTTATTGTTTTATTTTTAATACAATGAGAATTTTTTTAATGATTAGACTAATCTCAAATTTAACTCGGAGTAAATCGGTTATCGATCAAACTACAATGTTCATAATCCCAACGATGACACTGTAAATATTGGAACCATTTATCACTTGCCGACGATTGTAGGCACGATTCGTCGTCGCAATCAGTATAAAGATCATTGGAATCGACGTCATTGATATAATAGACACAAAAAGCTGTTGCTGGCATATTCCTAACACGCGACAAGCCCATCATCATTGTTACTGGCATTAAGTTTTTATCGCGAAATTTTTGAGGTATAGTTACGAATTAGATTACGAGTCAGACCCAAATTACTGATATTCGTTGACAGACATCTCACTTGTTGATCTGCTGATAATTAAAAAATATATATTATTTTGAACTATAAAACAAAGATTTTGCTATATGGCAAAAGAATCTAACAATTGCAAATGAGCTGTAGGAAATTTACGACTTTACTACACTACATTACAATTTTTTTTACCGATGAAAAAAAATAAAACACGGTGTAAAGAAGAACTTGAAGAAACAAAATAAATCTGCTGTACTTCGGTTTTCTATTGAATGCCTTAGTCGACGAGATATTTCGATTCTTCTTTATATCGAGCAATAATTGATAAATGGATCTATTTTTTCTGGCGGATCTGAGTTCGAAGTAAAATACGACAGTCGAGATAAAGAGGCCTGCAAATAACACCGTAAATCCGGTCCCAAGTGGAAGCAGATGAAGCTTTTTCGGATCGGTCACAGGCTCGTCGTGCTCGATCATAACTTCACGAAGCGATGTGCTGGTGCGTCTTTGGAGCACATCTTTGACATGATACTGCACAAGACCATTTTGTTGCAAGCGAAGTATTACCTATTGCAAAGCAAAAAAATTCACGCGATTTATTAGTTGAAATAACTACCTCCGGAATTATCTTAAGGGCATTGGACAGAATCTTCAAAGTCGTTTCATAAATAAGAACATGCAGTATTAAAAAATAGTGCTTATGGGGTAATTAAAATAAATATGTAATCATCAGGTATGGTGAAAAGTACACGGAAAGAAAAGTCTGTGTGTAGCTACGCGGGTTTCTGTTGTTAATTACTATAACTTGCGCACCGCGGTGACACAAGGGATTTATCAAAGTTGTTCCTATACACGTAGAAGCTTTCACAATGTGTATTGTAATCTTCCCGATTTTGCTTTAGTACCATGCTCATTATTCCTATATTAATGTTTCCAACCGAAATTTTACTTATACGTATACGTATGACAGTATTCCCGTTTTATTTAGGAACAATTAGTAAATTTTTCGTACTATTTTCAATATAACACAGGAATTAATTATGGAAGGATTTTCTATGCGTTCCCTTAAATACATTTAAGGAAGGGGAAATGTATTTAATATGTTTTGCAAGTTACTGTATAAAAATGTGAACATTTTTAAAGACGTCATTATATTTTGTAATTCAATTTTGTTGCTCTGACTGTTGTGTTGAAACTGCAACACGCTAGCCAAAGTAGGTCGATAAATCAGAGTTGTAACTTATCATATGACAACTCGACCAAAAATTCAAATTTTGGGCAGCTTCACTGCCATGTCTTCGATGTCCCACGAAAGACACTTTTGGGCGAAAAGACTGCTCTTTATATGCACCGCCGAAGATCTTTTCGTTTACGAGAAAAGTCGTGGTTATTCGCCATCTAGCGGCTGAAAATTCACTAAATGTTCTCTGGGTTTGTTTACTATATAAATATGACAAGTCAATGTTTCATATGGTGTATAGTAATTGCAACATTTCTTATACACTCTAGATTCACAGTTCTACTTATTTGTGATATCGCTAGATGGCGAATTCGTGTACCGATTCTCATTAATGGAAGTGACTACGGAGGCACATATAAGCGAGGAGGTTTTATGCCGATTCGTCCTGTGGCATTATACCGCAGGGCAATATATCGATTTTTTGTCGCTCTCTTCGGGTCGTTCTAAAATAGTAACGACCCAGCGCTTTTGAAGAAAAGAAAGACTTTAAAAAACCTCTTTAGACGGTGTATCTTTGCATGAAGAAGAAAATGAGGTGTCAACCATTCCAATCCGCCTAGTAGTTTGATCTGAATCATGCGTAGAATGGAAAACCTAAGAACTTTGCTTAAGATAATATTGAAAAGCATATGCAAGTCAGACGACAGTAAAAAATCCTTTCATCGAGCACCAACAATATAGTGCGTTGGTTATTTTTATATGTAATAGGATGTGGATGATATTGAATTTCCAAAATCAATTTTTTTTTACCTGACTCCCTCTCCTTAATTGAAACAAAAACTCTCCAGGAGTCGCAAGATCAGAAATTTGAGACTTACCATATCCACCGATTCTAGAATCCAAGGTTGAACTGCATATGATATCAGAAAATTTGTAAAGTGATTCTTCATGAGCCTAAATCCCTATGAACCAATTTAATGTATCATACAAAGTATTGAAAATTGGTCATACTTTTTTTAAAACATTTATAATCAATTGATGTCAAGAATGCAATTCTAAATTGAATATTCACTGTCAAATCTTCATTTGTGAGGGTACTTTCTGGATAGAAGTTCGAAAACACCGTTGCGCCGAGTATTGCGTAGTTTCCTTCCAAAATTTTCCTGTGTCTGTCAGCTTCGCCGTTTTCATATTCATAATGTTTGTAAAACTGTTTAGCGTATGGATCCTACAAATAAAAAAATTATTCTTCTGTTCTGACAAATCCTACGGTTTTATCAGTAGTAATACCCCAAGAGTTTCAAAATTAATCGTGTATTTCCCTGGATACACGATTAATTTTGAAGCTCGAGGGGTATTTGTCGGATTATTTTTTTCATCGGTATTTCCGGCTCATTCTTCAGATCACGTTCCAGTTCTCGTTAGAAGTTTGACAGGTGTGAAGAATTCTCAGGTTAAAAGTTGTTCAGAAATTTCTTTTTTGCTTAGCAACTTGTTAGGAAATATCCGAAAAATATCTGAAATAAAATCGACTAGGTTTCCCCACATGAGGCCAAATGCGTCGTTTCTATTGGCCGAAATTCCGATGGGAAAAATAATCACATATATTACTATAGTCACCATTTTTCAACTCACGGAATTGTCGAACATTGCATGAAATAGAACTTTTTTATATTCATTGCCCCAGGTCAAGTTTGCTTCAATGAAATCCTGGGCTGTGTCAATTCTGCGAAAATATATTAATACATATATAATTTAATAAAAGTGAATAAATATAAGAAAGATTTATTTCCGCGGATATCGATATGTAACCTAAAGTTCATAGGTTTTCTTAAATTTGTGTCCACTGAAAAGCGATTGTGACGATGAATTCCAATTCGAGTGACGTACCTTTTTTCATACCGCGAATTCGCCAAAATGGAAGCCAGACTGCACGAATACGCGGTCACCAGTAGAATACCAATGAAATTCCAAAGGTTGAGCTGTATCTGCAGGCCCTGCGGTCTAGTGGGTTGATAGGTGCCTATTAAAGTTCCCATCAACTCTGTCAACGTTATGGCAAAGTTGCGAAACCCTGCAATGTCGTTAATAAACATTAATAACACATAATATGGAATAAATAACAGTGGCATAATAGATAATTCATCATAACCAAGGTATATTATTATTTTTTAAGTTGTTAGTTACTTTTCGATACTTTTGGTGTGAGCCAAGCTTTCGTGTAAACGTAAATGCTTTGAATTATCAACATAGCGGCAAATGCAGCCCAAACTGCGGGGGATAGAGGTCTCGTTAGTGCCCAGAAACTAGTGACAGCCCTTGGCCTCGGCACTAAGAAAGATAAAGTCGTAAATCCCCATGGTTTAGTCATATTGACGATTAGGTATTGATCTAGTATCAGCCATAAACTGGTGAATGCGATATCCGCTTCATTACGAGTAATTTTTGTAAACATGCGACCGATCTCTCCGAACTCATCCGGTATGCCGTTTCTAGAACATAGAATGGATAGTTGAAATAAATCGGCGTAATCGACGGAATAAAACTTAGCTTTGATTCACTAACCGATTGACTTTTACGCTGCTGAACGACCATGTGAAGTTCAAACGCTCGGCCATTAGCATAAACAACTTCATTTCTATTCCGTCGACTTCGGTTTCTGTTCATAATTAGATAATATATTATCACTAAACCTTAGCGTTGGGGGCTAAAGTACCTTACTTTAGGTATGGTGTGCGTAAAGTAATAGTACTTTTCACCATACCTGCGCGGAAAGTTCGACTTCCCGCCCTACGGGATTTACGTAATTCGAACTTTCCGCTGCAGATATGGTGAAAAATAGTATACTCCACTGGGGAGTGTAAGTAGACTATCCCCAACCGCGTGTTTACCATCTTACACGCGGTTGGACATAGTCTACTTTCCCTCCCTAGTGACGTAATATACTGTTACGCGCGTGGAAATAAAAACTCTCGGGTTATAAGAAAGTCACGTAACTTTTATTATGGAAACTCGATCCATTGTCACGTCTTGTTAAGTCGCGGTGTTAACCGAAACTGTCTTGTTGATCTGTCTCTGTTGTCAAGCTCGTCGGTTGTCAAGTGCTTCGTCTAGTGTGCCGCGTTCGGTCTGAACCCCAATATAATGTGAACTTGGCGCGCACCATTCGTTACAATACTATTGCGATACAAGGGCGAGAAAGCGATCAATATACGCAGGTTGGGAAGTTGATCGCACGAGCCCCACGAGTATCACAGCAGCACGAGCCGAAGGCGAGTGTTGTCTGTGATACGAGTGTGGCGTTCTCTCGCTCTGTATCGCATAATACTTTTTGTAACAAATGCATGAGAAGTGCTACCGAGTGTAATGTCGCACGCGTGCGAGAAGTACGTGCGAGAAGTGATTCCCGTGCGAGAAGTGCGTGCGAGAAGTAAAATAGTAGCACTTCTCATGCATGCGTTACAAGAATTATTTTATTTCACTCGATGCGAGAAACGCGTTTGGTTAAAATAAAATTGGATTTACTACAAATATATTTAAAATTTGATTTGAATAAACACATCTGACCCACTTCTCTGGGAGCAGTACACAAATTTTAATAGCTTCGCGGACTGCTTGAGAAGAATCTTTTTCTTCTGTTATATATAAAAAGCAAATACTAATAATGATATTTTAGCAGTCGTGTCAAATGCTATTAACATTATTTGCTACCATTTTTGGCAATATAGTATTCTCCCACGACGCCCTTGACAGTCCGATTTTCCGTCGATTGTAGGTAGCAGAAAGGTGGTCTATACATGGCCGTGGCTATCAATTCTAGTCCTTGCAAGTTTAATATTCTTCCTTCATCTACTATTTCACGATAGCTATAATAATAATATCACAGAAATTTTCTAATTTTGTGATCACTCGAGTAAACAAAATGTTAACCGCGTAAAGTCGTAATTGTAGATTGGTAAAAGAAATCTACGAAATACCGATCATCTGGAACAATGGTAGACTGTTAGGTAAATTTTCTGACATCGACGAAATCTGGAGCCGGTCTACGTTGATATATTGAGATCTATGTAGATTTGAGCTAGACTTTACCAATCGCAAGTCTATGTACTAGTCTACAATCGTCCCTGTTAGTAGACTCTGTGTAGACTTTTTTTGTAGATCTATAAAGTTTTTACATAAACGAATTTTTAAAATATTTCCGTCTAACCTCGTAACCTTTTTGAAAACTGCAGGTGCTAAAAAATGGTTCTTAAGAGTCCACAATCCATCAGGTGTGACGATATTGACTTTCGCAATATCATATGTAGAAACATTGAATAGCTTGGTTGATTCATTAACAACTTTATCGATGAGAATTAAGAGTTCGGTATTGGGGTTTGCCGTTGGAACCCTAAGGAATACAAGTAAATTGGTGAGCTTGATGACGTTTCGTAGCGGGGACCGGAGCAAGTTGGGTTTATTTTTTTATAGCATTTATAATTATTGTTTCCTCACAGAGGAAGCTTTTTCATGATACTTTCCGTGACGTTGGAGACGTGCACCGTGAGAAAAATATAGTACTCATTCCCAGATTCGTATAGTAATCAGGATACAAAGTGGAAAAATGGCATATTTTTCCAGACACATACAAAGATTTACTGGGCGTCGCCCGCTGTACTATTTACGCTGCTGTACAACGCATCTCATACTTCTCTATATTTTCCTTGTCAGATTCGGCAACCGTGGCCACAACCACTTTACTACCGCGAAACCACCAGTCGCCTTCCGTCGTATATAATTTACCGCTGAACGATTATGAAACAACCTTGGTGACGGTTGTTTTCGGTTGCTAAAGTCGCAAGTGTAAAAAACAGCATTGGCAGAAACGCGATTGCTTTGCAGTTACAATAGTAGAATCATGGTTGCCAAGCGGTTAATTTCACGGGGTTTGTTACCGTCGTTGTACCGGTTTGTTTTGACGTTGCCGTGATCCGATAGGGTTGAGCCCATAAATGTTTTGAATAATCTTTATACGCATACAGGGTAAAGCAATTCATGTTACGGAAAATAACGCAGTCTATTGATAGCCTGCAAAACATCTGTAGTTTCGTACGTCATGAGATTTACGAAAGTGATACAGCTCCCGTGTAGCGTCGATCGTTCAACGTTCGCCATCATAACCTTAAAGTTGCCCAAAAATGCCCAGACGTTACGCGAGCGCCCCTCCGCGTGCATCGCGTTTCTACTCAAGGTATAAGTAAACATTTGCAAAGTTCCAAGATCGATCCCATTTACTGTGTTGTCTGGGTTTTTTTTCCAAACTATCTTAGATGTCTTAACTATATTTTTCTCTCCGTGTGTTTGATCTAATCCAGTTTTCTTCCTTATATTATTATTATATTATTATATTGTATTATATTATACAGGGTGAGTCTTAACTATTGGTTGATCCATGGAGAATAAATAGCTTTCATCATTCTGAGTAAAAATGTATTAAGGCCAAATTTTTAAAATCAAAATTGGCGGAGGTACAGGGGTTTGTCGTTCAGCCAATCGCAGTACAGTTCTAAAAGAATAGAGCGGCCGAGACGCCGGCAACGCTAGAGAGCATCGTTGCGATTCGCTATAGTGCGATAAGTCAAATGACAGTCGCGGGCGAATTCGTGCATGAGAGCACAATCACTCGAGAATGCATGAGTCAGAGAGAGACGCATACCAAAACAGATACTTTCTCTGATGATATCTCAAAAATTAAAGAGACAATTGACTTGAAATTTGAACACAAGCTTGGAAAGAAAATTGTTTTCTCAACACAATTTCTCAGCATTTTTCTTGTCATTATCCACTCTTTCTAAGCGAATATTTTCTAATTGAAACCTATGGCGTTATTGCATGAACAATTTTGCCATTGAATATTTCCGAAGTATGGTAGGCTACCAGAATAAAATTTTGTAGAAAATTTGTAACAATATTGGCGAACATCGTATAAAAATTTCAGAACGGTGGCATTTGAATGCAACGTCCGTAGGAACACCTTAATGTAGCGTGTCATGTTTCGTCCAATTAGAAGACAATTTTAAAGATACATTCGAAAATAAATTTGAAAACAAATCTGAAGACAGATGTGAAGCCAAATCTGAAGACAAACCTGAAGACAGATTTGAAGACAAATCTGAAGACAGATTTGAAGACAAACCTGAAGACAAATCTGAAGACAGATTTGAAGACAAATCTGAAGCCAGATTTGAAGACAAATCTGAAGCCAGATTTGAAGACAAATGTGAAGCCAGATTTGAAGACAAATCTGAAGCCAGATTCGAAGACAAATCTGAAGCCAGATTCGAAGACAAATCTGAAGACAGATTTGAAGACAAATCTGAAGACAAACCTTAAGTCAAATCTGAAGACAGATTTGAAGACAAATCTGATGACAGATTTGAAGACAAATCTGATGACAGATTTGAAGACAAATCTGATGACAGATTTGAAGACAAATCTGATGACAGATTTGAAGACAAATCTGATGACAGATTTGAAGACAAATCTGAAGACAGATTTGAAGACAAATCAGAAGACAGATTTGAAGACAAATCAGAAGACAAATCTGAAGACATTTGAAGACATATTTGAAGATAAATCTGAAGACATATTTGAAGACAAATCTGAAGACAGATTTGAAGACAAATCTAAAGAAGAGTGTGTGTGTGTGTGTGTGTGTGTGTGTGTGACTGAAATACCGTTCAATGGATTGAGCTGAAATTCGGTACACAAGTAAGCAGTTGTATTGTGGCCAGCATGGACACACACTGTTCTTCAGATTTGTCTTCAAATCTGTCTTCTGATTTGTCTTCAAATCTGTCTTCAGATTTGTCCTCAAGTCTGTCTTCATATTTGTCTTCAAGTCTGTCCTCAGATTTGTTTTCAAGTGTGTCTTCAGATTTATTTTCAAATGTATCTTTACAGTTATCTTCAAATTGGACAGAACACCTTAATGTGCCATGTCATGGCACATTAAGGTGTTCCTACGAACGATTCATTCAAATGCCACCGTTCCGAAATATTTATAGGATGTTGGCCAATATTGTTACAAATTTTCTACAAAATTTTATTCTGATACCCTACCATACATCGGAAATATTCAATGGCAAAATTTTTTATGCAATAACGCCATAGGTTTCAATTAGAAAGAATTCGCTTAGAAAGACTGGATAATGAAATGAAAAAAGCTGAGAAATTGTGTTCTTCCCAAACTCGTGTCCAAATTTCTAGTCGACTGCCTCTTTGATTTTTGAGAAGTCATCAGAGAAAGTATCTGTTTTGGCATGCGTCTGTCTCTAACTCATGTATTCTCGAGTTATCGTGCTCTCGCGCACGAATTCGCCCGCGACTGTCATTTGACTTACCGCACTATAGCGAAGTCCAACGATGCTCTCTAGCGTTGCCGGCGTTTCGGCGCAGCCGCTCTATTCTTTTAGAGCTGTACTGCAATTGGCTGATCGACGAAACCCTGCATCTCCGCCAATTTTGATTTTTTACATTTGCACCCCAATACTTTTTTACTCAGAATGATGAAAGCTATTTATTCTCCAGGGATCAACCAATAGTTAAGATTCACCCTGTATGTATATCTATAAAACCGACCTCCTCTTGCACCATTTTTCTTGACTTTCTAGAGGATTTCGCGTATTCTGTGATGAAAATCACGAAATTTTTTTTCATGAAAACAAAGCTCCTATATGAGGAACAAAATAGCTAATATTGAATATGCTTGCCTTTCCATCTCAGCTATCAAACCGTCCACAGATGTAGATATCACTAGATAGCCTTCGCAATAATTAGTGCTCTGGTTTAGAGTATATGCGTGTGAATACACTCTAACGAATTCCTTCAACATATTCTTAGTCGTCATAGATTCACCTAATTGACAATTCATTTTATTAATTCAATCGCATCAATGCCGTGTCGTACATTTCTATGTGATTATTCATTTTATTTACCGGATAAGAAAACGTTGCAGCAACTTGATTTGTTGAACGTTGCTTTTATTATAGGCGCGATATTATCAATTGTTGTTGAATATTCGTTCGCTCTTTTTACCATGATACTACTTATGCTGGATGATGCCACTGCCAGGACACAGGCAAATATCATAAGTCCGACGAACATGGTGAAGTTTTGATGCATTGAGAACAGGGCAGAGATCACTTGAAGTAGTTATATGATAGGCACAATTTTATCTACATCATGCACTATCCTTGTGGGAACTCTTTTACCCACTCAGAACCGTCGCTAAAATGGTTTTATATTTGTAATTATCATAAGTTGCACGTAGTAGGCCATTTCGGGAACTGGACTAAACAAATGTTAGTCAGTGCTAATTAAATGTCTTAAATTAGCTTGAATAAGTTTGATTGGAACAGCCATTCCCAAGATATCAAACAAAGTAAAAATCGTGTATGAACGTTAGAGTAACCTCAATTCTTTCGAATCTACCCGATCGGATTAGCCGTTATGATTTTATGAAAACCTCTCAATCAATTTCCAATTGGATAGATATATTTTTTGTCGAAATTGAGGCAGTTACTTACGGAATCTTTTTCATAGCATTCTACTTCCTTTTCTGAAGGGGAATAACGCTTGTGAAGTAAATTTTGACTATTTTATTTACTTTCGAGAATTACCGTGAGGCTCTTTGATGATTTTTTTTCTATTTCACTTAATTTCGAGAATTGTCATAACGCTTTTGTTGGACACTTCTGTCTATTTCTTTAAGTCCAGTTTCGAAGTAAATAGTTCAGTAGAACAAACACGACTGACTTCTAATGCACTGTGTTTTTAAAATTGATGTTCTCCCTCCTGGAGTACCGAAGTTGCGTGCAGCTTTTATTGCGTATGCGTTCGGGAAAGTACAGGGTGTTCGCGAGGAAACAGGACAGGCAAATGCGCTTGCACGTCAAACTGATGGTTCTCAGTCTCGCTGCATGCAGACCAAGGTGATAGAGCCAGTAGATTAGACCGGAGACGGGGTATTGGAGGGCTCGAGCGAGTACGGATAACTCAGCTGACTTGAGCGTAGCGCAAACCCTTACCATAAATCTACGAACTGGCCGTACATGCTCCGCTGACCAAGCCTTATGATTTTTACGATACATTTTATGTACGTAATATGATAAATTGCCAAATCTACCAATTTATTAGCGTGATAAAGGGGAACGGCGGAGATGATCATTACCGATAAAAAAATACGTTTTCTCCTGACTGCGCTGAAATAACGTGATTCCGTCCCTGAAGAGCGGGAGGAAAGTCGCCGATATCTGACCGCGAGCAGTGCGCATGTGCAGCGGGCAACATATACGAGCCAAAACTCCCTAGGGCATCTTGCCCCCTATTTTTGCGTACCGCGGCGCTCGCGCTGCAAGCCTCGGACCGCGCAAAAACAGGGGCCACGATGTCCGAGCGAGTTTTGCCTCGTATATCTACCCGCTGCACGTGCAGCCCTCGCTTCGCTCGGGCAGCTAACCTCGCACTCTGTGAAAATCGCGCTCTTTCCTCCCTTGTAGCATAATGTACTATTAGTATATTAAATAACTCACACGCTCTTATAAACCATTGTGAACTCTGCATATCAATCACGCACGGAAAGAAATGTTTGATTGTGGCAACTACGTTTTCGATTTGTTGTACACAATGTCCAAAAAATTAGTTGCCTCAACCATATCGAATAGTAACCTCAACTATCCACGATTAGTTTTCTCCAGATTAGTTAGGTTAACTAATCCAATCGTTGGGACTACCACTCGAATAGTTGGGACTACTATTCGAATCGTCGGTATTACCAGTCGAATCGTTGGTATTACCATTTGAGTTGTAAGATAAATAGAATAATCGATTGGTTGTGTCAACTCATTTCTTGGTTATGGCAACTAATCTTTTTTTTTCGTGTAATATGATATTTTTATATATTTTTTAATAGGTAGACGTGTAAGCTTTAACTTTAGAAAGTCATCGGCTATTGCTAACTGGAAATACGTCCAATGTATTCGAAATTGCAAAAGAGCCTGTCATTCCACAAGATTTTGGAGTTTTTGGAAACATTTGATATTATTGCACTGCCTCAGCTAGAAAATCCGAGGAATTAATATATTTTATTGTATAAATGTTTTATTTTATTATTACCAATATTGCCTTAAACTACTTTCTAGATCCAGTTCACTTTGTCAGATCGGCTGGGGATAAACAAACAAACAATCAAACAACTGTCTTACATAATATACAGACATGCTTTTATAAAGATGATTTATTTATTTATCAAGACACATTCAGGATATAATACCAAATACACTTAATGTACATTTTGGAGTGTGTATGAAGCTAACATATACGCATTGTGACGCTGCAAAATTGTGCGTTCCAATAATTGATATCGTGCTCCTCGCTCTTCGACTCAAGGGTTGCTATCTTGCAGGGTGAACATAGGGCAATTCAACATATTTATTAATTATTTTATTCGATTACGATTTTTTGAAAGCCTTCAAATATTCGTCAAATTATGCGTACGTTTTAATTCGGCACGCATTACATTTACCGATGAAAAAATATATAACTCGCTGAAAAAAATGACTGAAAAACCCAATAAATCTCCTCGGATTCCATTTTCTTTTGAGTACTTAAGCAGACAAGTGGGACAGAGTCAGACCCAAATTACTGATGTTCGTTAACAGATATCTCGTATTGTTGATTGTTGATCTGCTGATGTCATTACAAAATATATATTATTTTGAACTATAAAACAAAGATTTTGTTATATGGCAAAAGAATCTTCCGATTACAATTGAGCTGTAGGAAATTTGTGACTTTACTACACTACAATTTTTTTTACCGCTGAATAAAAATAAAACACGGAGTAAAGAAGCACTTGAAGAAACAAAATAAATCTGCTGTACTTCGGATTGCTGTCGAATTCCTTAGCAGACGAGATCTTTCGATTCTTCTTTATATCGATCAATAATTGATAAATGGATCTATTTTTTCTGGCGGATCTGAGTTCGAAGAAAAATACGACAGTCGAGATAAAAAGGCCTGCAAATAACATCATAAATCCGGCCCCAAGTGGAATCAGTTGAAGCGCTCTCGGACCAATCACAGGCCCGTCGTGCTCGATCAGAACGTCACGAAGCGATCTGCTGGTGCGTCTTTGGATAACATCTTCGACATGATACTGCACAAGACCATATTGTAGCAAGCGAAGTATTACCTATTGCAAAGCAAAAAAATTCACGCGATTTATTAGTGGAAATAACTACCTTCGGAATTATCTTAAGGGTATTAGTCAGAATCTGCAAAGTCGTTTCATAAATAAGTACATGCAATATTAAAAAATCGTGTTTACGGGGTGTTAACTAAAATAAATATGTAATCATCAGGTATGCTGAAAAGTAGTCTTGCTCTGCTCGAAAGACAACATATGCTACAGAAACGAGATATTCCGATTTTTTACTGCCAATTTATTCGGTGATATGATTCACAATTTTCCAGACAAGAATGTTTGTTCAAAATATGACAGGTTTAAAAACCAAAATAAAAAATGTGGACAAAATTAAACAGTCTTAGTATGGTACTATTCACTACCATATCGTAAGTGTTGGAAATACGATATGGTAGTGAATAGTACCATATCGTATCGTAATTGTCGACAGTCAGTCGCGTTTCAATCTTCATGCTCGCAAGACGCTCCAAAAATAATATATATGACGTATCTCACAAACCTTCGACTTTCACGGCCTCAAGGAATAAAAATCCAGTTATACGAGTACCGGGTCGCCAATTTTTCGTACTCATCTTAATACCTTTGGAAAGCAGTATACGTTCATGGATAAAGCATCATATACAGGGTGCTTGCATAAAAAATCACATTATCATTTTAACTAAAAATCATTTATTTGGGGCTAATTCATTGTAGGATCTATGTGTTATTGTGTTTTACAAGTGTTTAACTTACTTTCAATTTAACTTTTTTTTTAAATGACCCATTGGAAGGCATAGTTTTATCCCTTCCAATAGGTCATTTTTCTAATTCAATTTTACCCAATTCGTATGCAGAAAATGAAAAGTATGACTGGTAATGACTCTACTAACTCAAAATATAATTTAGATAATTTAGGAACGATAATAGTTTGAATTTATTATGCGAATTTATAAACCTGACATTCTCGAACCTGACAATTGAATACATTTTGACCCAAAAAAAAATTGTTTCTCGTCTTGAGGTCGGGCACATCTGCGCACATCTAATTCGTGATAAGAATAACGTACTCAGATGGAATTTAATTATCTTACTTGACTAGTTTGGTCGGATAACGATGCGAAAAACCTGACATTTATTCTCCACGCAGCAATATGAGTCCATGTCGCAGAACGTTGCGAGAAAAATAATTGACTCTCCAACATAAATTTCATTTCATTCAATCCGTGATGATCCTACCTTCATGTGCATCCCATTTGGCTCAATTAGCTTGTGCTGATATTCCTGCATCATATAACGGTGGATGTCAGGTTTACCATCGAAACCGAGTGACAGACGTTCACAGGATAACCGCTTAATTTTCCGACATGTTTAGCGATTACAATTAGGTACATTATGTTTATTGCACTTTACCAGAATTTCATGATTTTTTTCTTCTTTTTCTGAAGGTGCATATCAATGCTACACCCGTACGAAGTGACGCGAAAATCGGAGTTATTTAGTTTATTTTATTTATGAAGTTATTTAATTTATTAAGTAAAAATGAATTATTTTTTTTCAGATAGATTATGCTTCGTACATCTTAGTAAAAGTTTGATACTCGCGTAATTCATTCTGTATAAATTACTATATCATTCCGCAGTCGAGTTACACGAAAAGTCAAAGGTTTCTGAGATATGCCCATATATAGTATACGAATCAATAAATACGATTGTTATTACATCGGCTGCACATTTACTATCCTGACAGTAAAGTTACAATCTGATTGGAGACCGGAAAGTACTCGAGTGTATCGTTTACTTAAAAATAAAATAATATATGGATGATATATACATATTTTTCAAACATTAAGAATTTCGCACAGCGATATAAGGAAATGTCGGAACCAATATCTTGAAAACTGCACGGAAAGAAATGTTTGGTTGGGACAACTACGTTTTCGATTTGCTGTACATAATGTCTAAAATATCGAATAGTAACCTCAACTATTCACGATTAGTTCTCGATTGCATTAGTTAGGTTAACTAATCCAATCGTTGGGACTACCACTCGAATAGTTGGGACTACCATTCGAATCGTCGGTATTATCATTCGAATCGTCGGTATTACCATTTGAGTTGCTAGGGAAATAGAATAATCGATTGGTTGTGTCAACTCATTTCTTGGTTATGGTAACTAATCTTTTTTTCCGTGTGTGTTCATGACAAATACCCTTAATTCAAACTAAAACTCTCCAGGAGTCGCAAGATCAGAAATTTGAGACTTACCATATCCACTGATTCTACAATCCAAGGTTGAACTGCATATGATGACAGAAAACTTGTAAGGTGATTTTTCATGAGCCTATATCCCTATGAACCAATTTAATGTATCGCACAAAGTATTGAAAATCGGTCATACTTTTTAAAAACATTTATGATAAATTGATGTCGAGAATGCAATAAAAAAATTAAATATTCACGGTCAAATTTTCACTCGTGATGTTTTCCGCTGGGAAGAAGTTCGAAAAAACCTTTGCACCGTGTATCGCGTACTTTCCTTCCAAAATTTTCCTGTGTCTTTCAGCTTCGTTATTTTCGAATATATAATGTTTGTAAAACTGGCGACCATAGAGATCCTACAAATTAGAAAATTATTCTTCCATACTATTAAATCCTATTGTTATATCACATATATTACTGTAGTGTCCTTTTTTGTACTCACGGAATCGTCGAACATTACATGAAATGGAACTTGGGTCCATTGATTGCCCCAAGTCAAGTTTGCTTCAATGAAATCTTGGGCTGTGTCAATTCTGCAAGAATATATTAATACATATATTATTTAATAAAAGTAAATAAATATAAGAAAGTTTTATTTCCACGTATATCGAAAAGTAACCTAAAGTTCAAAGGTCCTTCTCTAAAAAGTATGTTGCGAGATTTTATCGAATTGCGAGTTGGACCATTGTTGTCACGTTATTCGCGCTGTGATTGGTCCAAATTGGCGCGAGATCAGATCGAGACCGAGACCGAGTTCTTGTTTAACACGTTTGACAGTTGCAATTCTGACAGTTTTGTCAAGCATATCGGGCGCGCGAGGTTTGAATTCTCAAGTTGGTTGACTTTACAATATTCCGGGGTTTCCGGATTATGTGTTAATTGCGAATATTAAACTAGGCTTGAGATGTTGAACAACAAAGTGCGACGTAGTCTCTATGGCTCTATGGATTATGTGTTAATTGCGAATATTAAACTAGGATCAACAGAACAATCGTGAATAAAATGATAAGCGAAGAGATCGGGGAGAATTGTGCAGTCAAGTAAATCAGACCTCTTTGTTCACTGTTACTTTTAGTAAAATCCATGCCCGGTTTCCAGAATTGGAAATCCTGTATTTATTTCATTGAGCAAAGAGGTCGTACTGCTTTACTAAAAATGTAAAGCCCCATATAATGATGGGACTTTACATTTTTTTCTAAAGTCTGGAAATGCTCCAGACCTCGCAAATTTGAAGTTATCAAGGTAAATACTAATTTATAATTGAAAGAATGTTAAAGGACAATTGGTAATCAATTTGAGTCAAATCTATAAAGAGTTTTCGATTCGATAAGATTTGGAATTATTGGAAAAATTCGTTAGATCTCTTAATTTTTGGGAATTCTGATTATATATATTATATGTATTAAATAAGATCGCTGCATCGACACACGATCTCTACTCGTTTTCTTGAATTTCTGTACACTGAAAAGTGATTGTGTCGATGAATTCCGATTCTAGTGACGTTTTACCTTTTTTCGTAATGCGTATTCGACAAGATGGACGCCAGACTGCTCGAATACGCGGTCACCAGTAGAGTACCAATGAAACTCCAAAGTTTGAGCTGCATCTGAAGGCCCTGCAGTCTAGTGGGTTGATAGGTGCCTACTAAAATTCCCATCAACTCTGTGAACGTTATAGCAAAGACGCGAAACCCTGCAATGTCGTTAATAAACATTAATAACACACAATACAGAATAAATAACAGTGGCGTAACAGATAATTCATGATAACCAAGGTATATTATTGTTTTTTAAGTTGTTAGTTACTTTTTGATACTTGTGGTGTGAGCCAAGCTTTTGTGTAAACGTAAACGCTTTGAATTATCAACATAGCAGAAAATGCACCCCAAATTGCAGGGGATAGAGGCCTCGTTAGTGCCCAGAAGCTAGTGAAAGGCTTTGGCCTCGGCACTAAGAAAGTTAAAGCCGTAGTTCCCCATGGTTTAGTCATATTTACGAGTAGATATCTGTCTAGTAACAGCCAAAAATTGGTAAATGCGATATCCGCTTCATTACGAATAATTTTTGTAAATATGCGATTGTTCCTTCCGGTCTCATCCGGTTCACCGTTTCTGGAGCATAGAATGGATAGTTGGCATAAATTGGCGTAATCGACGGGATAAAACTTAGCTTTGATTCACTAACCCGTCGAGTCTTTTTACGCTGCTGATCGACCATGTGAAGTTCAAACGCTCGGCGATTAGCATAAACACTTTCATTTCTATTCCGTCGACTTCGGTTTCTGTTCATAAGTAGATAATATATTATCACTAAATCTTAGCCTTGGGGGCTAAAGTACCTTACTTTAGGTAAGATGTGCGTAAAGTAAATCATTTTATTCCACTCAATGCGAGAAACGTGTTTGGTTCAAATGAAATTTGATTCGTTACAAATATATCTAAAATTTGATTCAAATAAACTCATCAAAAACGTTTCTCTAGGTGCAGTACACAAATTTTATTAGCATCGCAGACCGGATGAGAAGAATCTTTTTCTTTTGTTATACGTAAAGAGATATGATTTTTCTAAAAGATTCTTGAGTTCCCAGATAAAGCAGCACTTAAAAGCAAATACCAATGATGATGTTTTAGCAGTCCCCGTGAAGAAAAATATTAGGGTTGCCCTAAGATAACTTAGGGCCCTATCGGGCTTTAATGTGGACTCCATAAAAGGGAGTTCCATATCACTCCCAATTAGATACCTACTAAGGAAACTGTAGGGTTTTATGCCGATATTTAATGGGGCTATATTAGGGCAATTAATTAAGGGCCCAGTCAGGCTTAATCATGGTACCAAGTAAATAAATCAATAATAATTTCGCCACGTAAGGGCCTCATAAGGCAATTTTCTAGGTCGCCACGGCGAAGTTTAATAAGGGTTTGATAGGGTAATCACTTAAGGGCCCAGTCAGGCTTAATCATGGCATCAAATAAACAAATCAATAATAATTTTGCCAGATAAGGGTCTCCTTAGGCAATTCTAGGTTTCTATGTCGAAGTTTAATAAGGGCTTGATAGGGTAATTACTTAATGCCCCAGTCAGGCTTCATCATGATACCAAGTAAACTAATTAATCATAATTTTGCCAAATAAGGATCTCATAATAAGGCCATGGTGAAGTTTAATAAGGCCTTGATAAGTTAATTAATTAAAGGCCCAGTCAGGCTTAACTATGGCATAAAGTAAACAAATAAATAATAAATTTGCCAGATGAGGATCTTATACGGCAATCCGAGGTTTCCATGGCAAAATTGGTGGTCACCTATCCAACTAATGACCGTCAAAGTCATCCAGGTGGTCACCCATTCTAATACTGGCCCACAGGTCAGTCAGACAGTCACGCACCTAGACACAAACGAACTAATAAACAACGATACAATGTACCCTATTCGATATAATCAACTTCTGTAAAAAAAAAACTGAATGTGCTTTTATTTTTACACATTAGACGCAGTCATGTAAATCTATCAAGTTCTGACTGTATTACATTAATTTTATTTCATATTTTATATTACAGTCATTCAAATAGACAAAAAAAAATTGCATTTTCATATGATCTGAATGGCCAAGAGAGCTAAGGCGCAGCCCAACTACACCATCCGGAGGGTTCTAGGTTCGATTCCCGTCAATGTAAAAAAAAATGTAATATGTTTTTTCAGCGATTAATATGTACCATCGTGTAAAGAAAGACGAAATATTTAATTAAAAGTGCAGCATTACTCAACTAAATGATAACAAATATCTATTTTTAAATTAAATTTCTTTATTATTTTAGTAAGGACTTAATAGGACAGCCTTAAAAGATCCTCATTATTTTGCCTTTAAAGGCCCCTAACATTTAGCCTTTAAAGGTCCCGAAGAAAAAAGCGTGACCATCATTTGCGAAACCCTATGAGGCTTCCACATAAGGCCCCTAAGAGAATTAGGGAATATTAATCGGGGCCTTGGAAGAACCCTGGTAAGATTTCTTCACGGGTCGTGTCAAATGCTATTATCATTTTTTCTACCATTTTTGGCAATATAGTATTCTCCCTCGATGCCCTTGACAGTCCGATTTTCCGTCGATAGCAGGAAGCAGAAAGGTGGATTATACGTTGTCGTGGCGATCAATTCTTGTCCTTGCAGGTTTAATATTCTTCCTTCATCTATTATTTCATGATAGCTGTAATAATAATTTGAGGTTACAAAGATTTTCTAATTTCGTGGTCACCCGAGTAAAAAAAATGTTAACTGCGTAAAGTCGTAGTTGTAGATCAACAAAAGAAATCTACGAAATACCGATCAACTGGGACAATGGTAGACTGATATATAAATTTTGTGACGCGACGATATCTGGAGCCTGTCTACATTGATATATTGAGATCTACGTAGATTCAAGCTAGACTTTACTAATCGCAAGTCTATGTACTAGTCTATAATCGTCCCAGTTAGTAAACTCTTTGTAGACTTTTTTTTGTAGATCTATAAAGTATTTACATAATCGATTTTGTTAAATATTTCCGTCTAACCTCGTAACCTTTTTGAAAACTGCAGGTGTTAAAAAATGTTTCTTCAGAGTCCACAATCCATCAGGTGTGACGATATTGACTTTCGCAATGTCATATGTAGAAACATTGAATAGCTTGGTTGATTCATCGACAATTTTATCGATGAAAATTAAGAGTTCGGTATTGGGGGTTGACGTTGGAACGCTAAGGAATACAAGTAAATTCGTGAACTTGTGACGTTTACGCAGTCGGGACCGGACCAAGTTGGGTTTATTTTTTAATAGTATTTGTAATAACTAGCAGCGGATGCGCGCTAACCATCAAACCTCGGTATTAACATTTTTATTAGCGTACTGTGACTTTTACAGATTATCATGGATGACATAACTTGCATTTTGATATAAGAATTTGCACCATTTTATTAGTTTCGTGAATTGCTATCAGAAGTGGTGCATGGATAGAAATTATATTATGATTACAATATCATATAAAAAAAAAATTAGTTTGACTTTTTCGACCGGAAGTTGGATCTGTAAATTCTGAAGTCAGAAACGGAAAAAAGTCACGATTTTTTAAATCATGGTAAAAAGACAAGTGGCTGGTATTTTCTGTGATAAAATGTGTGACTTGACAACGATAGTGAAGACTAAAATTCGATATATTGAAAAAAAAACATTGATAATTCAATAATAATCCTATAAACCCTTTTATTTCACTCAGTGCGTAGAACGCGGTTTTACGCACGCTTCGCGTGCGTCAAACGTCGTTTACACACCTCGTGAAATAAAATTTTGTACGATACTCATGCGAAAAACGTTTTCTTAACTCGTGTGATTGCAACACTCGCCTTCGGCTCGTGCTGCAAATTCACACTCGTCAGAAAAAGTTTTGTCGCACTCGTATCGTAATGTACCATTACACCACTTTTCTCGACGTTTTAGAGGATTTCGCGTATCCTGTGATGAAAATCATGAAAAAAATGTTTTCACGAGAACAAAGCTCCTATATGTGGAAGCAAAATAGCTAATATTGAATATGCTTGCCTTTCCATCGCAGTTATCAAACCGTCCACAGATGTAGATATCACTAGGTAGCCTTCGCAATAATTAGTGCTCTGGTTTAGGGTATATGGGTTTGAATACACTCTAATGAATTCCTTCAACATATTCTTAGTCGTCATAGATTCACCTAATTGACAATTCATTTTATTAATTCAATCGCATCAATGCAGTGTCGTACATTTCTATGTGATTATTCATTTTATTTACCGGATAAAAGAACGTTGCAGCAACTTGATTTGTTGAACGTTGCTTTTATTATAGGCGCGAAATTATCAATTATTGTTGAATATTCGTTCGCACTTTTTAACATGATATTACTTATGCTGGATGATGCCACTGCCAGGACACAGGCAAATATCATAAATCCGACGAACATGGTGAAGTTTTGATGCATTGAGAACAGGGCAGAGATCACTTGAAGTAGTTATATGATAGGCACAATTTTATCTACATGATGCACTATCCTCGTTGAAACTCTTTTACTCACTCACGACCGTCGCTAAAATGATTTTATATTTGTAATTATCGTAAGTTGCACGTAGTTAACCATTTCTGGAAATGGGCTGAACAAATGTTAGTCAGTGATAATTAAAAGTCTTAAATTAGCTTGGATAAGTGAGTTTGGAACAGCCATTCCCAAGATATCATCAAAGTAAAAATCGTGTGTGAACGTTGGAGTTACCTTAATTCTTTCGAATCTACCACTACTTATTAGCCCGATCGGATTACTCATTACGATTTTGTGAAAACCTTTCAATTAAATTCCAGTTGGACAGATATAATTTTTGTTGAAATTGAGGCAGTCACTTTGAGGAACCTTTTTCAGAGCATATTTCTTTAAGTCCAGCTTCGAAGTAAATAGTGCAGTTGATCACACACGACAGACTTCCGATGCATTGTGTTTTAAACATTGTGGTTCTCCCTCCTGGAGTACCGAAGTTGCGTGTAGCTTTTATTGTGTATGCTCGAAATATATTGAACAAGGAAAATAACATTACGAGGCATCCACATGTCAATAAAAATATGTATGCAGTAAGGATAACTTTTTTTCTTCCTCAATTCTTCGAAATATTCGTGTGTCCTTATGTACTACAAAAAAATGTAAACAATGCATTTTTTGTTACTTGCCTATTTCTCAGATCCTCAGTGAATATTATTGAGAAGTCACTTTTTCAGTTTCTAGGAATCGACACTGCTACAATATCAATAAGGGTTCGAAGAAGCAAAAAAAAAAAGTTCTAATTTTGGTATAGTGGAGTATTGAATATCAGTGTTTCGTACGATGCCACTGGCAGTACTACGATATCCGAGGCCCCAATATTTAACACTGGTTTCCGGTAGTACTTTTCATAAGGAACAAAAAAGTTCATATGAACTATAGTCCTATCTCTTTTAGTTTCCGAGATATGGAATTTTTAAGATTTTAATATAGATTTTAATATATCGGGGGGCCTCGCCCCCCGAACCCCCCGAGCAGGGGCTTCGCCCCGGCACCCCACCGGGGGCTTCGCCCCTGGGCCCCACCAGGGGCTTTGCCCCTGGACCCCGCCGAGATCTTCGTCCGCGAACCCCGCTGCTACAACTTTCCTCGCAGGTATTACAAAAAATTGTATGTGCAACTCGTGCGAGTATGTTATTTTCCACTCGTGCGAAAATAACATACTTTACGCACTTGTTGCACAATATACTATTTTTATCTTTTAAAGCGTCGTAACTCCGAAAATGAGGCACCAAGAGCTTTGCTGATTACGAATCTGAACTCAAAATTCGGAAACCCAAAATGCTGGATCCAATATGGTTGACGAAAATGCAAAAGTGACTTGATTTCGATGAAAATCTGTATTCGTGGGCTTTTTGGATCACTGACTATGAATCTAAACTCCAAACTCAAAAATAAAAATAGCGGTGACAATATGTCAGTTGTTTTTTTTTTAATAATTGTTTCTACATAGTTATATAGATCTTTTTGTTTAACTATAATTTTTTTCAGCATTTTTAAACGACAATACAATGTCGATCCCAGACTAGAAAAAATGGACACTTGGGCGCTAATGGGTTAAGGTTCTCCAGGGTTCCGGTTCTCGTTAGGTTCTTTGAAGTTCTATAGATTCTTTTGGGTTCTTTTAGGTTTTTTAGATTCATTTAGGTTGATTTAAGTATTTTAGATTAGGTTCTTTTAGGTTTGATTTTCATCCTTTTTCTATATTTACAATCAATAACCTCATAGACTTGTAAATATTAAGTTTCATTGAAATAAAGTTATTTTTTAAATATTTTTTCCGCCATATTGGATCCGCCATTTTGAATTTTTGAAAGTCATTGAAAGGCATCCTCAATAATCACAATCTACCAAATTTAAATCAAATCGTACAGAAAAGTTACACACGAAGATGTCATATATTTTTACCAAATAAAATTTTCAAAAATTCATATCTCGGAAACTAAGGCAGTTAGGACCATAGTCCATATGAACTTTTTTACTCCCCACGAAAAGTACTACCGGAAACCACCGTCAAATCTTGGGGCCTCGGATATCGTAGTATCCCCCGTGATTCTTTTCAAGATTCCTTTAAAGATTCTTTCAAGACTTTTTTAAGATTCTTTAAAAGATTCTTTTTTTCTATGCGGGCCGCATGTGACTAAAAATTAACTGCACATAAAACACTTTATAACATCTCATTTTCGTCTACATCATTTAAGCGGAGGGAATTATTTGAAAAGCCCTTAGGGACCATATTTCAGTTGTAAGTTCGATATTGTGAATGAACTTAAGATCCGACTTAACTCAAGACGCTGGTCTATAGAAATTCGAATAGCTATATCTAGGAAACGCCTCGACTGATTGCGCTGAATTTTAGCACCCAAGTAGGATTTGAGAACCGCTATTCGGTGCAATTCTGGCAGGAATTACTTGGTAATTTTTCAATGATATTGTCACGTAATATGATATTTTTATTTAATTTTTAATAGGAAGACGTGTAAGCTCTAACTTTAGAAATTCGTCGGCCATTGATAATTAGAAATACGTTCAATGTATTCGACATTGCAAAAGAGCTTGTCATTCCACAAGATATTGGAGTTTTTGGAATCATTGACGTTATTGCACTGTATCAGCTAGAAAATCCGAGGAATTAATATATTATTAATTTTATTTTTTAACTTGGCGTCGATTCACTGCCACGACTCTTGATATTGTATATACTTTATTGTATTGTTACCAATATTGGCTTAAACTACTTTCAAGATCAGAACGATTCGTTAATTTCATTCATAAGCGGTCTTAGAATGTTCCGGTTCAGACGGGGGCTCGGGATAAACATACAAATAATCAAACAAGTGTCTTACAATTATGTAAGACAGACATGTTTTTATAAATATGATTTATTTATTTGTCAAGATACATTCAGGATATAATATCAAATATACTCAATGTACATTTAGAGAGTGTGTATGAAGCTAATATATACGTATTGTGACACTGCAAAATTGCGCGTTCCAATAATTAATATCGTCCTCTTCGCTCTTCGATTCAAGAGTTGCGATCTTGCAGGATCAACATAGGGCAATTCAATATATTTTGTGACGGCCCTACATTAGGGCTGTTCAAAAAAACATAATTTTCTTATAATCGGTTGCTCCTGAAATGCTGTATTGATTATCACAAAAAAAACGTTTTCGCTAAAGCTGGTAGTTGTGCGACGATATTAAGTACTGCCGCATCAAGGCCAAAATTCATGAAAAGCGGCGATTTTTATAAATTTTTTTTTTTTTACGTGGTGAAGTGCTCATGGCGATTGTGGTTGCTTTCGATAGACTATGAAATTGTGTAAAGGCAGAAACATGTTCGATAATGTTTAGTACTGCCGCATTGACATTGAAGTTACCAAAATCAAAAAAATGAAATCCTTTAAAACATTGAAATATTCGTCTGCTCATCGACTATTTCGTGCGATTTCAAATGAAAAAATGGCTCTTGAAACGGGAGCCATGTATGATCATAATCATGATGATGATAAGCGATTTTCGAATTTTGGGAAACTGCGATATCAATGCGGCAGTACTAAATTTGATCATATAGGACTCCCATTTCATGAGCCATTTTGTCATTTGAAAACGCGCGAAATAGTCGATGAGCAGATGAATATTTCAATGTTTTAAAGGATTTCATTTTTTATTTTGTTAACTTCAATGTCGATGCGGCAGTACTAAACATTATCGAACATGTTTCTGCCTTCACACAATTTCATAATTTATCGAAAGCAACCACAATCTGCATGAGCGCTTCACCAGGTAAAAAAAAATGTCTAAAAATCGCCGTTTTTAATGAATCTTGGCCTTGATGCGGCAGTACTTAATATCAACGCACAACTCCCAGCTTTCGCGAAAACATTTTTTTTGTGATAATCAATACAGCATTTCAGGAGCAACCGATTATAAAGAAATTATGTTTTTTTGAACAGCCCTACCCTACATTGCATATAAGAAGACGATTCGAATGAGAGAAATGTACTAGGTGACATTAGCGCAGGGGTTAGCGCTCTTACTCAGTACCTGAACAATCCGGGTTCGAATCCCGGTGATCACCATATATTTTCTCTCTTCGATAATTCGTCAGACCATCCGCATTACTCAAGCACACCTTCCATACTCTGTCCTTTCCGACTGTTACAATTTATTAATTATTTTATTTCATCACTATTTTTTTAAAAAGTTTTTAAATAGTCGTCAAATCATGTGTACGTTTTAATCCGGCACTCATTACATTTACCGATGAAGAAATATATAACACGGAGAAAAAAAAGACTGAGAAAAACACTAAATCTCCTCCGATTTTATTCTCTTTTGAGTGCTTTAGGAGACGAGTGGGAGAGGGTCAGACCCAAATTACTGATGTTCGTTGTCAGATATCTCGTGTTGTTGACTATTGTTATTTTGAACTATAAAACAAAGATTTTCCTATATGGCAAAAGACTCTAACGATTGCAATTGAGCTGTAGGAAATTTATGACTTTACTACACTAACTACAATTTTTTTTACCCATGAAAAAAAATAAAGCACGGAATAAAGGAGCTCTTGAAGAAACAAAATAATTCTGCTGGGCATCCGCTTTCTGTTGAATGCCTTAGCAAACGAGGTATTTCGATTCTTCTTTATATTGAGCAATAATTGATAAATGGATCCATTTTTACTGGCGGATCTGAGTTCGAAGTAAAATACGACAGTGGAGATTAAAAGGCCTGCAAATAACATCATAAATGCGGCCCCAAGTGGAATCAGTTGAAGCGCTTTCGGACCGATCACAGCCCCGTCGTGCTCGATCAGAACTTCACGAAGCGATCTGCTGCTACGTCTTTGGATCACATCTTTGACATGATACTGCACAAGACCGTTTTGTTGCAAGCGAAGTATTACCTGTTGCAAAGCAAAAAATGTATGCGATTTATTAGTTGAAATAACTACCTTCGGAATTATGTTAAGGGTACGAGACAGAATTTGCCCGCGTAAAAATTATGTGTCCAGGATGGAGTCTGGGTAGTCCAGGATGGAGAATGGGATTTAATTCGATCCCATTGTCCATATTGGACTCGATCCTGGACTGCCCAGACTCCATCCTGGATTGTCCAGAATCCATCCTACACAGGCCAGACTCCATCCTGGATTCTGTCCTGGATTCCATCCTGGACACCGCATCTTTTTTACGCGGGAAGTCATAAATAAATACATGTGGTATTAAAAAATAGTATTTACGGGGTAACTAAAATCAATACGTAATCATCGGGTAGGATAGAAGTACCGGTTGTGGCCACTTTAAGAATTTTCCCATTTTCAAGTACTTGTGATTGGGACCAAATATCATAAAACAGTTATGGACCTATACTTTTCATATCTGAGAAGAATATATTTTCAGATTTCTAGCATTAAAATCTTCATATGTGTCGAGAAAACACTGGAAAATAGAAAAAAGTAGGAGCATAGCCATTTCACCAGTTCTGGCCACCTATGCACCGGTTTTGGCCAGAGTAATGTACCGGTTTTGGCCATGCTTAAAATTAGAATAACTCAATATTCATTGCACTTGAAACATTTTTTAAGGTGTGTTTAATAAATCAAAATCGTATTCTTATGAAAGCATCCAATTCCTCTACACGAAAATGTATTTAAAGCACAGATGCCATCTGTGAACCTAACTAACCTTTTTTGACATTCGTCTCCTTCGTTTTGCACTTTTTCGTAGCAGCTTTCTTTGTCACAAATAGTCATACATTATATTAATGTTTTGCTCTTTACACTTTTATTTTTATTTTTACCAGAGTTCTTTCCGAAAGTAGATTTTCGCATTGCATAATGATGGGAATCTTCAACATGAAAGATGTTCCACCGCTTTACCTTCTATTTTACTATACATTTCTAAGGATATATTTTTCTTAGCGTTTTTTGGATTTTTGTTTCTTCTTTACGAATTTATGAATTTATTGTGTAATAATTAAAGAAAAATTAATGATTATATTATCATGGCCATATCCGGGGCAACATGCTTATTCCATGTACCAGTTGTGGCCATCGTATTTTTTATAAATGTATAGCTTTATTTCAAACTGTTAGTACATCAACATTTGCAGTGATGACTCTTAAGATTGATATGTGCAAAGCTGCATGCAATTCACCAACTATATAATCCGAATATGTATCTAGAGCTTTCGTCAAATTCTTGTCGAATTCCGTAAGGAGTAGAGAATTCGATGAATCAGCTGATGATACTTTAATTACTGATACAGTACTTTTTGTAATGGAGACGAACGGACGTCAAAATGACGATAAATGTTTCCAAAATACACAACGTTATGAAAAATTATGATTAAATACAGGTACAGAATTAAAATAGCCACGAAAAACGTATTTAAGTGTGGGGGTGGCCACAACCGGTACAGTGGCCACAACCGGTACTTCTACCCTATGTTGAAAAGTAGTCTTGTTCTGCTCGAAAGAAAATATACTGCTACAGAAACAAGATTTTCCGATTGTTTACTGCAAATTTATTCGATGATTTGATACATAATTTTCCAGATAAGAACGTTTGTCCAAAATATGACAAGCTTAAAAACTAAACTAAAAAATGTGAAAAAAATACACTCCCATATCGGAAAGTTCCGTAGGAGACCGTACGGTCCTCGAGTGTGTCGGTTACTTAAAGATGACAGTATATATGGGTGATATATATATATATATATATTTGAAACGTTAAGAATTTCGCTCTGCGATATAAAATAAGGATGCGAAGTAGGACTTTGCACATTGCTTCCTCATTAATTTTCATCTTTCGCAACGCCGCCTCTATGAGGAAGTTTCTTTATTTTATTTTTGGTTTCCTCACAGAGGAAGCTTTGCGAAAGATGAAAATTATTAGCGAAACAATGTGCAAAGTTCTCCTTTGCATCCTTATTTTAAATACAAATTAAAGAAGTACGAAAACAAAAATGTTCATAAATTCAAAATTCTATAAAATCTAAATCGCTTTATGTATTTTGCTTAAATTCAATACCGAACGTCATTTTTCATTGCTTCATTCGTCAAAAACTGTTTAAGCTCATTATCTAAATAAATATTGTGACAGTTAGAGAACATAAAGATTTTTTGAAAAATTCAATGTCTTATAAAATCTGAACCACCTTACCAATCTTCACCAAATTCGATATCTACTACAACTGGATATTAATTTTTCCTTGCAAAAGATTTGAGCCGGTTTGTTCGAACTTAACTTGAATAAGAACGAAAAGAATTTTTTTCTCGGAAACTCAAATTTTTATAAAATCTAAACCGCTTTATGGATTTCGCTCAAATTCAATACGAACTTACATTTTTCATTTCTCTATTTGGCCAGAACTATTTAGCTCATTAGCTGAAAAATTGCGGAAGCTAGAGAACATACAGACATTTTTCGAAAAATTGAAAGGCTTATAAAATCTGAACTTTTTTTTCAATGTTTTTGTAAATGTACACATAGGAAGGAGCGTTGCTCCTCTACCAGCGTGCCAAATTTCAGCTTGATTGTTAAAGCCGTTTTCGAGATACAACGGTTTTAATTTTGCAAGCGTGCCACACATACACACATACATCCGGACATTTTAACTAAACCACTTTTCTCGACGATTTGGACCATTCTGAGTGTCCTAGCATGGAAATCTCTAAAAAAAATTTTTTACGAAAATATCTTGAAAAGTGTATTCATGACAAATACTCTTAATTAAAATTAAAACTCTCCAGGAGTCGCAACATCAGAAATTTGAGACTTACCATATCCACCGATTCAAGAATCCAAGATTGAACTACATATGACAATTGAAAAGTTGTAATGTGATTTTTCATGAGCCGAAATCCCTACGAACCAATTTAATGTATCGTACAAAATATTGAGAAATGGTCATATTTTTAAAAACATTTATGACATATTGATGTCCAGAATGCAATTAAAAATTGAATATTCACTGTCAAATTTTCATTGTTGATGTTTTCCTCTGGGAAGAAGTTCGAAAAAACCGTTTCACCTTGTATCGCGTACTTTCCTTCCAAAATTTGCATGTGTCTGTCCGCTTCGCTCTTTTCGTATTTATAATGTTTGTAAAACTGTCTACCGTAGGGATCCTACAAATTAGAAAATTATTCTTCCATACTGTTAAATCCTACTATTTTATCACATATATTATTCTGTAGTGGCAATTTTTTAACTCACGGAATCGTCGAACATTAAATGAAATGGGACTTCGTGCCATTGATTGCCCCAGGTCAAGTTTGCTTTAATGAAATCCTGGGCTGTGTCAATTCTGCGAGAATATATTAAAACATATATTCTATAATAAAAGTAAATAAATATAAGAAAGTTTTATTACCCCGGATATCGATAATTAACCTAAAGATCAAAGATTTTCTCAAATTTTTGTACAGTGAAAATCGATTGTGACAATGAATTCCGATTCTTCTGACGTTGTACCTTTTTTCGTAATGCGAATTCGCCAAAATGACTGCCAGACTGCTGGAATACGCGGTGACCAGTAGAATACCAATGAAATTCCAAAGATTGAACTGTAACTGAAGGCCCTGCAGTCTAGTGGGGTGATAGGTGCCTATTAAAACTCCTATCAACTCTGTCAACGTTATGGCAAAGTTTTGAAATCCTGCAATGTCGTTAATAAACGTTAATAACACACAATACAGAATAAATAACAGTGGCATAATAGATAATTCATTATAACCAAGGTATATTATTATTTTTTATGTTGTTAGATACTTTTCGATACTTTTGGTGTGAGCCAAGCTTTCATGTAAATGTAAATGCTTTGAATTGTCAACATAGCAGTAAATGAAGCCCAAATTGCGGGTGATAGAGGTCTCGTTAGTGCCCAGAAGCTAGTGAAAGGCCTTGGCCTTGGCACTAAGAACGTTAAAGTCGTAGATTCCCATGGTCTAGTCATATTTGCGATTAGATATCTATCTAGTGTTAACCAAAAATCGGCGAATGCGATAACCGCTTCATTACGAATCATTTTTGTAAATATGCGATTGATCCGTCTGTTCTCACTCGATCTGCTGTTTCTGGAGCATAGAATGGATAGTTGAAATAAATCAGCGTAAAATCGACGGAATAAAACTTAGCTTTGATTCACTAACTGCGTGATTCTTTTTACGCTGCTGATCGACCATGTGAAGTTCAAACGCTCGGCCATTAGTATAAACAACTTCATTTCTATTCCGTCGACTTCGGTTTCTATTCATAATTAGATAATATGTTATTACTAAATCTTAGCCTTGGGGGCTACAGTATCTTGATTTATAGGTAAGGTGTGCGTAAAGTAATTCACTTTATTTCACTCTATGCGAGAAACGTGTTCGGTTCAAATAAAATTTGATTTATCACAAATATATCTAAAATTCGATTCAAATAAACCCATCAGACACGTTTCTCTGCCCGAGTGAAAAAGATGCGAAGTCCAGGATGGAATCCAGGACAGAATCCAGGATGGAGTCTGGGCAGTCCAGGATGGGGTCTGGGCAGGCCAGAATGGGGTCTGGGCAGTCCAGGATGGGGTCTGGGCAGTCCAGGATGGTGTCTGGGCAGTCCAGGACGGGGTCTGGGCAGTCCAGGATGGAGTCCAAGAAATGGGATCGGATTAAATTCCATTCTCCATCCTGGACTGCCCAGACTCCATCCTGGACATATAATTTTTACGCGGGTGGCTGTAGTACACAAATTTTATTAGCTTCGCGGTCCGGTTGAGAAGAATCTTTTTCTTCTGGTATACGTAAAGAAATATTATGGTTTTAAGTGATTCTTGAGCACCCAGTCCAAGTAGCACTAAAAAGTAAATGCTAAGAATCATATTCTATGAGTCGTGTCAAATGTTATTATCATTATTTTCTACCGTTTTTGGCAATATAGTATTCTCCGACGACGCCCTTGACAGTCCGATTTTCCGTCGATTGTAGGTAGCAGTAAGGTGGTTTATACGTGGTCGTGGCTATCAATTCTAGTCCTTGCAGGTTTACTATCCTTCCTTCATCTATTATTTCATGATAGCTGTAATAATAATATCACTAAAATTTCCTGATTTCGTGGTCATCCGAGTAAAAAAATATTAACTGCGTAAAGTCGTAGTTGTAGATCGTCAAATGAAATCTACGAAATACCGAAGAACAACTGGAACAACAGTAGACTGTCGTAAATTTAGTGAAAGCGACGAAATCTGGAGTCCGTCTATGTTGATATATATCAACATAAAATCTGCGTAGATTCGAGCTAGACGTTACTAATCTCAAGTCTATGGATCGGAAATCTGGGACGATTGTAGACTGATTGTAGACGATTGTGTGTCTTCTTACCCTCTTAGTAGTCTTTTTTTGGGGATCTGTACAGTTTTTACATAAACGGATTTTTTAAATATTTCCTTCTAACCTTGTAACCTTTTTGAAAACTGCAGGTGCTAAAAAATTTTTCTTAAGTGTCCACAATCCATCAGGTGTGATGATATTAACTTTCGCAATGTCATATGTAGAAACATTGAATAGCTTGATCGATTCATTGACAACTTTATCGATGAGAATTAAGAGTTCGGTATTGGGGGTTGCCGTTGGAACGCTAAGGAATACAAATAAATTCGTTAGCTTGATGACGTTTACGTAGTGGGGACCGCGACAAGTTGGGCCTATTGCTTCCTCATAGAGGAAGCTTCGTTTTCATGAAAATTTTTTTTTTCGAGATTTTCATCTCAGTACACTCAGAATGGGCCAAAACGTCGAGAAAAGTGATTTAGAAAAAATGTCTATATGTGTATGTGTGTGTGTGTGAGTATGTTACACGATGGAAAAATGTAAACCTTTATAACTTGGGAATGCCTTGAGATATCAAGCTGAAATTTCGACCATAGATAGAGGGATCAAGCCTCATCGTTCATACAGATTTTTGTTAAAATCCACTTCATCGTTAAATTATTACGCGTTTTTAAATTTTTTGAAAAATGTCTGTTTACGCGATAATTCTTTCAATTTTCGAGATATTGATCTTAAAATTGGTATGAATGTGAGCTTTCATACACCGGTGATCGCTATTGAATTTGGTTAAAATCGGTTGAACCGTTAAAATTTTACGATGTTTTGAATTTTTTAAAAAATTGACATTATCGCTCTCTTGTAACTTTTGCAAAACTTAAGATAGCGAGCTCAAATTTTGTATATAAATGAAACAATATTCAGCCATTATATATGTATAATTTAGTGACGAACGGTATGAACTTTTTGATTTTATGGAATATTGAATTATTTTTAAAAATATACATTATCACATTTACTTTCGGAAGCGCTCTAATAATCACGAAATAACGTAATAACGAAAAAGAAAAAGCGAATCCACAACATGCATATTTATCGAATTAAAACAAGGATGCAAAGTAGAACCTTGCACATTGCTTCCTCATTATTTTTCGCGCTTTACAAAGCTTCCTCTATGAGGAAGCCAAAAATTGAATAACATACTTCCTCACAGCTTTGTAAAACGCGAAAAATAATGAGGAAGCAATGTGCAAGGTTCTACTTTGCATCCTTTTTGTATAGTATTTATAATTATTGTTTCCACAGAGGAAGCTATTTCATGATACTTTCCGTAACGTTGGAGATGTTTTTGATGTAACTCAGTTTTCTTCCTACACGGATAAAAAGGCTTGGTTAGACCAACCAAGTGCCTTGGTTATATATGCGCCAGACGATTAATTGGTTAGACCAACCAAGTAATTTGTTAGGCTACCAATTTCTTGGTTGGACTAACCAAGTCACTTGGTAAGCTAACAACCAAGTGCCTTGGTTATATATGCGCCAGACGATTAATTGGTTAGACCAATCAAGTCACTTGTTTAGTCCAACCAAGAATTTGGTAACCTAACAAATTACTTGATTGGTCTAACCAATTAATCGTCTGGCGCATATATAACCAAGGCACTTGGTTGTTCTAACCAAGTCTTTTTTTGCGTGTATTATAATTATATCATATTATATATATAATACTCCTTTAAACCCAACTTCCGCTTGCACCATTTTTCTCGACGTTTTAGAGAATTTGGTGCGTCCTGTCATGAAAATCGCGAAAAAAAACTTTCACGAAAACAACGCTCCTATATGAAGAAGCAAAATAGCTAATATTGAATATGCTTGCCTTTCCATCTGAGTTAGCAAACCGTCCACCGATGTAGATATCACTAGATAGCCTTCGCAATGATTAGTGCTCTGGTTTAGAGCATATGCGTGTGAATACACACTAACGAAATCCTTCAACATATTCTTAGTCGTCATAGATTCACCTAATTGACAATTCATTTTATTATTCAATAGCATCAATGCGGTGTCATACATTTCTATGTGATTGTTCACTTTATTTACCGGATAAAAGAACGTTGCAGCAACTTGATTTGTTGAACGTTGCTTTTATTATAGGCGCGAAATTATCGATTATCGTTGAATTTTCGTTCGCACTTTTTACCATGATACTACTTATGCTGCATGATGCCACTGCCAGGACATAGGCAAATATCGTAAGTCCGACGAGCATGGTTAAGTTTCGATGCATTGAGAGCGGGGGGGAGATCACTTGAAGTATTTATATGATAGGTACAATTTTGTGTACATGATCCAGTATGCTTGTTGAAACTCTTTTACTGATTCACAACCGTCACTAAATGGTTTTATATTTGTAATTATCGTAAGTTACACGCAATTAACCATTTCTGGAAATGGACTGAGCAATTATTAGTCAGTGCTAATTAAATATCTTAAGTGAGGCTTTAATAAGCTAGATTGGTACTCCCATTCCCAAGATATCAAACAAAGTAAAAATCGAATATGAACAGTCAATTTAGTAAAGCGAATGGAGTAAAAGTTAGAGTTACCTTAATTTTTTCGAATTTACCACTACTTATCAGCCCGATCGGATTATCCATTATGATTTTATGAAAACTTTTCAATTAATTTCCAGTTGGGTAGATATAATTTCTGTCGAAATTGAGGCAGTCACTGTAAGGAACCTTTTTCAGAGCATTTCACTTATTTTCCAGAAAGGTCATGACGCTGTTGTTGGACACTTCCGGTATTTCTTGAATAATTGCTTTTTACTCGCCGCTATTTATTTAAGCCCAGTTTCGAAGTAAATAGTTCAGTAGATCACACACGACAGACTTCTGATGCATTGTGTTTTAAACATTGATGTTCTCACTGCTGGAGAACCGAAGTTGCGTGCAGCTTTTATTGTGTATGCGTTCGGCAAAGTATACGCGCGAAATACATTGAACAATAAAAATTACATTACGCGGCCTCCACAGGTCAATAAAAAGTAGCAATAAAAAAAAACTTTTCGTTCCTCCGCAATTCTTCGAAATGTTCGCGTGTTTTTACGATTATAAAAAACAACGTAAATAATGAATTTTCTCCCGACTTCGCTAAAATAATCCCATTTCGTGTCCGCAACGCGGGCGGGAAATCGCTCATTTGTTACGTACGCATGCGCAGTCCGCTTTCATTACCTCCCGAGGGAGGTAATCATCGTACTACTCATGCGCAGTCCGCCTTCATTACCTCCCGAGGGAGGTAATCATCGTACGACTCACGCGCAGTCCGCTTTCATTACCTCCCGAGGGAGGTAATCATCGTACTACTCATGCGCAGTCCGCCTTCATTACCTCCCGAGCGAGGTAATCATCGTACTTCTCATGCGCAGTCCGCCTTCATTACCTCCCGAGGGGGGTAATCATCGTACTACTCATGCGCAGTCCGCCTTCATTACCTCCCGAGGGGGGTGTAATCATCGTACTACTCATGCGCAGTCCGCCTTCATTACCTCCCGAGGGAGGTAATCATCGTACGACTCATGCGCAGTCCGCTTTCATTACCTCCCGAGGGAGGTAATCTTTGTTCTACTCGTGCGCAGTCCGCCTTCATTACCTCCCGAGGGAGGTAATCTTTGTACTACTCATGCGCAGTCCGCTTTCATTATCTTCCGAGGGAGGTAATCATCGTACTATGCTTGCGTGTTCTTATTTGTTAAAAATGAGCTTGTACTTCGTCCTTGTTGCAGACACGAAATGTGGTTATTTTTTAGCGAAATCGGGAGAAAAGTATAGTACGTTACATGGGAGGGGTGCGACTTTTCACCGCGTGTGAATTTCTGATCAAACTTCACTCTCGTTGAAAAGTTGCACTTCCCTCCCTTGTAACGTAATGTACTATTTTTGTTACTTGCCTATTTCTCAGACCCTTAGTGAATATATTGAGATGTCACTTTTTCAGTTTCTAGATAACGATACTGTTACAATCTAAATTATGTCTTATATGTTCCGTAAAGGGTTCGAGGAAGCAAAACGAAAATGTTTTGTTATACTGTATTTTTTTTCTAGGCAACCGATCCATATGATTTAAAACTATACTTTGAGTACTGAATTTTTTTATCAATATGAAATATTATTAGGTTAACTAGTTCCTTTATAAATCAGATTTGGAGGTTTTGAATGCTGCAAGCGACTAAAAATAAACTGCTCATAAAGCACTTTATAAAATCTCTTTTTCGTCTACATCATTTAAGCGGAGGGAATTATTTTAAAAGTCCTTAGAGACCAATTTTCAGTTGTGAGTTCGATCTTGCAAATGAACTGAAGGTCCGACTTCACTCAAGACGCTACTGGTCTATGGAAATTCGAATAGTTATATCTAGGAAATACCTTGACTGATTGCGCCGATTTTTAGAACCCAAGTAGGGCTTTAGAACCGCTTTATTTGCTGCAATTTTGGCAAAAATTACTTGGTAATTTTTCAATGATATTGACACGTAATATGGTATTTTTATTTATTTTTTAATAGGAAGACGTGTAAGCTCCATCTTTAGAAAGTCATCGGCTATTGATAATTGGAAATACGTTCAATGTATTCGAAATTGCAAAAGAGCTTGTCATTCCACGCGATTTCGGAGTTTTTGGAAACATTGATGTTATTGTACTGCGTTAGCTAGAAAATCCGAGGAATTAATATATTACATTGTATATATTTTATTTTATTATTACCAATATTGCCTTAAACTACTTCCACGATTAGTTCCATTTGTTAAACAGTTCGTTAATTACATTCATAAGTGGTCTTGGAATATTCCGGTTCAGACGGGGGCTCGGAATAAACACATAATCAAAGAACTGTCTTACATAATATACAGACATGTTTTTATAAAGAAGATTTATTTATTTATCAAGATACATTCAGGATGTAATACCAAATATATTCAATGTAAATTTGGAGTGTGTATGAAGCCCATACATCGTCAACATAGGGCAATTCAACATATTAATTAACTAGGACTTTAACGTGGCTCGCGCGCTGAGCGCGCTCGCTATCGCCCCCCCCCCCCCCATCCGAAAGTGCGCCCCCTGCACCCAAACGTGTCCCCCGCAACGGTGCCCTCCCTGCAAGGGTGCCCCCCGCAAGAGTGCTCTCCCCAACGCTGCCCCCCCACCCTTGGGGACCTATGTTTTTGGAAAAGGACTTAGAAAAGTACGGGCTTGGGGTCTCACACCCCCCTGAAATCGAGGGACTTGGAATAGTTCGGGCTCGGGGCTTGACGGAAGGGGGTGGGGCTAAAGGCTTGGGGGTAGTCCCAACCCCTGGGGTTAGCCCCAGGCCCTACCCAAGCCCCGAGCCCGAATTATTCTAAGTCCCTCGATTCTTGATACGGCGGCGGCGGCGGCGAGATCTTTTTATAATATAGAGAGATTATTTTATTTGATCACGATTTTTTGAAAGCCTTCGTATAGTCGTCAAATAATGTCTACGTTTTAATTCGGCACCCATTATATTTACCGATGAAAAAAATATATAACACGGAGAAAAGAAAGACTATAAAATCAATAAATCTCCTCTGATTCTATTTTTTTTAGTACTTTAGCAGATGAGTGGGAGGAAGTCAGACCCAAATTACTGATGTTCGTTGACAGATATCTCGTGTTGACTTGTTGATCTGCTGATGTCATTGAAAATGTATATTATTTTGAACTATTATACTAATAATTGCAAATGAACTGCAGGAAATTTATGACTTTACTACACTAACTACAATTTTTTTTACCCATGAAAAAAAATAAAGCACGGAATGAACAAGTTCTTGAAGAAAAAAAATAATTCTGCTGGGCTTCCGTTTTCTTTTGAATATCTTAGCAAACGAGATATCTAGATTCTTCTTTATTTCGAGCAATAATTCATGAATGGATCTATTTTTACTAGCGGATCTGAGTTCGAAGAAAAATACGACAGTCGAGATAAAGAGACCTGCAAAAAATAACATAAATCCGGCTCCAAGTGGAATCAGATGAAGCGTCTTTGGACCGATCACAGGCCCATCGTGCTCGATCAGAACTTCACGAAGCGATCCGCTAGTACGTCTTCGCAGCACATCTTCGACATGATACTGCACAAGACCATGTTGTTGCAAACGAAGTATTACCTATCGCAAAGCAAAAAAATTCACGCGATTTATTAGTTGAAATAACTACCTCCGGAATTATCTTAATACCTTAATTCATAAATAAGTACATGCAGTGTTAGAAAATAGTGTTTACGGGATAACTAAAATAAATACGTAATCATCAGGTATGTTGAAAAGTAGTCTTGCTCTGCTCGAAAGAAAATGTAACAAACTACGGAAAATATAATACTACAAAAACGAGATTTTCCTATTGTTTCCTGCAAATTTATTCGGTGATTTGATATATCATGTTCCAGACAAGAACGTTTGTTCAAAATATGACGGGTGTGAAAACCAAAACCAAAAATGTGAAAAAATTTAACATTCTTAAAATACCATACACAAAAATATATATGGGATATACTATATATATGTTTTTCAAACATTGAGAATTTCGCTCTGCAATATAAAAAATGTCGGAACCAAAATTTTGAAAACTGTATTCATTCCAAATACCCTTAATCAAAACTAAAACTCTGCAGGAGTTGCAACATTCGAAATTTGAGACTTACCATATCCACTGATTCTAGAATCCAAGATTGAACTGTATACGACAGTTGAAAACTTGTAATGTGATTTTTCATGAGCCTAAATCCCTATGAACCAATTTAATGTATCGCACAAAGTATTGAAAATCGGTCATATTTTTTAAAAACATTTATGATAAATTGATGTCAACAATGCAACAAAAGAATTGAATATTCACTGTCAAATCTTCATTTGTGATGTTTTCCTCTGGGAAGAAGTTCGATAAAACCGTTCCACCGTGTATGGCGTAGTTTCCTTCCAAAATTTTCCTGTGTCTGTCAGCTTCACTATTTTCGTATTTATAATGTTTGTAAAACTGTCTACCGTAGAGATCCTACAAATTGGAAAACTATTCTCCCATATTGTTAAATCGTACAGTTTCATCACATATATTACTGTAGTGGCCATTTTTTAACTCACGGAATCGTCGAACAATAAATGAAACGGGACTTCCTTCCATTGATTGCCCCAGGTCAAGTTTGCTTCAATGAAATCCTGGGCTGTGTCAATTCTGCGACAATATATTAATACATATATTATTTAAGGGGAGGGAGTCAGGGCAAAAAAATTGATTTTGGAAATTCAATATCATCAAAATCCTATTGCATGTAAAAATACCCAACGCACTATATTGGTGGTACTCGATGAAAGGATTTTTTATTGTCGTCTGACTTGCATATGCTTTTCAAAATTATCTTAAGCAAAGTTCTTAGGTTTTCCATTCTGCGCATGATTCAGATCAAACTACTAGGCAGATTGGAATGGTTGACGTCTCATTTTCTTCTTCATGAAAAGATACACCGGCTAAACGGAGCAAATGTTAATAAAAGGTAATATTTTTTAAGTGACATAATTATTAATAAATAAAGTTTATGCTATTTTCTAAATCAGTGATTAACTTTGTTTTCATAATGAAAAAAAATAGTTTACTCCATTTTGCCGGTGTATCTTTCCATGAAGAAGAAAATGAGACGTGAACCATTCCAATCTGCCTAGTAGTTTGATCTTAATCATGCGCAGAATGGAAACCTAAGAACTTTGCTTAAGATAATATTGAAAAGCAAGTCAGACGGCAGTAAAAAATCCTTTCATCGAGTACCAACAATATAGTGCGTTGGGCATTTTTATATGCAATAGGATTTGGATGATATTGAATTTCCAAAATCAATTTTTTGGACCTGACTCCCGCCCCTTAATAAAAGTAAATAAATATAAGAAACTTTTATTTCCACAGATATCGATAAGTAACCTTCAAGTTCAAAGATTTTCTTTTATTTCAGTACGCTGAAAAGCGATTGTGACGATAAATTTCGATTCTAGTGATGTTGTACCTTTTTTCGTAACGCGAATTCGCCAAAATGGCTGCCAGACTGCTCGAATACGCAGTCACCAGTAGAATACCAATGAAACTCCAAAGTTTGAGCTGCAACTGAAGGCCCTGCAGTCTAGTGGGTTGATAGGTGCCTATTAAAGCTCCCATCAACTCTGTAAACGTTATGACAAATTTGCGAAATCCTGCAATGCCATTAATAAACGTTAATAACACACAATGCAGAATAAATAACAGTGGCATAATTCATCATAACCAAGATATATTATTATTTGTTAAGTTGTTAGATACTTTTCGATACTTCTGGTGTGAGCCAAGCTTTTATATAAACGTAAATGCTTTGTATTATTAACATAGCAACAACCGCAGCCCAAATTGCGGGGGATAGAGGTCTCGTTAGTGCCCAGAAGCTAGTGAAAGGCTTTGGCCTCGGCACTAAGAACGTTAAAGTCGTAGATCCCCATGGTCTAGTCATATTTGCGATTAGATATTTTTCTAGAACCAACCAAAAATTGGCGAATGCGATATCTGCTTCCTTGCGAATAATTTGTGCATACATGCGGTTGACGCGACCGATCTCACCGGGTCTGTTGTTTTTGGAGCATAGAATGGATAGTTGAAATAAATCGGCGTAATCGACGGAATAAAACTTAGCTTTAATTCACTAACCGCGTAGCTCTTTTTACGCTGCTGATCGACCATGTGAAGTTCAAACGCTCGGCCATTAGCATAAACAACTTCATTTCTATTCCATCGACTTCGGTTTCTGTTCATCGTTAGATAATATTTTATCACTAAACCTTCGCCTTGGGAGCTAAAGTACCTTACTTTAGGTAAGGTGTGCGTAAAGTAAATCCCGTTATTTCACTCGATGCACGGAAAAAAAAATTGGTTGAATAGGCTCCAATCGACAAAATTGGTTGACACATTAAACTAGATGGTTGCATAAACAAATCAGTTAGTTGAGGCGACAAACCAATTGGACGGGCCGGCAAATTAATTAATTAGCAACTAACGAATTGGGTGTCATTCATAACCTACTAGTTAATCGGTCCAACCTAAAAATTGGTTAACCAACTTAATATTTTGGAGCGTATTTAATCATGCGAATGATTGTGGTATTATTTTTCTCCGTGTACGAGAAACGCGTTTGGTTCATATAAAATTTGATTCTTTACACGGAAAAAAAGATTCGTTGCCATAAGCAAGAAATGAATTGGCACAACCAATCGATTATTTTTTCCCCCTTAACACTAAAATGGTAATACCAACGATTCGAATGGTAATACCGACGATTTGAATGGTAGTCCCAACTATTCGAGTGGTAGTCCCAATGATTGGATTAGTTAACCTAACTAATCTCGCGAGAACTAATCGTGAATAGTTGAGGTTACTATTCGACATGGTTGAGGCAACTCATTTTTTAGACATTGTGTACAGCAAATCGAAAACGCAGTTGCCACAACCAAACATTTCTTTCCGTGTACAAATATATCTAAACTTCGATTCGAATTAACCCATCAGGCACGTTTCTCTGGGTGTAGTATAACATTTTTATTAGCTTCGCAGACCGGTTCAGAACAATCTTATTCTTCTGTTATACGTAAAGAAATACGATTGTTCTAAAAGATTCTTGAGCACCCAGATCAAGTAGTACTAAAAAGCAAATACTAATAATCATATTGTAGCAGTCGTGTCAAATGTTATTATCACTATTTTCTACCGTTTTTGGCAATATAGTATTCTCCCTCGACGCCCTTCACAGTCCGATTTTCCGTCGATTGTAGGTAGCAGAAAGGTGGTCTATACGTTGTCGTGGCTATCAATTCTTGTCCTTGCAGGTTTACTATTCTTCCTTCATCTATTATTTCACGATAGCTGTAATAATAATATCGCTAAACCTTTCTAATTTCGTGTTCACGTAAGTAAAAAAAATGTTAACTGCGTAAAATCGTAGTTGTAGATCGACAAAAGAAATCTACAAAATACCGATCAACTGGGACAATGGTAGACTGTCATATACAGTAGAGCGTCGATTATCCGAACTAATTGGGACCGACTATCGTTCGGATAATCGAAAATTCGGATGACCAAACATTAATATTTTGTGAAGGGGGAGGGAGGACTTGAACCACTTAAAATATCTCTCTATATTATAAAAAGATCTCGCCGCCGCCGCCGCCTCGTCAAGAATCGAGGGACTTAGAAAAATTCAGGGGGTCTGTGAGGAACCAAGCCCGTATTTTTCTAAGTCCTTTTCCAAAAACATAGGTCCCCCAAAGGTGGTGGGCCCTTCGGGAGGGAGGGCGCCCTTGCGGGGCGCACCGTTGTGGGGAAGTACTCTTGCGGGCGGCACCTTGCGGGGCGCACCCTTGCGGGGGGCACCCTTGCAGGGGGCATCCTTGCGGGGGACAGCCTTGCGGGGGACACCCTTGCGGGGGACAACCTTGCGGGGGACACCCTTGCGGGGGACAGCTTTGCGGGGGACACCCTTGCGGGGGACAACCTTGCGGGGGACACCCTTGTGGGGGACAACCTTGCGGGGGACACCCTTGCGGGGGGCACCCTAGCGGGCGACACCTTGCGGGGCGCACCCTCGCGGGGGGCACCCTTGCAGGGGGCATCCTTGCGGGGGACACCCTTGCGGGGGACAACCTTGCGGGGGACACCCTTGCGGGGGACACCCTTGCGGGGGGCACCCTAGCGGGGGACACCCTTGCGGGGGGCACCCTTGGGTGGGAGGCGATTGCGAGAGCGCGCAGTGCGCGAGCCACAATAAAATCCTAGTTAGAATATATACGTATAATATAATACATATATATATAATATGTATGTATTTATCGAAAAATAGTCGGTTTTTTCGTTCGGAAAAACGACAATTCGGATGAATCGAATCACTGTTCGGATAATTAACGATTCGGATAAACCAAATCATCGTTCGGATAATCGACGCTCCACTGTACCTAAATCTTGTGACAGCGACAAAATCTGGAGCCAGCCTACGTTGATGTATTGAGATCTACATAAATTCGAGCTAGATGTTACTTATCGCAAATCTATGTACTAGTGTGCAATCTTCCGAGTTAGTAGACTTTTTGTAGGCTTTTTCTGTAAATCTATAAAGTTTTTACATAAACAAATTTTTTAAATATTTCCCTCTAACCTCGTAACTTTTTTAAAAACTGCAGGTGCTAAAAAATGTTTCTTAAGAGTCCACAATCCATCAGGGGTGACGATATTGACTTTCGCAATGTCATATGTAGAAACATTGAATAGCTTGGTCGAATCATTGACAACTTTATCAATGAGAATTAAGAGTTCGGTATTGGGGGTTGCCGTTGGAACGCTGAAGAATACAAATAAATTCGTGAGCTTGATGACGTTTACGTAGTGGGAGCGGGAGCAAGTTGGGTCTATTTTTGCATAATATTTATAATTATCGATTTCAGAATTTTTTCAGATTTATAAATTACTGCATCCTGGTGTTAGAATGTGGCTTGTATGATGCTGGAATAGTCTTGGTTCAGAAAAATGTTATCAATTCCGAAAAATCTGAAAAAATTCTAAAAAATCTGAGTTTACATTAATAAACGTTTGACCAGGGGCCTGTAGTAGATTTATTTTCCCATTTTTTAGTAATTTTTAAAAATCAAAGAAGCTTAACAACTATAAGAAGAATAATCTTGCCCACTTTGTCTATAAGCTAGAAAATTTTGATATTCAACAATGTATTTTACAGAATTTTTTCAGATTTTTAAATTATGGCATTCAATACGTCACTTAATAAAAAATTTGCATAGAAAAAATAAAAAATAAAAATCAGGTGCATTTGAGGATCTAACCAATCCTAAAAAAAATTACAAGCCAAATCGAGGGTTGGACCCAGGTCGAATCGGGATGGAATGCCCCATATATATAATAATCCTATAAACCCGACTTCCTCTTGCATAATTTTTCTGAACGTTTTAGAGAATTTCGCGTGTCCTGTGATAAAAATCACGACATTTTTTTTCACGAAAACAAAGCTCCTTTATGAGGAAGCAAAATAGCTAATATTGAATTTGCGCTTGCCTTTCCATCTTCGTTATCAAACCATCCACAGATGTAGATATCACTAGATAGCTTTTGCAATAATTAGTGCTCCGCTGTAGGGTATATGCGTATGAATACACTCTAATGAATTCCTTCAACATATTCTCAGTCGTCATAGATTCACCTAATTGACAATTAATTGTATTATTTAATTGCATTAATGTGGTGTCATACATTTCGATGTGATTGTTCACTTTATTTACCAGATAAAAGAACGTTGCAGCAACTTGATTTGTTGAACGTTGCTGTTATTATAGGCGCGTAATTGTCGATTATTGTTGAATATTCGTTCGCACTTTTTACCATGATACTACTTATGCTGGATGATGCCATTCCCAGGACATAGGCAAATATCGTCAGTCCGACGAACATGGTTAAGTTGAATTACACAATTTTGTGTACATCATGTACTATACTTATTGAAACTCTTTTACTGACTTAGAACAGTCGCTAATATGGTTTTATATTTGTAATTATCGTAAGTTGCACGCAGTTAACAATTTCTGGAAATGGACTGAGCAAATATTAGTCCGTGCTAATTAAATATCTTAAATGAGGCTTGAATAAGCTAGATTGGTAGAGCCATTCCCAAGATATCAAACAAAGTAAAAATCGGGTATGAACAGTCAATTTAGTAAAGCGAATAGAGTAAAAGTTAGAGTTATCTTAATTCTTTCGAATTTACCACTACTTATCAGCCCGATTGGATTAGCCATTATAATTTTATGAAACCCTTTCAATTAATTTCCAATTGGATACCCGTGTAAAAAAAAAATCGTCTATGTAGATCTACGAAGAGACGTCTACAAAAAGTTCACTAACTGGGACGATTGTAGACTAGAATATAGACTGACGATTACAGGAAAAATCTATATCTAATCTACGTAGATCTATATATATCTACTTTGAACTTTTTGTAGACGTATCTTCGTAGATCTATCGCCACTCTACATAGACGATGTTTTTTTTACACGGGAATGCGCATTGAGGATTTTTTCTCTATTTCACTCAATTTCCAGGAGGGTCACAACGAGTTTGTTGGACACTTCCGGTATTTATGAAATAATGGCTTTTTCTCGCCGCTATTTCCTTACGTCCAGTTTCGAAGTAAATAGTTCAGTAGATCACACACGACTGATGTATTGTTCTGATGTATTATGTTTTAAACATTGTTGTTCTCCCACCTGGAGTACCGAAGTGGCGTGCAGCTTTTATTGTCTGTGCGTCCGGCAAAGAATTTGCACGAAATATGTTGAAAAATAAAAATGACCTTACGCGTTCCTCGCACGTCAATAAAAAGTTGCAGTAAAAAAAAAAAAAAATTTCCTCCGCAATTATACGTAATATTCATGTGTTTTTACGTACTATAAAAAACAATGTAAATATCCAGGTGCAGTTTTACAGTCGGGTGAGTGTCGTGACGACATCGGTGGCTGATGTAGAACGTCGGCGCAACATTTTCGCTGAGGTCGGTGTAACATCGACATTATGTCGTGTAACGAGAATTTTACCCAACGCAGGAAAACTCAAGCTACTACCTTAAATTGTCCATTGTTACTTCTCTTCCTTATTTTTCGTGCCAAAGAACTGGGCGCCAGGCTCTTTTACGCCGGAAGAGAAGCAACGTTAACAAGTGACAATTGCCAGCCCAGGTTGGCGTCAGCTGCAATACGTAGGGGGGGGGGGGGTAATACCTACCGAGAGTCCGTGTTACTAATAAATAAATAATTTCAACACAATTAATTACGGGACTCACAACAATTTAATTTATTTGAAAGATCAACGAATTTAAAAAAATCAATAATTAATAAAAATGTCCACGTAAAATATATCAAGTAGTGCCACACTCTGGTCACTAAATAACTTATAATTCTTTAAATAATTTCCCGACAAACAATAACGAACATTCACATCCACGCACACTCACACGCCGTGTAAAAAAAATCGTCTATGTAGAGTGGCGATAAATCTACGAAGAACGTCTACAAAAAGTTCACCAACTGGGTCGATCGTAGACTAGAATATAGGCTGACGATTACATAAAAAATCTATATCCAGTCTATGTAGATCTATATGTATCTACGTAGACTAGATATAGATTTTCGCTGTAATAATAAGTCTATATTCTAGTCTACAATCGTTTCAGTTGGTAAACTTTTTGTAGACGTCTCTTCGTAAATCTATCGCCACTCTACATAGACGATTTTTTTTACACGGGACACTCAAATAAATAATAAACAAGAACCAGGACGATCGCGTATAAAATTACAAAACACTTGAACGCGATAAACGACTCGGCTAATAAAATTATTTAACAAAATTATTCAACACGTAATATGGCCTTGAAATTAAGTCCCTCACGAAAAACAACAGAACGTTATATGATACTTTGATATATTTTTAAATGGGTAGAGGTGTAAGCTCTAACGTTAGAAAGTCATTGACTACTGATAATTGTAAATACCTTCAACGAATTCGAAATTGCAAAAGAGCCTGTCATTCCACAAGATTCTGGAGATTTTGGAAACATTAATGCACCGCCTCAGCTAGAAAATCCGAGGAATTGATATATTTTATTTTATTCTTACCAATATTGCCTTAAACTACTTTCAAGATCAGTTCAATTTGTGAGATCGATTCGTTAATTGCATTCACAAGCGGTCTTAGAATATTACGGTTCAGACGAAGGCTCGGGATAAACAAACAAATAATCAAAACAACTTTTTTTCACAACTTGTTTATATTTTTTTATAGAATTAGAATACCGTTACTGACAATCAATTGTGGGGAATTACAGAAGTTATCTTTTTTACCGATGAAAAAATATATAACACGGAGAAAAAAAGTCTGAGTAGAGGAATAAATCAGAGTCAGACCCACATTACTGATACGCGTTGACAGATACCTCACTTGTTGATCTGCTGACGTCATAGAAAAAATATATATTATTTTTAACTATAATATAAACATTCTGCTATAAGACATAAGAATCTAACGATTGCAAATGAGTTATAGGAAATTTATGGGTATACTTCACTACACTACAATTTTTTTTACCGATGAAAACCAATAAAACACGGAGTAATGAAGCACTTGAAGAAACAAAATAATTCTGCTGGGCTTCCGTTTTCTGTTGAATGCTTTATCAAACGAGATATTTCGATTCTTCTTTATTTCGAGCAATAATTGATGAATGGATCTATTTTTACCAGCGGCTCTGAGTTCGAAATAAAATACGACAGTCGAGATAAAGAGGCCTGCAAAAAAAATCGTAAATCCGGCCCCAAGTGGAATCAGATCAAGTGTCCTCGGACCGGTCACAGGCCCATCGTGCTCGATCAGAACTTCACGAAGCGATCTGCTAGTGCGTCTTTGAAGTACATCTTCGACATGATATTGCACAAAACCATGTTGTTGCAAGCGAAGTATTATCTATCGCAAATTAAAAGAATTCGTGCGATTTATTAGATGAAATAACTACCTTCGGAATTATCTTAAGGGTATTGGACAGAATCTGCAAAGTCATTTCATAAATAAGAATAAGTTACATCTGTGAATTCTGAAATTGAAAACGGAAGAAAGTCATTTTTTTTTTAAATCATCGTAAAAAGGCATGTAACCGGTACTTTCCGAGGTACAATATGCGACTTGAGAACGTGAAGGTTCAAGAAGATTTTGGTTCCGATATTTTTTATATTGCAGAGCGAAATAATGTTTTACGAATATCCATATATCACCGGTATATATTTTTATTTTTAAGTAATCGACACACTCGTGGACTTTACGGTCTTCAATCGGATTGTAACTTTACGAAATGATAGTGTAAAGTATTCTAAGACTCTTTATTTTTGTTTACATTATTTATTTTGATCTTTAAATTTATATACAGAGACATCAGTTTGATATATTTATTTGAATCATATAGAGGATGTATCTCGAATTGAACATTTTTTTACTTCGATGAAATAAAACTTACATGAATTCAATACGATTTATTTAAATTAAATAAATTTTATTTGATCAAAATAAGATTCTATTATGCTAGCATTTAAAGAAGACCGGCCTAATAGGATTTTATTTCGATTAAGTAGAACTTGTTCCATTCAAAATAAATCGTATTCATTTTTAATAAAACGTATTTGATTGACATAAAATATCATTCATTTAAAATAAATCCCGTATTGGATTCAAATACACTCACGAGACCAATTTCTCTGTCAATATCATATTGTTATGAATATAGAGATTAGGTCTTATAAGAACACACGGTATGACGATCGACAAACGAATACTTGACATACTTCACAGAAAACGTGACAGAAGAAAGTCTTGACAGGACTTTGACTGCGAGCAGACGTGCGAACAAAAGTGTTAAAGATAAATAGAACTATTTGCAATTAATAATATCCGCCCCACAAACAAATATGCGCTTTATTCATTCGCTCGGTCGTAACAATATATTGTTACGCGCGTGATTGAAATAATACTCTCTCGTTATTGTAAAAGGTCACGTAGCTTTTATTCTGCAACACGATCCGTTGGCACGTCTGGATAAGTCGCGGTGTCAACCGAAACTGTCTTGTTTATCTGTCTCCGTTGTCAAGTTAGACGGTTGTCAAGTTAGTCGGTTGTCAAGTGCTCCGTCTAGTGTGCCGTGTTCGGTCTGAACCCCAATGTGAAGTGAACTTGGCGCGCACCATTCGTTACACTACTCCCCTCCCTTTTGAGTTGCCGTCCCGGCAACTCCCTAAAAGTACTGAGATGTGGTTGCCATGGTCCATCCAGTTCTACTCGCGACCTAGTTACACTGCCCTGGCATTTGCCCTAGTCCCGAGGGAAAACCATGGCTGAAAAACCTGGGAAGGACAGTGTTTACAAATTAAAAGCTTCCTATACTTGATAATATTTTACATTAATGTCTGTCACGCAACTGTCCTTGTCAGTCCTTAAATAATACAAGACATTCATAAGTTCCACATTGTTTTGCTCTCTTCTTTCTTTCTCTTCTTCTTTCCCTTTATTTTCTTTCGCTCTTTGGTGCAGTTTCTCCGGAATCCTCTGAATCCTAAAGACATTCCTTAAGGATGGTGGGAAGGAAGGAGGGATTCACAGGAGTCCAAGGAAACCTGTGACATAAAAAATAACTCTGCGAAGAAATCTGCACCACAAAAAAATTAATCATTTCGCGGAATCGTCAACCCGAAATATCCGTCATCAATGTGCTACTAAGGAAAGATTTTTCAAATAATATCGGTCACTGCTGCGCGAGTAATAAAGTGTGCACCCTTATATTACCCCAGTGTTGCCGATCCGACGAGAATATTCAGGTATTCATCCCGGGATGTTCTAAAGTAACCAATAACCGAGATTATGATCAGTAACCAAGATTATTTTGAGGTCACCCTAGCCCCTAGCCAGCGAAACCTGATCAGGAAGTCCCAAACTCTAACCAAGCCCAGTTAGAAATTCAGCTACAACCCTCTAGATTCTCCGGAAACCCTTAACAGGACGCCTTTCTACACTTTACCGGGTGAAACGAAGAAGCGTCCAAGGCTCCAGCCAAGCAATGAAAATACACTTTCCCCCATTGACGCTCTATGATCTGTCACCTCTAATAGTCCTAATCTTCGAAAGGGGCTAAACGGTCAATATGAACCATTTTCAATTTTCCTCGCGGGGATTTTTGAATTCTGTAAACTACGTCGTTAATTTTCGTTTTTACTATAAATGGTCCTACCCAATCTCTTTGTAACTTAGGGCACTTTCCTTTGACTTTTTGGGGGTAATAAAGCCAAACCTGTTGTCCGGGTTTAAATGAAAGCATATGTGACTTAACGTTGAATTTGGATTTCATCTTGTCGCTTTTAATAAGGAATCGTTTTCGGATTTGGTCATGAATCGTATTCAATTTAATTTTAAGTTCGTCAACGAATTCAGGAAGATCGATCGTTTTCAGGCCTCCGAGGTGGATGCCTGACTCTGACTCTGACAATATCGCTGAATATGTCCGGTTTTTCCACACCTCCAGCAGTCGAGCTGTTCGCGCGGAACAACGTTTTGAGGTGGTCCTCCCGAGTTGGAATTGTTTGCGTTATTTGAGGTAAATCGATCGTTATCTCGCGAGTTGATGGGACGCACGGATCTATCGTTGTTTCGCAGATCGTTCGGAAAGTTGTTTTTTTCGATATGATTCACGGTGTGAATCTCTTTGGCTCTCATTATGGCGCGGTCAAACGAAGTGATGTTTTCGAGTCGAAGAGCTTTTCGTATACTGAAATGATGGATCCCAGTTATAAATTGGACGCGTGCAATTTTGTCTTTTGATTCTGCGTTTAATTCCGGATGAGCTGAGTGAGTTAATCTTTTAATGTCGTTTGCAAAAGTCGTGAGATCTTCGTCAAATTTTTGTCTTCTCGCGCTCAACTCGGTAATTGCCAAAAGGTCGGATGGAGTGACCCCGTAACTAACGTCAAGGGCGTGTTTTAACTTATCGAACTGGCGCGCGTCGTCTGCGGTGAGGGTGTCGAGGATTCCCTTCGCCGAACCACGGAGCGAGGAAGCCAGAACGAAAGTTTTCTCTTCTGTCGAATAATTGTTAAAAGTCGAAATCATCTCGAATTGTTTATAAAATTGTCCCCAAGATCCGCGACCGTCGAAAGTGTCAACTTCTAAATGGGATCGGTTGGTGTGGATGAACGTATGCGGTGGAGCAACGTTTGAATTTATAGAATTATTATTTACACCGCGGTCGTGCGAAAGTGGTTCTGGGTTACGCGGAACCTCGTGAATTTGAGCGAAATTTGAAAGAGGAATAGTAGAGGTAGAAGAAAAAGGGATAGTAATGGAAGGAGGAACATTATCTGGTGGATTCTGGCGAAGTTCGGCCATCAGGATCCTCGCCGTCTCCCGAGCGGTGATCGAGGCTGTCTCCTGGGCGATCAGCTGGGCGACTTCCCCTGCCGATGTCACGGCGGCCTCCCTTGCGGCTGCTACGGCTGCGGTCTGAATCCTGTCCAGAGCGTCCTCGATTTGTCGTTGGGTCCGTTGTCTCTCCCTCTCCATTTCCTCCCTTAAAAAGCTGATCTGGTCGGGTTCGCCAGCTGCTGTCGCGGTGTTGGTCACATCCTGAATGTTCGAGGCGATCCTTTTTCGCCGTCCGCGTCTCGTATTCATTACTTTTTTTTTTTTTTAATATATCACTCACTCAAAAAAATTTATTTATCCCGAACGCGTTTTTTTTTTTTTTTTAAATTATTTTTTATCAGGGCCGAAAAATCCGCACTTCTGATACCAATGTTACGCGCGTGATTGAAATAATACTCTCTCGTTATTGTAAAAGGTCACGTAGCTTTTATTCTGCAACACGATCCGTTGGCACGTCTGGATAAGTCGCGGTGTCAACCGAAACTGTCTTGTTTATCTGTCTCCGTTGTCAAGTTAGACGGTTGTCAAGTTAGTCGGTTGTCAAGTGCTCCGTCTAGTGTGCCGTGTTCGGTCTGAACCCCAATGTGAAGTGAACTTGGCGCGCACCATTCGTTACAATATATATGATCCCAGGCTGTTTTTCAACAGATTCCAGTCTGAATATAACAATAGTCAACGTAAAATGTTGCTGAGATTTCCTTCGTAAAAAAAATCGGTGGATAAAATATTTCACATTTTCGAGATAAGTATTGTTGTCATTTTATTTGTTCCGTAAATGGCCGCAAATCTGTGAATTCCGATTTCAGAATTCACAGATTCGACTTTTGGTCGAAAAATCCAACCTAAAGGACCTAAATATTTTTTTCATCGCGATATTCAATTTTGGCCTTCACTATCTCAAGTCGCATCAGATAGTGAAGGCCGAAGTTGAGTAAAAAATGTTTCAACTAAAATCTTGAAAACCGTGTTCATGACAAATACCCTTCATAAAGACTAAGACTCTCCAGGAGTTGCAACATCCGAAATTTGAGACTTACCATATCCACAGATTTTAGAATCCAAGATTGAACTACAAATGTCGATTTGAAACTTGCAATGTGATTTTTCATGAGCCTAAATCCCTACGAACCAATTTAATGCATCACACTAAGTATTGAACATTGGTCATACTTTTTAAAAATATTTATAATAAATCGATGTCAAGAATGCAATTAAAAATACAATATTCACTTTCAAATCTTCATTTCTGACTTTCTCGTCTGGGAAGAAGTTCGAAAAAGCCGTTCTACCGAGTATTGCGTAATTTCCTTTTGAAATTTTCCTGTGTCTTTCAGCTTCGCTATTTTCGTATTCATAATGTTTGCTAAATTGATTACTGTAGAAATCCTACAAATCAGAAAATGATTCTTCTATACTGTTAAATCCTACTGATTTATCACATATATTGGTGTACTGGCCATTTTTTAACTCACGGTCTCGTCGAACATTAAATTAAACGGGACTTTCTTCCATTGATTGCCCCAGGTCAAGTTAGCTTCAATGAAATCCTGGGCTGTGTCAATTCTGCGAGAATATATAAAAACATATATTATTTAATAAATGTAAATAAATATAAGAAAATTTTATTTCCACGGATGTCGATAAGTAAGCTAAAGGTCAAAGATTTCCTTTAATTTCTGTTCACTGAAAAGCGATTGTGACGATGATTTCCGATTCTAGTTACGTTGTACCTTTTTTCGTAACGCGAATTCGCCAATGTGTCTGCCAGACTGCTTGAATATGCGGTCACCAGTAGAGTACCAATGAAACTCCAAAGTTTGAGCTGCAACTGAAGGCCCTGCAGTCTAGGGGGTTGATAGGTGCCTATTAAAGCTCCCATCAACTCTGTCAACGTTATGGCAAAGTTGCGAAATCCTGCAATGTCATTAATAAACATTAATAACACACAATGCAGAATAAATAACAGTGGCATAATAGATAATTCATCATAACCAAGGTATATTATCATTTTTTAAGTTGTTAGATACTTTTCGATACTTTTGGTGTAAGCCAAGCTTTTATGTAAACGTAAATGCTTTGAATTGTCAACATGGCAGCAATTGCAGCCCAAGTTGCGGGGGATAGAGGTCTCGTTAGTGCCCAGAATCTAGTGACAGGTCTTGGCCTCGGCACTAAGAACGTTAAAGTCGTTGATCCCCATGGTCTAGACACATTTACGATTAGATATTTATCTAGTACCAGCCAGAAACTGGCGAATGCGATATCCACTTCATTACGAATAACTTTTTTAACCAATTTGTCGATCTGTCGGTTCTGATCCCTTATGGCGTTCCTGGAGCATAGAATGGTTAGTCGAAATAAATCGGCGTAATCGACGGAAAAAAGTTAGCATTGATTCACTAACCACCCGACTTCCTTTACACTGTACATCGACCATGTGAAGTTCAAACGTTCGGCCATTAGCATAAATAACTTCATTTCTATACCATCGACTTCGGTTTCTGTTCATAATTAGATAATATGTTATCACTAAACCTTAGTCTTGGGGGCTAAAGTACCTTACTTTACGTAAGCGCCCGCGTTTGCTAAGCCTAGTAATACTAAAAAGCCAATACTAATAGTGATATTCTAGCAGGCGTGTCAAATACTATTATAATTCTTTTCTACCGTTTTTGGCAATATAGTATTCTCCCTCGAGGCCCCTGACTGTCCGATTTTCCGTCGATTGTAGGTAGCAGCTAGGTGGTCTATATAATGTTGCGGCTATCAATTCTAGTCCTTGCAGGTTTAGTATTCCGCCTTCATCTATTATTTCACGATAGCTGTAATAATAATATGACTGAAATTTCCTGATTTCGAGTTAAAAAAAGTTAACTGCGTAAAGTCGTAGTTGTGGATGGATAAAAGAAGTCTACAAAATGCCGATCAAGTGGGACAATGGTAGACGGTCATATAAATTTTGTGATAGCGGCGAAATCCGGAATCAGTCTACGTTCATATATTGAGATCTACGTAGATTCGAGCTGGACGTTACTATTCGCAAGTCTATGTACTATAGTCTACAATCCTCCCAGTTAGTAGACTTTTTGTAGATCTATAAAGTTTTTACTTAAACGAATTTTTTAAATATTTCCCTCTAACCTCGTAATCTTTTTGAAAACTGCAGGTGCTAAAAAAAGTTTTTTAAGAGTCCACAATCCATCAGGTGTGACGATATTGACTTTCGCAATGTTATATGCAGAAACATTAAATAGCTTTGTTGATTCATTGACAACTTTATCAATGAGAATTAAGAGTTCGGTATTGGGGTTTGCCATTGGAACGCTAGGGAATAAAAATATAATTTCGTGAACTTGATAACGTTTACTTAGTGGGGGCCGGGGCAAGTTGAGTCTATTTTTGTATAGTATTTATAATTATAGTTTCCACACAGAGGACGCTTTTTCATTACATGTGTCGTGTTTGATCTAATCTAGTTTTCTTCCTATTACAATTATATTATTATTATTATATCTCTCTATATTATAAAAATATAGAGAGATATATTTTAGCCGTGTCAAGAATCGTGGGACTTAGAATAATTCGGGCTTGGGGCTAAATGCTTGGGGCTAGCCCCAGGCCCTGGGGCTAGCCCCACCCCCTTCCAACAAGCCCCGAGCCCAAATTATTCTAAGTCCCTCGATTTCAGGGGGGTCTGCGAGACCCCGAGCCCGAAGTTCTAAGTCTATTTCCAAAAACATAGGTCCCCCAAGGGTGGGGGGCACCCTTGCGGGGGGCACCCTTGCGGGGGGGCACCCGTGCGGGGGGCACCCTTGCGGGCGGCACCCTTGCGGGGGGCACACTTGCTAGGGGCACTCTTGCGGGGGGCACACTTGCTAGGGGCACTCTTGCGCCGGGAACCCTTGCGGGGGGCACCCTTGCGGGGGGTACCCTCGGGGGGGCACCCTTGGGTGGGGGGCGATTGCGAGCGCGCGGAGCGCGCGAGCCGCAATAAAATCCTAGTATAATATATAATAATCCTATAAACCCGACTTCCTCCTACATAATTTTTCTTGACGTTTTAAAGAGCTTCGGGTGTCCTGTGATGAAAATAATGAAAAAAAAAAAATTTCACGAAAACAAAGCTCCTATATGAGGAAGGAAAATAGCTAATATTGAATATGCTTGCCTTTCCATCTCAGCTATCAAACCGTCCACAGATGTCGATATCACTAGAAAGCCTTCGCAATAATTAGTGCTCTGGTTTAACGTATATGCGTGTGAATACACTGTAACGAATTCCTTCAACATATTGTTAGTCGTCACAGATTCACCTAATTGAGAATTCATTTTATTATTTATTTAATCGCATCAATGTGGTGTAGTACATTTCTACCTGATTGTTCACTTTATTTACCGGATAAAAGAACGTTACAGCAACTTGATTTGTTGAACGTTGCTTTTATTACAGGCGCGAAATTATCGATTTTTGTTGAATATTCGTTGGCACTTTTTACCATGATACTACTTATACTGGATGATGCCACTGCCAGGATATAGGCAAATATCATAAGTCCGACGAACATAGTTAAGTTTCGATGCATTGAGGGCAGGGGACAAATCACTTGAAGTAGTTTTTATGATAGTCACACTTTTATGTACATGATGCAATATGCTTGCTGAAACTCGTTTATTCACTTACAACCGTAAGTGTATAATTGTAGTCGAACTCAGAAAAGCTTTCCAGTCTTATATATACGCTTAGGCTTCAAACCACTTGCGAGAAACGCTCCGTCCGTTCGCCACCTAGTGACATCATACGAAACACTGGTGGACAATACTCCGCTAGATGGCGAGTGGTCGAAGCGTTTCTCGCAAGTGACTTGAAGCCTGAACGTATATAAGACTGCAAAGCTGTCCTGAGTCCGACTATACACGATGGGTTTACCCTTCGTTGACGTATCAAAATGTACTGTCTCGACACCAAGGGAAAGCAACAACAGCTTTCGCTCGATTCCTCTGAAAATTTTCATTAAGATTCTTTCAACGATTTTTCTGTTTAATGGACGGAATCTTTTCACGATTCTCTTCAAGACGCTGTTCAAGATTCTTTCGAAGATTCTTTGACAGATTCTCAGACCGCTTTCAGATGGAAAGAATCTTGAAAAGAACCCTGGAAAGAATCTTGCTCCGGATCCTATATGTGATTCTTTTCAAGATTCTTTCAAGACTTTTTTGAAAATTCTTTAAATGATTCTTCACAAGATTATTTTTTTCTACGCGGGATGCCATCTATCTAATTTTCAAATACGATCACAACGCTATAATTTATAATAGATGTTTTTTGGATATTATACTTATTTTGAACGGATCGTAATTTTTTTTTATAGGTTTTCTCCTACTTCTCTCATTTTTCAGATGGGCAGTTTTGCTTTTTGATGACTTAAATAAAAAAGGGCCAAAACCAAATACAATAAAATATATCAGCAAGTAAATATAACTTTATTTCTTCCAGACTCGAGGTTAGCAGTTGAAAAACTCGTACATGACTGACTTTTCAAACTTACGCACACTTAGTTTTAAGCATTTACGTCACTCCTAAACTATCGAACTTGCGTGTACGTTTTATTGCTTTCTATTACGCATGCATTCGGTATAGCAAATTGACGATACATATCGATCCAACAATGTCACGTTAAATAGTTTCTGCGAACCAATAAAAAAATATGGGTTATCGATTGACGTAATGTTAAAAAAAATGTTAAATGCATTTCACAATATTTTCTCATTTCTCGAAGCGCCTGTAACCAATGTTCGCGCGTTCAATCTGGATAGAAAATACACGGAGAGAAGGATCTGATAAAATTTACCAGACACTATGGTAAAAATTATCAACCGCGTCCGGTATTGGGAAGCCATCGTCGCCACCTGACGAGAAGTACGAGAACTATGAGAATTTCTACCATATACATAGAATTTTTAACCATATTTCGTGGTAAAAATTCTCGTAGTTCTCATACTTCTTGATAGGTGCCGTCGTGGCTCCTTGTATTAGGAATTTACGACACATTTTACTAGAAACATGGTAAAACTATCAAATCCTTCTCTCCGTGTATGCGGTCAAAATAAAGAATGAAGAATATCGACTAATCATAAATCAATTACCCTAATCAAAACAAAAATTACAAATTTTTTCAGATTTTTTTATCGCATATTTCAGCCGTTACAAAAAACTGAAAATCATAATCGCTAATTTTTTTACGAAAAAAATACAGTTCTCGCAAAAAAATGACGTGAACAAAAAATTTAAGGTATTTAACGTTCTTTTCAATAAATGTTTTGCATAATCTTCCTACTCTGTTTTATGCTATTTTTCAATGGAATAAAATTATAATATTTTTTTCTCCAAAACTGCGTTCCCGATTCGGCTGAAATTTTTATATTTTGTTCCTTAAGGAGGATGGATACCGTCTTTCTGGAGGGGTAAGGTCGGCTGGTGCGCGGGTTGCCGGGGAGGTAGTGTGCGATAGAGAGGTCCGTGACGAGCGTTTACTGGCGTACATTGTTGTACTATTCCGGCAGTTTTGTTTTTACATTTTCTCGGCAACCAAGCAGACGAATCATTTCGATCTTCGTGAAAGTTCTTTTCGAAACAACAAGGAATGCTTTGGTTCTGTTATCAACAATTGTTTATCATTTTGATTATACTTTCGATCATAGCGTTGGAAGTGTGTATAGTTTCCGCTATGTTGTCCATGTATAAGAGTGTAATTTCAATAATTAGTTTCTCGATAACCATCTAGACGATTAACATAAAATTTGGCATAGAGATGTAATTTTTATCTACGAATATCCTCCACAAATTTGAGCGCATGTTTATCATTTTGCGTTGGGTATCCACCCTCCTTAATATGTCTAGAATCTAAGAAAAAATTAGCGAGATGGTCGGTGATTTCATTCCACTGTGACAGCTCTTCAAACGATCGAATACCAGGGCAATCTAATGTGTAATTGCTCTGTACGTTCAACAGACTGTCTACATAATAATTCTAAAGCCCGCACTGCATTTTTTGCATAGGATATTTTTCCCTCTTCAATTTTTGGGTTTTTAAATACATTTATTTTATCGACTGATGGAATTGAAACTTTTTTCCTGATGACACGTAATTCATCATCGTGCTCTTTTCTGATCAATCGAAAATTGGCAAAACGTGGTGAATGAATGTCTCTTGAGTTCAATATTCACGTGCTCAATGTTACACGACCATCGTTCTGCGTTGTAAACACAAAGTGTGGATGACAGGTACGGGGGAATTTGCCAATTAACCTAAATAAAAAAAAATTTAATTAAAAGTAACAAAAAAATAAACAAGTGATGCGGGCATTAGATTTTTTCTATTGACAGTCTCAACCCTGTTGAACGCAGAGAGCGATTACACATTAGATTACCGTTATGTTCGATCATTCGAAAAGCTGTAACTGTGGAACGAAGTCGCCGCCCATCTCGCCAATTTTTTTTCCGATTCTTAACATATTAAGGAACAAAATGTAAAAATCTCATCTGAATCGAGAACGCAGTTTCGGAGAAAAAAAAATTGAAATATTATTTAATTGAAAAATAGCATAAAACGAAGTAGGAAAATTTGCAAAAAAATTTGTTGAAAAGAACGTTAGATACCTTACATTTTTTGTTAACATGATTTTTTTACGAGAGCCGTAGTTTTGGCGTTACAAAATTAACGATTATTATTTTCAGTTATTTGTAACTGCTGAAATATGCAATAAAAAAATCTGAAAAAATTTGCAATTTTTGTTTTCAGCCAGATCAACATCCTCAAGAAATTTGAAAACTTTTTATTGGAATGAAAAATTCGTGTGGCCGCCTTGACGTGTTTTATCCCCATAGTAAATTTGGTTTATTCGACCAGTCTGGCGACTATTACCATGCAGTACATTAATATAAACGATGCCAGTTGTTGTAAAGTAATTTACTACTGATAATTGCAAACACGTTCAATGAATTCGAAATTGCCAAAAAGCCTGACATTCCACAAGATTTTCGAACTTTTTGAAATATTAATGCACTGTCTCAGCTATCAAATCCGAGGAATTGATATATTTCATTGTATATACTTTATTTTATTCTTACCAATATTGCCTTGAACTACTTTCAAGATCAGTTTAATTTGTCAGATCGATTTGTTAATTGCAAGCGGTTTTAGAATATTCCGGTTTAGGCGGGGGCTCGGGTTAAACAAACAAATAATCAAACAACTTTTTTTACAACTTTTTATATTCCTTTCATAGAATTAGAATACCGTTACTAACAATCAATTGTGGGGCATTACAGAAGTTATCTTTTTTACCGATGAAAAAATATATAATACGGAGAAAAAGTCTGAGAAAAGAAATAAACCTCCTCGGATCTGACTCTATAAGTGGGACTGATATTCGTTGACAGATACACTTGTTGATCTGCTGGTGTCGTTAAAAATATATATTATTTAAATTTATAAACAAAGATTTTGCTATATGGCAAAAGAATCTAACGATTGCAAATGAGTTATAGGAAATTTATGGGTTTACTACACTGCACTGCAATTTTTCTTGTAATTCTGCTGGGCTTCCGTTTTCTGTTGAATGCTTTAGCAGATGAGATATTTCGATTCTTCTTTATTTCGAGCAGTAATTGACGAATGGATCCATTTTTACTAGCGGATCTGAGTTCGAAGTAAAATACGACAGTCGAGATAAAGAGTCCTGCAAAAAATATCATAAATCCGACCCCAAGTGGAATCAGATGAAGCGTCCTCGGACCAATCACAGGCCCATCGTGCTCGATTAGAACTTCGCGAAGAAATCTGCTAGTACGTCTTTGGAGTACATCTGCGACATGATATTGCACAAAACCATGTTGTTGCAAGCGAAGCATTACCTATCGAAAAGCAAAAAAAATCACGCGATTTATTAGTTGAAATAACTACCTTCGGAATTATCTTAAGGGGAGAAAACTCTTTGGACGCCCGAAAATTAGTCATTTTGTACGATTTTTTTAAAATGTGTTAAAACAATCTTATGCTTCTGAAACTTTAACCTTATTTTATTAGATCTTTTAACATTTGAAAAACATTTTTCTTTTTTTTACAACACAAAATGGTGGCGTCGCTAATCTTCCGATGGTAAATCGGATAATATATTTACCGACTGGCAATTTTGCGTTGAGCCGGCAAAATAGATATGCGACAGAGTTTTCGTCAATTGCAGTGGGAGTGCGATTTACCATCGGAAGATTAGCGTCGGTGTCGAGATGGGTCTGTGTGGAGATGGGTCTGTGTAGAACATCGTCGTGTACAACTTGTGTCGTGTCGAAGGTTCGTCGTGGCAAACTTTACCGGGCCGTACTCGCGTTGTGTAGAGATTTGTCGTTACAAAATGGTGCCGTGTCGAGATTTACCATTTCGATCTTGTGCTACGAAGAAATTTGTTGTGTCGAACTAGTGCTGTGAGCAGATTGATGGTGCCCAGAGTATGCTGTGCAAAGTTTTGTCTTAACGATTACTGACGTGATCAATTTTTCCGTGTCGAACTAAATTTCCGCAAGGTTTCGTCGTGACAAGGTTATCCGTTTTAAATTCCGCTTTGTCAAGTTCGTGTTGTGTACAATTTCGTTGTGCTCAATTAAACGCGTGTAAAAAAAATGGTGTACAGATGCTCGTGTACAGATGGGTTCTGTAGAACTGACGTATTGCCAATTATTCTAAGTCCCTCGATTCTTGATACGGCGGCGGCGGCGAGATCTTTTTATAATATAGAGAGATATTTGTAAAACATTTAGAGTTTTGCTCTGCAATATAAAAAATGTCGGAAACAAAATCTTGAAAACCGTATTCGTGACAAATACCTTTCATTAAGACTATAATGCTCCAGGAGTTGCAGCATCCGAAATTTGAGACTTACCATATCCACTGATTCTAGAATCCAAGATTGAACTGCATATGTCGATGTAAAACTTGCAACATGATTTTTCATGAGCCTAAAGCCCTACAAAACAATTTAATGTATCGCACAAAGTATTGAAAATTGGTCATACTTTTTAAAAATATTCATAATAAACTGATGTCGAGAATGCAATTAAAAATTTAATATTCACTTTCAAATCTTCATCCGTGATTTTTTCGTCTGGGAAGAAGTTCGAAAAAGCCGTTCTACCGGATATCGCGTAGTTTCCTTCTAAAATTTTCCTGTGTCTTTCAGCTTCGCTATTTTCGTGTCTATAATGGTTGCGAAACTGTTTACCGTAGAAATCCTACAAATCAGAAATTGATTCTTCTATACTGTTAAATCCTACTGTTTTATCACATATATTGGTGTAGTGGCCATTTTTTAACTCACGGTCTCGTCGAACATTAAATTAAACGGGACTTTCTGCCATTGATTGCCCCAGGTCAAGTTTGCTTCAATGAAATCCTGGGCTGTGTCAATTCTGCAAGAATATATAAAAACATATATTATTTAATAAATGTAAATAAATACAAGAAAATTTTATTTCCACGGATATCGATAAGTAACCTAAAGGTCAAAGATTTTCTTTAATTTCTGTTTACTGAAGAGTGATTCTGACGGTGATTTCGGATTCTAGTCACGTTGTACCTTTTTTCGTAACGCGAATTCGCCAAAGTGTCTGCCAGACTGCTCGAATATGCAGTCACCAGTAGAGTACCAATAAAACTCCAAAGTTTGAGCTGCAACTCAAGGCCCTGCAGTCTAGAGGGCTGATAGGTGCCTATTAAAGCTCCCATCAACTCTGTCAACGTTATGGCAAAGTTGCGAAATCCTGCAATGTCATTAATAAACATTAATAACACACAATGCAGAATAAATAACAGTGGCATAATAGATAATTCATCATAACCAAGGTATATTATTATTTTTTAAGTTGTTAGATACTTTTCGATACTTTTGGTATGAGCCAAGCTTTTATGCAAACGTAAATGCTTTGAATTGTCAACATGGCAGCAATTGCAGCCCAAGTTGCGGGGGATAGAGGTTTCGTTAGTGCCCAGAATGTACTGACAGGCTTTGGCCTCGGTACTAAGAATGTTATAGTCACGCCTTCCCATGGTCTGGATACATTTACGATTACATATTTATCTAGTATCAGCCAAAAATTGCCGAATCCGATAACCACTTCATTACGAATAACTTTTTCAATAATTTCGTCGATCTCGTGGTTCTGATCCCTTATGCTGTTTCTGGAGCATAAAACGGTTAATCGAAATAAATTGGCGTAATTGACGGAAAAAATGTTAGCATCAATTCACTAACCGCCCGACTTCCGTTACACTGTACATCGACCATGTGAAGTTCAAACGCTCGGCCATTAGCATAAATAACTTCATTTCTATACCGTCGACTTCGGTTTCTGTTCATAATTAAATAATATGTTATCATTTAACCTTCGCCTTGGGGGTAAAGTACCTTACTTTACATAAGGTGCCAAAGCGCCCGATCTGCTAACGCTAGCACTAAAAAGCAAATACTAATAATGATATTCTAGCAGGCGTGTCAAATGCTATTATCAATCTTTTCTACCGTTTTTGGCAATATAGTATTCTCCCTCGAGGCCCTTGACTATCCGATTTTCCGTCGATTGTAGGTAGCAGAAAGGTGGTCTATACATAGTCGCGGCTATCAATTCTAATCCTTGCAGGTTTAGTATTCTTCCTTCATCTATTATTTCACGATAACTGTAATAACAATGTCACTAAAATTTCCTGATTTCGAGTTAAAGAAATGTTAACTGCGTAAAGTAGCAGTTGTAGATCGACAAAAGAAGTTTACGACATGCCGATCAGCTGTGGCAATGGCAGATTGTCATATAAATATTGTAACAGCGAAGAAATCTGGAATCAATCTACGTTGATATATTGAGATCTACGTAGATTCAAGCTACACGTTACTATTTGCAAGTCTATGTACTAGTCTACAATCGTCCCAGTTAGTAGACTTTTTTTGTAGATCCATCAAAGTTTTTACATAAACAAATTTTTTAAATATTTCCCTCTAACCTCGTAACCTTTTTGAAAACTGCAGGTGTTAAAAAAAGATTTTTAAGAGTCCACAATCCATCAGATGTGACGATATTGACTTTTGCAATGTCATATGTAGAAACATTAAATAGCTTGATTGATTCATTTACAACTTTATCGATCAGAATTAAGAGTTCGGTATTGGGGTTTGTCGTTGGCACGCTAAGGAATAAAAATATAAATTCGTGAGCTTGATGTCGTTTACGCACTGAAAGAAAAGATTAGTTGCCGTAATCAAAAAATGAGTTGACACAACCAATCGATTATTCTATTTTCCTTACAACTCAAATGGTAGTGCCAACGATTCGAATGGTAATACCGACGATTCGAATGGTAGTCCCAACTATTCGAGTGGTAGTCCCAGCGATTGGATTGGTTAACCTCACTAATTTCGCGAGAACTAATTGTGAATAGTTGAAGTTACTATTCGATATGGTTGAAGCAACTAATTTTTGGGACATTGTGCACAGCAAATTAGAAACATAGTTGTCACAAGCAAACATTTATTTCCGTGCGTAGTGGGGACCGGGGCAAGTTGAGTCTATTTTTGCATAGTATTTATAATTATTGTTTCCTCACAGAGGAAGCTTTTTCATGACACTTTCCGTTACGTTGGAGACGTGTTTGATCTAATTCAGTTTTCTTCCTATTATAACTATATTATATTATATACTGTGACCCGATTTTTCCCTCCGAGATAACTCGGGAGAATTATCTCGGAAAACCGCTCGACATCAGGCACCCAGCAATTTCCTAACGAAACGCTAGGGCGCCAGGCCCTTTCAATTTGCACCTGAAGGGCCAAGAGGTGGTTTTTGCGACGCGATTTTACTCGCGCCGGCTGTTCAGACGAAGAAACTAGGTAGTGGGGGTATGAGAGGGGAGTCTCTAAAATAACTGCAAACCCAAAAACCAATATAATGAATAGTGCTCGCTTTAATTAAACAAAATAAAATACTCGTTTATAAAAAAGCGAGTACCAATTGGAGCTCGTAAGCTCCAATATTGCCCAAAAATATATTTTACAAAATAGGGTTCCCTGAAGGGGAACCCGTGCTCGCTGGCACAACTGATTCTATATAAAATAAATTATTATAAATAAATTCAAAAATAAAAAAAAAACAAAAAGAATTACAAATTCGCAAATAATTGGCGCGAACGCTACGCGTCACGCCGCTAAATAGTGAGAGTCTTCTCTCTCACTCTTGCGCTACGGGACGGCTGAGGCACGTCTCGTAATTTTCCAATAATTAAATAATCCCAAAAAACGATTTCCAAAATTAAATACAATAAATACAATGTTCTACTAAAGTGAAATTCTTTCTCTCGGTTGGCGGTAGCCAAACCGAGCAGACCCCGCGTGATACTCTATTGGCGAGACGAAAATCGTCTCGCCTCGTGGTGGCAGAAGGCCTGAATTTCTTGCAATAATTACCAAAAAGAACTATTTGTTATGTCACGGCACCGTACAGTACAATATTAAAATGCACTGACCCACCTCTATTACGCGATGCTCCGTGTTAAGGACCGAAACAACGTCCTTCCTTCTTTTCCGATATTTTCCAATTATTTCCGATACAAGTTCCAATATAATACAATAGTTCGTGCGCTACTGTTCGCACGCGTGTCCAGCCAACAAGTGACGAGTCGCGGCGCGTACCGGACTCGCCAAAACCGCTCGAGGACGAGAGGAGTGCGCGGAGGATACGCATCCCTTCGCAGCGACACATTTGATAGTGGTCTGTTGCAAAAATAGACTACCGTTTGACGCGGGAGTTCCAAACTCTTGCGTATAAATTTTGGTGATGAGCGGCCGATGTACTGCCTCTGCGATGCCGATTTCTTGGCGTGCGAAGGTGCCCTCGCTGCTCGAATCTCCTCTGAGCTCCTGGATCCCAAAGACAATGCTGCTTGGAGGTACTGATGCAGTACCTCGCTCGTAAAAGTGAAGGAACGTTGGTCGCCAGTGGGAGCGGTGACCGTGACATGTAAAATGTGTTCCAAAAAAAATCAATAAATAATTCCTATAATCTCGCGTAGGTCTGGTCGATTTAACGCGACGCCGCAGTTCTGCCCTAATTTTTGGCCCCATTTTGCCTCGCAGCCGTATCCCGGCTTAGTGGCTGGACCAGTTTTATATCGCGGGCGACGTCGAAGGAGGGAGAGATGCAACGAACACCGCGTAACTCGAAATACCGCGTTACAATACATAATAATCCTATAAACCCGACTTCCTCCCACATAACTTTTCTTGACGTTTGAGACAATTTCGGGTGTCCTGTGATGAAAATAACGAACTTTTTTTTCTCACCAAAACAAAGCTCCTATATGAGAAAGCAAAATAGCTAATATTGAATATGCTTGCCTCTCCATCTCAGCTATCAAACCGTCCACAGATGCCGATATCACTAGATAGCCTTTGCAATAATTAGTGCTCTGGTTTAGGGTATATGCTTGTGAATACACTGTAACGAATTCCTTCAACATATTCTTAGTCGTCATAGATTCACCTAATTGACAATTCATTTTGTAATTCAATCTCATCAATGCGGTGTCACACATTTGTATGTGCTTGTTCACTTTATTTACCGGATAAAAGAACGTTGCAGCAACTTGATTTGTTGAACGTTGCTTTTATTATAGGCGCGAAATTATCGATTATTGTTGAATATTCGTTGGCACTTTTTACCATGATACTACTTATGCTGGATGATGCCACTGCCAGGATATAGGCAAATATCGTAAGTCCGACGAACATGGCTAAGTTTCGATATATTGAGGGTAGGGGAGAAATCACTGAAGTAGTTATATGAGTCACCCTTTTATGTACATAATGCAATATGCTTGCTGAAACTCTTTTATTCATTCACAAACGTCGTTAAAATGTTTGTATATCAGTAATTATCGTAAGTTGCAAGCAGTAGGCCAGTTCTGGGAATAGCCTGAACAAATGTTAGTGCTAATTAAGTGTCCTAAGTGAGGCTTGGATGATCCAAATTGGTACAGCCATTCCGAAGATATCAAACAAAGTAAAAATCGGGCATGGACAGTTGATTTAATACACTGAGAGAAAAAATGTTGAACTTAACTAAATCGACGTTTGCCCTCGTTCAAACGAATTTCTCGTTTAGAACAACCAAATGTTTAGTGTCTTCAATAATTATTTGATTCAGTTGACTAAAATTTATTAGCGGTAACCAAAATATTTGTTATACCAACTGAAAATTCATTTGAACGAGGGTCAACGCCGATTTAGTTCATTCTATCATTTTTTTTCTCAGTGTAGAGCGAATAAAGTCAAAGTAAGAGTTACTTTAATTCTTTCGAATCTACCTCTACTATCAGCCAGATCGGATTAGCCGTTATATTTTTATGAAAACCTTTCGATTAATTTCCAGTTGGACATACATATTTTTTTACAAAATTGTGACAGTCACTTTAAGAAACCTTTTTGAAGGATAATAATGCTTGTTACTTCTAACTATTTTACTTAATTTCGAGAATTACCGTAAGGTTTCTGAGGATTTTTTTTCCATTTCACTTCCAGAAAGGTAAAAAAACGATGAACCCAAATTTTAGAATTTACTTAAGACTGTCAAAAAAATTTAGGGTCAATTAGATAGGAAAAGGAATTTTTGACAACATTAATATTGATAACAATTTAAACGTGAGTGAATGAATGAAAAGGAGTACTGTCACTTAACTAGAGAAAATCCTTGGACCAGAATGTACGATTTTTATTAAAACTATGCCATTTATTACGCTTTAAATCTAGCGATCATTGTCTCAGACCCGATATGTGCTTCGCAAAATTCCATCATTAAAAATATTGACCGGGAATTATTTAATTTTTAAATACGATCACAACGCTATTATTTATAACAGATTACATTTGAATATTGTAGTTATTTTGATATTATCGTAATGCTTTTTTACAGGTTTTCTGTTACTTCTCTAAATTTTTACAACGGCAGTATTCTTTTTTGACGACTTAAATAAAAAAGGCCAAAACCAAATACAATAAAATATATCAGCCAATAAATATAACGTTTTTTCTTGCAGACTCGAAGTTAGCAGTTGAAAAACTCGTGGATGACTGACTTTTCAAACTTATGCACACTTAGTTTTAAGCATTTTCGTTACGCTTCCTAAACTATCGAACTTGCATGTACGTTTTATTGCATTTTATTACGTATGCATTTGGCATTAGCGAATTGGCGATACATATTGATCTGAAAATGTCACGTTACAAAGTTTCTGCGAACCAATAAAAAAATATGGGTTATCGATTCTACGTAATGTAAAAAAAATGTTAAATGCATTTTAGAATATTTCCCTGTTTCTCGAAACGTCTGTAACCAATGTTCGCTCAATCTGGATAGAAAATATGCGGTCAAAATAACTGGTGCGGTGTTCTAGTGGTTAGTTTACTGGCCTCTAGTTCAGAGCATCGCAGGTTCGAACTCCTCCACTCAGAGAAATCGTAGTAGTACAGTCAACTATAAAGTGACAACTATAAATTTTTAGTCCATGCAACTATTTTCATAGTCACGATAATTAGGAAAATAGTTATGGTAACTATTGGGTAGTTATAGCAACTATTTGATAGTTGTGGCAACTATTAAAAAATTGGTCGTACAAATTGAAAATGAATAGTTGTCACTTTATAGTTATTAATACCATTATTTTCTCTCCGCTGACGTAGTAAGAGTGGTCCAAAATGGACCGTCTGGACACCAAGGTGTCCAGGTTGGCACCGTCTTGTCCTGGTGGATTCCAGGATGGATTGCCCAGGATGAAGACCGGGATGGACTGCGAGACAGTCAAGGCGAGAATCCAAAATGAACACTAGGATGGATTCTGCCATCGAACAGCCGAGACTCGCGGACTGTCCAGGTCTGAGATCGAGTACGCCGACTTCCAAATCGGATTAAAAGCGGAAGTGATCTGTGAGTCCAGCTGGTATTTTTGCCTGGAGTGCGCAGATTCCATCCGGTACTCCATCCTGGAATCTATCCGGGATTCCAACTCGGACTCCATCCGGGACTCCAGCCCGGACTCCACCCTGGAATGTTTTTTCTGCGCAGGTTGCTACGCAGGACATTATTAACGCGAATTATTCGTGCCTAATATACAGTATGGCAAACGATGCCAGTTGTGTTTACGAGTCACTTACCAACGTTATATATTGCTGATTAATCGAAGCATCGTGAAAATTGCTAGGCAGGTTACGTACTACTTCTGCATCGTATGCCAGTCAATGTCGGAAATTCATGCAGTTAAAATGATACTTAAATTAATAGAAAGCAAAGGTATATAAACCCGCGCAAAAACGGAAGTATGAAAACAGTATTTCCCAAATATTACAAGTGTCTTGAATAATAGTATGCCAAGGCTGGCGTAGTGGAATAAGACATACGGAATAATATTTCGCCCAAATAAAGAAGGTATTAAAACAGTATTGAAAATCTTTTCAAAAGTAAAAAGTCTTAAGTGTGATCTATTGGACTGAATAATAGTAAAGAATATTGCACCGTTTTATTAGTTTTTATGGTCCAGGTCGATATCTACATAGCTCCCAGTGTCCAGATCGATATTTCCATGGCTTTCGGTGTCCCGGTCGATATCTCCATGACTTTCAGTGCCCAGGTCGATATCTTGATGACTTGCGGGGTCAAGGTAGATATCTCCATGATTTCTTGTATCCACGTCGATATCTTCACGGATTCCAGTGACCAGTTCGATATCTCCATAGTTTCCGATGTCTGGGTATATTTTTCAACAGTTTTGACAGCTGGACACAGCAAGCTATAGAGATATCGAACTGGGCACTTAAAGCCATGGGGAAATTAACTTGGACAGTGCAAGCCAAGATATGGAGATATCGACCTGGACACTGAAAGCCATGGAGATATCGACCTGGACACCGAAAGCCATGGAGATACCTACCTGGACATCGGAAGCCATGTAGATATCGACCTGGACCATAAAAACTAATAAAACGGTGCAATATTCTTTACTATTATTCAGTCCAATAGATCACACTTAAGACTTTTTACTTTTGGAAAAATTTTCAATAATGTTTTAATACCTTCTTTATTTATTATTCCGTATGTCTTATTCCACTACGCCAGCCTCGGCATACTATTATTCAAGACACTTTTAATATTTGGGAAATACTGTTTTCATACTTCCATTTTTACGCGGGAAGGTAGGTTAGGAGGGATAGGTTACAAAAATGTAGCATAAAATAATATACGTTATTTTGCTTAATTATTAAATATTTATTCATTTTTTTAATATAATCAAGTCTTTAAACGAATCGTTTTGTTATATACATTCAGCTGTCACTCAATTTATTGTGATGTGTGATGGTACAATACTTCACGTCTTCTTCATATAATGAGGCGTACTCACAATCATCCATGTTGTGGACGTACAGCTTCTAAAACCAACTGCAATTATATTTTTTTGAACTTAAGTTCCGATGCAATCATTCTGCTATATGACAAAAGAATCTAACGATTGCAAATGAGCTATAGGAAATTTATGGGTTTACTTCATTACACTACAATTTTTTTTAACGACGAAAAATAATAAAACACGGAGTAACGAAGCACGTGAAAAAACAAAATAAATGTGCTGGGCTTCCGTTTTCTGTTGAATACTTTAGCAGATGAGATATTTCGATTCATCTTTATTTCGAGCAATAATTGATGAATGGAACTATTTTTACTAGCGGATCTGAGTTCGAAGTAAAATACGACAGTCGAGATAAAGAGGCCTGCAAAAAACATCATAAATCCGGCCCCCAGGGGAATCAGATGAAGCGTCCTCGGACCGATCTCAGGCCCGTCGCGCTCGATCAGAACTTCGCGAAGCGATCTGCTAGTGCGTCTATGGAGTACATCTTCGACATGATATTGCACAAGACCATGTTGTTGCAAGCGAAGTATTACCTATCGCAAAGCGAAAAAATCGCGCGATTTATTAGTTGAAATAACTACTTTCGGAATTATCTTAAGGGTATTATACAGAATCTGCAAAGTCATTTCATAAATAAGTACATGCAGTATTAAAAAATAGTATTTTCTTACTATTGGTCCCGTCGGTTTATGTGAATCAAATACGGGATTTATTTGAAATGAACGATATTTTATGCGAATCAAATAAGTTTTATTAAAAATTAATACGATTTATTTTGAATGGAACAAATTCTATTTAATCGAAATAACATTTTATTTGGCCAGAAATTAAATAATTTTTTTTTCAAATGCTATAGTTTTTAAACTATAAGGAAAAAATCTTACTCACTTTTCTTCTTATAGTTTTTAAACTATAAGAAGAAAAATCTTCCCCACTTTGACTATGAGCTAGATAATTTTGTTATTGAATAAAGTATTTTTCAGAATTTTTTCAGATTTTTAAATTATGAGGTTTTTTGTCACTTTAAAAAAATATTTTTAAAGAATTTGCATGGAAAAATCTGAACAATTTCCTAAAAATTTGAAAAAATTCTGAAAAATTCGGTTTTACATAAATAAACATTTGATCAATCGCCGGTAGTAGATTAATTATTTTTTCTATTTTTTAATAATTTTTCTAAATAAAAAAGGCTTAAAAGCTGTAAGAAGGAAAATCTTCCCTACTTTGACTATAAGCTAGATAATTTTGTTATTGAACAAAGTATTTTTCAGAATTTTATCAGATTTTTAAATTATGGGGTTTTCTATGTCACTTTAAAAATATATTTAAAAAAAATGGACTTGAAAAAGAAAAAATTGTGCAGTTGAGGGTCCATCTAAGCCTGTAAAACATAGTGAGCCAAATGGGTGGAATGCCCCATACATATATTTATAAAACATTAAGAATTTCGCTCTGCAATATAAAAAATGTCGGAACCAAAATCTTGAAAGCCGTATTCATGACAAATTCCCTCCATTAAGACTAAAACTCTCCAGGAGTTGCAACATCCAAAATTTGAGACTTACCATATCCACAGATTCTAGAATCCAAGATTGAACTGCATATGTCGATTTAAAACTTGAAATGTGTTTTTTCATGAGCCTAAATCCCTACAAACCAATTTAATGTATCGCACAAAGTATTGAAATTTGGTCATACTTTTTTAAAACATTTATCATAAAATGATGTCGAGAATGCAATTAAAAATTGAATATTCACTTTCAAATCTTCATTCGAGACTTCTTCGTCTGGGAAGAAGTTCGAAAAAACTGTTATACCGACTATCGCGTAGTTTCCTTCTAAAATTTTCCTGTGTCTTTCAGCTTCGTCATTTTCGTATTCATAATGTTCATGAAACTGTTTACCGTAGAAATCCTACAAATTAGAAAATGATTCTTGTATACTGTTAAATCATACTGTTTTATCACATATATTGGTGTAGTGGCCATTTTTTAACTCACGGTATCGTCGAACATTAAATGAAACGGGACTTTCGCCCATTGATTGCCCCAGGACAAGTTTGCTTCAATGAAATCCTGGGCTGTGTCAATTCTGCGAGAATATATTAAAACATATATTATTTAATAAATGTAAATAAATACAAGAAAATTTTATTTCCACGGATATCGATAAGTAACCTAAAGGTCAAAGATTTTCTTTAATTTCTGTTCACTGAAGCGCGATTCTGACGATGATTTCGGATTCTAGTCACGTTGTACCTTTTTTCGTAACGTGAATTCGCCAATGTGCCTGCCAGACTGCTCGAATATGCAGTCACCAGTAGACTACCGATAAAACTCCAAAGTTTGAGCTGCAACTCAAGGCCCTGTAGTCTGGAGGGCTGATAGGTGCCTATTAAAGCTCCCATCAACTCTGTCAACGTTACGGCAAAGTGGCGAAATCCTGCAATGTCATTAATAAACATTAATAACACACAATGCAGAATAAATAACAGTGGCATAATAGATAATTCATCACAACCAAGGTATATTATTATTTTTTAAGTTGTTAAATACTTTTCGATACTTTTGGTGTGAGCCAAGCTTTTATGTAAACGTAAATGCTTTGAATTATCAACATGGCAGCAATTGCAGCCCAAATTGCGGGGGATAGAGGTCTCGTTAGTGCCCAGAATCTGGTGACAGGCCTTGGCCTCGGCACTAAAAAAGTTATAGTCGTGCCTCCCCATGGTCTGGACACATTTACGATTAGATATTTATCTAGTACCAGCCAGAAATTGCCGAATGCGATATCCACTTCATTACGATTCATTTTTGTAATCATTTGCCCGATTCGTTCGATCTCATCATTTATGCCGTTTCTGGAGCATAGAATGGTTTATCGAAATAAATCGGCGTAATCGGCGGAAAAAAAGTTTGCATTAATTCACTAACCGCCTGACTTTCATTACACTGTACATCGACCATGTGAAGTTCAAACTCTCGGCCATTAGCATAAATAACTTCATTTCTATACCGTCGACTTCGGTTTCTGTTAATAATGAGATAATATGTTATCACTATATGTTATCACTGTTTATGTTTATGTTATCACTATAAACCTTAGCCTTGGAGGCTAAAGTACCTTACTTTACGTAAAGTGGTTTATGTAATACAAATGATAACAATATTACAAGATAAAATATTCTGTATCATCACTTAAATATTTACATGTATTTTAATTGCGCTGGTGTTTTTTAAATTTAATTCTCGACTTATTTTTCAATATTTTGTGGGTTTTAGGTAACTGAAACATTAAAAGGTTATATGTCTTCCTGTCGGGTGGCCTCGCCCCCCGAACCCCTCACCGGGGCTCCGCCCCTGGACCCTGCCCGCCCTTACGCCCACCCCTCCTTTCGACACCACTCGAAGTGCATTTCTCATCCATTTTTTACATAAAACAGTATGCGATACGCGTGCGAAACAGCGACCATCATACGACGGTTGTGAAGCTTCGACCAACTTCACAACCGTCGTATGATGGCCTCGCACTTGTATCGAAATATACTATTACTTTACACCAAAGCGCACGTGTCTACTAACCCTAGTAGCACTATAAAGCAAATACTAATAATGATATTCTAGCAGTCGTGTCAAATGCTATTATAATTTTTTTCTACCGTTTTTGGCAATGTAGTATTCTCCCTCCAGGTTCTTGACAGTCCGATGTTTCGTCGATTCTAGGTAGCAGAAAGGCGGTATATACATTGTCGCGGCAATCAATTCTAGTCCTTGCAAGTTTAGTATTCTTCCTTCATCTATTATGTCACGATAGCTGTAATAATATCACAAAAATTTTCTGATATCGAGTAAAAAAAAATTAACTGCGTAAAGTCGCACGAAGAGAAATGGATCCGCGTATATAGCTGCCACTCACGGAAAATATGGCAGGGCGGCGACACATGGGCTTTATTGTAAAAGCTCATATGAACAACTTACAGCTTACGATACGTATAGTAATCGTCCCAAATTTGCTTGATTACAGCAATGACTTATTCCTTAACAGTATAGTAATCCGTTGTATCTGAATCTGTTTGAAAGGTGAAAGCGTTGGTGTAATCTTGATTTACATGGGACTTATTACCATCGATCAGTATTAATTTACTATACTGCTTTGGGATTATCAACATGTAGGGTTCTTTTTTTTAAAGTCTTTCTTTTATTTAAAAGTGCTGGGTCTTATTATTTCATAACGACCCGAAGAGAGCGACAAAAAATCGATATACTGCCCTGTGGTATAACGCCACAGGACGAATCGGCATGAAACCTCCCCACTTCTATGCGCCTCCACAGTCACTTCCATTTGCGAGAATCAGTACACGAATTTGCCATCTAGCGACAGCACAAATAAGTAGAACTGTGAATCTAGAGTGTATAAGAAATGTTGCAATTACTATACTCCATAAGAAATATTGACATGTTATATTTATATGGTAAACAAACCCAGAAAACATTTCGCGAGTTTTCAGCCGCTAGATGCCCTAGCAGGCCCGGTCACCGCGCAAACCACCATAGAATCACGGTCGTTTCCACTATAGTGGTTTTGTGCAAAAAGTTCACTTAGAATTTTGACAAAACCACCACGTAAACCACCATTCCGAGATTTAAACGAATCTCGGAGTGGTGGTTTACGGGGTGGTTTCGACAAAATTCTAAGTGAACTTTTTGTAGAAAACCACCATGGTGATTTCGACGGTGGTTTGTTCGGTGACCGGATCTGCTAGGGTGGCGAGTAACCACGACTTTTCTCATAAACGAAAAGATCTACGGCGGTGCATATAGATACTTTTCGCCAAAAGTGTCTTTCGTGGGACATCAAAGACATGGCAGTGATGCTGCCCGATATTTGTATTTTTGGTTAAGTTGTCATATGATAAGTTTCAACGCTATGCCTACTTTGGCTGACGTGTTGCAGTTTCAACACAACAGTCAGGGAAACAAAATTAAATTTAAAAATATGATGGCGTCTGTAAATACATTTAAGTGAACGCATAGAAAATCCTTCCATAACTAATTCCAGTATCATATTAAAAATAGTACCAAAAATTCACTAATTATTCCTATATAAAAAGGAATAATGAGCATGGTACTAAAGCAAAATCGGAAAGATTACAATACACATTTTAAAAGCTTCTACGTATAGAAAAGCAACTACGATAAAGCCCATGTGTCATCGCAGTTCGCGAGTTATAGTAATTAACACCGGAAACTTGCGTAGCTATCGACAGACTTTTCTCTCCGTGCGTAGTTGTAGATCGACAAAAGAAGTCTACGAAATGCCGATCAATTGGGACAATATTAGACTGTCATGTAAATTTGGTGGCAGCAACGAAATCAGTCAAACGGAGTCAGTCTACGTTGATATATTGAGATCTACGTAGATTCAAGCTAGACGTTACTATTCGCATGTCTATGTACTAATCTACAATCGTCCCAGTTAGTAGACTTTTTTTTGTAGATCTATAAAGTTTTTACATAAACGAATTTTTAAAATATTTCCGTCTAACCTCGTAAGCTTTTTAAAAACTGCAGGTGCTAAAAAATGTCTTTTAAGAGTCCACAATCCATCAGGTGTGACGATATTGACTTTCGCAATTTCATATTTAGAGACATTAAATAGCTTGGTTGATTCATTGACAACTTTATCGATCAGAATTAAGAGTTCGGTATTGGGGTTTGTCGTTGGTACGCTAAGGAATACAAATAAATTTATGAGCTTGATGACGTTTACGCAGTGGAGACCGGGGCAAATTGAATCTATTTTTGTACAGTATTTATAATTATTGTTTCCTCACAGAGGAATCTTTTTCATGACACTTTTCGTGACATTGGAGACATCCCGTGCAGAAATATAGTTGGGGCTCCAACTTGGTCCTTTCTAGATGGCCCTACACGGAAAGAAAAGCTTGGTTGAAACAACCAAGTGCTATGGTTATATATGCGCCAGACAATTAATTGGTTAGACCGACCAATTTCTTGGTTAGGCTACCAATGTTTTGGTTAGACTAACCAAGTGACTTGGTAAGCTAACCAAGTGACTTGGTAAGCTAACCAAGTGACTTGGTAAGCTAACCAAGTGACTTGGTAAGCTAACCAAGTGACTTGGTTAGACCAACCAAGAAATTGGTCGCCTAACAAATTACTTGGTTGGTCTAACCAATTAATTATCTGGCGCATATATAACCATAGCACTTGGTAGTTCCAACCAAGCTTTTTTTTCCGTGTAATTGTAGATGGGGCCCTACTAGGCTAGTCACGTTTGAGTTATTACGAGCTAGTACGGGCCTTTAGAGGCTCAATATGGGCGACCCTAGTGAGGGTTCCACATTTAAGCCTGATTAGGCCCCGAAGTTTGTCGTGGCCGCCTCTGTTGAGCCTAGTAGGGTTCTAGAGTGGATTCCCTATTGTGGATGCCGTGTTTATACCTAAAAAGGCCCCTTATTTAGTCGCGGCTGCCAGATCTAATTTCTGCACGGGGTGTTTGATCTAATCCAGTTTTCTTCCTATTATAATTATATTATTATATTATATAATATGTATAATAATTCAATAAACCCGACTTCCTCTTAAACCATTTTTCTCGGCGTTTTAAAAAATTTCGCGTATCCTGTGATGAAAATTACGAACAAAAAAATTTTACGACAAGAAAGCTCTATGAGGAAGCAAAATAGCAAATATTGAATATGCTTGCCTGTCCATCTCCGCTATCAAACCGTCCACACATGTCGATATCACTAGATAGCCTTCGCAATAATTAGTGCTCTGGTTTAGGGTATATGCGTGTGAATACACTGTAACGAATTCCTTTAACATATTCTTAGTCGTCATAGATTCACCTAATTGACAATTCATTTTATTATTTAATCGCATCAATGCGGTATCATACATTTCTATGTGATTGTTCACTATTTACCGGATAAAAGAACGTTGCAGCAACTTGATTTGTTGAACGTTGCTTTTATTATAGGCGCTAAATTATCGATTTTTGTTGAATATCGGTTCGCACTTTTTACAATGATACTACTTATGCTGGATGATGCCACCGCCAGGACATAGGCAAATATCGTCAGTCCGATGAACATTGCTAAGTTTCGATGTATTGAGGGTCGGGGAGAAATCACTTGAAGTAGTTATATGATAGTCTCACTTTTATGTAGATGATGCAATATACTTGTTGATACTCTTTTATTCACTCACAAACGTCGTTAAAATGGTTTTATATTTGTAATTATCGTAAGTTGCCCGCAGTAGGCCATTTTTTGGAAATAGACTGAACAAATGTTAGTTACACCCGGAAAAAAGATCTTGTTAACGGGACTAGAATCTACGCATCGGAAATAAAATTTCTTATTTGGATGTCAACCTATTAGACTTCCATTTACCTCGAATACATTTTTTTATTTGTAATTTATATACTTATTGAATAGTAAATATATTCAAATCTAAGAAATATTTATTTTGGTCGGCAGTTATATAAATGTTGATTAAAAAAAAATGTATTGCTATATTCTTCACTTATCCCTTAGAAGCTCAGAAAACTGCCTCCCGCTCAGCAGTTGGCTCACAAACCAGTGCGCGGCTAAGTGGTCACCCATCCAAGTTATGACCGCAAATAATGCTGCTTAATTCTGGGAACCGTCGAAGCCACACACCGACCACGCGTCCACTGCTGCCGATTTAAGGAATATATAATTTTTATACAAATATACGACAAGAATTAAATCAAATCCATAATTGTTGCATGTTGATAGTAATAAGCTCCAATGATGAAAGGAAATAAATATATCGTAGTGTGAAGACAACATTAATTTCTTTTTTAACTTGGCGTCGAGTCGCTACCGCGACTCTTGATATTGGATTATAAGATAGTTCTAATTGATTTTATTAAAAATTATCTAATACATATATTTGGTCGTTTTAACTAGATCTTTTTTCCGGATTAAGAAAGTATTTAGTAGCAATTAATAACATATTTTTTTAGTATCCGCTGTACAGTGAAAATTGATTCAAATAAATTAATATGTTGGAAATTAAAAAACTGAAAAATTGAATGAAATACATATTTGTAGGAAGTAACGTAAATTTTCGTTGATTGAAATAATTAAATGCTGAATAGATAATTTTAGTTAATATTACCAAATTTTTTTTCTGGGTGTAGTGGTAATTAAATGTCTGAAGCTTGGATAAGCAAGATTGGTACAGCCATTCCCAAGATATGAGACAAAATAAAAATTGGGCATGGACAGTCGATTTAACAGATCGAATAAAATCAAAGTAAGAGCTATCTTAATTCTTTCGAATCTACCTTTAATACTCTAAAGGTTTTTATGAAAACCTTTCAATTAATTTTCAGTTGCACGGACATCATTTTTTACGAAATTCTGACAGTCACTTTGAGAAATATTTTTGCGAGCATTGTACTTAATTTTCTGAAGGACAAGAACGCTCGTTACTTTTAACTATTTTACTTAATGTCGAGTATTACCGTAAGGCTTGTGAGGAAATTTTTTTCCATTTCACTTAATTTTCAGAAAGGTGATAAAACTATTAACCCACATTTTAGAGTTTAGTTAATGCTGTCAAAAAAGTTTAGGATCAATCAGATCGAAAAAGTCCTTTTCGAAAACATTAATTAAAATAAAAATTTAAACAGCGTCAGTGAATAAAATAAAATGGAGTACTGTCACTTAACTCGAGAAAATGCTTGAACCAGAATGTATTTTTTTTATGAACACCATGCCATTTATCCAAATTTCAAATCCGATCACAACGCTATCATTTATAACAGATCACTTTTCGATATTGTACTTGTTTTCAACGGATCGTAATTCTTTTTATTGGTTTCCTGCCACTTCCCTCAATTTTCAGAAGGGCAATTTTCCTTTCTGACGACTTAAATAAAAAAGACCATAACCAAATACAATAAAATATATCAGCAAGTAAATACAACGTTATTTCTTCCAGACTGGAAGTTAGCAGTTGTAAAACTCGTGCATGACTGACTTTTCAAACTTATGCACACTTAGTTTTAAGCATTCTCGTCGCCCCTCCTAATCTATCGAACTTGCATATACGTTTTATTGATTCTTATTACGTATTCATTCGGTGTAGCAAATTGACGATACATATTGATCCAGAAATGACACGTTACAGAGTTTCAACGAACCAATAAAAAAATATGGGTTAACGATTCTACGCAAAATAAAAAGTAATTGTTAAATGCATTTTATTGATTATTTTTCCCATCCAAATTTCGACCAATGGAATTGCACCATTCGACGTCACGTGGGGCAAGCTACACGGTATTATACTGATTATTTTTCGCATCCAAATTTCGACCAATGGAATTGCACCATTCGACGTCACGTGGGGCAAGCTACACGGTATTATACTGATTATTTTTCCCATCCAAATTTCGACCAATGGAATTGCACCATTCGACGTCACGTAGGGCAAGCTACACGGTATTATACTGATTATTTTTTCAACTCCAATTTCGACCAATCAGAGCGCGGTATTCAACATCACGTGGTACAGCTAGGGTAAAATTATATCGATAATTTTTCGAAAATTTCCCGGCTCGGTTGCTAAGCGATAAACAATAATTTTTTTGACACTTGTAACCTCTGCGAATCTTTAAAACGTCAAGGTACTATTAACGGTCGTCAATATGAGTGAGTCAAAAAAGCGATTTGGTGATGAATCGCTTCAGAACATCGCTAAAAAAAAAAAACAAAATGTCCCGGCAAATACAGAAAAGAGTAAAAAATCGATTTGGGCGCAATTCACTGCATTTTGTGCAGAGAGAAAATATGTGTTGGATGCAACATAGGTTTTTGTTCTGATTATGAAATTTCCTTGTCAGAATGATAATTTTTGTCTCATGGTGCAATTCCATTTGTCGCAATTTGAATAGAAAAAATAATCCCCCGAATACCACTCGAGCTTCGAAATTAATCTGATATTTCCCTCCAGGTTCCCTGCAAACAAATAAACTCGTCAAGTTTTCCAGAAAAATCACTCGCGCTACGCGCTCGTGATTTTTTAACCTGGAAAACTTGACTCGTTCATTTGTTTGCAACGAACCTGTCAGGAAATATCCGATAATTTCAAAGCTCTTGTGGTATTACAAGTGATAATTTTTTGATAATTTTGCGTGTTGGTTATATATACAAAACAAAAAATCATTTAACCGCGTCAACCATCTGTCAAACTGACAGATTGAATTTTATTGTGGCAGTCAAAGGATTTTTATTTGATATGAGTAGGTTTGGAGTTGAATCCTTGCAAACTATTGATGAAAAAGTAAAGGGAAATGTCCCTGTTAATACGATTAAATCAAAAACCTCAGTCTGGAATCAATATACAAATGTCTATAACAATTGTGTATTTAACTGCAATACTTTAAACATGAATTAAAAGGTTTTTGTTCTGATTATGAAATTTCCTTGTCAGAATGATAATTTTTGTCTCATGGTGCAATTCCATTTGTCGCAATTTGAATAGAAAAAATAATCCCCCGAATACCACTCGAGCTTCGAAATTAATCTGATATTTCCCTCCAGGTTCCCTGCAAACAAATACACTCGTCAAGTTTTCCAGAAAAATCACTCGCGCTACGCGCTCGTGATTTTTTAACCTGGAATACTTGACTCGTTCGTTTGTTTGCAACGAACCTGTCAGGAAATATCCGATAATTTCAAAGCTCTTGTGATATTAGAAGTGAATATTTCCCTGTTTCTCGAAGCGCTTATCACCAATGTTTGCTCGTACAATTTGGATAGGAAATATGCGATCAAAATAAAGAAATATATATTTGAAATAGTTTTACTCGCCATATGCGTCAATATCTTTTATATTCACTGCAGACATTTTTATGTCATTCGCGGATTTTTCTTCATCTATAGATTATCTATAGACATATTGGGTGTCTCAATTGGTGTGGAATGTTTCATATATTGCCTAATCATTTTTTTGTTTAATACTGAGCTTTGCAATTTTATTCCTTTAGGGTCGTTCCAATCGAATCCCCTTTTGTTATCTTGAAAATATTATTAATGTGTATTAGAAATTTCGTTGGAATAATCGAAAAATCAATATAAAAATTTAAAAACAGTCATTTGTGAGTTTTATGGCAGTAATTGGCGCCCAACTCGTATTTTGGTATAATCTTGAATCAATTAATTCAGTGGCAGTTATTTACCCAGGCCGCGGTGAATATCAATGCTATAATAAAGTTAGAACGTAACAATCACAGATAAAAAATAATTGCGTCGGTCGCACTATAAAGGGTGACAATTCTACACTCAGTGAGACGGGTCTGATGGGTTTATTTGAATCAAATTTTAGATATATTTGAAATCAATCAAATTTTATTTGAATTTAATATGATTTTGTAAAATGAAATAAATTCCATTTGATCGAATTAAAATTCATTAAAATAGCCAGCATAATAGAATTTCGTTTGAATAGAATATAATTTATTTAATTCAAATAAATTGTATTTACTTCAAATAAAAAGTATTTGAACCAAATAAAATCTTATTTTTTTCAAATGGAATTCATATTTTATTCAAGTCGATTTATCAAATCGATTTCTCGAATTGTCACCCTGTATACAATGGCGAATTAATTTCCTGTACTACTACAATATGTCTAGATATTTATATTCTTATACAATTACAGGCTTTGAATTTCTCACAATTTGAATGATAATATAACTCGTATTTTGTTTTGCTTCAATTTGTTGAACATCGAAAATTGTGTTTGTTCCTTTAGTGCTTCAGCACTAAAAATATTTCGTTTCTCTTTTATATCATGAAATATCTCGCGAATTGATCTTATGTGACTGACCGATCTCAGTTCAATATAAAATACAACAGTTGAAATGGACAGACCCATAATAAGAACCGCAAAACCCGCGCCTAGTGGATTCAGTTTGAGCACTCTCGGAATTCCCTCGATGCCGTCATGTTCAAGAAGAACTTCGCGAAGTGCACTTCCCGTACGTCTGTGAAGTACATTTTCTATGTGATATCTCACCAAGCCAGCAGATTGTAGTCGGAACATCAGCTTTAATATTATTCAAAGTTTTCTCTTTAATTCTTTTATAAAATCTTATTTCATTAATTTGTTGGTTAGGGGTCAAAATAGCGAATGACCAAAATTGCGAATTTCAAAATAATGAATTTCTATTTTATATATTTTGTATAATAATTAATTTCTATAATCTATTTTGATTATTCGCTATTTTGATTGCATTTTAATAAGATGGGGGTCAAAATATCAAATCCACAAAATAGCGAATAGCTGAAATCGCGAATTTAAATATAATGAACATCTGAATCTAGAATGGCCATTATTATGAAATTCGCTATTTTAGCCATTCGCTATTTTAACCATTCGCGATTTTAGCCATTCGCTATTCTAGCCATTCGCTATTTTAACCATTCGCAATTTTAGCCATTCGCTATTCTAGCCATTAGCGATTTTAGCCATTCGCTATTTTAGCCATTCGCTATTTTAGCCATTTGCTATTTTAGCCATTCGCAATTTTAGCCATTCGCTATTCTAGCCATTAGCGATTTTAGCCATTCGCTATTTTAGCCATTCGCTATTTTAGCCATTCGCTATTCTAGCCATTCGCTATTTTAGCCATTCGCTATTTTAGCCATTCGCTATTTTAGCCATTCGCTATTTTAGCCATTCGCTATTTTAACCATTCGCTATTTTAACCATTCGCTATTTTATCTAGTCGCTATTTTAGCCATTCGCTATTTTTAGCCATTCGTTATTTTAGCCATTCGCTATTCTAGCCATTAGCTATTTTAGCCATTCTCTATTTTAACCATTCGCTATTTTAGCCATTCGCTATTTTAGCCATTCGCTATTTTAGCCATTCGCTATTTTTAGCCATTCGTTATTTTAGCCATTCGCTATTCTAGCCATTAGCTATTTTAGCCATTCTCTATTTTAACCATTCGCTATTTTAACCATTCGTTATTTTAGCCATTCGCTATTTTAGCCATTCGCTATTTTTAGCCATTCGTTATTTTAGCCATTCGCTATTCTAGCCATTAGCTATTTTAGCCATTCGCTATTTTAGCCATTCGCTATTTTAGCCATTCGCTATTCTAGCCATTCGCTATTTTAGCCATTCGCTATTTTAGCCATTCGCTATTTTAGCCATTTGCTATTTTAGCCATTCGCTATTTTAGCCATTCGCTGTTTTAGCCATTCGCTATTTTTAGCCATTCGTTATTTTAGCCATTCGCTATTCTAGCCATTAGCTATTTTAGCCATTCGCTATTTTAGCCATTCACTATTTTAGCCACTCGCTATTTTAGCCATTCGCTGTTTTAGCCATTCGCTATTTTAGCCATTCGCGATTTTAGCCATTCGCTATTTTAGCCATTCGCTATTTTGAACCCCATCCAATTTGTTGACCAAAATCACATTACTGGATTTTACCTGATTCACCGATTGTACGAGCCAAGGTTGAACCACAAACGATGAATGATAATGAGCGACGGAATCTTTCATAACCCTGAAATCCTTTGAAAACGTGTTTTCAATTAGTACAATAAGTTAACGATTTTTTTAAATATCTATGATCGATTTGTTATCGTTACACGATTTTACTCTATGTAGTGTAAGTACTTACTTTCAAATCCTCGTTTCTAACATATTGAAGGGGGAAGATGCTAGAGCCAATAATATTACCAAGTACTGCGTAATTTCCTTTCAACATTTTTTTGTGTCTGTCCTCCTCGTCGATTTCGACTTCAAAATGGGAAGCATATTGTTTAGCGTATGGATCCTTTAAATTAAATTATGCTACTTTAATACTCATGGGATGTCGAATTATTCAATCGTATATCAATTGTCTTAATCAGGACTCACAGAATTGTCAAATATATCTGACACTGCGGGCGAAAAATATTCGTCACCCCACGTCAAGTTCGCTTTTATAAATTCCTGGGCTGTATCGATTCTGTGATAATCAAAACAAGGTTTAAAAATATTATTTCCGGACATTCAGTGACGTTAAGTCAATATCATAGATCTGTGTCTACTCTGTGTCTATTATGTAAACTTATTATGTGTCTATTTCAGGAATGGGCAATATTTGAATAAAATTGTTTTCAAAATACAGTTCGCTCTGAATAACTATGAGTAATTGTAAGAAAATTGTATGACCGTTATTTTTTTCTTAAGTGACAAAAAGTATTCCACTATTAGTGATTTTAAAAGGTAATTATCAATTTCAAAAACATTTTAACGCTATCCGTTAAAAAATTAATGTACTTTTTCACAGAACTTTTCAAAATCAGTCGAATAAACCTAATGTGTAGTTATGAGGCCATTTGCTCACCTTTTTTCATAACGCCAATTCGTCAGCCTTGCTGCTAAACTGCTTGAGTACGCAGTAACTAATAAAAGTCCCATCATATGCCAAACTTGAAATTGAATCTTAAATCCTTGAATATATCTTGGTGCCCACATTCCAACAAGACGTCCCATTAATTCTGTCCAGGTTATGGCAAAGCTGCGAAATCCTTCGCAGTAATTGACGAAATTATAATGACAAAATAACCACAAAGGTTTAGATTTTTTTGTTATTAGTCGAATAGTGTTTTTGTTACTTTTTGGAACTCTTGAACTAATCTTGGCTTTGATATGAACGTAAATACTCTGAGTGATGAGCATAGCCACGATTAACGCCCAAACTTGAGGGGACAATGGCCTGCTTAGGGCCCAAAAACTTGTATAAGGCTTTGGTCTTGGTACCATAAAGTGTATATGAAGCATTGCCCATGGTTGTGTCATATTTGCAAATTGATGTTTGTCCATCGTGAGCCATATACTGGTAAACGCAATATCCACTTCTTTTCGTATTACTTGACCGATCATACCGCCCTCCCAATGTGTTCCGTTTTGGTTTCCATATCTGTGTCAATAATATTACGAAATTTTCCATTATCTCTTTATATTATAAAAAGATCTCGCCGCCGCCGCCGCCGTGTCAAGAATCGAGGGACTTAGAAAAATGCAGCTCAAACCAGCGTAAGGAGGGGGGGGGGGCGGGGTTCTGACGGAGGGGGGGGGGGTGGAAGGGTTTCTGACGGGTTGAGTGACGGGGTTTCTGACGGGGTGGGGGGGTTTATGACGGGTTGTGTGACGGGGTTTCTGACGGGGTGGAGCGGTTTCTGACGGGTTGAATGACGGGGTTTCTGAGGGGTTGAGTGACGGGGTTTCTGAGGGGTCGCGTGACGGGGTTTCTGACGGGGGGGGGGGTTTCTGAGCGGTTGAGTGACGGATTTTCTGACGGAGTGGGGAGGTTTCTGAGGGGTTGAGTGACGGGGTTTCTGACAGGGTGGGGAGGATTCTGTGGGGTCGAGTGACGGGGTTTCTGACGGGTCGGGGGGGGGGTTCCGAGAGGTTTCTGACGGGGTTTCACATTCAAATTTAAAAAATTTTCACAAGCCCGGATTGGGGGGAGATTGCGAGCGCGCGAGCCACAATAAAATCCTAGTTTCATAATACGGAGCCCAAAAGTTAATTTGAAGATAGAATTGAGTTTACAAACCTGTCATTATCCTTAGGTTTTTGAACTCTCCATGTGAAATTCAATTGCTCGGCAATCAGCATAAATAACTTAATTTCCACCCCGTCCAATTCAGTACCTGTATTACAATATTATTCCAGAAAGAGATTTAGTGCGAAATTCCATTCAAATTTTTGACGTTTGTTATGTCTGTTCATACCGTTATTTGTGATAAAGTATTCTCGCCTAATACCCCTCACAGTTAAATTGGCAACCGTCTTTAGATAGCAAAATGGCGGCTTCAAATATGCCATGGCTTGAAGTTTTCGACCTTGAAGATTAACAGGACCTTTTTTGCGTGTCATCTCTTCGTGACTATAAAGACAGGATCGTTTGTATATGTTAGGTATATATTAGATACAAAAATTATAATTATTTTTCTAGTCCAAACTAACATCCAACCAAGTTTTTTTCGTGCACCCTAATTTATATTGATCTTTTAGGGGTGTAAGCGAACTTTTAACCTTGAAATTCTTCGAAAAATCCGTGGATCTAAAAAATTTTCCGAAAGAGTCCATAGGCCATTTGCCGCAATGATATTGACGTTCACATTCTCATACATAAAGACATTAAAAATTTCCATCGTTTCTTCAAGGTCGTCATCGACAACGATTAATAGTTCGGTTGTGGCAATTGTCGTAGGTATACTAAATGGAATAAAAATACATTATGAAAATTAACGATTTTTAAAATAGTGATTATCATACGATTATGAATTTTTTAAAAACGATAAAGGTAACGAACACATTTGCAAAATGGAACTTTGCACATTGCTTCTTCATTAATTTCCATTTTTCACATTACACGCACGCGTGCTCTCTTAAATACCCACTCACTTGCAATTTTTAACCCACCAAACCCTTCAGTGGCTTAGGACGAGCAGCCCAGCGGAACTTTGTCTCGAATTATTGTAATTTCCTTAAGGGGAGGGAGTCAGGTAAAAAAAATTGATTTTGGAAATTCAATATCATCTAAATTCTATTGCATATAAAAATGCCCAACACACTATATTGTTGATGCTCGATGAAAGGACTTTTTACTGTCGTCTGACTTGCATATACTTTTCAATATTATCTTAAGCAAAGTTCTTAGGTTTTCCATTCTGCGCATGATTCAGATCAAACTACTAGACAGATTGTAATGGTTAACGTCTCATTTTCTTCTTCATGAAAAGATACACCGGCTAAATGGAGCAAACTATTTTTTTTCATTCTGAAAGCAAAGTTAATCACTGATTTAGAAAATAGCATAACATTTATTTATTAATAATTATGTCACTTAAAAAATATTACATTTTATTAACATTTGCTCCATTACTAGGCGGCGCCACTGTGAGTACACCTGTCACGGTTGTTTCGGCTCCTCTATTTTGAGCAAATTACTGCCGCTTCTTGCCTTCGGGCGGTTTTGCTTACAGGCTTTCAGTTGCGCAATATACTGAACCGTCAGTCTCACTTCTGGGAATTTCTTTCTGGTCGTGTGCGGTGGTTCTGTCGCTGTTTGTTTTTCCTGTTCATCGCTGAGTCATCGTTGTGCTGTTCGTCACGTTGGGTGCCGGGGCCGGGCGGGTCTATTACCCCGTCGGGACAGCTGGCGCCATCTCTCGGACCTAGGCGGCCGCTGGCTGCGGTCCGATCGGTATGCAGCGTGCGGCGGGCCAGTCGTCTGCTGCTTCGCTGAGTGACGCGGATTTTTCGCCGGGAAATGTACGGAGACGTGCAATTTTGCCGCATGTGGATTCCCCGTTCGCGGACAACAGTGATTCGGAATCGCTGTATGAGGAGGCGATTCGGGAAGGACCTTTCGGCTACACGGCACCGTACTCGGCAGAAGATATCAATACGCTGAAGGCTACGCTTAAGCGAGGATCGAGTGAGCTAACGTCCGAATTATTTTCGACTAAATCTAGTGTTGATCGGCGCAAGCTAACGATGGAAACTCTGCAAGAGCATATGGAGGCTTTTAGTTCGATTGCCGCGGCGTATTTGCAGGTAGTTGCGGTACTGAATTCGTCTGGAGGTCTTGTTAAGGCGGTTAAAAATGAGATTCGCGAGGTTGTTAAGGATTGTGTCGGGCCGATTTGTGAAGACCCGGGTAGGCGGGCGCGGGGAATTAAGGAGGCGGGGAAACGCACGTTTGCGGAGACGGCGGCAGGCGGGGCCTCCTCGAGTGGGGCGGCCGCGGGTAGGATTCGGGTGGCGGGGGGTAGAACTCTGCCCATTCCGAAAAATAGGAATATTTATATTGGTCCTATTAATGGTGATTCGGGTGTATTTGCGGATTCGGAGGCGACGAAGCAGGCGGTTTTCAAGGCGGTTAACCCGGCGGAGGCGGAGCTAAGAGTTTTAAACTGTAGGTGGGCCAGGGATAAGGCGGTACGTCTGGAGGTGCAGTCGGCGAATCTAGACAAGCTGAAGAGTTCTGCGGCACTCAAAAAGGCGGGCCTCGAGGTCAAGACGGACTATGGGTTGCGCCCAAGGATGTTGGTGCGATTTGTGCCCGCGGAAATTTCGGTGGATAATTTTTCCAAAGCTCTAGTTGAAATGAATCTGCGAGCCTTTCGGGAAGACGAGGCGAAGGTCGTGCGCGAGCTCCCAGCGGGGGAGAGAAGGTCGAGGGGTATTGTTATTGAGGTTTCGGCGAGAGTCAGGAGTGCGCTTCTCGCTAGTGGTCGGGTTTTCATTCCGTGGAACTCGTGCCCTATTGAGGATTATATTAGGGTACGACAATGTTATCGCTGTATGGGATTCGACCATATTGCTGGTAATTGCAAAAATGCGGCGCGTTGCGGACACTGTGCGGGTGGCCACGAGATGCGTGATTGCCCGAGGAAAGACGGTGGCCCTTGCTGTGCAAATTGCAAGGAGGCGAGGCACGACGATAAACACTCGGCGCTTGACGGTAGAAAATGTGCAATTTTGAAACGACGTGTGGAGGGCTTCGTTGGGTTAATTGCCTACTCATAATGGATCGCGCGAGGAGTTTGACTATTGCCCACGTAAATTGTCAGGATTTAAAGGCTGGTTCTCATTTTGTTGACTTCGTGCGTTTATTTTCGACGAAGCCGACGGATATTATTTGCGTGGCAGAGACGTGGTTGAGCTCGGAGATTTACGACTCAATGTATGCGTTACCAGGTTATAATCTCTTTCGTAGAGATCGTGCAGTGGGACAGGGTGGGGGAGTGGCTGTTTTCGTTAGGAAATCACTCAGAGCTTCCGTCGTTGCCTCGTCAGTTGACGGTGGGAGAGACAACATTGATTTCCTCTTATTAGAGATTTCCTGCGACAGGGAAAAGCTTCTGCTCGGGGCCGTTTATCGCCCTCCTAAGGTCGGCGGGATTAATAGATTTTTCGAGCGAGTCATTGAGGCTTACTCGCGATACAGTAGGTTGGTAATATTAGGTGATTTCAACGCGAATATGCTCCGAAAATATTACGACAGTGATGTTGTTTGCGATTTTGTGCAGGCAAATGATTTATTTATGGTGCCACTGGAGCCGACGTTTCGTGGGGGCAATTGTCGCACTCTTATTGACTTGTGCATAGTCGATGGTGAGGGGAATGTGGGGGAGGTCGAGCAGGGGCCGACGCCTTTCTCGGGCCACGATTACATCAGGGTTACTTATAACCTTGAGGTGATCTGTGAGCCAGGCAGGTATCGTACTGCGAGGGACTTTCGGTCTCTCGACTCGGAGGCGCTTTTACGTGACTTGGCAGAGTGTAATTGGCGTGAATTTTATGGATATTCTACTGTTGATGAGAAAGTTGAGTTTATCAATACGGCGCTGACGAAATGCTTCGATGTGCATGCGCCTATACGGCGGTTTACACAAAGACAGCAGGCGGTAACGCCGTGGCTTACCGAGGAAATTAAGGGGGCGATGGGGGAAAGGGATAGGGCGCGACGGGCGTACAGAAACCTTGAAGAGGAGGATGAAGTCGAGTGTGAACTTAAAGAAGAAAAGTTAAAGATTTTTAAGTCGTTGCGTAATCGGGTTAAGTTAATGGTTCGAGACGCGAAGAGGAGGTTTTATGGAGAGGCGTTGTGCCAAGTCGGAGGCGCAAGGTCGGCATGGGATAGATTACGGCAACTTGGTTTACTGAGGAATGTGGGGGGTGGTCAGGACCTTGCTGTGCCCGTTGAAGAACTCAGCGATTTCTTTGCGGCGACCTGCTCTTCCGGCTCTCATGGTGATGGGACGTGGCAGCGATCTACGGAATTCGACGATTCGCGTTTCTTCTTTAAGCCGATTACTGGGGTCGAATTGGCTAAAGCTTTGTCTACAGCTAGGTGTTGTTCGCCTGGGGCAGACGGGGTGTCTATGAGGCTGATAAAGATTGCACTTCCGATTATTTTTGAGCCTTTGCTGCATCTCTTTAATTTCTCACTTCAGTCGTCGGTGTTTCCGGAGGTTTGGAGGCGGGCGCTAATTAGGCCGATACCCAAGGTCAAATCACCCTCTGGGCCGGCAGACTACAGGCCTATCTCACTATTATGCTCTCTGTCTAAAGTGTTAGAAAGGATTGTCGCGGATCAGCTTAGTGCATTTTTAGAAGAGAACGACTTGCTCGATCCTTTTCAGTCGGCATACAGGAGAGATCATGGCACACAGACGGCGTTGGTGCGGATCGCGAACTACATAAGTGAGGGGGTTGACAAGCGTCAACTCACCGGTATGGTGCTCTTCGACTTTTCGAAGGCATTCGATCGAGTGCGGCACGACCTCCTGCTGAAAAAGCTGGGTCATATGCGGATTTCGGATTCTGTGATGGCGTGGTTCGCTGGGTATCTGTCGGGGCGTTCGCAGGCGGTACTTGGGGAGGGGGATGCGAGATCGCGTTTTGTGGCCACCTCGATGGGTGTACCACAGGGCTCCGTACTTGGACCGCTCCTATTCACTCTGTACGTGCAGGACCTTAGATTTGCGCTCAGCTCGTGTGAACACAGTATGTATGCCGACGATCTACAGATCTTTTATAGGGGAGCGATTTGTGACCTTGACGTGGTTGGGGAGGCTCTGAATAGGGATATCCTGCTTATAAGGATATGGGCTTCGCTTAACGGCCTAGTTCTAAATAGTGAAAAGACACATGCTATTATGTTCGGCAGTAATGCATTTGTTCGGAGGCTGGACGAGAGCAATCTGCCCGTCCTTCGAAATGGGCGCTCGATTGTGCCGTTTGAAAAAACTGTAAAAGTCCTTGGGGTTGTTTTGTCAGACGACCTTCGGGGACGGGAGCAGGCTGTTGCGATCGCGAGGTCAATAAACTCTTGCCTATACAGGCTTAAGGTCTGCAGGGCTGTGCTGCCTCTTAAAGCTAGGGTAGCATTAGTGAGAGCGCTTGTAATGCCCATAGTGGATTATTGTAGTGTAATTTTATACGACATATCGGAGGAGGTTAACAAGGTTATCGACGTAGCGTTTAATTCGTGCGTGCGTTTCATATTCGACTTGTCGAGGTTCGATCATGTCTCACAATTTTACGGGCGCTTAGGCTGGCTTCGTGTCGCGGAAAGGAGAGAGCTGTCAGTGTTGTGCTTGGCCCACTCGGCTCTTGTCTCCGGCAAACCTGCATATATCAGGGGATTATTTAGTTGGGCGGTTGCCCGTGTGGCGACGCGTGATGGGGTTAGGCGGCGATTAGTGGTCCCGCCTTTCAGAACTGAGGTCAGGAGACGTGCGTTTTGCGTGGCGGCGGCGATCGGGTGGAATTCCCTAGCTCTGGAGGTGGTTAGTCTGCCTAAAGGTGCGTTTAGAGCGGCGATCTTTAGGATGCTTTTAAGCGGTGCGACTGTGCTTCCGCGTTAATTTGCGATATTCTTCTTTATTGTCGTCGGCGGTTCATTGGTCCTACTTTATATTATAAGTGTTTTGTAGTTTCCTAAGTTTAGTTGCTAAGTTTTTTTATTTTTATTTTTATTTTTTATTTTTTGTTACTACTGTTTTTTGTTATTGGGGGCGCCGGATTGTGGCGTTCCTCGAATGTTGTGTTTTCCCCGTAAGGGGTTGCCTTACAGGGCCAATTTGGCCCTAGCGCAATAAATCAAATCTAATCTAATCTAATCTATATTATAAAAAGATCTCGCCGCCGCCGCCGCCGTGTCAAGAATCGAGGGACTTAGAAAAAGTTCAGGGATCTTTCCCATACTTCCCAGGGGTCTTTCCCATACTTCCCGGGAGGCTTTCCCATACGTCCTGAGAGTCTTTCTCATACTTCCTGGAGGTCTTTCCCATACTTCCCGGGAGTCTTGCCCATACTTCCTGGAGATATTTCCCATACTTCCAGGGAGTCTTTCCCATACTTCCCGGGAGTATTTCCCATACTTCCCGGGAGTCTTCCCCATACTTCCCGGGAGTCTTTCCCATACGTACTGGTGGTCTTTCCCATACTTTCTGGAGGTCTTTCCCATACTTCCCAGGGGTATTTCCCATACTTCCCGGGAGTCTTTCGCATACTTCCCAGGGGTCTTTCCCATACTTCCCGGGAGCCTTTCCGATACTTCCTGGAGGTCTTTCCCATACTTCCCAGGGATCTTTCCCATACTTCCCGGGAGGCTTTCCCATATATATCTTTTTTTTTTGCGTTGGGAGTGCCCTGGCGTGGGGAGCACTTTTTTGGGGGGGGGGGGGGGGAGATTGCGAGCTCGTGCAGCGCGCGAGCCATAATAAAATCCTAGTATATATATATATATATTTATCATGTCGCTCTTCATGGTCCGCGCTTGGCCATATGCCTCGTATATATATTTATCAGGTCTCTCTTCATGGTCCGCGCTTGGCCATATGCCTCGACCAAATCAATTTTAACCCTTCGCGTCACAGTGGGTCACTGAGCGACCCACCTCTTTTCGCTCAGATTTAAATGTTTTAAACTGATTTCTGACTATAATTAATGTTTCATTTAATTTCGGAAACGAAAAATGTGTGACTCAAAGGTTTAAATTAATTTCATCTTTTATTCATCCAGTGACCAAATAATCCATTTATTTTACCAAATAAAATTGATCACCGTAGAAGTTTTATTTAAACTTATAAATTAAGACTTTGTGAAAAATGGAAACCGGTGAGAAAGCAATGTGCAAAGTTCTACTTTACAACTTTTTACATACTCTACACGTGATAAAAAAAAATAACATCTGTTATCAATAAGTAAGATATTTCTTCTTATTTTGTTCTCAATTTTCTAATTTGAGATACCAATTATTCTATAAGATCATTTCACAACAATCACTTTGCGAAGTAAAAAAAAATTGGCAATCATTTGATAAATAATAACAATAAGCGGTCATAATAAAACATTTCCGTAGATTTTTCCGGACCCAATTAATAGTTCATTCAATTTCCATTGTATTATTTATGCACTCTTCATTGTGTGAACTGATCGTATTGTCTTACTTTCTCACAGTAGTCATTATATCGTCTGCAGACGTGAAGATCATTAAATAACTGTCACATTCGTAAGTCCTGTTGTTCAATGTATACCCGTATGGATAAATCATGGCGAAATTATTGAAAATGTTTTCAATTCTTGGAGATCGACCTGGTTAGAAAATACGTTTCGTTCGTTATTTATACCAAACGTTCTGTTATGACTTAAGGTAAACGGCCCTGTTTGTGACCCTGCCTCGGTTTGTGACCCCCGATAGCTATTTTACACTGTCATAAATGTAATTTACGTCGAATTTTAACCTTATTATCGCCAAATTAAAGAGCTTTTTCAATAGATTTTTTCTGCAATAAACAAATTTTGTAACAAATTATTTAGAAATACAATTCACCGTTGAAAGCTGTGGTATTGCGTCTCAGTGAGTTCGAACCACCATTCCTAGACGGAGCTCACTAGCTGCATCGGTCGCGTATTTGATCGTTTCCATCCTTAAGTAAGTATAATACAACATAATAATTATATGAAAATGATCACAATAATTAGGTTTATCGATAAGAAATAGAATACTTGAGCTATTGATTAGTTTTTCCCGTAAACTCGCAGGGTCAATAACTCCCAACGTAATTGTGGTTATTGACGCGGTTGCTGACCCTTCCAATATTTACGATTTTGACTTGTTGCTGAAAATTAGGTTAAGATTGAATACTGTATAAATTTCAACATTTATCATTATTATGGTTTCGTTTTCATTTAATTATCGATATTTTTTCCAAATAGGAGTTCGAAAGACCCGGATAGGAGTCAGAAACCCGGTACATGGGGGGTCAGGACCTACGGCGTCAGTGTCACAATCCCGGTACACACGAGGGTCACAAGCTACGACTTGAGTGCTTCTGCATGGTCAGGAACCCCGGCAGTAGACAAGCAATATTTAAATAATGTTTTTATTAATATTCTCAACATTTTGCCTTTGAAGAATAGTCTAATCTGTTTCAGAAGGTTTTAATGCACGTATTGAAACCGTTTATTTTCAGTTTAACAATATCACGCATCTGTAAATAACAGAAAATTTACCCCGCTGCTCTAAAGATGTCACAAACTGGGCCGTTTACCTTAATTACATGATTGACTTACTTGAAATAAAAGCGTTGCAACACATAGATGTAGTAAATGATACGTTTATCATAGCTGCAAGAATTTCCCTCGATATCCACGATTCTCTCTTGGTGTAAATTACAATATCACTCTTATCAGGTGATACAACTGATATACTAATAATTGATATCGTAATGATAATTCTGTACCAGCACATGATCGTATAAATTGGCGAATTATTATACAGCAACGAGTCACGTAAACGTGTGAAATAAAAACCGAGCCGGAAGTGAGTGTTACATATACTACCCGAATGAAAGGTCGAGAGGTTATCGATTTTTTAACTTGTTACACACTTCTCCTTGTGCAGCGTTACATATTAGCTATCTAATTATGGAGTTTGTCACACGCAAACTTGAATGGTTTACTTGCGAGCTTGTCATGGGCTAAAAAGAAATTATTCATTTGAAACTGTCCTTTTTAAATAGGGTATGTATGTTCCCTGTTCAAACCATTTTAAGTGTTCTGATCATATCGCTATTGCTAATAACACTAGGGTTAGCAGACTACGCTAAAGCGTCCGTGTCCCTTTAAGTGAGTTTTGTCACTTGACATAAATAAAAAATTTCAGTGCATGAACTTGGTCCCACTGTACCTGACAAAACCGCTGACTAATCAAAACAGCACGAATCAAATGATGATAATGACTATGAGATTTTCAAGATTTTCGAGATATCTCGAGCCACCAATTGTTTAGAATAGTGATACTCGACATGTCATAGATGCGAGTGTTGAGTTTAATATTTAAGTTTTCAGAATATCAAACCAAAAACATTTAAAAAAATGTTTTAGTCTTTAATTTTTGGTACACGGCCAACGCCCCGAGATTTCTGGCCTAGGATTCAGGGTTCTTTAGGTCGTTTAAGGATAAAGTAAGAAAATACACGATATGTGATTAAATTATAAAACACCTTAATTTTATAATTTTTTAAAAGTTTATTGTTGAAATAAATACAGTGGTATGCTTAAAATCTGCTGGGTAGTTATACACGTTAAATATGAAATTGATGTGCGTAATTTATAGTATTGCATTAGAGCACATGCAGCTACTAAATGCTACTACTATACACTGTAAAAAAATTTTGTTTGAAAATTAATATACAGTATATGAAGGTCGGACGCATATACCGTTATATTAATTTTCACATGCATTTGTCATTGATAAATATTAATTTTTAGTAATTTTCAAAGTATTTAAGCTGTATTTGTAAATCTACTTGATTAATCGTACGGACACTTCTTGGATATAATGGGTGGCCTTATACCAAACACTTATGCAAAATTCGTCACTTCCCACAGATTTTTCAAAATATTAAAAATTTAAAAAAAACACAATTTTCAAACATTACAGAAAATTCCTAAAAAATTCATACGTGTTCAGAAAAATTAACAAAATATGTTCATTTAAAAATAGTTAGGTTGCTGGATAATTTGTCAAAGCATTTTTATTTTCGTTAATTTGTTAATAATATTTTGGAATTATTATTATGCAAGATCAATCTTTTCAGCGCCTCTATATGCTTGATTTTTTTCGGCACAAGTTGTGATTTTCAAATCTCGTCTATACGTTTAAATGCTTTTTCGGAACGCTTTAATTATAAAATTCTCAAATAATCTTAGTTCGATAATTTTCAGCACCGTTGCATTTTCTTTTTTCACCTTCTTTGGCACGCCATTTTTGCCTGTTCCTCTTTATATCTACCAATACCTCGAGAATAGATCTTCGTCCGGCGAATGATTTAAGCTCGTAGTAAAATATAACTGTCGAAATAATTAAGCCGACAAAGAGAAATCCAAATCCTGCGCCGAGCGGAGTTAAATGCAAAACTTTTGCATGTTTTTCGTTGACGTCACGCTCAATTTTGAGATCACGAAGTGAACCACCCGCACGTCTGCGAATCACATCACTTAGATGATAATCCACTAATCCAGCTTGAACCAGCAGACCTAAAACCTTTTGCAAAAAAAAGTACTCTTTCGTAGCTGATAATGCATTTCACTAAATCGTACACTGTTAAGGGGATGCTGGAGTAGATTTTTTTACCGACTTTGGTCGGTAAAAATATCGAAAATATGCTATAAATATGCCTCAAATTCTGCAGGGATGTAATAAAAACATTCATTTTTGGGTGTGCGGTCGAATTACTGTTCAAAACGTACAAGAAATGTAAGAAATTGTATATTACTGAAGCTCTCAAAAACCAATATGGCCTCTCGAAATGTCAACAGGTCCTTTGAGGTAAGATATAAACATTTCTGGAACTCAGATGTGTTAAATCAGACCGGACAGCCATTCTTTGATTATTCCTGATGTTACACCCCTATGAATATAACGCCTGAAAAGATGCAACCCTCCGCGCACCGCTGCATACCTCGGAAGAGGGCCCTGCAGTCGGTGGTCGGTAAAAGGGAAAATAGATATGCTTGCGTAGAAAAGGAAGCTGGAGCTAGTTGCCAAAGAGGGGTATGAGGCCCTCCGCTAGCTCGCAGACTAGGGGAAGCTCCACGCAAGCCCAAGAAAGTAGGAGACGGTGACTTTCGGCCAACCAGAGGCCAGAAACTCGCCCTCTCTTACTCCTAAAAAATAACTTACTAGCTTTAAGATGAAGAAAATTATTTGAAAGTGGGAGACGGGAGTTTTTCCGACCAATTAGGGTTCAAAGAAACTGCCCTCTCCTTACTCTGCGTAACACTAGAAGTCAACGGCAATAGTATATAAGGTCGCAATTTTTGTATTTTTAGTCAGTCTCAAAATTTTAAATCAACGTTCAACATCTACAACCAGTCATGTGAATAAATAAGTGGTAAGATGAAAACTAAAAGTTTTCTGATACATCATTTGGACTTAGTCAAATGTGCGAGGTCAACCCCCGACATTTCTTCTAAGTCCATTTCCCACATAGAGTGTACGAGGTCAACCCCCGACATTTCTAAGTCCTTCTTCCCAAAAAAAAGTTATGCGAGGTCAACCCCCGACATTTATTCTGAGTTTACTTGAACATTTGACTTTACGTAAAATAATCCACGACTCTATCCTCTAAATTCCTCAAATGGGCAAAAACCGAAAGAATGGTGGTCGAAAGAACCAATTATGAAAATTAGTCAAGATCTATCGTGGGGAAATTAAAGAATCTGTTTATCACGGCTATTTGACGACCGAGTATTGTGAAAACCAACAAATAATTAATTAATTAAAAGCTGAATACAAATTGGTAAAAATTAGCTATTCAATTAAATGTTTGAAATCTAAATATATTCCAACAACTGATCCAAGACACGCATTTTATTTTAACAAAGAAAATTCAACTCAAGATACTAATTAATCAAACCGTTCAGCCCGTATCCCTGACCAATTAGCCGTAGCTAAGCTCAAAAACAGGGCAATTATTTTTGTTACTTCGGACGTAACACTGAACCTTTCAAAACCGTCGGAACGTCGATTATACAAACCAAATCCACGAATAGTGTATACTACGATTGCAAAGACTGTTTGCTTTTCGCATAGGCTCAGAGCTGGTAAAGAACATGAATATAGTTCCGTCATTAGGAGACAGGTGGCGCTGCTTACTTTTGGCAAAAGCTCCGAGCCTCTGCAATGCGACCGTAGTATACACTATATATGGATTTGACTTGTGTAGTTAACATTCTGATGGTTTTGGAATATTTAGAAATCATCACAGAATTGACGTCCGGTCTGATTTTACATATCTAATTTCCAGAAACAATTATATCTTACAGCAAAGGTCTGTTGACATATGGTGTGCGACCATTTTGCTTTCGGTATCTTTTGCCAAAAGTAAAAAGACTACCCGGCGCCATCTGTATCCTAATCGGGAAACTTATCGACCAAAGTCGGTATCGAAATCTTCTCCAGCATCCCCTTAAAAAAGATTGCAAATTTATTGTGATTAGTAATATGAAAATTACAATATTGGTTTATGGAATAATGATTAGTAGACCATTCACTATAAAATTAACATTAGTAAAATAAATTTATGTATATGAAGATCAAATTTTTAAATATTGTAATAAAAATTACAATACTTCTGTAATAATCTATTTATTACATGACCAAAATTGTAAAATTTCAGTTAATTTCAGTTAGTTTCTTAACATTAGTTAAACAATTTGTAAATTCATATACAGGACTTATATATCTGTATAAAAATTGGAAATTCATAATCATGGCAATTTTTAAGACGTTAATTTTCATGCGTCTTGGGCATAAAAATATTGAATGCGAATAATAAATTTTCAGTCAACCACAACATTAATTTGAGAAATTCAAAAACATTGTTTTCATTGTAGGCAACTTTTGATTTTATAATAAACATGTGCATAAAATTTACAAACGACATGCAAAAAAAAAAAAATACGGAATGTAAACTTCTAGTATTTCATAACAGTAAATTTACAGATTTCTCAAAGTTTTTTCAGTATTGTTACTTTAAATATCTAATACAGATTGACAAGAAATTTGTAGTACAGGTTGTGAATAAAAACTTCCAATCTGATACTGTAACTTTCTAGTATATTGTTTAACAGTGTAAGTAAGTATAGTATTATTGTGACATACCCTGTTGACGGATTTCAAGAGCCAAGGTTGAACTGCAAATGCTGAATAGAATTCGCTCATTTGTTCCTTCATTACTCTGAAATCCTTAGATACAATGTCACGTATTAAAACTTAAGTTTCTAAACTTTGGAATATCCAATGATATGTATTACATAAATCGTTCTGAAAAAAAATGATATTGTATTTACCGTTAGGTCAGATCTCAAAATATAATTTTCTGGGAAGAAGATTGAGCCTACAATTCGACCGATTATTGCATAATTTCCTCTTAAAATTCTCTCGTGCCGTTCTTCAGCTGTCGCTTCGTGTTTGTATCGTGCCTTGAAATTATCGGCCCAATGATACTTCGTATCATCAAGGAATCATTTTGATATGTTTTATAAACACAATATTACATGTTATTGCTAAATGATGACTTGTGAGACATACGGTATAGTCAAAATAGTCTGTGAATATGGGAACCACTCCTTCTTTGCCCCAACTTAAGTTTGCTGCAAAGAAATCCTCTGGTGTGTCGATTCTGCGATAAAAATCGCGAACTTAATATCAAAGCAATTCAATACGTTGCATTAACCGCGAGAGATCGGATTTATTTTAATTAAATATGGGATCTTTTTAACATAAATTAAATTTTATAAAAATTAATACGATTTATTTGTATGCAATAAATTCTATTTCATCGAAATAAAATAATATCTTATTTTCATCAAACAGAATTTCTTGAATTTCAATAAATCGTATTGATTTCAAGTCAAGTTTATTTGATCTATATATAGTGTTTTATTAATTCCCAATAGATCCCGAATTTAATTCAAATGAATCCATCAAACAAATTTCTCTCGGTGTAGGGCAAGTTGTTTACCTTTTTTCAAAAGTAGGATTCGTCAATCTCGCTGCCAAACTACAGGAATATGCGGTCACTAGAAGAACACCAGTAACGTGCCAGAGATTGAACTGTAACTCAAGGCCCTGCATATTTACAGGTGTGTATACGCCAACTAAACGCCCCGACAACTCTGTCCATGTTTCGACAAAGCTCCGAAATCCTGTACAAATAATAATTCATTCATTCTTCATTTCATTAATTTATCGCTTATTCTTTAAACAAAAGCTTTCTTTATATTTTTTTGTAAAAAAATGTTTAAACACAATTATCAATCATAACATAAAATAAAGAAAAAAGTCATTCGTATTCTGAAAAATTGACAAATTATTTACATTACAAAAAAAAAGTAAATTGCCGGATAAATTCTTAAACTATTTTTGTTTCGTTACTAGCAGCGGAAGCGCGCTTCGCGTGCTAACCGTTAAGCCTTGGTAGTAAAATTTTTATTACACTGTAAAAAATGTTCGAGTTTTTCCTATACAAACGTGTATGAATTTTGTAAAACTTGGTATAGGGAATCGAAATTAATATGTTCGCATAATAAATTTAATACAGATCAATGAATTTCGATAATCCGGTGATAGAAAATTACAATACATGATTATTAAATCAATAATTACTAAATCAGTACATGAAACTCAACATGTATTTTAGGAATTTTAGTGCCTGATTTGAAGTTTAATACAAATTGTCGCATTAAATTTAAGATCAAAGTTATCAAAATTTCAGTTACTAATGTTGAAAAATACCCGTCAAAGTATTTGCAGTTTTGTCCACATAGGTGTACTACTTCTTGCAAAATATTTATGTTTTTGCTACACAAACGTGTGAGAAATTTACAAAACTCGGTATAGAAAATAACCATTAATATAGTTGCACAGTAAATTTAATATGCGTGTATGGATTTTACCAATCCGGTGATATAAAATTATAACACATGGTTACTAAATCAATCATTACTATATTAGTACATGAAAATCAACATGAATTTTTTGGATTTTTAGTGACTGATTTGAAATTTAATACACATTTTCCAATAACGAAAAAAAACGCACTAGATCGCTAACACTTATTACTTAGCATCGACTTCTGATAAGTTACTCGAGATTTCCAAAATCGATTTTTTTTAAACACAATGTTTGATTTATGTTTGTTGCTAGAACTTTACAGGTCTGTGGATATAATTTTTTCGAAAATCGGGATACCTGAGCTTGCTCGTAAGAAAAAGATTCCGTTCGTCCAAAAATTATGTTCACTTGAAAATATTTCCAACCCACTTCGCGCTCTGATTGCAATCAATTGAATATTTTATTATATCAATTATAAGTATGCTTGAGAGAATCATAGTTATACAACTCTTATGCCATTTAGATGTCCAAAATTACTAAGTCGTTGATAGCGTAGTTGGTAGCGTGCGTGCGTTGTTAGATACTTAGGTAGGTAGGTCGTAGGTTCAAACCCCAGTGTAAGCGAAAAATTTTCTGTGGTGAAAACCAATACCCAACAATTTCTGATGACATAATTTGTTTGAAAAAATAATGTCCGAATAATATTTCTACTTTTTTAAATTGTTTTTATGTCCACTTTAAATTTCCAACACATATGTGCTTGAGTTTTCATATACCGCTCATATGAAAATTCATCATACATGTTTATGAAATTTAATGCACAGTTTATGCATATGGTCATATTGACATTAAATCTTAATAACGTTAAATTTTAATATTCCTCTAAATGTTATGATTTTTCATATACACATGTATATAAAATTTCATATACGGTATCTGCAAAAAAACTTCCAACACTTTTGTATTAATTTTAATACAGTTTTTTTTAACAGTGTAGCGTACTGTGACTTTTACAGATTATCGTGGATGAAATAACTTGCATTTTCGATATAAGAATTCGTGCCATTTTATTAGTTTCATGAATTGCTATTAGAAGTGGTGCATAGATAGAAATTATACTACCATTACAATATCATTAAAAATAAAATTAGATTGGATTTTATATCCAATCTAATTTTATTCCGTAGGTTTATTCCGGATTTGATCCGGTCAGAAAGCGAATTCTAAAATCAGAGCCGACCAAAAGTGGCTTTTTTAAAAATTATCGTAAAAAGGCATGTAACCGATACTTTTTATGTGCGACTTGAGAACGATGATAAAGGCCAAAATTCGATATCTTCAAGAAAATAAAATTTAGGTGCTTTAGGTTGGATTTCCCAACCGGAAATCGGATCGCGAGCTAACCATTGGACACATTCACTCTACTACAAAAACACTACCTTAATGTTACTAATGATACTAATTACTTGTTGGAATTCGCGGTGATACCCATGCCCTCGTGTAAACGTAAATACTCTGGACGATCAGCATAGCAAGAATCGTAGCCCAAACTTCAGGAGATAATGGTCTGGTCAGTGCCCAAAAGCTCGGTCGAGGCTTTGGCCTTGGTACGGCAAAATGTATTTGTTGTAATGACGCCCATGTCGACAGATTTACGAACACAGCATGATCCAGCTTAATCCTTATAGCACCAAATGCTATGTCCACTTCTTTTCTAAATATTTGACCAATCATTCCTCCTTCCCAGGTTGAACCTTTTCGTCTCCCGTACCTAAATCATGGTTTTAGAAAAAAAAAATGAGTTTTTGTTATGACAAAAATTCGTTTGGTTTACAAACCTATAACTACCGGCGGGTTTTCTAAGAGTCCACTTAAAATTCAATCTTTTCGCTATGAGCATAAATATCTTCAATTCCACTCCATCGAGTTCCTCTTCTGTTTATAATTCCAAAAAAAGTTTTATTAGAAATGTATCATACTTTCATCACTCTGTTAGTTCAGCTAGTTTATTCCCTCAGTTGTTTTTCACAATAAATGAGATTTTACTACGTGCACAGAATTTTCTGCATTTGGTTTTTCCTATATTTATCTTTCAAGATATTAATTATTATAAACAATTAATAAATTTAAAAACGTTATTTCCCGTGCAGAAAATTATTTGGATATTTATTTACTTTTGCTTGCGGTGTTGAATTATAATTATCAAGAAAATGATTTACTTCCGTACGATATAAATTGAGAACTACACCAAAGATTTAATTTATTCACTGCAAATATGTAGAGTGAAACATTACCCGTGCAGAAAAATAGTTGGGACTCCTACTTGGCCCTTTCTAGTTTGCCCCAATTCTATTAGGGGCCCAGTATGGAAATCTAAGTACAGCCCTACTAGGCTGGTCCCGCTTCAAAGTACGGGGCCTTTATAGATTTCCCTGTTAGGGCCTATAAAGGCTGCCCTATTAAGCCCCTATTAAAATAATAAAGAAAATTGATTGAAAAATATTAAGTTTTGCTTACTAAATCGAGTAAACCTGCATTTTAAGTAGAAATTTCATCTTCCTCTACATGATGGTACATATTAATCACTGAAAAAACATATTAACATTTTTTGACATTGACGGGAATCGAACCTGGGACCCTCCGGATGATATTGTTGCACTGCGCTTTAGCTCACTCGGCCATTCGGATCGTATGATTATGCATTTTTTTTTGTCTATTTGAATATCGGTAATATGAAATATAAAATGAAATTCGTGTAATATAGTCCGAACTTCAACCTGATCAGAACATTACACGTAAATTCAAACACCCTACTCATACCACATATCAAAAACTAGAAATATTCAGCAATGAAGGTAACTAAGGAAAAAAAAAAAAAAAAAAAAAAAAAAAAAAAAAAAAAAAAAAAAAAAACTACGATACTAAATTAATTATTTATTTCTTTACTAATTAAAAAAAATGGAAAGTCGAAACTATGTATAAAAATCAGGGGCTAAAGGACCACGGTCGATGGCCTATTGGCAATACCAGTTTGTTATAAAATTGTAATTTCCATATATGTAAAGCTGTAACCTGTCATGTATTGTCAATAAATATACGATTACTACTACTACTAGTCCGAACTTTATAGATTCATATGATTGCGTCTGCTGTGGTAATAATAGAAGCAGTTATATAAAAATGATACATTGTATCGTTTTTGTCATTTATAAACGTATTCGACGAAGTTGCTTATTTCAGTGTTAACGCGCATTAGTTCGTTAGTATTTGGGTGGACGATCGTCTGACTGACCTGAGGGTTAGTACTAGGGTGACCGCGTGGTTGACGACTGATGGTCAATACTTAGATGGGTGCCCCCTTTGCTAACTCTCACTGTCAGTACTAGGTTGGATAACCGCCTAGCCTGACGGTAATTACTTAGATGGATGACCGCGGGGCTGGCGACTAATGGTCAATACATAGATGGGTGACCGCTCAGCTGACACTGATCTTCAATAGTTAGATGGGTGATCACGTGGCTAAGGTAGTTCTGTCGGTACGCCGGAGTCATAAATCTCCGAGTCTATATGACATTAAAAAATAATCATACGCATCAGTTTGACTGCCTCAATAATAATATAAAAAATAATCAAGAATCCTTCGAAATTGTCGTAATCAAATTAAAATGATTATTTGTAAATAGTTGATATGTTTAGTGCGGATTTGACTTCATTTTTACGATAATTAGGTTAGGAAACGTCATTTGGCCCGCGATCGTGCACTTTGACCTTGGTTCAATTAAACATTATTCCGGAGACTTCACCTTTTTTCATGATCCATCAATTCCTGAATGATTTGCGAATCTGTAGTACTATTTATTTTTTCTTTATCTTTGATCTAAGTATGTTAATTTTCGATTTAAAGATCAATTTTTCCAGCCCTCCCGTTGGCGCCGTGTAAAAAGATCGATTTTCAAGTTTTAATTGTTCATTCAAATACTCGGTAAAAGCCTTCAAGATTCTGTGCAAGTAAAATTGAATAGCTAAATTACAACATGTCGAAAATTCATGCATATGAGTTTGGATTGCCTTCACGACAGAACTACCTTAACTCCGATGGGTTTCAGTAAGGGAATAATTTGTCATACCTATTGCAGAATACGTATCGGAAATATAAAAAAATCAAATTATAAAGGGCCTATAAAGTTGCCTATACAGTGCCTATACAGTTGTCTGTAAAGGGTACCTTTGTAGGTAACGATGAAGCTCAATATGGGTAATCCTAGTGATGGTTCCGCATTTGAACCTGATTAGGTCCCGAAGTGGACATTTTTTACTATATATTTTGTCGTTGCAGCCTCTGTTGAGCCTAGTAGGGTTCTAGAGTGGATTCCCTATTCTGGATGCCACGTTTATACCTAAGAAGGCCCCTTATTTAATCGCGGCTGTCCGAACTAATTCCTACACGGGATATTAACATCTTTTTTTTCTTCTCGAAATCTATGTTAGAGTAAAGGGTCATTTATAATGCGATTGAACTGTAGTATTGTACCGTTTCGTTCCGTATATACTTCTGCATTAATGCCCTTCACAGTTTGATTGACAGTTGTATGCATATAGCAAAATGGTGGGGTAAAAACTGTTGCAACTTGCAATTCTCGACCTCGAAAATTCACTATTCCTTGCATGTGCCTCATCCTGAAATATCTACGCAAAAAAAAAATGGTGTGCGTAAAAGTGTGTATGCAAATAGATTATTGACACATGATTTTACACAATTCACGAATAACGGATTGCCAATTTGCAAAATATTTTGTAAATAAATAAAGTATTTCTCACTTTTCTGCTGACCTCGGCAACGATCTAAATACTCTTGGATGTAAATAATTAACTGAAAGCGTCCAGACACATTTGCGGGCGACAATATCGACATTTGCGTTCCCATACAATGATACGTTGAAGAGCCTTGATGACTCTTCAATATCGTCATCGACAATTAATAAAATTGCAGTTGTAGCAATTGTCGTTGGAATTCTAAACAATAAAAATTTATCGAGTCAAACAAAGCTTATTATTATATTCAGTATCAATTTGATAATTTATATGCTTGCGTTTGGAGTTGAGTTAACAATCCGTCAACGGATGTAGAGATTATGAGATAGCCGTTACAATTCGGACTCCCTTTGTTTAATATATACTCGAACGGATAAATTCTGACAAATTCGTTAAACAGATTCTCAGTTGTCACAGAACGACCTAATAATATAATAATTGCTTTATAACTTCTCTATTGTTAGTGTAATTTTTGTAAATTTTCTTGTGATCGATTATTAACTTACCAAAAACTTGTACATTGCAGCATTCTGATTCATTAAACGACACTTTCAGGAGAGTAGCATAATCTTCGATGGGCAACCATGAGTTTTTGACGATTTTAGAAATAATATCACTTTTGTTTGCCGATAAACCGGTCAAACGTATTAATGTTCCCATAAGGATAATTACACACCACCGCATTATTAACAATTTTAATATGTTTCCAAAAGCAGAGACAAGTATGTAGAGCAACTAGTAGAAAGAATGCACTTTTCAAAGTGCTGGAACAAAATGATCAGGTCGAACAAAATCGCACCCTACATATATACCACGTATCAATCGATATTATGCATCTTGTTATGAAGCTCCTTATTGTCCCGCAGACAATGTTATCACCTGTTCTCATATACTCAACTCGCAAGCTTCGCGTTACTTCAATTTAAACATGAGTAGCTTTTCTAAGTATTGACTGGAAGCTATCGGGTCAAGTGACCATCCACTATTCAGTATGAGTCGTCGTCTGTATTTCTAGATTATTACAGTGCCCTTCGTTATAGGTCACTTTCATTTCATTATTTTTGTGCAGAATAATTCTTTAATAATTTGGAACTACAGGTATTATTGAAACACTACCGATCGGGCGATTCACGCCCAAACGCTAGGTTATTATCTTTTAATTTAATTTCGTCTAATGTGCTTCCTCATAAAAACGAACTTCTTATCGCACCAGATATTGACATTCGGATAAAAAAAATTGTCATTTGTCAATTGACGAATGTAATGTGTGAATATAAAAGTTTCTTCGTATGCGACTGTTATCGGTAAATTTTTTGGTGATGGTATTTTGGGAAACACATATCGGGTCTGCGCGCGAAACCGAAGCCCTCTTCAAAATTAACTAATGCGAATCTTTATAAATATCGACTGTGGCTGCTTAATAAATTTAAGTAATTCATGAATCAGCCACAATCAAAGAATTTTAATCTCAGTCAAATTGTGAAAAAATTGCGCCACGACCTGGGTTCGAACCGGGAACACCCAGAATTCTAGCCTGGTGCGTTTCCAATTATGCCGCCGCGACCCTGACAGAATTGATTCACAATCGTTAATTTAGAGTCAATCTTTAACCATAGTATAAACAGCGACCGTGTATTGTCAATATTCAATTTTCATCGCTCGAGAATAGTCGCATTCAAAATTGACCGAGAATAGTCGTATACGATGGGGCAATACGTCGTTTCTACAGAACCCCATTCTACACATCACCGACTCAACACCACCGACTCTACACAACGGCGATTCGACACATGCCTCGATTCAACTCAACAGCAACTGTACACATCACCAACTCGACATATCACGAACTCGACACTTGCCTCAATTCGACACAACCCCAATTCTACACAGTCACAACTGTCACGAGCCAAATGCACAACGGCAATACTCTACACAGCCTCGATTCTACACAGGCACAAATGTCACGAGCTAAATTCACAACGGCAATACTCTACACAGCCCCGATTCTACACAGGCACAACTGTCACGAGCTAAATTCACCACAGTCCCGATTCAACACATCACCGATTCTACACCATCACGAACTCACATCCAATCATAGTGCGCCAATGATTTGGAATGCTTGAACGACATACGCTGATTGGATGTGAGTTGGTGACGGTGCAGAATCGGTGATGTGTAGAATTGGGGTTGTGTCGAATTGAAACATGTGTCGAGTTGGTGATGTGTACAGTTGTTGTTGTGTTGAATCGAGGTATGTGTCGAATTGCTGTTGTTTAGAGTCGGTGGTGTTGAGTCGGTGATGTGTAGAATTGGTTTCTGTAGAAACGACGTATTGCCTATGATGGAAATTTAATAATAACAATACACGGTCGCTGCTTATAATATACTATGTTAATATATGAATGACATGAAACCGACACTGGTAGTTGTGCGGTCGGTGTGCGGCTTTGGCGGTCCCCCGAGTTAAGCAGCATTGTTTGCGGTCATAACTTCTGAAATCTCGGTGTTTACACTTAAGTAAGTTACTTTCGTGAATACATCGGGAAATCAGAAGAATAGACGGCCGTCTGTACCGGTACGGGTTTTCCGCAGTTTCCCCGTGCTCATGGCAAATGCGGTACGGTGTAGCGAAAATCGGCTGCGGACGCATAGGAAAGTTAGGTTAGCTTAGTGAAGTGCGGGTAGCGAGTGATAGGAGTAAGGGTGGGAAGGGCGGTAAAAGGTGATTGAAGCCATACCATGGAAAGATTGAAAAAAAAAAATTATGAATAACATGAAATTACATTCAACTCCTTCAGTCGCCCTTAGAATGTAACTTTTGCTTGAATATTGTTACCAAATACCAGTATCAGTGGAGGAAATTGAGGAGTGAGGGAAATCTGTAGACAATTTTACAAACGCATAGATTTCTGGAAGTCTTGTAGCCGCGGTTACTTTGTAATAGTAACGCTCCTCTATCCCACGGGAACCCCTCCCCTATCCCTCGGGAACCCCTTCTCTATCCCACGCGAACCCCTTCTCTATCCCACGGAAACCCCTCCGTCATCCCACCGAAACCTCCCACTACCCCCCGGAAAACCCACCCCTATCCTTTGGGAACCTCTCCCCTAACCCTCGGAGCCCCTTGTCTATTTATCGGGAATCACTCCAATAGTCCTCGTGAACCTCCCTCATAAAAAATTTTAAAAAATGTTGACAACTTTTTAATAGGGAGTTTCCGAGGGATGAACCCTTGGGGCCCCTTAAGGGACGTCGAAAAATCCGGGCTTCAGGGATCCTTAGGGAACTTCGAAAGTCCCCCGAACGGCAGCCCTCCGAAACGTCAGTACTCCAAAGCGTCAGTACCCCAAAAAAATTAAAAAATTTGCGTCTTTAAAATTCATAACTTTACTCGAGTAATTGCAAATGTGATAAGAAAGTCACGTGTTGTCACACGGAACTTTCTTAACTCTCGTAACAATCGATTCACTTCCTCTACAAAATTATTTTCTACAAATGATTTCGCTATGACTATTTTACATTATAATTGCTATAAAAGCATTTTTCGTAGATTTTTTTGTACGTAGATTACTAAAGTTCATGGCTATTAGATTAGCAATAAACATTAGGTACAATAATTTTGTTGGTCATTTCAAATAAGACATTTACTACGTATAACTGTACGCTTTCCATCGGATGCAATTACATAGCCCCGTTTTCTTTTTATTTCCATGACACGCCAAGCCTCACGATTTTTTTGTATTTCTAGTAACACTTTGCGAATGGATTTTCCTTTACTGACAGAATAGAGCTCGATGAAAAATACGACAGTGGAGATGAAGAGTCCCACAATAAACATCGAAAATCCTGCGGCGAGTGGTGTCAGCTTAAGAACTCTCGCACCTTTAACATATCCGTCGTGCTCGATGGTAACTTCACGAAGGGCGCTGCCCGTGCGTCTATGAATCAGGTCATGAACGTGGTAATTCACTAAGCCACCCTCTTTTAGCCAAAGCATAACCTGTGACATAATGTAAATTAAAATCAGTAATATTTATACAACTTCATTTTAATTAGTAGCTTATAGCTGAGGAAATACACTGTAAAAAACATCTACTTGAAATTTAATTGTAAGCACTGGAAGTCTTTATGCATAAACTGCTATACTTAATTTAATATACAAAAATACGATGCAACATTAATTTATGGTGCAGCAAATTCAAATAATTTACTTTTATTTTTATAATTTGTTTTAATTTTACCGCAAAAGTACATTCATTTTTTTATTTAATTGACGAGTTTATGTATAAAAACTTCGAATCTTTTTTAACAGTATAAATTTCTAATTTTACCGTGTCTGTAGATTCTAGAAGCCACGGTTGAACTGCGAACGATGAGTAGAACTTGCGTACGCTGTGTTTCATCAGTCTCAAGTTCTGTTGTAATGTGGGTAAGATAGTGATAAAGTGTTTAAAACCACGTTGAAGACGATGGAAGGACATTTTGAGGACGATAGAAAAAGTCTTGTTACCCCTAGCGAAAATCTACCGTTCTGCCACCTCCGACTTTGCGTTTTCCACCGTGCATTCCACCACGAAATGAGGCCCCGTTGATGGTGGGATACTGGTGTATCCCACCGTTATTTAACCGTGTTTGCCACTATTATTGAACGGACCCAAAAATGGGCCCTAGGTGGGATGCATGGTTGGGCCACCATGAATGCCACCGTGTATTCCACGAGTGGTAGTGCCTTGCATACCAGACTGGGCCACCGTGTCTCACACCGCGGCCAGTACCTCGCCGATAGTGGCATACGAGCCTGAGCCACCGCGAATGCCTCCGTGTACTTCACCGCAGCCATTACACAAACAAAATTTGTCTCACTACCACCAGGTGGCTAACGGGTTCGACCGTTTCCCGCAAGCGAAAGACCCCCTGAATATGCTTATATGTATCGATCTGAATGAATATTTTTATCCTGGCTCACTAGAGCAGAAATTAATAACAATTGGTAATGAAGTTTTTTAATGACGTATTCCATTGTCGGTGAAGTGCTTACGGCGGTGGAATACACGGTGGCATTCGCAGTGGCCTAGCCACGTATGCCACCATCAGCGGAGTACTGGCTGCGGTGAAATACACGGTGGCATTCGCGGTGGCCTAGCCATGTATGCCACTATCGGCGAGGTACTGGCGGCGGTGGAATACACGGTGGCATTCGCGGTGCCACAGCCACGTATGCCACTATCGGCGAGGTACTGGCGGCGGTGTAATACACGGTGGCATTCGCGGTAGCCCAGCCTCGTATGCCACTATCGGCGAGGTACTGGCGGCGGTGGAATTCACGGTGGCATTCACGGTAGCCCAACCTCGTATGCCACTATCGGCGAGGTACTGGCGGTGACGTGAATGACGGTGGCATTCGCCGTGGCCCAGTCTCGTATGCCACTATCGGCGAGGTACAGGCTGCGGTGGAATACACGGTGGCATTCGCGGTAGCACAGCCACGTATGCCACTATTGGCGAGGTACTGGCGGCGGTGGAATACACGGTGGCATTCGCGGTAGCCCAGCCTCCTATGCCACTATCGGCGAGGTACTGGCGGTGCCGTGAATCACGGTGACATTCGCGGTGGCCCAGTCTCGTATACCACTATCTGCAAGGTACTGCCGGTCGTGGATTACACAGTGGCATTCATGGTGGCCTAACCACATAGGGCCTATTTTTGGGTCCATTCAGTAATGGTGGCAAACGCGGAGAAATAACGGTAGGATACACCAGTATACCACCATCAACGGGGCCTCATTTCGTGGTGAAATAGACGGTGGAAAACGCAAAGTCCGCGGTGGCAGAATAGCAGGTACACACCTCGTGGAATACATGGTGGGTATTTTCGCTAGGGACATTACATTTTTTTTGTAACACGTGCATGAACAGCGGTGCTTTTCATGGCAGTTTTGCGGGCCGAAAGTGGCTAGTTTCATAGCAGTATTGAAACGATAGATTGGCGCATGCACAGTTCGCGATTCCTTCACTTTCAACCCTGCTGTCTTACTTTCGACCCTGCTTTTTTACTTTCGACCCTAGGGTGGAAAGTTGGTAACCCTACTTTTCACTATTCGTCCCGCAAAACTACCATTCAAAGCACCACTATTCATGCACTTGTTACAAAAAGTATGGTGTGCAACACGGGCCAAAATTGGCGTTTACGACTCGTGTGATTGCTGCTTCGCTCGGGCAGCAAACCTTACACTCGTCGCAATCGCCAACTTTCGGCCCTTGTTGCAGAATATACTATTGCGTTGAACAAGACTTTGAGTTTTATTATATTTTCTGACTGGTTAAAAATGAAATCGTTAAAGCACAATCTTCGGATCAACTTCTTGAATTTGAAAACTACTACAGGCGCGCGGAACTTACTACTAATTTAATATTGAAGTTAGATATTAAATCATCATATCACTCGGCCACAGCACCACTAACATCACATTAAATATCTAATATTGAGATGTTAAAACATCCATACCATATTTATTTGTAAGGACTAGTGCCGTCAAAAAACCGTATTTAAATTTTATTTGAAAATTACTGTAACATACTTTGATGACGAATAAAAAAACGGGTCATCTGAATTCACATTATTGACATATTCGAAAAAAGTTAAAATGTTTCGTTGCCTTTATAAGATCTAATAGGAAAAATAAATTTAAGAATTACTTTCAAATCTTGAGGCCGAACATATTCTTCTGGAAAGAAGGTCGAGCCGATTGTGGAACCGATTACCGCATAATTACCCCTCTTTATTCTGTTGTGTCGGTCGCCTTTACTCGTTTCCATTTCAAACCGTTTGATAAATTTATTATCGTAGCGTTCCTAAAGAATATAAACCAATTATTTTACACACATTCAATTATTTTATAGTTATTGTAAAGATTCGCTCACATTTTTGTCAAACAGAGCCTTGAAATCGGGTTTGAATCTTCGGCCCCACGTCAAATTTGCTTCAATGAAGTCACGAGGCGTGTCAATCCTCTCGTAACAAAAAATGCGATCATTTGCAACAAAATGGTAATTTCAAGTGGATTAATTGAGATCAAGTTAATCATGTCATTAGTAATTTTTTTCTGTTTCGGTTGACCAACCTAATTGAGTAGTTAGGTAACTAACTGATTGATCGATATGAAAAGAAAATGAATTTTTCGGCACACACTAAATCACGTAATTGGTTGTCATCATCAACCATTTTACGCCTTAAAACGACCTTAGGCTTATAAAAAAAAAACTTACCTTTTCTCATAACTTGAATTTGTCAAACTGGCTGCTAAACTGCTTGAATATGCAGTTACCAGAAGAACGCCAATTAAATGCCAAAGCTGAAACTGTATTTGAAGACCCTTCATCTTTCTTGGTGCCCATGTACCGAGTAAACGTCCCATCAGTTCTGTCCATGTTATAGTGAAACTCTGAAATCCTACAAAAATTTCAATCCAGAAATATCCAATAGATGATCGCAGTAATCGTGATACACGATAATATGATTTCAGGAGTTCCTAAGTAAAAAAAATAATATATCGTCTGGTATATGGACATATATATTCTGCATAAACTACGTATACAATTTATATAGATATACATAATGATTAGATTTGAGAAATTTACAAATCGAGAGTCAAAAATGTCTCACTTTATTTCTATTTCAACAACTCATTATTTAATACATGATTTTTTTATATCCATAGCAAAAGCTTTTAAAAAATTCTAAACATAACCTTGTGTTATGTATAAAATATTTGCGCAACAAACGACCATGAACTGACACCTCATTTAATTTTTTTCTATTATTAACGGTTTTTTTTTCGAAAAATGAGTCACTCTGGTTCAAAGCTCAAAAATGTTGACATCCAATACCGGATTTTTGAGAAAAATTCTAAATTTTAAAATTGAAGCACAAAATTGTTATTAAACAATACATGGAAAAATATTCTCAAAAAAAAATCAAAAGTGTTTTTTGAGCATATAGTAGAATAATAGTATAGAAAATTATGGAACAAATTAGACGTAGTCGGGTTTTTAAAGTGTATGCAGAATATATTCCCAATTCTATGTTTAGAACTATATTCATTTTTTATATGCTCTATATATAATTTATTTATTTTTATTATATAATATAAAAGATTTGGTACTTTTAGCGATTCGAGGACTCATGTGAGCGCCCGTGTAAACGTAAAGACTCTGAGCGATCGACATAGTAAGAACGGCAAACCAAACTTCAGGTGATAGTGGTCTGGTCAGTGCCCAGAAGCTCGTATATGGTTTTGGCCGAGGCACCAAAAAATGTATATCTGCGTTGGACCACGGAGTTGTCACATTCGTAAATAGATATGACTCCCTTGTGAGCCACACGCTACTAAATGCAATGTCCACTTCTTTCTTGAACAATAAGCCGATCAAACCACCGTTCCAATGTGTTTTGTTCGGGAAGCCATATCTAATTTGTAATTAAATTAGATGTAAGTCGAATTAATTGTCGTCGTTGTAACGAGTTGAATGTGTCACTAACCGATCATTGTCACTTGGTGGTCTCACGGTCCATGTGAAATTCAATCGTTGAGCGATCAGCATAAACAATTTCAATTCCACACCGTCGAGTTCTGATTCTGCACACAATTACATATTACGCTTTTATTAAACGCTAAAATGTGTTAACCATTTAGCTCCTGGTGAGACATTTATGATACCCCGGGGAAAAATAATTATATATAATTATACTAGGGGAGCTCGCCCTAATAATAACAACCCCTCCCCCCCCACCCCTGCCGAACTCAGAATCTTCAAACACACAATCACACACACTACATAGTATTATCGTTTCTACACCACTATGAAGTAGATAATACGGTGTATTTATTTTTAATATCTGATTTCCAAGACTTTTAATCAAAGTTTTACTTTGCGTTACCATTACAAAGTAACCTCGGATCCTTTGCGAACCGCAAAACCTCGGTTGAATATCTGGAATCTACCTTTGGAATCTATTCTTTGTTACATTTTTCTCAGATATGGCTTCAACGTCATAAATTTTTGATACGTTCTTGGATAAAAGTTCCAAGGAGAACAAAGGGCATCAAACAAAATGTTTCATAAAAGCAATTCAAAAATCTTTGAAGGCGGAATGTCAAAAATGTTTTATATATATATGATCATATATCATCATACATGAATGTATGGGCGTATCTCAGAAACCTTTGACTTTCACGGCCTCAAAGAATAAAAATCTAGTTAAGGAGCACAGGATCGCCAATTTTTTGTACTCATCTTAAGACCTTTAGAAAGCAATATTCGTTCACAGACAAAGCATCATATACAGGGTGCTCGCATAAAAAATCATATTATCATTTTAACTAAAAATCATTTATTTGGTGCTAATTCATTGTAGGAACTATGCGTTATTGTGTTTTACAAGTGTTTCACTTACTTTCAATTTAACTTTTTTTTTTTACATGACCCATTGAAGGCATAGTTTTATCCCTTCCAATAGGTCATTTTTCTAATTCAATTTTACTCAATTCGTATGCTGAAAATGAAAAGTATGACTGGTAATGACTCTACTAACTCAAAATATAATTTAGATAATTTAGGAACGATAATAATTTGAATTTATTATGCGAATTTATAAACCTGACATTCTCGAACCTGACATTTGAATACATTTTGACCCAGAAAAAAATTGTTTCTCGTCGAGAGATCGGGCACATCTGCGCACATCTAATTCGTGATAAGCATAACATACTCAGATGGAATTTAATTATCTTACTTGACTAGTTTTGCCGGATAACGATGCGAAAAACCTGGCATTTATTCTCCACGCAGCAATATGAGTCCATGTCGCAAAACGTTGCGAGCAAAACAATTGACTCTCCGACATAAATTTCACTTCATTCAATCTGTGATGATCCTATCTTTATGTGCATCCAATTCATTTGACTCAATTAGCTTGTGCTGATATTCCTGCACCATATAACGTTGGATGTCAGGTTCACCATCGAAACCGAGTGACAGACGTTCACAGGATAACCGCTTAATTTTCTGACATGTTTGGCGATTACAATTAGGTACATTATGTTCATTGCACCTTACCAGAATTTCAAGATTTTTTTCTTATTTTTCTGAAGGTGCATATCAATGCTACACCCGTACGAAGTGACGCGAAAATCAGAGTTACAAGCGAAAACGTTGTTAATTTCCGCATTTGAACCAGGATAAAACAGTCTATTGGTGCATTATAAAATTTAATTATTTTTTTTTTTTCAGATACATTATGCTTCGTACATCTTAGTAAAAGTTTGATACCTGTGTAATTCATTCTGTGTAAAATACTATAGCATTCCACAATCGAGTTACACGAAAGGCAAAGGTTTGTGAGATATGCCCATATATAATGTTGCATACAGATTCATATATGGCCATATACGATCATATCTCTCTATATTATAAAATGATCTCGCCGCCGCCGCCGTGTCAAGAATCGAGGGACTTAGAAAAATTTCAGGGGCCTTTCCCATACTTCCCAGGGGTCTTTCCCATACTTCCCAGGGGTCTTTCCCATACTTCCCAGGGGTCTTTCCCATACTTCCTGGAGGTCCTTCCCATACTTCCCAGAGGTCTTTTCCATACTTCCCAGAGGTCTTTCCCATACTTCAGAGGGCTTTTTCCCATACTTCCCGGGAGTCTGTCCGATACTTCCTGGAGGTCTTTCCCATGCTTCCCAGGGGCCTTTCCCATACTTCCCGGGAGTCTTTCCGATACTTCCTGGAGGTCTTTCCCATACTTCCCAGGAGTCTTTCCTATACTTCCTGGAGGTCTTTCCCATACTTCCCGGGAGTCTTTCCCATACTTCCTGGAGGTCTTTCCCATACTTCCCAGAGGTCTTTCCTATACTTCCCAGGGGTCTTTCCCATACTTCCCGAAAGTCGTTCCGATACTTCCTGGAGGTCTTTCCCATACTTCCCAGGGGTCTTTCCCATACTTCCCGGGAGTCTCCGATACTTCCTGGAGGTCTTTCCCATATATATATATATATATATATATATTTTTTTTTTTGGGTGGGGGGCACCCTTGCGTGGGGAGCACGTTTTTTGGGGGAGATTGCGAGTGCGCGCAACGCACGAGCCATAATAAAATCCTAGTCATCATATCATAGTCATCATACATGAATATGTATATATGGTCATGTATGATCATCATCATATATAATTATATGTAATTTTATATAATTATATATAATTATTTTTCCCCAGCGCAGTTGCTTGCTATCAAAGAAACAGCTTTGAACGAAGTTTTTTAATATTAAGCGCAGTAAATACTGGAGCAAAATGGTTAATTATCACTAATGAGACAATTTTTAACTTTACTACTTTTTGCTTCATAGACTTGAACCTCGATTCCGTTGACAGTGCGATTGACGGTTGTCTTCAAGTAACACAATGGTGGTTGGTACAATGCCGCAGCTTGCAATTCACGACCTTCAAAATCCACAATTCCACGCGTGTGCACCATCGCGTTGTGCCTGGGATGCCATTATTATAATTTGTTTTTTCTGATGATATGGACAACTATAAATCTTCCCTTACGAAATAAAAATGAAAATTTGTTGTGACCCGAAAATAGTTATGAAAGTGAACCATTCAGGGACATATATATATATTTTTTTTTTCACTAGTATTTTCACAATTACAATACAATTTTTTTCAGATGGTTGAAGCAGGTCGATGCATTTTTTGGTGATAATTTTCGGAAAAAATTCAAAAATATGTTTAAATTTTATTCAACTTTGCAATTTTCGAAAAATGTCGGTACCCGCTTTAGTATCCACAAATTTTTATCTATGGAGCTAAATAATTTTTTATTAATAAAGCTATGCTAAAAGAGAATTGGTATTGAATTTGTGATGAATCTAAAAAAAAGTTTGTTTTTTATAGGATTCTGAATTTTTTAAAAAAATTCATTTTGCTCTAACTCCCGTCAAATCTCACAAAATCAACTGAAGTTTCGTACAGAGGAAAAATAACATTCACCGCTGCTACGTACCAAATTTTGTGATAATCGGTAAAGCAGTTTGGATTTTACGTGAGTTAAAATTTTTCAAAAACTGTAGATGTAACGAAAAAAATTGCAAAGTAGAACTTTGCACATTTCCATTTTTCACAAAGCTTCCTCTATGAAGAAGTCAAGATTAATAAGTAAGCTTACTCATGGAAATTAATGAGGAAGCAATGTGCAAAGTTCTAATTTGCAACTTTTTCTGTGGGAATTTTGTACTTTTTCTGAGGGAATATAGTATTACAAAATTACAATATTTTTTTTGAGAATTTCGAAAAATCGGATGGCTGAATTGGAGTATAATGTCTCATAGGCATACTGAGGATACCTAAAAAAATTATATAATCTAATCTGATGCACACAAATTAATAAATTAAATGATTGACAAATGACCAAAAAACTTCAAATATTATTTTTGCCTACAGAATTTGTACCTAACACTAGCTTGACTAATATATAACAAGGCGACTACCTTTAGGGTTTGTAATTCGCTTCTAACCTCGAAATCTTTTTAAACACACGTGGTCGTAAGAAATTTTCCGAAAGGGTCCATAAGCCATTGAGTGCAACGATATTTGCGTTTGCATTTCCATACATCGAAACGTTGAAGAGCGGTGTTGTATCGTTAACATTGTCATCGACAACGATTAAAAGTTCGGTCGTCGAAATTATCGTTGGGGTACTGAATTTTAAAAAAGGTACAAAAGTAAAATTTAATAAACGATCATCGCACGAAATGCTAATAATATTATTCATTAATCAACTTGCTTTTCGATGTTCACGACTAAATTATCTACCGACTCCGAGATTATGAAATAGCCGTCACAATTGTAAGTTCTACTATTGACAACATATTCGTATGGATAGATTCTTAAAAATTCGTTGAAAAGATTCTCCGTCCCCGCTGATTGACCTAGTAATGAATAACCAAAAAAATAATAATAATTAAACATATACATTTTAATTATTTTATTATAAACCAATAAAATGATTTTCTTCATTCACTTGCCAGAAATATAAACATTGCAGCACTTTGATACATTGAACGACACTTCCAGCAAAGTCGTAAAGTTGCCCAACGATATCCACGATTCCCTCGCTGCGTTCACCATCATAACACTCTTGTCAGCTGATACAATAGCAAAGGAGATAAATAAGTACACAAGCTTAATAACTAACCACCGCATAATGAAAATTGTTGAGAAATAGCGTTCACAGTAAAGTAACACTGAACTGCAGCATCGAGGACTTTTTTTCAAGTACTGGTCGACTACAATATTCCTGAAGATTGATATTTCACACCTTGAGAGATACGCTTTGATGCTCACAACTATCGTTCAATTGCTTAACTTATTAATGCACATTTTTCAATTACTCTGATGAACAGCGTTCGCAAAGAATTTATTTTTCTGGAGTATTGAACATACATGACTAGGTTGAACGATTACGTATTCTACAGTAATGGTCAAAAGCTCCCATTCCATTCGTTATAGTAGACAACATCTTTGTTGATAGGTCATTTAGATAGCGAGTCTGTCTCTAGGGAAAACTCGACACGTTAACAACAACGATGCTTTATAATTACGTAGTGTCCGGTAATACAGGTAGAACACAATCTATTTTCATTCCCTTTCTTATATTCTATAACCTTTGGGTCATTCCATATAAAGTGGGACATTCATTTGCCATCACACCAATTTTTCTGTAGTTCATAAGCAGTAATAGTAGTAGTTTATTCCATTGTATGGCTTCAATTGCCTTTTACATCCCATCCCTTCACATTTCCATTTTTACTCACATTTCCTGCGGCCGCAGCCGAATCCCCTCTCCCTGTATCGCATTTGCGCAAGGGCCCAGGGAATCTGCGGAAAACCTGTGCCGATACAGTCGGTATTGGCAAAGAATATGGATATGCCTAGAAGAACACTTCCCGTACTTTCGTTGAAGCCAGAAAAGTTGGGGTGCTCGGGCAAGCTTTCACCCCAGCTGCTAGGATGTCGCTAGTAGCGTTGTATAGCTGTGTGCTGTACGTGTAGCTCACGTACAGAAACACACAAGCTTACACCTCGGCAACAGGCTTGGCTCCGCCTTGCATCACGCCTCCTGCACTGCTATTCGTTTAAAAGTTGGGGTGATTCTGTCTCTCTCGCTCCCGTTATGTTTAGCGAGTCGGGGTGATCATGCTGACTCTCTCGCTCTCGTTCTGTTTAGCGAGTCGGGGTGATCATGCTGACTCTCTCGCTCCCGTTCTGTTTAGCGAGTTGGGGTGATGATGCTGACTCTCTCGCTCTCGTTCTGTTTAGCGAGTCGGGGTGATCATGCTGACTCTCTCGCTCCCATTCTTTTCAGCGAGTCGCGGTGATCATCCTGACTCTCTCGCTCCCATTCTGTTCAGAGAGTCGGGGTGATCGTGCTGACTCTCTCGCTCCCGTTCTACTATATGGTTTTTTTCCCATCCGAAAGTGATTTTTTAATGAAAGTGATATCCGGTAAAAATTACATATTTCATCAACAATCAGTTTCCACAATTTATATAGAACTTGTCTAGAAGATATTATACGAGAATCGAGTTGGTGTAGCAAAAAAGACGCTGGCTCCGTAAAGTGTAGTTTTGAGTTCAAAACACCATTTTTTCCCCCCTGTATGTTAATTAATATCACCAATTAATATCCCGGATATGGAAAGAATAACATACATACTAGACATTGACAAGCGATTGTAGTTAACATTCAGGAAGAAAAAAAAAAAAAAAAAAAAAAACCCGGAGTTTTGAACCCAAAACTACATCTTTCGAGTCCAGCGTTCTACCTGCAACACCAACGAAATTCTCGTACAATACTTTCTAGACAAGTTCTATATAAATTGTGGAAACTAATTGTTGATAAAATATATACTTTTTACCGGATATCACTTTTCACTAGATTAAGTTACGATATAAATGTATTAAATTATAATGTAGCAATAGCGAGAAAAAAAGAAAATTGTTATTACTGGGATTCGAACGCACGACGTTCCGCTAAATATGAAGGAAGGTGGGGAAATTCCCCTACCTTCATCCTACAGACAGCCTTCAGTCCCAACTGTCCGCCTAGTAGGCGGAGTTAATTGATCGGTCTACCGTGGTGCCATCCTGCGGTAGATTTATACGCAGAAAGTTTTGCTTCAAGCCGTCCATAAGAAGTGTTCTTCTAGGCATATCCATATTCTTTGGTTTAACGGAGGCAATCCAGACCTTGCGCCTTTTCTGCTTGAAAACTTGGATCTTTCCTGTAGGGAAACTGTAGAAATGTACACCCGGTGAATTTACAGAGGTGTTTTTAGAATTCACGACGCAACACGGCATTGAGGCCTTCCCTTTTGGCGCACTCATAGTGTTGATTTATTAAAGAAATGTAAATAATATCGTTAATTAACGTACGCTAGCATGCTTTACTGTGACAATTTTTTATCAACTGTTGCACAATTCCGCCGCTTCGAACGCTGGCTGTCCAAAATGGCCGCGAATGAGGGTCACGCACGAAGCCAATAGCACACAACGGGACTACAGCACCATGGATATTCAAACCCGCAACCTACCGATGCTTCGGTTCTGTCCACCGAACGAGGCCCAAACATCGGGAGAGGACCTACAGTTTAAGGTGGGTTCCGAACCACCGGGGAATTGCAGAAAAAAGCACATAGAAAAATTCCATTGGTGCCCGGCCGAGAATCGAACCCGGGACTGCGTGTGAGGTTACGACTCTATCCACTGTGCCACTGCCTTCCCCTGTAGTTCATAAGCATAAAAATGGAAATTCTGTAAAATTTTGAGAAAAATTGGAATAAAAAATATTATTACTTTATTGTCTCAAAAAAATGGCGGAAATTTTTTTCGAGTGGCTATGGAAATTTTTTTATTGACATGTACATGCAAAAACTGGAATGTATCACTGGACATTCATACATGTATGTAAAATAAATATCCATAGAATGTACAGAATATATTTTTCCCATTGTGGTTCTGAAATTATTATAAAAATAATATCTCATGCCAAATTACCTCTTTTCAAAGCCGGCGCTTGCTAATCTAGCTTCCAATTTGCTAGAATATGCAGTCAGGAGGAGTATGATAATGAAGTGCCAAAACTGCAACCGTAGCCTAAGACCCTGCGTCTTTGTGGGCGATGAGACACCCTGATACTTAGAGACGTCGAAAAGTATCGATGACTCGAAAACATCATTGTCAATAACGATTAACATTTCAGTCAATCTCAGCGCGGGAACTTTTGATTTTTAAAAATACACTATTATTCGGTAGGTCAATAGAAATTACCATAAAATTGATATTTTAATGATAAACAATGTAGGTTGGATTTTCCGACCGGAAGTTAGATCTGTGAATTCTAAAATCACAAACGGAAAAAAGACAATTTCTTTTAAATCATCGTAAAAAAACATGTAACCGCCGGTACACTCTGAGGTAGAAAATGCGACCTGAGAACGAAAGTAAAGGCCGAAATTCGATATCTTAAAGAAAAAAAAATGTAGGTTCTTCAGGTTGGATTTTTCAACAAAAAGTCGGATCTGTGAATTCTGACATTAGAACCGAACAAAAGTGACTTTTGCTTGCTCATAGAGGAAGCTTTGTTTTCGTGAAAATTTTTTTTTTTCGAGTTTTTCATGTCAGTACACTTAGAATGGTCCAAAACGTCGAGAAAAGTGATTTAGAAAAAATGCCTGTATGTGTGTGTGTGTGTATGTTACACGCTCAAAAAATGTAAACCTTTATAACTCGGGAACGCCTCGACATATAGAGCTGAAATTTGCATCGTAGATAGAGGGGTCAACCTTCATCGTTCATACCAATTTTTGTTAAAATCCCCATGATCGTTAAATTTTTACGCGGTTTTGAATTTTTTCAGAAATGTCTGTTAACGCGATAACTCTTTTAATTTTCGAGATATTAAGCTCAAAATTGGTATGTATGTGTGCTTTCATACACCGGTGATCCCTATTAAATTTGGTAAAGATCGGTTGAAATGTTAAAATTTTATGAGATTTTGATTTTTTGAATATTTTGATTTATTTTCTGCTGTACGAATTTTGGTATTAAATATCGAGCGGGGAGTTAAATGAGTGCCAGATTCGTGATTAACAGAAAAATATGTTAGATATAGCCCAAAAATGTCGAATGATACCATATTTTCATAGGGATGTTGTTCACTCTATATTTTGAAAAGTTGCGATTTATGTCGTATGAACTAGCCATATCCTTGCTTCCCAATGAAATTTCAAATGTTTCAAATTTCAATTTTTTTTTCAAATGACACCATCATAATTAATAGTGTTCTGAATATACACGATGCAAAAGTAGAAGAGGACGAGACGTTTAAATAATTATTAACGATTTTGTAAGATGATTTTTTAATGTTTTTGGGGACAGTAATTGAAGGCATTTTGTTAGATTTTTTTTCAAATGACACAATTATAGTTAATAGAGTTCTGAATGTACAGGATGCAAAACTAGAAGGGGACGAGACATTTAAAGAAATATTAACGATTTTTTAAGATATATTTTTATGTTTTTGGGGACAGTAATTGAAGGCATTTTGTTAGATTTTTTTCAAATGACAAAATCACAGTTAATAGTGTTCTGAATATACGGGATGCAAAACTAGAAGGGGACGAGACATTGTTGGACACATCAAGATTGGACACAGAAATTATTGGACACATCGAGATTGGACACACAAGTTATTGGACACACAATTTATTGGACACATCGTGATTGGACACAAGACTTATTGGACACAAATTATTGGAGACATCAAGATTGGACACATAGAGATTGGACTCACGAAGATTGGACACAAAAATTATTGGACACACGAAGATAGGACACAAATTATTGGACACACGAAGATTGGACACAAAGAGAGGGTTCCATCTGGCCACATACCGATTGTGCACGTTTCGATAGTGCACTACTAAGTTGTGCACAACGACATTATGCACATTTTTGTTTGTTTTTGTGCACGACTACATTGTGCACAATTCTTTTTATGCCCAACTACATTGTGCATAATTCTTTTTGTGCACAAATACATTGTGCAGAATCTTTTATGTGCACATTTATGTTGTGCGCAATTTTTTTGTGTACAATTATATTTTATAAAAAAATTTAAATAGAAGAAAAGTCATACAGCTTTTTTAATTTTCCGAAACAGAACGTGAATGCTTTTTTGTGTGGGTGCAAAGTTAGATTTTATCTGAAATTGGGATGTATAAAGTCGGTCTTCTTATTTTAGCACCTGGTCGGTGCGGGTGCAAAGTCGGATTTTATCCGAAAATGCGATATAAAAGTCGGTCTTCGTGTTTTAACATCTGGTTGGTGTGGGTGCAAAGTCGGATTTTATCCAAAATTGGGATGTTTAAAGTCGGTCTTCATATGTTAGCATCTGGTCAGCGTGGGTGCAAAGTCGGATTTGAGTTATCGAAGCTCGCGCTGAAACGTCCGCGCCGAAATGTCTCGAACCCAAATGGCTCAGTGCCGAAACGGCCTGCAGCCGAAAAATTTGGCTTCGAAACGACAGCGCCTAATCATACAGGGTTGGAATAATTTGTATCCAATCTTCGTGTGTCCAATAATTCGTGTCCAATCTTCGTGTGTCTAATAATTTGTGTCCAATCTTCGTGCGTTCCAATAATTTGTGTCCAATGTTCGTGTGTCCAATCTTCGTGTGTCCAATAATTTGGGTCCATTCTTCGTTTGTCCAATAATTTGTGTCCAATCTTCGTGTGTCCAATAAATTGTGTCCAATCTTCGTGTGTCCAATGTCTTGTGTGTCCAATTTCGATGTGTCCAATAAAGTATGTATCCAATCTTGATGTCTCCAATAATTTGTGTCCAATAAGTCTTCTGTCCAATCGCGATGTGTCCAATAACTTCTGTGTCCAATTTTGATGTGTCCAATAATTTGTGTCCAATATGATGTGTCCAATCCTATTTGTGGGCAAGTGGGTCCCTCCCCTTATGAGTAGTTTTTCGGTCATGTAACTGAGATCGGACCCAGGAATGACTGTTGGTACACCCATTTACAGGGTTAGTTTCAAGTTAATTTCAGGTATCATTCCAGTAATTTTTTGGTAAAATGACTGAAAAATCACTTAAAAATTACTTATAAATCACTTAAAAATCATTGGTAGTTGAAAAAAAATTCAAAAAGTCAAAAAATTTTGGCTAACTTCACGGACGTGGGCCTAGCGTATGGTTGGTAGTGTAGCGAATTGCGAGACTTTATGCTGGATTTACATACGCCCGACAGCGACGAGTGACAACCCCACTCTCGCGAAAAATATTTCCAATGTTACTTTCAATCACATGATTTCTTTCGATTACTAAATTCCGATAATATATACCGGTTTCTTCATTCAGAATATTTCACAGTATAACCCATTCACAGAATAAACTCTCTGAGTACTTTTCAACTATTCTTGGAAATACACTCTGGCGTACCGTAACTGTGGCACACGTGTCATCAGCATTGACGTGTTACAATGCTAACCAAGGTCGCAGGAGACATGTCAAAGCGATAATAATCTATCGATCTCGTTTAGAATTGGTATCAGTTACCACTTTCTTCTGGACTTTTACATTGCGCCTATTGTATAGAGCTATTCTCGAGGAAATAACAAACAGGAGCGATATTTTCAACGACCTAGCTAAATTTTACGACTTGTAAATGTACCCCTATATTTCTTGTGCGCCTACTTACAGTAATAATGTATATTAAGAAACATTTGCGTTGTGGCCCCAGAGACAACTCTTATAGAAGAGCATTTCTATTGGCAAAAAAGTTTCACAACAAGTCAACCCGGTAACTTCTATTCCACAAACAAATGCAGAGTGGAAATTTAAAAGAAATTATGATACGTAGGATATATTTTTTTTAATTACAAATTAACCAAAAATCAAGTCTAACAAAAAGAATCTACATTAATATTATATCTATTATATCATATTATATAATAATAGCGTATTTAAATAGTATATATGAAAGATCCACGTTTCCACGTTTTTATCATTTTTCACAAAGCCTTTTATAAGTGAGCGTGTTGATCAACTTTTGTTTTCTTATGTAGGAAGTTTTGTAAAAGGTGGAATTGACGAAGGAATTTGCAAAGCCTGACTTTGCAAAACACTTTTAAATATTATATTTTATTGTTTGTTTCAGTTTATCGTCACGCAGGAAAAAACTTGCTGCACATATTTGAAACGTTTGGTGGTCACCCTTTTAGTAAAAAAGGGACTTTCAATGTGACGCATGCGTCACTTCACCTGCGTCGCCTTGACGCGATTTATTCGAATAACTCATATTCGACTAAGGATTTTCAATCGGATGAGGACAATGGAAAAACACACGATAATTCTGTGATAGTATTACAGAAATATGTGCTTTTCGCAATATTTATATGGTTTATGTTACTGACTTGTGCATGACGATGGCGGTAATGCTAGTTAATATGATAATCCGGGAGACGAGAGGAGTTGTTAAGAAACGCATTGTTGTTAAAACGCATTGTTGTGCTATCTGTCCGAAGTTTTCTTATATTTCTTTATATATATTCTTGACCATGTGGTTATAATTTTCATCATTGTAATATGCCGGCCGGTCATCTGATCATTTACAAAATTACGAAAAAAGAGAGATAAGTGAACATTTTATATTGGTATATATACTTTGATAAAAGTATTATTTTGAATGGAACCTTTTATATTGATATCTCTATTAATAAAACCATTATTTTTACGTGAAGCTGTTATATGTGTATCTCTATTCGTGTAATCATATTGTATTGGTAATGTTATCGATTAAAATATCGATCTTCATATGTTCTTTGTCTGTGTCTTTATTTATAATTTACATACGTGAATATTTAACTTTAGAAGTTACTCTTGTCATTAAATTAAAAGCTCGGGATTATTAAATATTGATTATTCAAATATAAAATAAAAACTGTAAATCAATAAATTCTAATTCATAAATTATATATTGTTTTATATTATTCTTAAACAAATTTTTGAAAAATCATAAAAATCGTAAAATATTACAAAGTAACTTGTTACATTGGGTTACATTGCTGTAACATTGCTGTAACATTGCTGTAACATTACCGTGTTTACTGGGATATTTCGCTTTTTATAAAGCTTCCTCTATGAGGAAGCCAAAATCAATTACCATACTTCCTCTTAGAGGTTGCATTGTAAAAAGCGAAATATAATGAGGAAGCAATGTGCAGATTCTACTTTGCATCCTTTTTTAAAAAATCATCGTAAAAAGTCATATAACCGGTACTTTCTGAGGTACAATATGCTACTCGAGAACCTGAAATCGGATCTGTGAATCTGGATCTGACTTCTGGACCTGAAATCGGATCTGTGAATCTGGAATCATTTATAGAAATATAAGTATCGAAGACTGAAAACTAACGGCCCAAAAGAAAAGAGTCAGAAAGTTGCCGAAGCTCTCCAACATTATTATTTCTTTAAAACACAGACATAGGCATTTTCTATGCAAAACCTGTACCGTAAACCTATGACGACTCGATGCCGGATTACTCGACCATTTTTATAATTCGATCTCCCACTCACCGATTGATACGCCAGTTACTGCGCGATTATGCGCACACCCCTCCAAGTGACTGCGAATGAAACTTCTTGACTTGACTTCTTGACTTATCGGAAACATGAACATTAGAGCACTTGGAATTTTTCAGACTCTTCGATTATACTGGAGAAATTACACGGTGTCATCCATGAGCCTCTGTTGGTGATTGTCATGTCACTTTTGTCAGCAGATAGAGTGGAAAAAGAAATAACTATCGCCATGAAAATAATAGTGTACCTCCCCATAATGACACCGTTTAGGAATACTCAACCGAAAGGTGCAGCAAAATTGAACACTGACTGAAACGATCGTACTTTCACTAAGTCTGGGAAAGAAGTAATCGCCGAATGGGTCAAGTGGTCAACAGTGTAACATGAAGAGCGATCAATATCAGAAACTATATCCTTTTCTCGGTCAAACACCAGGTCGTGCGTAAGACCGTTAAGCTCGATAAAGTATGCTATTGTTCTCAATCGATCAATGACTCAAGTACAGAAACAAACAACGCCGCCGATTCTAAGTGAGATTGTACGGAAACACTTATCGCGAATGGAAGTCTATTGGACATGTAAATATGAAACTTGTCTTGCGAGACACTTCCGCAGATTACACGTGAGGATTTGCATGGCAAAGTTTGCTGTCGTATGTCAATAGGTAATCAATAGGATCAAAAGGTCAAATGATGAAGTGGAGCAATTCCAGTACTACCGTTTATTATTGATGGGTATTTGGTGGCGATTTACGAGAAATTAAAATAGAACGTTACGTTACAAGGGAGGGAAGTGCAACTTTTCACCAAGAGTGAATTTCGTGTGTGCAACAAGGACGAAGAATAAGCTCATTTTTAACAAATGACGACACGCATGCGTAGTACGCTTTTTATTACTCTCGCCGGGCAGGAATGAGCTGATTACCTCCCGAGGGAGGTAATGAAAGCGGACTGCGCATGCGATAAATGGGATTATTTTAGCGGAGTCGGAAGAAAATTGTATTTTTGCCTATGGATCATTAATGATAAAGCCAATAATAAATCATTGACAATTAAAAAAAATTTCAAAAGTAAAAACATCTTGGTATACATACACTGAGAGAAATAGTATATTGTGCAACAAGGGCCGAAAGTTGGCGATTGCGACGAGTGTGAGGTTTGCCGCCCGGGCGAAGCGAGGGCTGCAATCACACAAGTCGTAAACGCCAATTTTGGCCCGTGTTGCACACCATACTTTTTGTAAAAAACTTTTTTTACTTTCTCGCCTACTATCAATTGCTTCTCCCTCAAGGAAAACGAAATTTGTTTACCTTTCACTTACTTTAACACCAGATTTCCACATTTGCCTTTGCGCACCGTGTCGTGACAGATATCGTGATTTTATTTTATTCGCAATAGAACCTCGCACATGGATTTTTTATTGCTGCCGCTTTTGAGCTCGATAAAAAATAAGAAAGTGGAAAAAGAAAGGCCTAAAATGAGTATCGAAAATCCGATGCCAAGTGGAGTCAGGTCAAGAACTCTAGGAGATCCTTCACTGCCGTTGTATTCGCGGAAAACTTCGCGAAATGCATTCTTCGTGCGCCTGTGAAGAACATCGTCGATGTGGAACTTCACTAAGCCAGCTGACTGCAGACGTAACATCACCTTTTTTAATGGTACACAATGTCGTTTAGTTCTATTAACACTTTTGCATTATGTATCGATGGCACTGAGAGAAAAATATAGTAATTTAATAAAAACATATAGTTTGTCCGACGATAATCTAATCATAAACTATAATTCCCAGGAGGAACGTCTCTATTTTATGGTTATAGCAAATAGGAGAAAATAATTGGATGAACCATAAATATAATTCCCAGGAGGAACGTCTCCATTTTATGGTTATAGTAAAAAATTATTATCATAATTTTGATGATTGCTACTATATTACTATTTCAACATTTGTTTCCAATAACTTTGCAAGTATCGTCTATTGAACTATATTATCATCGCTTCAACTATAAAACATTGCAAGCCTTTCTATATTCGTTTTATCATGTGAAATCGTTAAGGTAGTTCTATCACGACAGTCAAGGCCAAAATTACATACCATCCGCATATTTAGAAGGTCGATTCATAGTGAATAAGTCAACAAAACCCACGATATTGACGAGGTAGCAATAGATATTACAATAGATATTGTTTTCTGTCGTAAAATTAAATCTATTTAGTGGTTTTGATTTATGGATGCGAGCGAACTTTTTGCTGGGACTGTACGACCTATGCTCAAATACACGGAAACATTTGCCTGTACAGACGACGCACTTTCTTGTGTGCGTGTGGGAATGTCGATCGTGGCAACGTCGCAAAACAGCTGCAGCCAACCAGAGTTGGAAATAATGCATTATTTTTTTAATGCATTATCGTTTTTTTACCCATTACTTTAAAAATGCATAATGGAATTCGGAACCATTACCCATTACTTTATTAATGAATAATGGAACTCATATCCGTTACCCATTACTTTTTTAATGAGTAATGGAACTCATATCCGTTGCCCATTACTTTTTTAATGAGTAATGGAAGTCGTATCCATCACCCATTACTTTTTTAGTGAGTAATGGAACTCACATTCATTGCCCATTATTTTTTTAATGAGTAATGGAACTCACATCCATCACCCATTACTTTTTTAATGAGTAATGGAACTCACATCCATCACCCATTACTTTTTTAATGAGTAATGGAGCAGGGATCCATCACCCATTACTTTTTTAATGAGTAATGGAGCAGGGATCCATCACCCATTACTTTTTTAATGAGTAATGGAGCAGGGCTCCATCACCCATTACTTTTTTAATGAGTAATGGAACTCACATCCATCACCGTTTTTTAAAGTAATGGGTAATGAACGTGGTAATGGATATATGATAGTCCCATTACTTTAGAAAAATTTGCTTAATAAATAAATATATAAAAAAATACATCGGAAAATCGTTAAAAAAGTTAATAAATAAGTAGATAAATAGCAAAATCGTTCGAAAAATTGAAAAATAAGTAAATAAATATAATATCATTAGAAGTCTGCGGTTAAAACAGGTCGCGATAGACGGGCGATCTCTCAGAGACGAACTATCCGGATACCTGAAAATCTTAGCAATAGTCCTTTGCGACCTGTTTCATTTCTAACTTTTGACTAACTTTTAACTAAGTTCTAATTTTTGACTAACTTTTAACTAACTTCTAATTTTTGACTAACTGTTAACTAACTTCTAGCTTTTGACTAACTTTTGACTAACTTTTGACTTTTGACTAACTTCTAACTTTTGACTAACTTTTGACTTTTGACTAACTTCTAACTTTTGACTAACTTCTAACTAACTTCTAGCTTTTGACTAACTTTTGACTTTTGACTAACTTTTGACTAACTTCTAACTTTTGACTAACTTTTGACTAACTTCTAACCTATGACTAATTTCGAACATTTGACTAACTTTTGACTAACTTTTGATTAACTTTTTACTGACTTTTGACTAACTTCTAACTTTTGACTAATTTCTAACATTTGACTAATTTTCAACTAACTTCTAACTTTTGACCTTTGACTAACTTTTGTCTAACTACTAACTTCTTACTTTTGACTAACTGTTGACTAACTTCTAACTTTTGACTAATTTCTAACATTTGACTAACTTTCAACTAACTTCTAACTTTTGACAAAGTACTAACTTTTGACAGACTTTTCAGTAACTTTCAACTTTTGACTAACTTTTGACTAACTTCTAACCTTTGACTAATTTCGAACATTTGACTAACTTCTAACTTTTGACTAATTTTTTATTAACTTTTGACTAACTGTTGACTAACTTCTAACTTTTGACTAATTTCTAACATTTGACTAATTTTCAACTAACTTCTAACTTTTGACCTTTGACTAACTTTTGTCTAACTACTAACTTCTTACTTTTGACTAACTGTTGACTAACTTCTAACTTTTGACTAATTTCTAACATTTGACTAACTTTCAACTAACTTCTAACTTTTGACAAAGTACTAACTTTTGACTGACTTTTCATTAACTTTCAACTTTTGACTAACTTTTGACGAAAGTTAGTCAAAAGTTAGAAGTTAGTCAGAAGTTAGTCAAAAGTTAGTCAAGAGTTAGAAGTTAGTCAAAAGTTAGTCAAAAGTTAGAAGTTAGTCAAAAGTTAGTTAAAAGTTAGAAGTCAGTCAAAAATTAGAAGTTAGTCAAAAGTTTGTCAAAAGTTAGAAGTTAGTCAAAAGTTAGTCAAAAGTTAGAAGTTAGTCAAAAGTTAGTCAAAAGTTAGTCAAAAGTTAGAAGTTAGTCAAAAGTTAGTCAAAAGTTAGTCAAAAGTTAGTCAAAAGTTAGTCAAAAGTTAGTCAAAAGTTAGTCAAAAGTTAGAAGTTAGTCAAAAGTTAGTCAAAAGTTAGAAGTTAGTCAAAAGTTAGTCAAAAGTTAGAAGTTAGTCAAAAGTTAGTCAAAAGTTAGTCAAAAGTTAGAAGTTAGTCAAAAGTTAGTCAAACGTTAGTCAAAAGTTAGAAGTTAGTCAAAAGTTAGTCAAAAGTTAGAAGTTAGTCAAAAGTTAGTCAAAAGTTAGAAGTTAGTCAAAAGTTAGAAGTTAGTCAAAAGTTAGAAGTTAGTCAAAAGTTAGTCAAAAGTTAGAAGTTAGTCAAAAGTTAGTCAAAAGTTAGAAGTTAGTCAAAAGTTAGTCAAGAGTTAGAAGTTAGTTAAAAATTAGTCAAAAGTTAGTTAAAAGTTAGAAGTCAGTCAAAAGTTAGTCAAAAATTAGAAGTTAGTCAAAAGCTAGAAGTTAGTTAAAAGTTAGTGAAAAGTTAGAAATTAAACAGGTCGCAAAGGACTATTGCTAAGATTTTCAGGTATCCGGATAGTTCGTCTCTGAGAGATCGCCCGTCTGTCTATCGCGACCGGTTTTAACCGCAGACTTCTAATGATATTATATTTATTCATTTATTTTTTAATTTTTCGAACGATTTTTCTATTTATCTACTTATTTATTAACTTTTTGAACGATTTTCCGATGTATTTATTTATATATTTATTTATTAAGTAATTTTTTCTAAAGTAATGGGACTATCATATATCCATTACCACGTTCATTAAACATTATTTTAGAAATCGGTGATGGATGTGAGTTCCATTACTCATTAAAAAAGTAATGGGTGATGGGTGTGAGTTCCATTACTCATTAAAAAAGTAATGGGTGATGGGTGGTAGTTCCATTACTCATTAAAAAAGTAATGGGTGATGGATGTGAGATCCATTACTCATTAAAAAAGTAATGGATAATGGATGTGAGTTCCATTACTCATTAAAAAATTAATGGGTGATGGATCCCTGCTCCATTACTCATTAAAAAAGTAATGGGTGATGGAGCCCTGCTCCATTACTCATTAAAAAAGTAATGGGTGATGGATCCCTGCTCCATTACTCATTAATAAAGTAATGTGGGATGGATCTCTGCTCCATTACTCATTAATAAAGTAATGGATAGTGGATGTGAGTTCCATTACTTATTAAAATGTAATGGGTAATGGATGTGTGTTCCATTATTCATTAATAAAGTAATGGGTGATGGATCTCTGCTCCATTACTCATTAATAAAGTAATGGGTAGTGGATCCGAATTCCATAATCCATTTTTTTCGTAAAAAATAATGCATTATTTTCACATTAAAAATTTCACAACTCTGCAGCCAACTAATGCAAGAGGACGCTGTATTCAAGTTTACGGTTTTTCAGTGAAGTAAAGTGAAATATTCTTATCGAAAATTGATTCTTGAACAATGTCAAGTCAACTACGACACAATGGAAGAAAATTATCAGTAGTAATACCCCAAGAGCTTCAAAATTATCGGGTATTTCCCGATAACTTCGTTGCATACAAACAAGAGTGTCAAGTTTTGCAGGTTAAAAAATCCCGAGCGCTTGCGCGAGGGAAGAGCGGTACGCTGTTTGAACTAAGCGCCAAATTGCAGGGTACGCTGTTGCCATATCGCTCGCACAAATATCTAATAAATTGAAAATATTGTACTTTCCAAAGCTATATTTCTTAAACTAAACGGTAAGTCATGTTCAAATTTTTTCAGAATATTCGTGAAGCTCCACTTTATCTTCATCTAATTTTTATTAAACAGCTTGAAAGTTTTTTTGGCAGTACAATTGGCAGTGCATACGCTACATGTAAATCAAGTCAATTTCGACATTGAATATCTCGGTTGCGGAACGGTAAAACTAATTAAGATTGCACTGATGTGTGAATGAAGTATTAAAGAACGTATGTATCAAGTTTCATCGAACTCTTGAAAAAACTATTCTGTGATAGAACTACCTTAAGTCAACGATATGCTTTTCTCTCAGTGTGTTATTATCGATAAAGATCGTGGTTGAATCTTACCCTATTTACCGATCGTAGGAGCCAAGGTTGTACTAAAAATGCGGCTGGGAACGTACCCGTTTCTTCTTTCATCACTCGGTAACCCTTAAAACATGATTTACAAAATATAAAAAGTCTATTCCTTTTTTTTACATACTCTTAGGAAAATTATCTCTACGACTATACTATAATATCATGAGGGATTTATCGTTCTTCCCGCATGAATTGTTAGCTGCATATTCACAAGTTATATATATTTTCGTATATTACTTACTGCCAAGTCTTCATTCCTGACATATTCGTCAGGGATAAATGTAGCACCGAGAGTTCGGCCGATAATCGCATAATTCCCATTTGCAATTTTACTATGTCTCTCACTCGCGTTCATTTCCTTTTGATAGCGTGACGGAAATTGACTGGCATAATGATCCTTTGAATTATAAGACCATTATTTCCAAAATGTTCATCAATAGTCACTTCTTTATACTGTAATTCATTAATTACATGACGTACTATACTCAACTTACATTTAAGTTGAAATAAAGCGAAAATGATGGTAGCGCTCCCTCCGAACCCCACGTCAAATTTTTGTCGATGAAATCACGAAGTGTGTCAATTCTAAGATAATGTAGTTGTTAGAAATTACATTTGTATCATGACTGAATATGTTTATATTACATTATGTTATACGTATATGGATATATTACCAACTTGACATCACTCAACACACGGAAAAAAAATGTTTGATTGTGACAACTACGTTTCCAATTTTCTCTACAATAGGTTTCAAAAGGTTTAGAACCATATCGAATAGTAACTGCTACTCAGTAACGCCCACTCAACTTTTCGCGAATCGATGGGAGGTAATTCCATTCGGTGAAACTCGATGCAGCAAAACTCAGCACAGAATATCATTTTGATAAATTGTTTGGTCTTTGAAATTGGGAACAAACTATTAAGATGCATACTTTTTATGAGGTTTTATATATTCCGACATTTTCTCGAAAGTCACTTGCGCGAAACGTCGTCCTTTATCCATCTAATGGTATCACACGAAATACTGTTGCACAATGCCCCGCTAGATGGCGAATGGCCATAGCATCTCTCTCGCAAGTGAATGTAGTTTGAGTAACGGTACGATATTTTTAAGGTAGAACTGCCGGCAATATTTTTCGGCGTTTTAATTTCTGAATTTAATACGTATAAGGCGATATAGGAATGGCTTAAATCACCTTTGCTCAAAGCCCAGACGCGCCAATCTGGCTGCTAGCTGGCTCGAATAAGCTGTTACCAGAAGAATGCCAAGGAAGTACCAAAGTTGAAATTGAAATTTAAGTCCTCTTATATTTCTGGGTGCGTTGGCGCCAACCAAACAGCCCATTAATTCTGTCCACGTTATCATGAAGCTACGGAATCCTACAGAATTATTAAATGGTAAAGAATGCGGTATTTTATTATAGACCAATGTATTATATTTTGATTGATGTAATTTTTCAAAATGTTTTACTCTTCGGAATTCGTGAATCTATATGAGCCTTCGTACAGAGGTGTATGCTTTGAACAATCAACGTTACAAAAAAGGCACACCAAACTTTAGGAGAAAGTGGTTTGATCAGAGCCCAAAAACTTGTATGGGGCGTTGGTCTTGGCACCAAAAATTTTACGGAAAGCTGTGTCCACGGATGCGACATGTTTGCAAATGGGAATTGATCGTGAACGATCCATACACCGCCAAATGCCATGTCCACTTCTTTATGGTATATTTGACCTATTAAACCGCCTGACCAATTTGTCCCATTGCGCTCGCCATATCTGCAATAAATTAATTTTAATTAAGAAACTCTTGATTGGATAAAAATTCTTTTACTGACCGTATACCATTTTTAGGTTTTCGGATCCTCCAGGTGAAGTTCAGTCGATCGGCAATCAACATAAATAACTTGACTTCTATTCCGTCGAGTTCTGATTCTGCTCATAATTATAATTAAGAGTTAAATAAAAATCACCATTTTTTTTGGCGATGAGCATATGATTTTTTAGACTTTTACGATTTTTTGCGATGAAGAATTCTTCAGCTATTCCCTCGACAGTCTGATTAACAGTCGTCCTCAAGAAGCACAACGGAGATTTGTAAAATGTTGCCACTTGCAATTCTCTCCCGTGAAGATCGAGGATTCCATGATAATGCATCATCTGTTTGTAACTATCAAACTCGATTTTTGTGAATTATTATGGTGTATTACATGCAGAGAATACAACACTCAGAAAAATTTATTTAATAATTATTGCTAAAAAGTGACAGCAACGAAAGAAGAAATAATAAATTGATGCATAAATTCATCTTTCAAATTTATTTCAATGTAATGTTTTTAATGTTTTGGTTAATTCTGAATACATTCACGTGAACATCATGGAAAAAATTGTGTCAAGAGGAAAGTTTCTCTATCAGGAAGCAGAATGAAATAAAGTTCTATCAAACTCTTCAGTGCCATCATGATTTGAAACTATATTTATCAAGTGTAAATAAAAAAATATATAAAGTTATTTTAACGTATGTGAAGTTTTCTTGCACACACATCTGAATACGCCGCTTCTTACCTCGAAACTTTTGTAAACACCCGGGATGACAGAAAGAATTCCGAAAGAACCCACAGACCGTTAGAAGCTACGATATTGACATTTGAGTTCTGATACTTCGAAACGTTGAGAAGCCCGGAATCATTTTTAACATTGTCGTCGACGACAATTAATACTTCGGTACCCGACATCGCAGTGGGAACTCTATTTTTTTACCAATATATATTAACCAGAAAAATGTTTTGATAGAACGATAATTTACTAAATGTATACAACTTGCCTTTTCATTTCCGTTACGATTCTGTCAACAGACGCAGAGATCAGAAAATAGCCAGTGCAACCATACTTCCAGCTATTCAATAGGTAGTCGTATGGATAGATTCGTACAAATTCTTTGAAAATATTCTCAATGGTGGCAGATTGACCTGAAAAACAATACACGGTAATTATGCAGTTTTGTTATTTTTCCTATTTTCGGGTTTTCTGATTATTTTTAAAAAAAGCTGCTTTCACGTGAACGAGAAATATCCACACGAAAATAAAATGTCCCAGATACATCCATGCCGACACGTTGCCGTCACGTCATACCGTCACCGTAACAGCACGGTGACGGCATGGTGACGGCACGGCGTGCCATATCAAAAAATTTTGAACGCACGGCATGACTGCACGGTGACGGCATGGTGACGGCACAGCGTGCCATGTCGAAAAATTTTTAACACACGGCGTGACTGCACGGTGACGGCATGGTGTCGGCACGGCGTGCCATGTCGAAAAATGTTGAACGCACGGCGTGGCTGCACGGTGACTTTATCACGGCTGAATTCACGGCCCTAAAATCCGTCGTGCCGTGATTTTCTTTAGTAATCACGGTCAGAATCACGACAGATGTCACGTTGCCGTGATGCCAATGAAATGCTGTTACCGTCGGTATTTAACTTATAATTATATAAAATGTGCAACATTTGAAACTCTGAAGAGAAGACAACGTCGTCTTTTCTTGGTCCTCCTTTCTAAATGGCTAGGCCATCTATGTCAAATGGTTAGGACATCTTCAAAACGTGGTCCTTCAGGATATGAGGGCACAGCAACTTGCGTTAAGCTGCGTGTTTATATGCAGGAAAAGGTGAACAATCACTTGCGAGAAACGTTTCGGGTCGTTGGCCATCTAGCGGAGCTAAGCCGGGTCTCCGCTTGGCAAAAGAGAGGCGCCCGTAGTTAGCCCGCTAGATGGCGAACGAGCTGAAACTTTTCTCGCAAGTGATTGTTCGTCATTCCATGCATAAGTACGGGCTATCGTTAGTTACTATCCACCCATGTACTGACGTGGGTCATTTTTACTATCTTTTATGAGTGGTACAATATATGCTAGGGTACAGAAAAATTGCCAACAGCAATTTCAGCTGTGATTCCGACCATAATTACTGGAAAAAATTCCAGCACGACGAATTTCAGTATCATGAATTCGGCCGTCATATAGGCCATGATTAAAAGAAAAATCACGACAAGATAAATCCCAGAAACGTTAAGACTGCCGTGATTTAAGACGTGATTTTGACAATTACCATGGCACTGAAAATTCCGTCGAGCCGTGATTCGGAACGTGATTTCAACCGTTATTTATTGTAAAATCACGGTCCGCAAGCTCAAAAGGTTAAACGGTATAAGAGGGTCCATGATGTCAGTCGTGATACGACCGTGATTTTCGGTGTCGAAACTCACGCGTGATTTTCACCGTGATTCGACCGTGAAGAGCGTCAATTCCAGGCGTGGTTCAACCTGCTAGGGATCGCCTTTAGATGATAGCTCACTCAAGTGCAGTCGAATCCTAAATACCTTCGCAGTTTTATAAACACTTTGGCTGCAAATCGCTTGCGAGAAACGCCTTAGCCATTTGCTATCTAGCGGGATTATGCGAAACGCTGATGCGCCGTCACTTGTATTGTGCATATGGCACACCGTGCCGTTACCGTGCCGTCACGGCGTGCCATATTGAAAAATTTTAAACGCACGGCGTGACTGCACGGTTCCGACCATAATAACTGGAAAAAATTCCAGCACGACGAATTTCAGTATCATGAATTCAGCCGTCATATAGGCCATGATTAAAAGAAAAATCACGACAAGATAAATCCCAGAAACGTTAAGACTGCCGTGATTTAAGACGTGATTTTGACAATTACCATGGCACTGAAAATTCCGTCGAGCCATGATTCGGAACGGGATTTCAACCGTTATTTATTGTAAAATCACGGTCCGCAAGCTCAAAAGGTTAAACGGTATAAGAGGGTCCATGATTTCAGTCGTGATACGACCGTGATTTTCGGTGTCGAAACTCACGCGTGATTTTCACCGTGATTCGACCGTGAACAGCGTCAATTCCAGGCGTGGTTCAACCTGCTAGGGGTCGCCTTTAGATGATAGCTCACTCAAGTGCAGTCGAATCCTAAATATCTTCGCAGTTTTATAAACACTTTGGCTGCAAATCGCTTGCGAGAAACGCCTTAGCCATTTGCCATCTAGCGGGATTATGCGAAACGCTGAAGGGCCGTCACTTGTATCGTGCATATGGCACGCCGTGCCGTTACCGTGCCGTCACGGCGTGCCATATCGAAAAATTTTCAACGCACGGCGTGTCTGCACAATGGCGCCATGGTGAAGGCACGACGTGCCAGCACAGCATGCCGTCACGCTGCCGTCATATGCGGACGTACATGATGGCACGGTGCCGGCATGCCCAAAAGAAAAGCACGTTGGTCTATCTGGGATATGTGCAAAATATATGTTACATCTTCTGGAAATTATGACCAACGACAAAAACATGTAAAATTCTAGCGGATAGCACTTCCAATTTCCAAAATGATTGTTCAACTTGAAGGGCCAAATTTACAGTCCCAGATTTGAACCTAAGTTCTTAAGATTGAATTTTACATTGCATTTTACACTTGAATTCGATCCTAAGCTAAACTTTGTTTAAAAAAAATTAAAAAATCTGGAAAATCACAAAAATCCTGAAAAGATTGTTGCATTTTAAAGAAATCTAAATTTGACAAATTTTGATCAACCTTTAGTTCTACAATTTATTTCCTTGCTTCATTTAAAAATTCGCAATAGGCCAATAATTGTCTTTAAAATAATCGAAAAGTTTCTATAGATATGTGTGAACAACAACGTTTTTGTATTTCCCTCGTATAATTCTTCAACATGAAGAAAGAGTAAAGAGTCTTTTTTTTCTGATGAATTTTCGAATATATGTTTTATAAAAAAAAGTGGCTAAATTCATAAAAGTGCATATTTACCAAAGCTGAAAACATTACAGCAAATCGATGTGTTGAAGGACACTTGCAGCATAGTCGCGAAATTTTCCGGCGATATCCACAAGTCATTTACGGTTTTGACGATGTCACTTTTGTCAGCTGATACAACGAAAAAAGGAATAATCAAAGCTACAAGTGCAATTATGCAATACTGCATTGCTATTCAATAGTATAGAAACACCGAAAAAACTGCTGATCCAAAACAAAAACTTTACATAGATAAATGTAGTTGTTTTTTCAAAGGTCTGTCGAGAAATGCTCAAGATTTCAGAGAGTCACAATTCATGAACTATGTTTATCGGATCAATATTGAAAACCATTACGCTTATTTTTGCATGCATCATTTATACTTATTTTACGCAACAGTGCTCATTAAGGAAAAAAAACAAATATGTCATTTATCTCAATCAATATGGCATGGAAACACGGAAAGAACAGAGCCAACGGATCGGTTGAGAGATTGGAATGCGTGTCCGGCGCAAATGTAGTCAACATATCGGGTTGGATTTCAAACGTAGACCCGTCCCCTTGTTTATCTATATTTACCTTAATAACAGGGTGTGCATTCCCGCTTCGGAATTTACTGTAGTTAAGTGACTATATCGTTCTTATTTTGAAACACCTACTCGATAACAGATTGAGATAAGTAAACCCACAATCGCAAGGAAAAACTGTTTATTTACTCCATAATATATAAAATATAGTTTCAATTTTGAAAAACCGAAAACATAAACAAATCCACCGCTGTTCATTCAATCAATATGTTTAAGAACCTACTACAATATTTAAATAAACAAATAAATATATGATATTGATTAATTTTTTATTTTTTGGATTAATCTCATTAATTTCATCAGAAGCAGCAGATTTATTGAGTTTACAAAATGATTTCAATGCAATCAAATTATCATTAATATACCAGGTCAGGTTTAAAGTTTTTTCGAACGGTGGATACGGAGATTGTGAGAGGGTGAAATCGGACCTTGATAATTTGCATGATTGATGCACTACAAATTACCTTCCCCTGAATCATTCTAAGTGCAAATATATCCGCAATCACGTTCAACACGCATACTCCATTGGGAGACACAATCTCGAGGATTCAGTCATGGCATTGCAGCTAATCATGCATGTTATTTGATAGTAAGTTGAGCTTTGTGCCGGACATGAAGAGGTATTAGTCGCGCACGTCTATCAAGTGCTTGGTTTTATTTGTAGGTTCTCTACCGACTTTCAAAGGGCTGAGCCACTGAAGAGCTTATATTTGGCTTTAGCGCGCCCAATCTTGATGTACACGTCAAGCGTTTGCAAATCATGTGAATACCCAAGTAAAAAAATTATATATAATTCGACACATGGAATTGGGCATATATTCTCTGTATAAATTCTATTTACAATCTATAGGGTAGAAGTACCGGTTGTGGCCACTTTAAGAATTTTCCCATTTTCAAATACTTGTAATTGGGACCAACTATCATAAAACTGTTTTGGACCTATACTTTTCATATCTGAGAAGAATATAATTTCAGATTTCTAGCATTAAAATCTTCATATGTGTCGAGAAAACACTGGAAAATAGAAAAAAGTAGGAGCATAGCCACTTCACCAGTTCTGGCCACCTATGCACCGGTTTTGGCCACAGTAATGTACCGGTTTTGGCCATGCTTAAAATTAGAATAACTCAATATTCATTGCACTTGAAACATTTTTTAAGGTGTCTTTAATAAATCAAAATCGTATTCTTATGAAAGCATCCAATTCCTCGACACGAAAATGTCTTTAAAGCACAGATGCCATCTGTGAACCTAACTAACCTTTTTTGACATTCGTCTCCTTCGTTTTGCACTTTTTCGTAGCAGCTTTCTTTGTCACAAATAGTCATACATTATATTAATGTTTTACTCTTTACACTTTTATTTTTATTTTTACCAGAGTTCTTTCCGAAAGTAGATTTTCGCATTGCATAATGATGGGAATCTTCAACATGAAAGGTGTTCCACCGCTTTACCTTCTTTTTTACTATACATTTCTAAGGATATATTTTTCTTAGCGTTTTTTGTCTTTTTTTGTTTCTTCTTTACGAATTTATGAATTGATTGTGTAATAATTAACGAAAAATTAATGATTATATTATCATGGCCATATCCGGAGCAACATGCTTATTCCATGTACCAGTTGTTGCCATCGTATTTTTTTATAAATGTAGGATAGAAGTACCGGTTGTGGCCACTTTAAGAATTTTCCCATTTTCAAGTACTTGTGATTGGGACCAAATATCATAAAACTATTTTGGACCTATACTTTTCATATCTGAGAAGAATATAATTTCAGATTTCTAGCATTAAAATCTTCATATGTGTCGAGAAAATACTGGAAAATAGAAGAAAGTAGGAGCATAGCCATTTCACCAGTTCTGGCCACCTATGCACCGGTTTTGGCCATGCTTAAAATTAGAATAACTCAATATTCATTGCACTTGAAACATTTTTTAAGGTGTCTTTAATAAATCAAAATCGTATTCTTATGAAAGCATCCAATTCCTCTACACGAAAATGTCTTTAAAGCACAGATGCCATCTGTGAACCTAACTAACCTTTTTTGACATTCGTCTCCTTCGTTTTGCACTTTTTCGTAGCAGCTTTCTTTGTCACAAATAGTCATACATTATATTAATGTTTTACACTTTACACTTTTATTTTTATTTTTACCAGAGTTCTTTCCGAAAGTCGATTTTTGCATTGCATAATAATGGGAATCTTCAACATGAAAGGTGTTCCACCGCTTTACCTTCTTTTTTACTATACATTTCTAAGGATATATTTTTCTTAGCGTTTTTTGGTTTTTTTGTTTTTTCTTTACGAATTTATGAATTGATTGTGTAATAATTAACGAAAAATTAATGATTATATTATCATGGCCATATCCGGGGCAACATGCTTATTCCATGTACCAGTTGTGGCCATCGCATTTTTTATAAATGTATAGCTTTATTTCAAACTTTTAGTACATCAACATTTGCAGTGATGACTCTTAAGATTGATATGTGCAAAGCTGTATGCAATTCGCCAACTATATAATCCGAATATGTATCTAGAGCTTTCGTCAAAATCTGGTCGAATTCCGTAAGGAGTTGAGAATTTGATGAATCAGCTGATGATACTTTAATCACTGATACAGTAATTTTTGTAATGGAGACAAACGGACGTCAAAATGACGATAAATGTTTCCAAAATACACAACGTTATGAAAAATTATGATTAAATACAGGTACAGAATTAAAATAGCGACAAAAAACGTATTTAAGTGTGGGGGTGGCCACAACCGGTACTTCTACCCTATAAATTCTATATACAATCTATACGCAATTTATATATAAGACCACCTGTGAATTCAGGTTTATGTATAAATTGTGTATAAATTGTATATAAATTACATATAGAGCGTACGTACACTATATATGCCCAAATCTATGTTTAAAACAATATATATATTTTTATATACTGTAACGTCGGAAAATTGCGCATTACAATGATTTATATCAAGATCAGACAGACAAATCATCGTGTGAAGGCAACATTAATTTCTTTTTTAACTTGATGTCGAGTCGCTACCGCGACTCTTGATCGCCCTCCTCACTCTTCCACTCTAGGGCGATCTCGCAGTGTTAAAGTAAGAAATTTAGGATATTTATTAATAATTTTTCGATTGTTATTTTTTTAATGTACGATGAGAGAGAGACCGATCGGCGAATGAGACATAGAAATTGTACGTTTCTCGGAAATCTTCACCTTTACTTCTCAGAACATCTCATCGTCATAATGGGAAGCATAGATAGTACACTGAGAGAAAAATACACCCAGATGGAAAAATGTCGGCACAGTGGCGGCATAGTGACTGCCCGAATGGCACGGCGTTCTGGCAGAAATGCGGTATGTGCGACGTCATTAGGTAGTTGTGTTGTGACGGCACGGCGAGCTGTAAATCGGTAATGTGATCGGCATAACTCCGGCACAACGTGCTGAATCCAGCACGATACCCGCACGGTGCCAGCACTTCGAGGCGCTCCACAACGTGCCGGAATTGTGCGGACATAAAGTAGGATTACAGGATTGCCGTCCTTGACGGATCCGAAATGACGTCTGCTCAGTCATTTTGAAGTTATACGCGAGTCACTGACCGGTCGCGGTCATTTAGGAGTCAAAATTTCGTTATTGCCCAGCCAATTGACTGGATAGTGACTCCAGGATCACTTAAATATGACAAGTCATAATGTTAAATTTTTTTAACCAGTTAATGACCAAGTTTGAAGTTGTTTTTTGGTAGCTTATGAGGAGTGATGCCCACTTGCCCACAAATATTATGTGACACATGAGGATTTGACACAAATTATTGGACACATCAAGATTGGACACAGAAATTATTGGACACATCGAGTTTGGACACACAAGTTATTGGACGCACAATTTATTGGACACATCGTGATTGGACACAAGACTTATTGGACACACGAAGATTGGACACAAATTATTGGAGACATCAAGATTAGACACACAAGATATTGGACACATCGAGTTTGGACACACAAGTTATTGGACACACGAAGATTGGACTTAAAAATTATTGGATACACGAAGATAGGACACAAATTATTAGACACATGACGATTGGACTCACGAAGATTGGACACAAATTATTGGACACAAAGAGAGGTTTCCATCTGTCCACATACCAATTGTGGACGTTTCCATAGTGCACTACTAAGTTGTGCACGACTACATTGTGCACAATTCTTTTTGTGCCCAACTACATTGTGCATCATTCTTTTTGTGCCCAACTACATTGTGCATCATTCTTTTTGTGCACAAATACATTGTGCAGAATCTTTTATGTGCACATTTATGTTGTGCGCAATTTTTTGTGTACAATTATATTTTATAAAAAAATTTAAAAAAGAAAAGTCAAACAGCTTTTTTAATTTTCCGAAACGGAACGTGAATGCTTTTTTGTGTGGGTGCAAAGTTAGATTTTATCTGAAATTGGGATGTATAAAGTCGGTCTTCTTATTTTAGCACCTGGTCGGTGTGGGTGCAAAGTCGGATTTTATCCGAAAATGCGATATATAAAGTCGGTCTTCGTGTTTTAACATCTGGTTGGTGTGGGTGCAAAGTCGGATTTTATCCAAAATTGGGATGTTTAAAGTCGGTCTTCGTATGTTAGCATCTGGTCGGCGTGGGTGCAAAGTCGGATTTGAGTTATAGAAGCTCGCGCTGAAACGTCCGCGCCGAAACGTCTCGAGCCCAAATGGCTCAGTGCCGAAACGGCCTGGAGCCGAAAAATTTAGCTTCGAAACGACAGCGCCTAATCATACAGGGTTGGAATAATTTGTATCCAATCTTCGTGTGTCCAATAATTCGTGTCCAATCTTCGTGTGTCCAATAATTTGGATCCAATCTTCATGTGTCCAATAATTTATGTCCAATGTTCTTGTATCCAATCTTCGTGTGTCTAATAATTTGTGTCCTATCTTCGTGTGTACAATAATTTGTGTCCAATAAGTCTTCTGTCCAATCGCGATGTATCCAATAATTTGTGTGTCCAATCTTGATGTGTCCAATAACTTCTGTGTCCAATCTTGATGTGTCCAATAACTTCTGTGTCCAATCTTGATGTGTGGAATAACTTGTGTGTCCAATAATTTGTGTCCAATATGATGTGTCCATTCCTCATGTGTCCAATCCTATTTGTGGGCAAGTGGGTCCCTGCCCATTTGGACTTGGCCCCACAATAACCTTAAGTACAAGTTGACATCGCAATCAGAATGAAAAAATGCCATGCCATTTTGGGCACATTTAGTTGAATTAGCTCTGACAACGAAATAGTGCTAATGCAATTTCTGTGTCGTAAAATATTACGACAAGTTATAAATATGTTCCAAATCTCGCTCTTTCTCATATATAGTTACAGTTTTGTGTTGTTCAGCGTAGTTAATTGTAGTTTCCAAATATTTCTGCGTAGCTATTTGTACTTTCGGCATAAATTTTCAATTTATTTTTTAGTAAAAAGTTGTAATTAAAGCGTAGATTCAGCGTAGGAAGTTGTAGATTTTTTCCGGGATTCGGGGATGAAAAAGATGGAGGAATATTGGAGAGGTCAGATTATTCGGTTAGTCAATTGGGAGCTAAAACTTTTCATATATATATGTGTGTGTATATTACGAACTTTGAAGATTTTATTTAATCATTTATATTCTATGTCCTGCATCAAAAGGAATCCTTACATTTGGTCTTTCAATTCATGTATCAACAAATATTATTTACATTTCTGTATCACAGGCTAGAGTGCCAACCAAGTCATATTATTACTTTTAACGTATGATAGGTGCTCTTCTTATGTCTGTATGTGTGTATGTGTTTCTGGCTGCTTGGAATATTCATTTATTCAGCGCAAAGCCTTTAAACTCAATAAATTTTATTAAAAATAACGTTGAACGTGATTAAAATTTCAATAGCGACAAGTTTTTGACAATCGAAGCGAAGTCGGAACGCACGAAATTCAAAGCACCATGGCCGCTTTTTTATTATCTTTTTCTTTTTTTCTTGCATTCGTTTTATTGAATATTTATAAAAATTAAATGAACTATCGACAGAGCAGATGGAAGAGACTTCCAATGAGGATATATCTACGCATCTTATATGTTTCTATGATAAATTGATTAGCAATCGATCGTTACAACCTACGAAATTGAATTTTCAAACGATTACCAACTATTTACAACCGTCGTTTTATCGACTTTCATATCTTTTTAACAAAAAAATGGCACTGTACAAACGTCAGTACGGATTAAAAGATGTTGCAATATATTTAGAGCATTCCAGAAAATCAGCAGGGTTATATTACTCCACCATTTCTTGGTATTTTTCCTTTCAGTATGTTCTGGGCCAGTATACAAAAATACTCTTGACTAATTATTATACTTTTTCGATCGTTGATTCCATCAGTACAATAAAGCATGTTAGTTACTTAATCCTTTGAAGCATACATTTCTCCTTACATGCAATCGACTTGACATTAGAGAATCAGCGGGTCTTAAGGTTGCTGATTACCAATTCTGAACTCAGAATTTGAAAATTCAAAATGGCGAGTCCACTATGGCAGATTTTCATGAAATTTCCATCGTTTTTCAAATTTGAATCAGCGACCCCGAAACTTTGCCGTTGAAACTTTGATAAATTTCGGAGATAATGCATTTTCTCCAGAAAAACTGCTATTTTTCATAGTTTGTATATTCGGATAACAAAAATAGGCAATAATTTCGGATTATTGCTCAGCAATTGTTATTCTGGAATATATAATTGATACTAAAATACAAAAACACATTCGAAAATTAAGTGAAAACTATGCCAACTACTCAGAAAATGGTTATTGAAAAGGTGACGTATCAACATGTCATTATGCTCCAAAGGATTAAGGCAGATATTCATCTACGTATTAGTCAAATCAGTGCTAAATTTATAATAGCGTTTCTACTAATTTTGGCAGTACTGTCGACTGTTCTGACGAATGCACTTGCACATTTGTTTACGCAAAATTAAATATCTAGGACACCATGCGGCCTAAAATTTTGTAAGATATACAGAATTTAAGGTAATTATTCGAGTTATAGATAGCATCGATCGTGTTAGAAAATAATGGTATCCATCCAAATGAAAGAATCGATTTCCTACGTCTTAATCAAATGGGAAATACAAAAGGTCGTTGCGCCATCTCTTAAAAAAATTCGTACGAAGCTTTCCTTTAACGAGGATCAATATTAGAGTCCAGACTGTTGCTTTTTTTATGTGGAAAGTAAGAAAAAATGTTTTTTAAGCAGTCTAATGTAGATAAACAAATGACTCTTCAAAACCGTCATTCGAACCATCAAAATTGCTTAAAATTTTTTGAAAAATTTTAACTGTTTTGATTAGCACATAGCTAATTCAAAAAAAAAGGATGCAGAGTAGAATTTTGCACATTGCATCCTCATTATTATTCATTTTTTGCAAATCTACCTCTATGAGCAATGTTCAACAAGAATGTTCATCGATTTTCGATGTCTCATAGAAGGTTTCTAAAAAGTGAAGAAAAAAAAATAGCAATATGCAAAGTTCAACTTTGCATTCTTGTTTTATATCAAATTAGTGGGGATTTAGTGAAATTTTAATCGTTAAGAAATAATAAATAAGTATATTATTTCGTTCAATTACAACATTTGAATTCACTATATCGAATTATGCAAAAATTAATACAATAACGTAATTTCTTTTTTTCGAGAAATGAAACTGTATAAAATCGGAATCGTTTCACCGATATCAGCCAAATTCAATGCCAAACAACATTGAGTGCCTCAGTACTTATGAATAACTATTTTGCGAAATATCCTAAATTTTACGAGATTTCCAGCGCTTTTCGGTGATTTTATTTTTTTTTGTCGATATAATCATTGTTTAGTAATTAACTTTTCTAGGGATTACGACCAAAAGAACTTTCGATAACATGGAGAAATTTATATGGCATATTTTTTATGTAGCCTTAAACATACTAAAGGGAAAGAAGTAACTATAAATATGAGAGTCATGAACCCGTCGATTTGTCATGGAATGTTCTATTTATTGGTGTCAAAAATCTTTGAGAATTCAATAAAACATTTCATTACTAGAAAATAAAAAATACAACTTAGACTCCCAAGATAGAGTAAAATCGTGAATATTTTTCTACTTGCATTCATAAAAAGCGCGCGCTCGCAATGAAAATCAAACGTTTTTTTTTTCAATGACCAAAAAAATGTATCATTTTGTGTTTGATTTATTGAGACCTTCAATTGTATGGTTAGTCCCATATTTTGCGAGAAGCGGCAGTAAATTACTCCTAATTTTACTCAGGAGTGGAAGACGAAATTTGCTTTATCAATTTTCCTAAATGAAATTGTTTATTGCATTTATAAAAATTGACGATACACTGTAATATTTATAAAATTGAAATTAACGTATTTTTGAAAAAATTATTCAAAAAGTTAATATCGCCAATTTTCAAACTGAATCGCTAGAAACAGTGTGCTTGAATAATATTCTTTAAAAATGCAATTTTCAATGATATATCGGTGAATCGAGAGCACGTCACACGATCGTCGTATACAAAATTTATGGTAGCCTACGTGCTTCGCGACTGTATGATTAAAATCGAATATTTGTCATATATTTGTCTTATGAGGCATTCCGCACCAACTCAACCACACCCATTTTTAAATTGCTCAGAAAATTCTGTGATTTCATGATATTGAAGCACTTTATATACTCACAAAAAAAGTACTAAGTTTTACGAGCTTGAGTCCATGCATTCACAACATAATGCTGTTATCATTATTATTTTTTAATCCGTGATATATCGGAAATCCTAAACTGTATCATAACTTTTAAAAAGCCAAATATTCTAATTTTTTAACGTTCTTTCGAAATACCAAAAATCCCCGTTTTTTTTTATTACACTCAAAAAACTTGCACGTTTTTTTTCTTTGTGCTCGAGATATAAATTTTTTTTACATTTCAATTTTAGAAAACTTTTTTTTTAACCGCAGTATTTTATTTCTTAGTTCAAATCTTACATTTGAAATCAGTGACTTGAAAAATACAAATCCCAATTTCTCTTCAAAAAATTTAAAAAAAATTATAATTTCTCTATCAACCGGTCCGAATATATAAATTTGAATCGGTTTTTTATATATAATAATCTGAAAACAAAAATGACTTCGATTTCAATAAAAATTGGTATGTTGGTATTTTTGAAGTCACCAATTTCAAATGTAATTTTCCAACTACGAAAATACTGCAGATAACATTTTTTTATTTTTTGTAAAATTCAAATGTAAAAATATTTATATCTCGAGCACATTAGCTCGTTCCATGAATGCGCTTCTGCACAATCTCTTAATCATGGATCAGCCAAAATGGAAACGTAAATATTAGTTCAAAAGACGGTGGCCCTCTACGAGAAGATGGTAACTTCAAGAAAAAAAATATGTGCAATTTTTTGTGTGAGATTTAAAAAATGCAAGAATTTTTTATTTCGCTAGTAAAAAATCTAGGATTTTGGCTTTTTTAAGTTACGACACAGTTTAGGGTTTCCGATATATCACGGATTAAAAAATAATAATGATAATAGCATTATATCGTGAATGGATACACTGAAGCTTTTAAAACTTAGTAGTTTTTTTAGTATGCAGTAATCCAATATAATACAAAAACACAGTATTTTCTGAGCACTTGGAAAAAATGTTGGGTCGCTAAGTTGGTGCGAAATATCTTATATAATTGTTTTATATGTACCGTTATTATCAATTCATGCTACTTTCGCGAGCGTCAACATTATAATATTCAAAGCGTACTTTAGTTTTATCACGCGTTTACAACCAAGATAAAATTTCATAGCAAAATTGCGTGACGCGTACTCATCCAATGACGATGCCGACGACGACGACGACGATTTATGAAACAACACAGAAGATTTATCCCCCTTGGCAGACCCTTCGAGGTACGTATAGTTTGGAATATAACAACGGTTCACGAATGATTGTTCGAGACGACTAAACAACCACGTCGTCGCTCTTTCCGTCAGATGGCGGTAGCGTCGATGTTACGGACAATTCGTCCGATACCGCTGAATTTACGGAAACCCTTGAATTATGGGTTGGCGTTACGTGAACAATAGCAGCCGGATATTCCTCCTCGGCGCCTGTTGGCTGTTCGACTTCCGCTGGTTCACCTAAACACCATAAAAAACTGTATCGAAAATTCTGTATACATCCACGAATTTTTTCTGCGCAAGAATTATTATTTTCCTACGGCAACTATAGATTTTTTTGGCACAGGAAACAGAGGAATTTGTAAAAAGCCCACGTATTTTGAAAAATATTACAAGATAAAGTACTGTTGAAAGATATCTGTAGATACCCTGATGAAAATATTTCTCTGACAATGTATAAAAATTCCTTTGAAAATGTCAAAAAATTTATCTGAAAAGACTCTGAATTTCTAACAGTTTTCGTACATTTCAGAGAAAGCAAATGATTTCTCTGAATGTAAATATTCCGAATTGTTCTGAAAATTTCTGATTTTTATATTCAGAAACCATTTTTTTGAAAAAGTCAGATTTTCACTGAATTTCTCTTACAAAGTATATATTAAGTTTTTCATTTCATTGGCAAAACTTTGTTTTCGTCGTGTCGACGTCGGAACAAAATTGAATCGTGTATTGTTAAAAATTACATATTTCCATTGCACCTGGCGTGAATATTTATGAAAACCGGAATATTTTTATAATGCTCATAATTTTTCGCACTATTAAAAAAGGGTGGAAGTTTTTTATGCATAAATTCGTGAATTAAATGTAATCTACAATTGTGATATCAAATTAATGTACTCTTGGTGTAAAATTAAAGCACATTCTTAAAATTCACGTAATTTTAATATAAAATTAATGTAAATTATTGAAATTACTGTACCATAGATTAATTTAACATCGCATTTGTGTATAACATCTATTATACCAGTTTGTCTATAAAAACTTCCAGTACCTTTACATTAATTTCTAAGTAAAAGTTTTTTACAGTGTGAGACTCGGACGTCTGTTGACGACAAATATTACAAACGTTTAATTCATCAAATTCCTTTTTTTTCAACGGTTCAAAATGTTTCTCACCATTTATGCTGTGATTGTCCGATACAAGGAAAACCGTTACACCGGATGGCTCGCCGGCGTCTAAACTTACGGTGTCCCAAAGCCCGTCGCGACTGCTGTTGCTGCTACTACTGGATGAATTGGAACCTCGCCTATTTCTTCTGGTTCTTTCGCTTCTCGTGAAAGGATTTTCTCGTTGATAGTCGAAAGTTCCTCCCTGCGTACCTTTTTAAACATAGTTATTGCGTTATTAGAATAGAATAGAATAGAATAGTGTCTATTTGCTTTCTGGGAGATTCCCTATTACAAATTGGATTAAAATAATCACTCGCTTTTGAGACTTAATTCTACGTGATATAATTTGGTTTATTACAATAAGAACATGTTTTCTTATAACGATAAAAAAAACGCTCGTATTGCGTTATTAAGTTATATACATTTTTTTTTTATTTATTTGAAAATTCATAAAATATATATGAGACATTCCACACCAATTCAGCCACCCGATTTTTCACTGTTTCCGAAGAAATGTTGTAATTTTTCAATATTGTAATACTATATTCCCGTAGAAAAGTACCAAATTTCAAGAGTCTATGGTGTTTCGTTTACGAGATAAACCGTTTGCTTATATTTTGTTTGGTTTGGTGATAACTCGATAACTTCAGAGCGTAACTTTAAAAAAGTTGCAAAGTAGAACTTTGCACATTGCTTCCTCATTAATTTTCATTTTTCACAAAGCCACCTCTATGAATAAACTTATTTATTAATTTTGGCTTCCTCATAGAGGAAGCTTTATAAAAAATGAAAATGAATGAGGAAACAATGTGAAATGTTCTACTTTGCAACTTTTTTCGTTACCTATATACATAGTTTTTGAAAAAATCAAAATCACGTAAAAAACAAAACACTTTGTCGATCACGACCTAATTTGGTAAGTAGCGGCGCTGAATGTTATTTTTCATCTGTAGAAAATTTCAGTTGATTTGGTGAGATTTGACGTGAGTTAGAACAAATCGAATATTTTTTTAAAAAATCAAAATATAAAACCGAACGTTTTTACAGATTCATTGCAAATTCAATACCGATCCTCCTTTAACATAGCTTTATTCACAAAAAATGATTTAGCTCAATAGATAAAAATTTGAGGATGCTAGAGAGCGTACACATTTTTTGAAAATTGCAAAGTCAAATAAAAGCTGAATGTTTTGTTGAATTTTTTTGAAAATTACCACAATCAAAGGCGTGGACCTGCTTCACATGTTTGCTAAACTTCAGCCCGATTGTTAAAGCAGTTCTTGGGTATGTAAGTTTGAATTTTGAATGAAGGCCACTCACACACACACACACACACACACACACATCCATCCATACATTTTTTCTAAACCACTTTTCTCGACAGTTTTGAATGTAGGCATAAAAAAAACGAAAAAAAAAATTCGGATGTAAACAAAGCTATGAGGAAGCAAAACATGAAAATCCTCGTTTTTTTACGTACTCTATATATGGGACATTACATCCCGATTCGACCTGGGTCTGACCCTCGACCTCCCCGATTTAGCTCGTAATTTTTTGTAGGATTGGTTAGACCCTCAAATACACCACATTTTATATTTTTATTTGTTCTATGCAAATTTGTTTTAAATATTTTTTTGAAGTGACATATCGAATGCCATAATTTTAAAATCTGAAAAAATTCTTTGTAGAATATAAAAATTATCTTGCTTATAGCCAAAGTGGGCAAGATTTTTCTTCTTATAGATTTAAGCTTTTTTGATTTAAAAAAATTATTAAAAAATAGGAAAAAAATTCATCTACTGCAGGCAACTGGTCAAATTTTTATTTATGTAAATTCGGATTTGTAAAAAAATTTTTCCAGATTTTTAGAAATTTTTCAAATTTTTCTAAACTAAGAATATTTCAACAAGCCACATGCTGGAACCAGCATGCCATAATTTAAAAATCTGAAAAAATTCTGAAAAATACAGTTCCATATACAGAAATGTTTGACAAGTCGTCCATAGTAGCTTGATTTTATTTTCTATTTTTTTTTTCTAATTTTTTAAATCAAAAAAGCTTAAAAACTATAAGAAAAATAATCTTGCCCACATTGGCTATAAGCTAATAATTTGATATTCAACAAACAATTTTTCAGAATTTTTTCCGATTTTTAAATTATGGCATTCGATATGTCACTGTAAATAAATATATATTTTTTAATTTACATTGAAAAAATAAAAAATAAAAGATAAAAATACAGCATTTTTTAAATCTAAGTTTTCAAAGTAAAGGCCTTCCTTTATCGAATTGTTTTTTTTTTGTATTGTTAATGGGTCAGTGAAGATAGAAAATAAAATTTATAATAAAATTGCACACTGTCTCCGTTATTCAATTGATTATTTCTCCACCTCATTCTAATACATTATATCACCTATTAATTTTCAAGATAAAGGATTATGTATTTTACCTTGATGACCGTCGCGAATTAGTGGCGTTGAATCATCGGCGTCAGTGTCGCTGTCGCTGTCGGTATCGACTCTTTCATTCGCAGCGAAAACCTTGCGTTTACACACAGGACAGACTCGTCTGTTCTTTGTCAACCAAGGATCTATGCACTTTGAATGGTAAGCTGCAATAAAAGAGGACATGCAAGTAGTCATAAAAATATATGGGTGATTCCAGCTAACTTTTTCATGCTCTGTCCCTGAATTCCTTCAATAATTTTGACAATTTTGAAAAAGAAAAAACACGAACTTTTTTTTTGTTTGGCGCTAGAACCAATATTTCCAACACCCGAATTTTCAGCCGTAATGCAAAACAAACTTCAATTACGTAGAACTTTTCGAAATAAATATTCCCATTGTGGACAAGGTCGTAAAAATTTCGTAATTTTAAACAGAATTTGTTCAGTACCACTTTTAATTTCTCATATAATCAGTTCTACTCCGGGGGCCGAACCAACGGCCGGCCCTTGAAATTAGCAGTTGCCAATTACATTTTGATTTCGGCGTTCTAACATTTTTCATTATACTTTTCAAAAATGATATCAACTAGTTTCTTGTGTATTTTGTGAACCCCTTTGTTGAAATAAAAACGGTTGTGGTGTTTTAATAAGCAATGTTTTATAAAATATTATTTTTATTCATAAAAAAATCATCAGACACCCGCTTCGACCCTTGGCCAGCGCATTCGGCCCTAAAACGAGGCAGGTCAATTTAGTTTCGTTGCGTTTCTTTTTTTTAAAATACTATTTGATGAATTGTCAAAATGATTGAAATCGATTAGGGTCAGAGTGTCATGGAAAATTCAACAAAGTGTATAGAGATTAATATCGCGGTGTAGTTACTTACCGTGTGCGCATGGTAACACCCTGAGCTTTTCACCCTCGACGTAATCATCGAGACAAATGGCACACGTTTCATACGGGTCACCTTTTGTGTACTTGTGCGTTGGAATTTTCTTTAAACTTGAATACGGCAATCTATGCCTACGCTGTCGTCTTCTATCCTTTATACATCTGACAACCTGTGAAATAATAAGTAATGAGTAACCATCGAATACACACTATTTTATGTAAAAATATCTTTCTAAAAGTATATATAGTACAAGTTGTCTTTTTTTTTTTCATTTTCCAGAAGGTTCAATTTTTTTTTAAACTTTTTACAACAATTTCATATATTCTCCACGATGTTCGTTGCGTTTTTTTTCTAACTTTAAACGTGTCATTCAAGGTGTGCAAATATTCCTGAACGCTATTTTAGGTCCAATTGTAAAAATTGGTATAAAAATCCTATTCCAATTTCAATCAAGTACGAAAAGGATATTCATTAACGAGAAATTCATTTTATCATAATAACAGCATTAAAGCAACTGATTTTATTGCAACAAACGATATCTGAGAAATAAAAACAATATTGAAAATACTGGTACTAATAATTTTTTTCCGCGATCATTGTATCAGAAAAAAAATAGATTCCTTAAGATGATGTAGCACATCATCTTAGTCGTCTATCTCTTTCACAAGGAAAATATCACAGGTCGATCTCTTCGTTTTTATTTCTTTTATAATATGTTATAGTAAACTAAAAACTAAGCGACACGTATTTTTTTATCTGCTATTAAACACTTTAAGGGGGTGAAACCACACCATCCAAAGTGAGGCATATCAAGGGGAGATTTGGCAGTTTCACCCACAAGAACATAATAGTTTTTAACCAATCCAATTGAAAAAGCTTTCTCATAAAGAGAAACGGAAAATATAATTTTCTCAATTAAAAAAAAATTGAGGGGTAAACCATCCCCAAATTATGAATATCGACGATGTTGATAGTTTTTCAGGAAAGACAGAAATTTAGAGGTCTTTTCAAATAAATTTTTCGAGATTTTCTGAGGAATTTTCCGAAATTTTCAGAGTAATATTTTCAAGAGTGTATATGCAATGTCGTCAAATTCAATGGCTTATAACTGAAGAATGGTTTTACCTATCGAGGTGAAATTTTGTACACAAGTGGAAGCACTAAATCACCTTTCATTGTTGCAGTTTTTGGGAAATGGTTTACACAAATTCCGATTTTATGGCTTTTTAATTTTTTTTTTTAAGTGTGTGGTCGCTCTCACTTTTATAAAATTTAGTCTATTTCTCTAAATAGTTCGTTATAAGAGCAGGTACAATTAATGTTGTGTGGTATTGAATTTAGCTGAAATCGGTAAAGTGGTTCGGTTTATATAGCATTTTAAATTTTCGAAAATTTGACGTCGTTCTACTTCAAGTCAACTTCGATAAATTTGGTTTAAACTTTCTGCAGGTGTGAACTAATATACAGTAATTGTAAATATCAAATTTGGTGAAGATTGAGAAAGGACTGCAGATTTTGCAGCAATTTACATTATACAGCATTATACAATTTTTTTCCTTTGTCACATCTGCCAAAACGGGCTGAAAGTTTAGACATGTACGTAATAATGTGCAGCGATATTTGGTATCAAATTATGTGAAAAACAACTGAAATCTTAGAATTTTATAGAATTGAATTATTGAATTATTTAAGCTCGTTGTTTTAAAAAAAGCTTGCAAAGTTTAAATAGAATTGTAAACGAATGAATGGAAAATACTAGACGCATATTTTCTTACCATGAAAACAACCATGACTAGGAAACATATGCCGACGACTATAGCGAACGGCAATAATAAATGTGTGTTGATGTTAAAAGGCAGATCGTCATTAATCAAAACAAAGTAGAGATGGTCATACAAATAATTTTCTTTGATTATCAGTCCTGTTATTTCACTGACGAATACTGACGGTATTGTGATTCCCATGGGGTCCTTGGCCGACATTGGTACTGAAATGTAACAAATCATTTATAAACACAAATTCACACACATTTAAGGTGAGAAAGTCTGGTAAAAATCAGTGATTTTCATCGGCTAATTATTTTTCTGCTGATATTATATGAAAAAATATGTACTTCAGAAATGAAAAATAAATAATTTCTTGTAACATGTGCGTGAAAATAAGTGCTTTTCATGGCAGTTTTGCGGGACAAAAGTAGCTAATTTCATGGTGGTATTGAAAAGATATTTGGCGCCTGCACCATTCGCCATTGCTTTAGTTTTGTTTCTGGGGGCGAAAATTTAAATCTTTGCTTTTCAGTGTTCATCCTGCTAAACTACCATTTAAAGCATCACTACACTGTTAAAAATGTATGAAGTTTACAACACGTTTACAATACAAAATTATATCAAATATGCAAACCATGTACACTAAATTACATTTCATATACATTTCAAAGGAAAAGAGTTTTCTTTTAAATTCAATATTTGCATATTAAAATTTAGGTAGAAAACATGAAAATCTGATAGATCCGTATATTAAAATTATGTGGTTTGTAAGGAAAACCGGAATAAAATAGCCTTTTTCTAGTTTTAATATACTTTAATGTAAATTTAATTGATTTATCATTAATATAACAAAAACCAACAAATTATTTTTTTTAAATGCTTTTACTGAATTGACACTATTTTTACAAAAATTGTATTAAATCTCTAAATTTGTATATGAATGTGATAATTAAACACCTTGCAAGGTAACATTAATAATTTATTATTTAATTTCATTTTTGCAATCTGAAATTAATATGTTTTTTATTGAAAAGTCCATGATCTGCATATGAAAGTAATGTACTTTGTAACGAAAAAGCAATTTATGATGATTATTGAAATTTTAGTGAAACTCGATTGAAAATTAACGTAGGCGTCAGATAAGAAGCTTTTGAAGTTAATTTTGAATGTCATAAAATCGAATTTGCATTTTATATAAGATATTGGCGTAGACAATGTAATCTCATAAGCCAATGTCTAAATTCTCAAATATGATTTACCAATTTATTTTCTAAAATTTATTTCTACTGTTGTAAATTCAATATAACTGTCAATTAATGTTAAACATTTGTTTTCGAAAATTTACCCAATGTATTATAAATTCGATACATAGAAACATTGAATTTATCTTCAAATGTTTCTTTTCATTGCGTTTCTGAATCTTCAATCGCTGTTGTAAATTAAATTTACTAAGATGAATTCATTTTTAAATACAATTGCAACAAAAGTGTCAAAATATTCATACATTATACTATAAATTTCAGGTAATTGTCTATGTGAATATTACAATTTAAAAAATTATTTTCAATTTAACAATAAGGTACATTGGTCAATGAAATTTCATATATTTATATTTATTTTCTTTTTTAACTTGGCGTCGAGTCCCTACTGCGACTCTTGATGTGCATAGAACTTCATATATATTTCGTGAAGTATCAAATAAAAATTGAATAAAAATTATAAATGCCACTCAAAAGTAAATTGATGTCAAACAACTGTTGCTTACTTAATTCACTATCGTTCACGTTGTGGACAATCGCAGCATCAAAACCGGCTTGTTGAGCCATACGAATTTTCACCTCGAAACTACAATTGAACCGTGCTATCAATGCAATCCAAGTGCCTACGTAAGTTGTGTCATTGGGTGGGCCAGCTATCGCGTGACATGCCGTTGGCGGATCAGCGTATGCAACCATACCCTGTAATCAAAATTATTTCCATGAAATTATTATTTTTGCAATATATCGACACTGTTGGTTGTGCGGCATTGGTGGACCTCCGAATTAAGCAACATTCTTTGCGCCCGTAACTTGGATGGGTGATCGCGTGCACCGGCTGGCACATCAATCAATGAGCGGGAGGTCAGTTTTTCTGAGATCTTGGTGTCGACACTTAAGAATGTCGTTTCGTGGCATTCAAGTCAAATTACGATTTAAAAATAAGTAGATAAAAACGACTTAAGGGGATGCTGGAGCAGATTTTTTTGCCGACTTTGGTCGGTAAGTTTTTCGATCAGGACACAGGTGGCGCCGACGTAGTCTGTTTACTTTTGGCAAAAGATACTGAACCTCTCGAAAAGCAATATGGCAGCACACGATATGTCAGCTGACCTTTGCCGTAAGATTTAATTGCTTCTGGAAATTAGATGTGTAAAATCAGACCGGACGTCAATTCTGTGATGATTTCTGAATATTCGAACACCATCAGAATGTCAAATACACAAGCCAAATCCATGTATAGTGTATACTACGGTCGCGTTACAAAGGCTCGGAGCTTTTGCCAAAAGAAAACAGACTACATCGGCGCCACTTGTGTTCTAATTGGGAAACTTCATTCGCGCTCTTCTTGACCCACTCTGATCGGGAACAGACTGCGTGAACGTAGTCTGGGTTTTGCGTGGATTTCTTTTGTGTAATTGACTTTTCGACCCTCGTAGAATATTCAGAGAACGCTAAAGAATGGACGTACATTTCGATTTAACGTATGTGAGTTCCGGAATCTTTTATATCTTACCAAACAGGCGATGCTGTCAAACCCTGGCGGCCATTTTGATTTCAGGAGGTTTAGTAATATACGATTTTTTTTCATTTATTGTACGTTTTCACCAAATATTCGAATGTACGTCCACTCGTTTATGTTGATATTACAATCGTGTACAATTTGAAACATGTGTGTAGCGTATTAACAAAGAATAATCAAAACTACGAAAAAGCCTGTTTTTACCAACCAAAGTCGGTAATAAAATCTACTCCAGCATCCCCTTAAGGTAGTCTGTTCACATTAACTAGTTAAATCAGTGCTAAATTTTTAATCGCGTTTCTACACATTTTGGTAGTTTTGCCGACTGTTCTGCAGAGTGGCTTGCTCATCAGCATTAGTTCTTAATATATAAATCCATCCACAGACACGGTTTTTAATTAAAATACCCTGATACATAAAAATGTCGGATGAGGTTGTTGTCATCCAGTTTTATATTAGAAAAAACCATAATTTTTGTCAGACTTTGACGAACGATAGCTCATTTTGTTTATTAAAAGAGGCTTCATTGATTGACCGGAGACATTTTCTTATAGTATTCTTTGTAAGAAAATTACAACCGTTTTTTATCTACTCTAACCTATCATCAGATTTACACATGCTTGTAACTTGTGAATAACTAATACTAATACAGAATTTGTCCGGTCAATCAATGAAGCATTTTTTAACAAACAACATAAGCTATTGCTCGTTATAACTAGATTAATATTGTGGTTTTTTCTAATATAAAACTGGATGACAACAACCTCATCCGAAATTTGTATGTATCAGGGTATTTTTATTTCAAACCGTGTCTGTGGATGGATTTATATATTAAGAACTAATGCTGATGAGCAAGCCACACTGCAGAACAGTCGGCAAAACTACCAAAATGTGTAGAAACGCGATTAAAAATTTAGCACTGATTTGACTAGCTAATGTGAACAGACTACCTTAATAAAAAGGATTCAAACATTACAAAAAAAAATTCACCAATTTAGTCATAGATTCACACATTACAGAGTATACGCGTAATATAATTACTTTGAGAAATATGATAAATGCAGAGTTGTGAAAAATTCAATGTAAAAATAATGCATTATTTATAGGAGTGTGCGGGTACCCGATGCATTCGGGTACTCGTCGGGTCGGGTTTCTTTTATTATCCAGCACAATCGGGTACCCGACATAGTCCCGGGTACTCGATATAATCGGGTGGGTGTGTATATGTTTGTTCCAAGCACAGAAAATTCATTCGTTCATAACTCGCGAACGACACGAGGGACCGAGCTTAAATTTGTCACGCGAATAGAACAATAATTCCTCTTTAATTGGTATTTTTTAAAAATAAGATGTATTCACAACTACAGATTTTATAGAATTTTTAATTCTCCGAAAAAATTGCGTGATCGCTCTAATTTTCGTAAAAGTTTGATGATTTAGCTAAATAGTTCTTCATAACTGAAGACACGTTCAATATTATTTTATATTAAATGTCGACGAAATCGGTAAATCGCATTGAATTTATGAGATTTTGAAAATTTAAAAAAAATAATGTTTTTCTGATAACTTTCGTAAAACTCGAGCTGGTGGTATATAATTTGATATCCAAACGCATTGCTATTTGCTAGTGTTTAATACCAAATTTCGTCGGAATCGGTGCAGTACCTTCCGCATACCAATACCAGAAGTTTGCACATTGTTTACTCGTTAGATGTAAACTTTTGCAAAGCTTCCTCTATGAGGAAGCCATTATTGAATAATAATCTTGCTCATAGTAGGTTTCTAAAAGTTTAAATCTCATGAGGAAGCTATGTGCAAGGTTATACTTTATATCCTTCTTTATTTTTCCCTCAAGCAAAGATATTTCAGAAATAAGTCATATCAAAGATTTCTAAATTCAAGTATACAAAAACGAAAATGTACGTGTTATTAAGAGCTACGAAATGAACGTTTACTCAGAATTAATTCATTAATTCGAATCTACATGTTACTGCAAAAACACTACAGTTTTCGTTTTGCAAATATTACGGGATATTTTCGATGACTTCCTATTTCAAAAAATTAGAATCAACTTTATAACAGGTTGTGAAATTGTTCGCAAGTGAATAAAACGTCGATTAATTCAAATATGATTTCTTTGCCTGTTTTTTTATGTCCTCCACTTATTTTTAAGTATAAAAAAGTTTTTTACTTGTCTGGTTAAATAACACAAATATATTTTTTAAGTATATCATATTCTTTTTCTTTTCTAGTAGCCAAAAAATTCGATTACCGGGAAGTAGTCGGATACCCGAACATATTCAAGTACCCGACAAGTTCGAGTACCCGAAAAATTCGAATACCCGAAAGCAATCGAGTACCCGAAAACAATCGAGTAGCCAAAACATTCGAGTACCCGAAACATTCGAGTACTCGACCCGAAAAAATTTCAATTCCCCGACTCGACCCGATTTCTAAAAAAGGTCTAACCGCACACCCCTTTTATTTGTAAAGGCAGCGTCACTTTTCCGTTTATTAAATTTAACATGCTCCCGACCTACACCCCTTATTACAACTAGTCGGCAAGAGACTAAATAATAGATGGCCTGGCGCCCATCATAGGTAAAAAGTTTGTAGTGAGGAATAAAGTTGTGTTGTGTACGAGGGGCCCATCACAATATATTAGGAGAACATGCTGCTGTGCACCTTTCTTCCGAACCGTTCATTAACAATTTTTAATTCTCGAAAAATTGTAAAAACGCTTTTTGAAATTTGGCACTGCTTTCACTGTTGTGAAAAGCTCCAATCTCTTTAAGAGCATGTGAAATACCGCAGTCGGTAATAAAAACTGTAATCAACTTTTTTCACGCATACGGACATTTTACAGCTTCAGAGTTTCATCGAATGCTCCAGTGATATCCGCATTAGGGCTGTTCAAAAAAACATAATTTTCTTATAATCGGCTGCTCCTGAAATGCTGTATTGTTTATCACAAAAAAAATGTTTTCGCGAAAGCTAGCAGTTGTGCGATGATATTAAGTACTGCCGCATCAAGGCCAAAATTCATGAAAAGCGGCGATTTTTATAAATTTTTTTTTTTACGTGGTGAAGCGCTCATGGAGATTGTGGTTGCTTTCGATAGACTATGAAATTGTGTAAAGGCAGAAACATGTTCGATAATGTTTAGTACTGCCGCATCGACATTGAAGTTACCAAAATCAAAAAATTAAATCCTTTAAAACATTGAAATATTCGTCTGCTCATCGACTATTTCGTGCGATTTCAAATGAAAAAATGGCTCTTCAAACGGGAGTCATGTATGATCATAATCATGATGATGATAAGCGATTTTCGAATTTTGGGAAACTGCGATATCGATGCGGGAGTACTAAATTTAATCATACAGGACTCCCGTTTCATCAGCCATTTTGTCATTTGAAAACGCGCGAAATAGTCGATGAGCAGATGAATATTTCAATGTTTTAAAGGATTTCATTTTTTATTTTGTTAACTTCAATGTCGATGCGGTAGTACTAAACATTATCGAACATGTTTCTGCCTTTAGACAATTTCATAGTCTATCGAAAGCAACCACAATCTCCATGAGCGCTTCACCAAATAAAAAAAAAAATTTCTAAAAATCGCTGTTTTTAATGAATTTTAGCTTTGATGCGGCAGTACTTAATAACATCGCACAACTCCCAGCTTTCGCGAAAACATTTTTTTTGTGATAATCAATACAGCATTTCAGGAGCAACCGATTATAAAGAAATTATGTTTTTTTGAACAGCCCTAATCCGCATTCGATGAAACTCTTTTTGAAGCTGTAAAAGGTCAGTATGCATGAAAAAAGTTGATTACAGTTTTTGATATCGATTGAGACCGGAATGGTCAAGGGGGAAGGTATTTCACATGCTCTTAAGGAAAGTAGATAAATGTCTAACTGAGTCAAACAGTAATCAATTTTGTTCCAATGTGATTTCAATTAATTATGTCGCAGCATATTCCTATAATCTAGTATTTTACATTCTGCTAACTGTAATATTGAGTACAAAAATACGTTTACTTTTTATTTTTTATACAAGCCTGAGCGAACCTTAATTCCTTCCGACGGTATGAGACCGCCGAATCTCGCAGGCGCATCTCTAAATTCCTCTTCAATTTGATGTCTAGATGCAGCCGAGAACACGAGAATATCCGCACCAGCGTAGGATACGCAGACAGTCAAAAAAGCAATCCATATTTGATTTCTGTGACTCATGCAACAGTCTGGCATTGTTTCTTTTTATTTCTTCTTTTTTTCGTCACACGGTGGATCTTCCGGCTTGCCAAAATGTTTAGCTTTTTATATCCGTTAGGACTTTCATCCTATGATTCATCACCGGGTGTATGATTTGATGGGTAGGGGCTGATATCACATCCCATGAGGAAATTTGCACCGATGTTCACCTGCAATATTAATACATATTTCTATATTCCTCTGTAGAAATTATTAACCGTACATAGATAAGAAAGGTGGATCGTTAAAATCTACTGTAGTCTACAAAAAAACGAGGAAAGAAAAGTTTAATATTACATTGTTAAAAATGTTATAAAGTATCATTAATAAAGAAAACTAACAAATTATTTTTTCATTAAATTTTTACACTTCTACAAAAATTGTTTTATAACTCATGCACGAAATTCCTCGAGCTTCGTGTCTGCCGCGCGTGGCGTAAGTGGCGCTTTACGGCCATTGATTACGGCTATTTACGGCCTATTTTACTTCTCGCACGCACTTCTCGCACGCGCGCGACATTACACTCGGTAGCACTTCTCATGCATTTGTTACAAAAAGTATTATGCGATACAGACCGAGAAAACGATCATCATACGACGATTGTGAAGTTGATCGCACTCACCGCACTCGTACCAATTACTCGTGGGGCTCCTGCAATCAACTTCCCAACCTACGTATAATGATCGCTTTCTCGCCCTTGTATCGCGAAGTACTATTACGCACGCAAAAGTATCTCCACAAGCACAAGACACGGGACATACCGTTCATTCGTTAAAAAAAAGTAGTATGTGTTACTTGTACGAATAAGCGGATATCTCACGGCGGTTCTCGCGCTAGAAGAGATTGTAGCACTGGATTTGGCTCGTGTGCCGCTTCTTAACCGTCGTGAAATATCCGCTTGCTCGCACCAGTATCGCAATGTACTATATCTACTATATTAAATCTGCAAGTTTTGTATACGAATCTGATATTTAAGCACCTTGCAAGGTAATATTAATAATTTATTATTAAATTCCATTTTTACATTCTGAAATTAATATGTTTGGTATTGAAAAGTTCATGATCTGCGTATGAAAATAATGTGCTTTGTAACAAAATAGTATTATATTGAGTATCAAGTGCATAAAGTAAGGCATTTCCGTACGAGTTACACATACGGTTTTTTGTAATAGCCGAGAAATAAGTCACGTTTTTCGAGGAAGTTTAGCGGGGAGTTTAAAGTGCGAGTTTTTTTACGTTTACTTTATGCACAGGCTTCGAAAAACGAGCATTTTAGCCACGCTAAACGCCCCCAGAAAAGTTCGTTTTCGGTCGGGTGTTACAAAAAAAAAGCAGTTTATGACCATTAGAGGCAATTTTAATGTAACTCGATTCAAAATTAACGGAGGACTTTGATAAGAAGTTTTTTAATTTATTTACAATGTTTACCAAGCCAATTTGGATTTTATAGAAGATGTTGACGTCAGCAACATAAGTTCATAAGCGATTATATAAATTCTCAAATTGGAGTTAATTCAACCGAGTGCGAATTCAAAATACCTATCAATTAACGTAAAAATTTTGTTTCCGAAAATTCACGGTGCTCTTGACAGTGGATTTTTTCATTAATATTTTTAAATTCTTAAGCGACTATCTACCATCAGGAATGATGTTATTTTAGCGTGGGGAAGAAAGCCTATTTCAAATCCAGCATTTGCAAATCTATTAAATAATCGTCAATTCCAAATGATTTAACTAACCTTAATTAAAGCTAATTAACCAACCACAGTCAACGACATTTTTAACCAAAGAAATTGTGAAAAAAATTACCCAAAAAAAGTGGTTTTTTCCCCTACAATTACCGAAAAATGACCGAATCTAAAATTTTACGGACAATCGTTTAAATGCATTGGCAACCGTAAAAACGACCGAATTTTTTTTAGGGCAGTCTTTTTAACAGTTGCTACGACCAATTTCCGTTTTTTCCCACAGACCATGGTTGTTTTAATGGTAATATCAGCTGACAATCACGGTGATCAAGATTGCTGGGAATCAATTTGTAAGACGTTTTATAATCTAAGCACAAACAAAACTACTAATACTATTATCGTTTAGTCACTGCTGGCAGTTAGATTCATTATATATAACAATGGGTTTGAGGATTTTACCCCATATACAGCGTGACTCACAGTGTATACGTCATTATGGTCTTATATATACTATCTATAGAAGGATTCTAACGAAACTAGTGAGTCAGCCTCACTAGAACCGCTGCAATTTTATTTTATAACAACGCAAAGATAAATTTCATGTGACTCCTCACAGCAAAAATTAGTGTTGTTAAAATTGATGTATCTTAATTTTGATGAGCAATGAGAAAAACCCTCTTTGAAGCTCTAAACAATGTATTACCCATTTATTGCGTTGTTATATACAAAAATCATATCTTCTTATTTCTGTAGGCATTTCTTTTCCATGGGGACAAATCTAGAGTATATAATCATTTTGGACTTGAAGTATTCCCAAGTCTTTCCTCTTCATCACAAAAAAATTATTGAATTTTTTGATTTTCATAAATAATTTTATCCAATTACTGTGCAGAAATTACAATTGTCATTATTTTCCAATAATTATTTGACGATTAATGATATTAATTCATGATCATATTTAACCTATGCGAATTTAGGCATAGAAATACTTTTTTTAAATTTGATTTACACTGAGAGAAAAGCATATCGTTGATTTAACGATTTCACATGATAAAACGAATATAGGAAGGCTTCCAATGTTTTATGGTTGAAGCGATGATAATATGGTTCAATAACCGATACTTGCAAGGTTATTGGAAACAAACGTTAAAATCGTATATGCAACGAAACGGCATATTTGAAACGATTAGAATAGTTTTTGAAACTATTATCATCTTGATGATTTCTACTATAATTATATTTGCTAAAACCATAAAATGTAGACGTTCCTCCTGGGAATTATATTAATGGTTCATCCAACTATTTTCTTATATTTGCTATAACCACAAAATATAGACGTTCCTCCTGGGAATTATAGTTTATAGTTAGATTATCGTCGGTCTAACTATATTTTTATTTAAATTACCAGATTTTTCTCTGAGTGTACGTGATACCGATCTCTGCTCGACAATTTCTCACAATCTGCAATTAGTTCTCTAGCATTGTGTAACAATAAATAAGCACGAAGTTAGTCTTTGTATAATAAAAAAAAGTCCTTATCGTTTTACTGCTTTGTAACAATAACCTTTCTTGTTAATCGTTATGCATTTATATTTAAAAGGATGATACATAATTGTTCTTGAAATTCAGCATTTATCGTAAAAAGTTCGTAAAATCAATTACGTTATTTTTAGAGTTACACTGTTGCTCATTTTCACAACGATCAATATTAGGACCCAGACTATAGTTTTTTTGGTGTGGTAACTTATTAAACAAGCCTGCAAAGTAGAACTTTGCAAATTGCTCCCTCATTATTTAAGGCTTTTTACAAAGCTACCTCTATGAGGAAGTATGTTAATCGATTTTGGCTTCCTTATAGCCGAAGCTTTGTAAAAAGCGAAAAATAATGAGGAAGCAATGTGCAAAGTTCTACATTGCAACTTTTTCGTTAACTCTATTGTTTTTGAAAAATTCAAACTCACGTAAAATTCAAATCGCTTTACCGACCATTACCAAATTTACGTAGTAGCGATGAATGTTATTTTTCGTCTATAAAATTTCAGTTAATTTGGCGAAATTTGACATGAGTTAGAGCGAAACTTAAATTTTTTTCAAAAATTCAAAATTCCATACAAACCGAAATTTTTTAGAGATTTATCCCAAACTCAATACCGACCCTCCTTTAACGTAACTTTATTCATAAAAAAAGTATTTAACTCATTAGCCAAAAAATTGCGACAGGAAGAGACCGTGCAGAATTTCGTACTACCAAAGAATTGGCGTACAAAATTTCAGCTTGATTCCCTAGCAGGTCCAATGACCGTACAACGAGAGAAAAGATTTCATTGACGCCAAAGAAATGGGTAGATTGATTATTGTTTCATTGATTTCAATGAAATAATGCATTTGAATTTCAAAGAGAACATTTCATTGCCTGTAAATAAAGATTTACTTAGTGAGCATATAATAAAGAAACAGTTTCATTGTTTTAAAGAGACGTTTTCATTGGGTCGAAGAAACGTTTTCATTGATCTCTCTCTCGCACCTAACTTCACTTTTTTGTTTTCCAGTTCTCCCGAACGAACGGCTTCGAGTTTCGAAGAGCCAGAAGCGTAGCCTATTTCTGCCGTACTTTCTTACATACTCACAAAATTTGAGCTTTATCTGCCGCATAGTTCAGGAAAAAATAGGTTTCGAAATTTTGAGCTGATGAGAAGAAGGTTTCATTGAATCAGAGACGATATCTTTGAAATCAATGAAAAAGGTTCATTGGTTTAAAGAAATATTTCTTCGAATCAATGTCCCTACTTTTCATTGGGTTGGAGATCATTCAAAGAAAAGATAGTATTGAAATTCAAGTATTTCATTTCATTGGCAAAGATTTCCGTGAATCAATGAAACTTTTTCTCTCGGTGTAGCAGGTCCAATGACCGTACAACGAGAGAAAAGATTACATTGACGCCAAAGAAATGGGTGGATTGATTATTGTTTCATTGATTTCAACGAAATATTTCTTTGATTTCAATGAAATAATGCATTTGAATTTCAAAGAGAACATTTCATTGCCTGTAAATAAAGATTTACTTAGTGAGCATATAATAAAGAAACAGTTCCATTGCTTTAAAGAGACGTTTTCATTGGTTCGAAGAAACGTTTTCATTGATCTCTCTCTCGCACCTAACCTCACTTTTTTGTTTTCCGGTTCTCCCGAACGAACGGCTTCGAGTTTCGAAGAGCCAGAAGCGTAGCCTATTTCTGCCGTACTTTCTTACATACTCACAAAATTTGAGCTTTATCTGCCGCATAGTTCAGGAAAAAATAGGTTTCGAAATTTTGAGCTGATGAGAAGAAGGTTTCATTGAATCAGAGACGATATCTTTGAAATCAATGAAAAAGGTTCATTGGTTTAAAGAAATATTTCTTCGAATCAATGTCCCTACTTTTCATTGGGTTGGAGATCATTCAAAGAAAAGATAGTATTGAAATTCAAGTATTTCATTTCATTGGCAAAGATTTCCGTGAATCAATGAAACTTTTTCTCTCGGTGTAGCAGGTCCAATGACCGTACAACGAGAGAAAAGATTTCATTGACGCCAAAGAAATGGGTGGATTGATTATTGTTTCATTGATTTCAACGAAATATTTCTTTGATTTCAATGAAATAATGCATTTGAATTTCAAAGAGAACATTTCATTGCCTGTAAATAAAGATTTACTTAGTGAGCATATAATAAAGAAACAGTTTCATTGTTTTAAAGAGACGTTTTCATTGGTTCGAAGAAACGTTTTCATAGATCTTTCTCTCGCACCTAACCTCACTTTTTTGTTTTCCGGTTCTCCCGAACGAACGGCTTCGAGTTTCGAAGAGCCAGAAGCGTAGCCTATTTCTGCCGTACTTTCTTACATACTCACAAAATTTGAGCTTTATCTGCCGCGTACTTCAGGAAAAAATAGGTTTCGAAATTTTGAGCTGGTGAGAAGAAGGTTTCATTGAATCAGAGACGATATCTTTGAAATCAATGAAAAAGGTTCATTGGTTTAAAGAAATATTTCTTCGAATCAATGTCCCTACTTTTCATTGGGTTGGAGATCATTCAAAGAAAAGATAGTATTGAAATTCAAGTATTTCATTTCATTGGCAAAGATTTCCGTGAATCAATGAAACTTTTTCTCTCGGTGTAGCAGGTCCAATGACCGTACAACGAGAGAAAAGATTTCATTGACGCCAAAGAAATGGGTGGATTGATTATTGTTTCATTGATTTCAACGAAATATTTCTTTGATTTCAATGAAATAATGCATTTGAATTTCAAAGAGAACATTTCATTGCCTGTAAATAAAGATTTACTTAGTGAGCATATAATAAAGAAACAGTTTCATTGTTTTAAAGAGACGTTTTCATTGGTTCGAAGAAACGTTTTCATTGATCTCTCTCTCGCACCTAACCTCACTTTTTTGTTTTCCAGTTCTCCCGAATGAACGGCTTCGAGTTTCGAAGAGCCAGAAGCGTAGCCTATTTCTGCCGTACTTTCTTACGTACTCACAAAATTTGAGCTTTACCTGCCGCGTAGTTCAGGAAAAAATAGGTTTCGAAATTTTGAGCTGGTAAGAAGAAGGTTTCATTGAATCGGGGACGACATCTTTGAAATCAATGAAAAAGGTTGATTGGTTTAAGTAAATGTTTCTTAGAATCAATGTCACTACTTTTCATTGAGTTTGAGATGATTCAAAGAAAAGATAGTATTGAAATTCAAGTATTTCATTTCATTGGCAAAGATTTCCGTGAATCAATTAAACTTTTTCTCTCGGTGTAACAAATGATCGTGAAAACTATTTCATTTTTGCCCAAAACTAACGGTTCTTCACGGTTCAGAATAACTTCGATAACTGTCCGACGAACATCCGGCTGCTGGATGTTTTGAGAGTGAACCGTACCGAATAACCGCTTCGATAACTACCCCATACACATCCAGCTACTGGTATGTTTTAAAAATTAACAGTACCGATTAACCACCTCGATAACTACAATCACAATAAAAAGAATTATTGTTTTTGCGTTTAATTAAATAGGTTATTTTTCTTCTTTATTTGTATATTCAACTTGTTCCGGCATATTCTGTATTCGTGATCGTATATGTACCTAACATATGCGATCACGAATACAGAATATACATTTTTGTAACGCATGCATGAGAAGTGCTACTTCTCGTCCCTGCCGCGCGTGGCGCTTTACGGCCATCGATGCTATTTTACTTCTCGCACGCACTTCTCGCACGGGAATCACTTCTCGCACGCGCGCGACATTGCACTAGCACTTCTCATGCATTTGTTACAAAAAGTATTATGCGATACAAAGCAAGAGAGCGATCATCATACGACGGTTGTGAAGTTGATCGCACTCGTGGAGCTCGTGGATCAACTTCCCAACCTGCGTATAATGATCGCTATCTCGCCCTTGTATCGCAAAGTACTATTTTTCGTCATTAGCTGGATTCGAACCCTGGACTCTGAGATTGTTGGTCCGCGCTTTAGACCACTCGGCTATTCGCATCTGTGGGAACATATGTTTTGATTATACAGTAGAACCTCGTTTATCCGAGCTAATGTGGGGAGGACGTACCTCGGATAACCGAAAACTCGGATAATACGAAAACCATACACAATGCATATAATGAGGAATAGCTTTATCCGTTTTATCCGAGTTTTTCCGTATTATCCGAGCGTATTCCTCGGTTAACGCGGAGTGCTCGGAAAGTCCGATGGCTCGGATAACGCGGAGCCTCGGATAAGGCCGGATAAACGAGGTTCTACTGTATATTCGGTTATCTCTTAAAACAACCAGCAGCCGGATGTTCGTTGGGTAGTTATCAAAGAAGTTATTCGGCGCGGTTAACCAGTTACAAAATTCACAAATTGGTTATTTTCAACCATTAATAACCGTTAGTTTTGGGAAAAAATTAACCTGGTTGTATTAACGGTTATTTTGTACGGTTTTTGGCCGAAATTAACTGGTTACCGAACCTGCTGGGGTTGTTAAAGCCGTTCTTAACACACAGCTTGAATTTTGTAAGTCTGCCACACACACACACGCAGAACCATCCGGACATTTTTCCTAAACCACTTTTCTAGATATTGGTAACCATTTTGAGTAGCCTGACGTGAAAACGTAAAAAATAAAAAAACTGTTTCATGAAAACAAAGTTTCCTCTATGAAAAAACAGTATACAAATGAACGAAAATCGAAAAACTATTTAAGCAATTCATATTAATCAGAAAAAAAATTGTAGAAAGGATATTTGGCCGGTTGTAATTTCGTATGCTAGTATACATCCTGTAGAATTTTCAGGCGAATAAAAATTGGGTGCACAAATTTCCATCATCAACTGGTGGAATGACACACCCTCTAGCAACCGCAAATGTTTAGCTATTGAACTAAATAATTTTTTATGAATAAAGCTATGTTGAAGAAAGATTGGTATTGAATTTGGAATAAATCTGTTAAAAAAAAATCGGTTTTTATGGGATTCTGAATTTTTTTAAAATTATACATTTTGCTCAAATTAACATCAAATCTCACCAAATCAACTTAAATTTTCTACAGATGAAAAATAACATTCAGCACTGCAACATACCAAAATCGGTTGTGATCGGTAAAGCGGTTCGGATTTTACATGATTTTGAATTTTGCAAGAACTATATAGGGGGCATTCCATCCCGATTCAACCTTAGTCAGACCCTCGACTTCCCCGATTTAGCTCGTCATTTTTCGAAGGATTGGTTGGACCCTCAAATGTACCAGATTTCATTTTTACAATTTTTCAATGCAAATTTTTTTTTAAATATTTTTTTTAATTGATATATTGAATGCCATAATTTAAAAATTTGAAGAAATTCTGAAAGATGCATTGTTGAATATCAAAATTTTCTAGCTAATAGCTAAAGTGGGCAAGATTTTTCTTCATATAGTTTTTAAGCTTTTCGATTTAAAACAATTATAAAAAAATAGAAACAAATGATTAATCTACTACAGGCGACTAGTCAAACTTTATATATATAAACTCAGATTTAAAAAAAAAAAATTCAAATTTTTACGTATTTATCAAGTTTTTCTAAACTAAGACTATTCTAGCTGTATAGTGCTAGAAAAGTTTTAGTCACATTCTAGCCACATTCTAGCACCAGCATGCCATAATTAAAAAATCTGAAAAAATTCTGAATAATACAGTTTCATATACAAAAATGTTTGGCAAGTCGTCCATAGTAGATTGATGTATTTTTCTATTTTTTTGTAATTTTTTAAATAAAAAAAGCTTAACAACTATATGAAGAAAAATCTTCCCCACTTTGACTCAAAGCTAGAAAATTTTCATATTCACCTGAGTATTTTTCAGAATTTTTTCAGATTTTTCAATTATGGCATGCTAGTGCTAAAATGTTGCTTATATGGCGCTGCAATAGATTTAGTACAGAAAAATCTGAAAAATTCCTAAAAATATGAAACAATTCTAAAACATCCACGTTTATATACATAATTGTTTGACCAGTCGCTTGTAGTAGACTAATTTTTTAAAAACATTTTTAAATAATTTTTTAAATCAAAAAAGAGCGTAAAAACTAAAAAAGAAAAATCTTGCCCACTTTCGCTATAAACTAGAAAATTGTGATATTCCACAAAGTATTTATCAAATTTTTAAATTATGGCATTCGGTATGTCACTTTAAAAAAATATTTAAAAAAAACTTCCATAGAAAAATTAAAACAAATTGCTTCCTCATTATTGTTGGAGTTTTTACAAATCTACCTCATAGAGGTAGATTTGTAAAAATAAATTTGTAAAAACAAATCTACCTCTATGAGGAAGCATGTTAATCTATTTTGGCTTTCTCATAGAGGAAGCTTTGTAAAAATCCCACAATAATGAGGAAGCAATTTGCAAAGTTCTACTTTACAGCCTTGTTTTAAAAAATTTTTAATTGCCTTAGTTTTGAATCCCTTAACAGATTCTCGCCAGATTCAAACTGATGCTTAGTTTACCTACACTCTACTTGTGGACTAAATTTGAGCCCAATATCTTAAAAATTGCCGAAGTTAGAGCAAAAACAAAAAATTCAAAATGCCATAAATTTTAAACCCCTTAACGGATTGACGTCCAATTCACTCCCAAACTTTATTTAAAAACAGTCCACTAGTTGACCAAATTTGAGCCTGATATCTTAGAAATTGTGAAAGTTAGAGCACAAACAAAAAATTTCAAAAATTTTTAAAATGCGATAAATTGTGAACCCCTTAACGGATTGACACCAAATTTAATCCTAAATACTATTTGATAACAGTCCACTTCTGGTCCAAGTTTGAGCCGGATATCATAAAAATTGTGGGAGTTAGAGCCCAAACTGACATTCACAAAAAAATTGAAAATGCCATAAATTTTGAACACCTTGATGGATTAACTCCAAATTCAATCCCATACCTTGTTTAGCGACAGTTTACACGTGGTTCAAATTTGAGCCTGATATCTTAAAAATTGCGACGGCTATCTTGCTAACAAAAAATTGTGCACATATGCACATACACACACACATACAGACATTTTTTCTAAACCACTTTTCTGGACGTTCTGAATTCCCAACATGAAAGTCTTAAAAAAAAAAATTTCACAAAAATAACCTTCCTCTATGAGGAAGCCAAAATAAAATTTGATACATTTAAGGGTCCAACCAATCCAACAAAAAATTACAGGGCAAATCAGGGAGGTCAAGGATCAATCCCAGGTTGAATCAGGATGGAATGTCCCATAGATAACGAAAAATGTTACAAAGTAAAACTTTAAGCATTTTTTCCTCATTGATATTTACTTTTTACAAAGCTTCCTGTATGACAAAGCCAAAATGAATAAATAAGCTTATTCATAGAGGTGGCTTTATGAAAAATGAAAATTAATAAGGAGGCAATGCCCAAAGTTCTACTTTTTCACATTTTCTACCTAAATTTAAATATGCAAATATGAATAATAAATTGTTTTTTTTTTTTTTAATTTAAGAGAAAACTCTTAATTTTCCATTGCAATGTATATGAAATCTAATTTAATATACATAGTTTTTGCATTTCACATAATTTTGTATGTTAAATGTGTTATAAGCTTCATAACATTTTTAGCAGTATATTATTCTTCAGCTTTGAGCTTTTTGAATTTGAAATTAATAAGGAGGCAATGCCAAAAGTTCTACTTTTTCACATTTTCTACCAAAATTTAAATATGCAAATATGAATAATAAATTTTTTTTTTTTTTTTTATTTAAGAGAAAACTCTTAATTTTCCATTGCAATGTATATGAAATCTAATTTAATATACATAGTTTTTGCATTTCACATAATTTTGTATGTTAAATGTGTTATAAGCTTCATAACATTTTTAGCAGTGTATTATTCTTGAGCTTTGAGCTTTTGAAAGGCTCTTTCTGATTGACAGTCGAAAGATTCAAGAGATAGTTACAGAGAAGTCACTCTGCAAAGGTCAGCTGATATCTTAAAGTATACAAAGTGTGTACGTTTTAACTGCACGCAATCTGCAGATAATTGCTCGGATATTCCGGGGAGAAAAAAAGTGCTCGCATTTGTTTCTTTCATTGTCTATTCAAGTGCAAAGTACACGGTTGGTTGGCTTATAGCAGTGGCATAAAAATCGTAATTACTTAATTGAGAACCACGAGAATCGAGAATCGGAATATATAGGTCACCCGATATGAAGATATGGAGGACAATAACGCATAATAACGATATATATATATACACGAAAAATAAAATCATCTCACTTATTTCTCGACACATACACACGTTTGCGATTCAATCGCCACTCCGTGTATATACGAACGAATGCGCTATTTAATGCGTCAACACTATCGCACACTATTGCAGATACACAAAGTAACCGTATATGACATATTCGTATGCAGGCGTTTGGCAACTGCGTTTCACTATCAATTAGGTTATGAATAAAAACTGATGAACGCTTGATAATTACTTTAAAACTCAATAACGTTAAAAGAAATTTAGCGAAACTAATTGTCAAACACGACGCAAGAGTTTTCGTCAACACACACCGATATTAGCGAATCGCGAGACGACTGCTGCTGCTGCTGCTGTCAGACGTCGTAGTTACCGTATATCATCGTTTACTTGGTGTACCGACCATCGAGATTTTAGTCTCTCTTCTTAGTCACTTTCTTGCATTCGAACTGCGGGTTTCGCACTGTTGTTATCCTCAATTTCACGCCGTGTCGTTGATTAAAATGCACAATTTCTGTTTCTCGATGTTCACTCATCGGTTAAAATCACAAGTATTACTAAATCTTTTTCTTTTTTTTTTTTTTTCTTTCTTTTACTCCGTTTTCAGTACATAGTTTATTGTGGAAGTGTACAACAGCCGCGCCGGATGCAGCGCGGGTGCCATTGCGGAATGGCGCTCGATTCGAGATGTTACGCTTTCACTGCCAGACAGACGTTCGCGTTTCTGGTGGAAATATTCCGCTCGTCTACTGTTTTTAAGATAGTAGTTTCGTGAGAATAAGTATCAGATGGGAACGTGAATTTAAAATATGTTAAACGCACATTATTAAGGTACCCAAGCAGGTCCGATGACCGTACAAAATGACCGTAAAAACAACCAGGTTCATTTTTGCTCAAAACTAACGATTGTTGACGGTTCAGAATAACCACCTTGTGAATTTTGTAACTGGTTAACCACACCGAATAACTACTTCGATAACTGTCCAACGAACTTCCGGCTGCTGGTTGTTTTAAGAAGGTTGGAGCGCTCCACACTAGTCAAATCAGTGCTAAATTTTTAAAAGCGTTTCTACAATTTCAGATGGTTTAATAATCTGTTCCAAGGTGTTAATCACATAGCAGCATTAGTTCTTGATATTCAAATACATTCACAGCTGTGATATCAACAGTAAATCGATCAATATCTGCAAATTTCCGATGTTATGTTTTTTCATCCAGTTTTTTAAAAGGGTAAGTCGTAATATCAGTCCGACTATGACGACCAATAGCTCAATTTGTTTACTAAAAGATATTCTATCGATTGGCCGTCTATTTTTTTAAATCGTATTAGTAGTTCAAAAGATACAACCGTTTGTTTATTCTATCATAACCTAACATCAAGTATACAAATGGCTGTAACTTTTGAACGCCTGATACTATAGAAAATCCGGACGGTCCATCGATTAAAGATCTTCCACTGATCAAAATGAGCTATTTTTCGTCATAATCAGACTGATATTACGGTTTACCCTTTTACAAAACTGGATGAAAAAACATGACATCGGAAATTTGGAGATATTGATCGATTTACTGTTCATATGACAGCTGTGAATGTATTTGAATATCAAGAACTAATGCTTCTATGTGATTAACACCTTGGAACAGATTATTAAACCATCTGAAATTGTAGAAACGCTTTTAAAAGTTTAGCACTGATTTGACTAGTGTGGAGCGCTCCAACCTCCTTAAGAATTAACCGTACCGAATAACCACTTCGATAACTACCCCAGAAACATCCGGTTACTGGTTGTTTTGAAAATTAACTGTATCGATTAACCACCTCGATAACTACAAGCACAACAAATAGAATTATTATTTTTGCGTTCAATTAAATAGAATAGTTTCCTTCTTTATTTGTATATTTGACTTCTTTCGGCAACTTGGTACATATGAGGTATTCTTCGTCAATTCAGCCACTTTTTTTCGAACCTTTTTTATTAGTCCCATAATTGGACACATTGTATTACCACTTGAAAGTACTCTCTCCTAATTTTTTCAGATTTTTAAATCCAATATTACGGAACATGGGCTCTTTCTTTAAAGTCAATATATCTTGAAAAATTAAAGTCATAGAAAAAAATTGTTTCAACATAAAAGTTGTAGTTTCATGTGAACTTTTCAATGAAATTTTCCAAATAATTTTGTCGGCCCGATAATAATGCATTTTCGCTAAAATATATAAAGATTATTTTTTTAACCAAAAAATACAATTTTCATTTACCTGAAAAAATTACAGAATCTTTGCGCCTATCTATTGATATCGTAGAAAAATTGTCAGAGTGGATGCGATCAAAGTTCCAGAGTAAAGACATCATTTGTTCAAGGTAAAAAAAAATTGTTGAGAAAAAAAGGAAAAATGTTAACAGCGCTTTTATTTGAAACTTGTAGTCCATGCGATGATAAATAAATAAAATAGTTGGTTCATTATAGACTTTTTAAAAATGTTATCTGGACAAAATTTTTTTTACTCTGAAATAATTACTTTTTTATTCCGTAACTTTGATCGGATCCACTCTGACAATTTTTCTATGATATCAATACGTAGGCGCAAAGTTTCTGTTATTTTTTGATGACCCACATGTACATGGGCGGACGATAACTTCTTCTTCTCTTTGGCTGGGTTTGAGATTATTAAAAAAAAAAAATCCCCACGACTGGCCACTGACAAATAACGCGTATCGGCCAAAACTCGATGTGGCCGGACAATAACTTACGATTGCCCTTACACAGAACGGCGAACACTTACTTGCGAGAAACGTTTCGGCTCATTCGCCATCTAGCGGGCTAACTTCGAGTGCACGCGCAATGACCGGCTTAGCTCCGCTAGATGGCTAACGACTTGAAACGTTTCTCGCAACCGATTGTTCATCTTTTCGTGCATATAAACACGTAAGTAGCTATCGCAAGTTGCTACGCTCTCATATTGGCTTAGTGCATTAAGATGCCAGCGCCGCTTGTGGCACACCTCGGCAACAGTTGATATAAAAAAAGCATTGATTCTTATGGTAGAATATAGTTTATAGAAGATTTTCCGATTATACTAAATGAACAACTGAAAAGTATTGTTATAAATAAAAAAGGTTGTTTAATTTATTTTTTTGTAATTTTGGTTATGGTAATAGCTTTTTGTTATTCGATTTATTTCGTAAAAAGGGCACATCAATTTTCGTGTGTCCGGTGTCGTCTGTACTTTTCGCCGGTGTTTATGTTTATGACAGCTGACAGCAGCATTAAAACGGCATTGAAAGATGGAATTGATAATCAGACCGGGATTCAAGGCGATAACACATGCAATTGATTTTAATCCACAAGATATTATAAAAGGAAAGGCGTTATCTGTATGTCATATGCGTCGAGTGGAGGAGTTAACAGATCAGACAAACGTATCTTAATAAAGTGCAGCGTTATTCGCCAAACGTCGGTGACACTTCCACTACTACACCGTACAAGGTGAAGTTGGAAGTAAGTATTGTAAAGTTTCAATCCTAGTAACACCCTAGCAGATCGAACAACCGTGAAAACAACCGCGAAAACCCAAAAAAAACCGTGTTTCTAACCCGGTCGGAATGAGCCACAAAACCAACCGATAATTCTTGTCAATCCAACCGAAAAACCAACCGAGCTTTCAAAAGCTCGCAGCTTGTGAATAGGTTGGTCCACGGGTTGTTGAGACTCAAGTCCAACCGGAATGCCAACCGTCGCAAGAAGCATCACTCGGTTTGTCTTAGGGTTGTGCAGGGTTTTGCCAACCAGAATACCAACCGGCGCAAGAAGCAGCGACCGGTTGGTCTCTGGGTTGTGAAAACTCAGGTCCAACCGGAATTCCAACTGTCGCAACCACCACCGACCACCGAATTGCAATTGTGACAAGTAGCATCGACTGGTTGGTCTCTGGGTTGTGCAAACCCAGGTCTAACCTGGTATTCTAGCAGTTCAAGCCACACTTAGAATTCGCGGTCCTGAAATTCGTCGTGGCGTGATATCTTTTAATTATCATTGTCGAAATCACGGTCCTGCTGGGAGTGTTTCTATACCCTAACGTATGTTGTAGGCTAGGGTATAACCGACAATAAAAATGATCCACGTCGGTATATGGGCGTAAGGTGATTTACGATAGCCTGTACTTATACATGGAACGGCAAACAATCACTTGCGAGAAACTTTTTGGCTCATTCGCCATCTAGCGGTCTAATTTCGAGTGCACGTGCGTCGGCGATGGTGAAGAGGTGGACCCCCTTCCTTTTCTCACGCGGAAACCCGGCTTAGCTCCGCTAGATGGCGAATGACCCGAAACGTTTCTCGCAAGTGATTGTTCGTCGTTCCATGTATAAGTACAAGCTATCGTAAAACGTCGTTCACCCATTTATCGACGTGGGTCGTTTTTACTGTTGTTTATACCGTAGCGTAGAATATACGCTAGGGTACAAGAAAATTCCCAGCAGGATCGTGATTTTACCCACGATTACTGAAAGAAATCATGGCACGATGAATTTCAGGACCGTGAATTCTAAGTGTGGCTTGAACTACTAACAAATCCGGTTGGACCTGGGTTGTGCAAACCCAGGGAACAACCGGTAGCTGCTTTTTGCGCAGGTTTTTCGGGTTGGCAAAACCTTGCACAACCCTGAGACCAACCGAGCGATGCTTCTTGCGACGGTTGGTATTCCGGTTGGACTTGTGTCTCAACTACCCGAGGACCAACCTATTCGCAAGCTGCGAGCTTTTGCAAGCACGGTTGGTTTTTCGGTTGGATTGACAAGAATTATCGGTTGGATTTGTGGCTCAATTCGACCGGGTTGGAAATACGGTTTTTTTTGGGTTGTTCGATCTGCTAGGGCAGTATTGTAGTCTATAACTTTTTATTGATTAGAGAACATTTAGTTCGTACAGTAACTCTGAAACTTTTTTTTTCGTTTAACGGAGGCAATCCAGTCCTCGCGCCTTTTCTGCTTGAAAACTTGGATCTTTCCTGTAGGGAAACTGTAGAAATGTACATCCGGTGAATTTACAGAGGTGTTTTTACAATTCACGACGCAACACGGCATTGAGGCCTTCTCTTTTGGCGCACTCATAGTGTCGATTTATTAAAGAAATATAAATAATACCGTTAATTAACGTACGCTAGCATGCTTTACTGTGATAATTTTTTATCAACTGTTGCACAATTTCGCCGCTTCGAACGCTGGCTGTCCAAAATGGCCGCGAATGAAGGTCACGCACGAAGCCAATAACTGAAGGACCACCTTAAGGTAGTCTGTTCACATTAGCTAGTCAAATCAGTGCTAAATTTTTAATCGCGTTTCTACACATTTTGGTAGTTTTGCCGACTGTTCTGCAGAGTGGCTTGCTCATCAGCATTAGTTCTTAATATATAAATCCATCCACAGACACGGTTTGAAATAAAAATACCCTGATACATACAAATTTCGGATGAGGTTGTTGTCATCCAGTTTTATATTAGAAAAAACGACAATATTAATCTAGTTATAACGAGCAATAGCTTATGTTGTTTGTTAAAAAATGCTTTATTGATTGACCGGACAAATTCTGTATTAGTATTAGTTATTCACAAGTTACAAGCATGTGTAAATCTGATGATAGGTTAGAGTAGATAAAAAAACGGTTGCAATTTTCTTACAAAGAATACCCACCTGACACAGATTCGTAACTTTGATATCATATTTACGTTAACGAAATAACGTGTTCTGTCAAAATAACGTCACTAGTCACGCACCAGTGATACATTATTTCTCATTCAAGAAGGTCACAAGATATGGAAGAATTTTCGTAACATTTATATTACATTACATAACATTTATGTAACAAGTACGTTTATTACGTCACATTTTAATAAAATCTCGATAACAAATGTTACTTATTTTTGTTACAGAAATAATATATAACGTTTACATATTATTTAAACAGAATTTTGTGCCACAACTAGATACGATTGTTATTAAAACAAAACATCACACTTATGTGAATGTTACACAATAACGTTATGTTTTTTTACAATTCGAAAGTTATGTAACTGTTACATTCTGTGTTAGGTGGGTACTATAAGAAAATGTCTCCGGTCAATCAATGAAGCATCTTTTAATAAACAAAATGAGCTATCGTTCGTCAAAGTCTGACAAAAATTATGGTTTTTTCTAATATAAAACTGGATGACAACAACCTCATCCGACATTTGTATGTATCAGGGTATTTTAATTAAAAACCGTGTCTGTGGATGGATTTATATATTAAGAACTAATGCTGATGAGCAAGCCACTCTGCAGAACAGTCGGCAAAACAACCAAAATGTGTAGAAACGCGATTAAAAATTTAGCACTGATTTGACTAGCTAATGTGAACAGACTACCTTAAGTGATTACGAGCCCCAGTCAAATTAGAAGAAGAAGAAGAAGAAGAACTGAAGGGGCCCATTTTGGAGATATCCTAACTATTTGACATAGATGGCCTAGCCATTTAGAAATGTGGAACGGGAAAAGACGATGTTATCTTCTCTTCAGAGTTTCAAATGTTACACATTTTATACAACTAAAAATTAAATGCTGACGTTAACAGCATTTAAAACTGGCTTCACGGCAACATGAAATCTGCCGTGATTTCGGTCCGTGATTTCTACCATGATTTATACAAATTACAAAATATTACGAAATTTCGAAATTTCTCGTAATTGACATCGGTGTTTTTGCGGTGATAGAAACAGCAAAACCACCAACGCTAGGTAAAAAAATGCTCAGTGGTTTTGCGGTGAATTGCTGTGCGGAAAAGTGTAGAAAAGACTGAGGTGCTTTTTGCGGTTTTTTTAGCGGTGGCAGAACCTACTAGGGCACTCATCAAAATTGGCAAAAAATTATAGATTATTCTTGGAAAAAACTGAACGAAAATGCATCCCATTGGAAAGTATCGTTAATTAGTTAATCTGTATGCAAATCCGGCTCTATTAATCTTTCTCTGGGTTAAGTATACATGCTTCAATTCAAACTACTCTCTACTATTGTTATTTAATGCATTAAACTTTAAGGTAGTTCTATCGGTACGCCGGGGTCATAAATCTCAGAGTCTATATGACATTAAAAAATAATCATACGCATCAGTTTGACTGCCTCAATAATAATATCAAAAATAATCGAGAATCCTTCGAAATTGTCGTAATCAAATTAAAACGATTATTTGTAAATAGTTGATATGTTTAGTGCGGATTTGACTTCATTTTTACGATAATTACGTTAGGAAACGTCCTTTGGCCCGGTATCGTGCACTTTGACCTTGGTTCAATTAAACATTATTCCGGAGACTTCACCTTTTTTCATGATGCATCAAGTCCTGAATGATTTGCGAATCCGTAGTACTTTTTATTTTTTCTCTATCTTTGATCTAAGTATGTTAATTTTCGATTTAAAGATCAATTTTTCCAGCCCTCCCGTGAGCACCGTGTAAAAAGATCGATTTTCAAGTTTTAATTGTTCATTCAAATTCTCGGTAAAAGCCTTCAAGATTTTGTGCAAGTAAAATTGAATAGCTAAATTACAACATGTCAAAAATTCATGCATATGTGTTTGGATTGCCTTCGCGACAGAACTACCTTAATGAAACAATTACAAAAATTTAGCACTGATTTGACTAGTGTGAAACAGTCGAACATCCTTAATCGAATTTCCATTCGGCTGAGCGTCAGCGAATGAAAGAAACGAGCACTAACAGCGCCAATCAGCGGTAGATTCTCAATTGACAACCCAGCAGCTGAGTCGTTGTCGTCGTAACAACATGGTGGTCCGAAAAATGACGGGGGCGGTGCTGCTGTGTATTTATTCCAGTCTATATATATACAGAATGTTGTGCACAATACGGTGAAACATTTGATAGTGCGGAGAAATTAATCTACGGGAAAGCGCGGAGTTTGATGAAAATAGTGCAAATAAATTGGTGTAAGGACGTGACCTTTGAAAGCACTTACAGACGTGCTTTGCATTAATTTTACTGTACTTTGTATTGTATACACCGAGAAACTCAAAGACAGATAACATAACCTGTTAAAAGTTGCAGTTCGACAGTGTGAGTCAATATTCGATGAAAAATTAATGACGAATCGTACAATCTGCCCGATAAATATCGACCATCGTATTTTCAACGATTTCATTATTACAGTTATTTTCATTTTACTCTTTATTATTTGTTTGCCCTTTTAATTTCTTCCCAATTGCTTGGGATGAATATTGGTATCCACGATTTCACGACAATGTCGACGTATTTGCAAATGTAAATGCATTTACGTTAATTGCATCCAGTTGAAATAAAATTCACACGAAATTCTTTGCTATTGTTAAATGAAAAAAAATTGCACTTGTTTACAAATGAGGGTACTGCAATTAACAAGGAAGAAACACATTGAAAATAGTGCAACAGGTTTTCCTAGCGTACTAAGACGATTGAGTTAAGGGGGGTGGAAAACATTAGTCCAAAAACCTCAGTAATTTTTTCAAAAAATCTTATGTTACAATTTTCTGAACAATTAGAAGTATCACAGATTTTTCTCAAAATTCTACACTGTAAAAAATATCTTTCTTAAGAGGATCAAGTCACCTAAAAAAAGTCATAAGAAAAAAAATTCTGTAAATGATACCTGCCTTTTAAAAATCTTACATCTGAACATCATTAGGTACATAACAAGCATCAGAATTCTACAATTTTGTAAAGACATTCAGTGCACAAGAATGGTATGAGGTCAAAAGTAAAATTTTTCACTTGTCGTAGCTTTCAGACCAAAGAAGACTGTGATTTTGGATGCAGTGAAAATTAGATTTACTGTAACCAATTGTTCAGTGAGTTTTTAATAGAGAGAGATTTATTTACACATTTAAAATCATAGCTCTGTCATAAAGACCTGAAATAAAAATTCCTATATTCAATCCACAATGCACTCTTCGACAGATAAAGAAGACATCGAACACTAAAATATGTCCACCAGTTTGGTCTGAAACCTACGACAAGTGAAAAATTTTACTTTTTACCTCACACCATTTTGGTGCACTGTATTTCTTTATAAAATAGCAGAATTATAATGCTCATTATGTATTTAATAAAGTTTTAATGTAAGCTTTTTTAAAAGAAGTGTACTATTTACACCATTTTTTTTTCTTATGACTTTATTTAGGGGACTGGGTCCCCTTAAAATAAATATACCTGTTTTAGAAGTATCATATGCATAAACTGTATATTAAGGTAGATACTGTGCTCCAGACTAGTCAAATACAGTGCTAAATTTTTAAAAACCTTTTTACAATTTCCAGTGACTTTATTAACAGTTCCAAAGACTTACGTAGCATGCTTAGTTCTTAATGTATAAGTAGTTACACTAAAAAAAATTATAAAAAAGTAACATATAAGTAGTTTCGCAGCCACAATTTAAATAGAAAATTGGCTAATATTTGCAAATGTCCGATATAATGTTTTCTCGTGTAGTTTTTTAAAAGAATAAACCATAATAATCGACCAATTATAACAATCAATATCTGATTTTGATTATTGGACGATCCTCAATCGATTGACCATCCAGATTTTTTATAGCATTAGTAGTTCAAAAGATACAACCATTTGATTATCCTATCCTAACCTAACATCAGAAATGCAATTGGCAGTAACTTTTGAATTACTAATAGGGTGAACTGACCAGTGAATGGACAGTTAAGCAGACGAAAAATCCCAGTGAATGGACGTTTTTTATGCTTGTGTTCTTATGAAAAGTGTCCATTCACTGGACCCTGTCCATTCACTGGCTGGTTCACCCTATACAAATTCTGGATGGTCAATCGATTAAGGATCTTCCAATAATCAAAATGAGATATTGCTCTTCATAATTGAACCACTATTATGGATTATTCTTTTTTAAAACTGCATGGAAAAACATGAATTCAAAAATTTGCATGTATCAGTTGATTTTCTATTCCAATTACAGCTGCGAATATACTTACATTTTAAGAACTAATTCTACTTTGTATGAAACTCCTTGGAACTATTAATTAAACGACCAGAAATATTACAGCTATGTAAAAAAAGTATTGGTTAAAGATGATACAATTATATCGCGGCTAAGGTGATAAATCACTTTAACCCAGAGCGTCAGGAATTAATTTTAGAAACTCTAAAGCGTGCAAAAACGTAATAGAGACGGCTGTGCGTGCGAGAAGTGATTCCCGTGCGAGAAGTAAAATAGCATCGATGGCCGTAAAGCGCCACTTACGCCACGCGCAGCAGGCACGAGAAGTAGCACTTCTCATGCATGCATTACAAAAAATATATTTTGCCTGAAATATGGATTGTGCTACACGTTTACTAAAAAAAAAGAACTACTGTTAATGATCTTGAGCAGTTTTCAATGAGAAATATACTCTGAATATTCACACCATATGTTAAATTAAAAAGAGTAAAAATTGCAAGACAATATAGATTTGAGATTATTCACAGTCATGATGTTAGACTATAAACACTCATACACCGATCGTATCATAGTTTTTATCACTCGCACAGCATTTTATACGAGTTCCAAATCCTGCGGAGGCCTCATACACAACATAAGATTCGAATCTTTTGGAATATGAATAACTGAAATGTAAATCCAACTTGTAAAACTATCGCAGTGTCGACAATAACACCACCAAAACGAAAGAGAGATATGAAATGAAGGTGCGAACATCGCACGCGCCTCCTCGCGAGTGCCGCTCGTAGCTTGAACCAGTGTTGCCAGATGGTCAGTGCAGTGTACCCCTAAACTTGTTCTATTTCCCCCATAAAATCCCCTAAACAGTTCCCACAAATCAACAACGTTGAATAGCCACGTTTTTTTCAAGTGTCGGTCAATTGACGGTAATTTTAAGAACCTTGGCGGTAGGTTCTGTTATTAAATTAAGCCGTTGACCCAATTGTTTGTAGAATGGTTAATTCAATTCGCCGAACACTTTCTTCCCACGACTTTGTTTACACTAACAATTTGTAGTTCAACATTGGCACACAGAAGCGCCATGAGCCTCTGCCTATCCGCTTGGCGTATAGGTCATAGGTTTCAGATTCGTAATTTACTTGGAAATATTAACGCTTGTTTGGGCTCGTTTGTTTTATTTATGTTGGGATCAGAGCTGTGAATTTTGAGTTTAGGAATTCATAAAACGGCTGGATTTTGACAAACCCTAAAAAGTACCCTAAATATTTTTTTCCTCTGTTTGCCCCCTAACGTCACGAAAAATCCTAAATCTAGGGGGAAATCCCCTAATCTGGAAACACTGGCTTGAATTCGAATTTAAAAGCGCGTTCTTGACAAATTATAGCGAGAAATGTAGACTACAATTAATGTGCGAAGTTCACAAATTTCTATTTGTGTAGTTAGACACTATACCCCAATAAATTCGCGATAAAAACTTCGCGCAAGCAACAAATGTGAGGAGAAAGTCGCGTGTTACGAATACTATGAATATTCACACCATATGTTAGATTAAAAAGAGTAAAAATTGCAAGACAATACAGATTTGAGATTATTCACAGTCATGATGTTAGACTATAAACACTCATACACCGATCGTATCGTAGTTTTTATCACTCGCACAGCATTTTATATGAGTTCCAAATCCTGCGGAGGCCTCATACACAACATAAGATTCGAAACTTTTGGAATATGAATAACTGAACTGTAAATCCAACTTGTAAAACTATCGCAGTGTCGACAATAACACCACCAAAACGAAAGAGAGATATGAAATGAAGGTCTGAACATCGCACGCGCCTCCTCGCGAGTGCCGCTCGTAGCTTGAACCAGTGTTGCCAGATGGTCAGTGCAGTGAACCCCTAAACTTATTCTATTTCCCCTATAAAATCCCCTAAACAGTTCCTACAAATCAACAACGTTGAATAGCCACGTTTTTTTCAAGTGTCGGTCAATTGACGGTAATTTTAAGAACCTTGGCGGTAGGTTCTGTTATTAAATTAAGCCGTTGAACCAATTGTTTGTAGAATGGGTAATTCAATTCGGCGAACACTTTCTTTCCACGACTTTGTTTACACTAACAATTTGTAGTTCAACATTGGCACACAGAAGCGCCATGAGCCTGACTATCCGCTTGGCGTATAGGTCATAGGTTTCAAATTCGTAATTTACTTGGAAATATTAACGCTTGTTTGGGCTCGTTTGTTTTATTTATGTTGGGATCAGAGCTGTGAATTTTGAGTTTAGGAATTCATAAAACGGCTGAATTTTGACAAACCCTAAAAAATACCCTAAATATTTTTTTCCTCTGTTTGCCCCCTAACGTCACGAAAAATCCTAAATCTAGTAGGGGAAAATCCCCTAATCTGGAAACACTGGCTTGAACTCCAATTTAAAAGCGTGTTCTTGACAAATTATAGCGAGAAATGTAGACTACAATTAATGTGCGAAGTTCACAAATTTCTATTTGTGTAGTTAGACACTATACCCCAATAAATTCGCGATAAAAACTTCGCGCAAGCAACAAATGTGAGGAGAAAGTCGCGTGTTGCAAATACGCCGGTACTTAGCAACTTTTTTTTAAAGTCACTTACGGGATGTCAGGAAATATATTTCCTATATGCCCATTAGAGAGTATTACCGTTTGAGCCGGATAAAAAATAGATAAAAAATAATTTTTTTTCATGGATAATTGTGCACGTTGTCTCTTGAAAATTAGAATAATAGAATAATAATAATAAAATTCAAATTACATTTTATAACATTGAAAATTAATTTCAAAAAGCTTCTTATGAGACCTTTCCATTAAATTTCCATCGAGTTACATTAAAATTGCTGTAATCGTCATAAATTGCTTTTTTCGTTACAAAGCGCATTATTTTTATACGCAGATGGTCTCTTGAAAATTAGAATAATAGAATAATAATAATAAAATTCAAATTAGATTTTATAACATTGAAAATTAATTTCAAAAAGCTTCTTATGAGACCTCTCCGTTAAATTTCAATCGAGTTACATTATAATTGCTGTAATCGTCATAAATTGCTTTTTTCGTTACAAAGCACATTATTTTTATACGCAGATCATGAACTTTTCAATAATAAATTTTTAGAACTAATAGTCCTTTTATTGTCCGAGGATCTTAAAATGAAGCTAGTACATAAAACACGTGTTGACAGTTCAACGGTTTATTTTCAACTAACGACGGATAAACAATAACAAGCGACATTCGCTAGTGAGATTCAATTATTTTATCCAACATAAATATATTAATTTCAGGATGCAAAAATGTAATTTAATAATGAATTATTAAATTACCTTGCAATGTGTTTAAATATCAAATGCATATACAAAATTTGCAGATTTAATAAAAAATTTGGAAAAGCCGTTAAAATTCGATAAAAATAATTTTTAAAAATTCATCTGTTGATTTTTATTTTTAATAATACGACAATTAAGTGCAAAGTAAAGTAGTACATTAAAATTTGCAAAAAGGCTCATTTTAACATACGAATCTATTAATTTTTTATGTTGTCTATCTAAATTTCAATATGCCAATATCGGATTTAAGTCAAAACTCTTAATTTTACATTGTAATGTATATTAATTCTAGGTTAATATAAATGTTTTGTATATTTTATATAATTTTGTACGTTAAACGTGTTGTAAACTTCATAACATTTTTAACAGTGTAGACTCGACGTTTGGGGCTGACTTGGAGTATCTGTTCAGCAGACATAACATTTTCGTAAATCGAAGAACATGGACAAGTTGAGAAGGGCGCTCAGTGGCAATGAACAATGCGACGAGGAAAGTGGTATCATAACACAGGTAAATTTTGGTTCTTTGAGGCAATGTTACACTACATTTACCATAGCTTAATTGGTACATCCAGAAAAAAGATCTTGTTAAGGGGATGCTGGAGTAGATTTTATTACCGACTTTGGTCGGTTAAAACAGGCTTTTTCGTAGTTTTGTTTATTCTTCGTTAATACGCTACACACATGTTTCAAATTGTACACGATTGTAATATCAACATAAACGAGTGGACGTACATTCGAATATTTGGTGAAAACGTACAATAAATGAAAAAAGTCGTATATTACTAAACCTCCTGAAATCAAAATGGCCGCCAGGGTTTGACAGCATCGCCTGTTTGGTAAGATATAAAAGATTCCGGAACTCACATACGTTAAATCGAAATGTACATCCATTCTTTAGCGTTCTCTGAATATTCTACGAGCGTCGAAAAGTCAATTACACAAAAGAAATCCAGGCAAAACCCAGACTACGTTCACGCAGTCTGTTTCCGATCAGAGTGGGTCAAGAAGAGCGCGAATGAAGTTTCCCAATTAGAACACAAGTGGCGCCGATGTAGTCTGTTTTCTTTTGGCAAAAGCACCGAGCCTTTGTAACGCGACCGTAGTATACACTATACATGGATTTGGCTTGCGTATTTGACATTCTGATGGTGTTCGAATATTCAGAAATCATCACAGAATTGACGTCCGGTCTGATTTTACACATCTAATTTCCAGAAACAATTAAATCTTACGGCAAAGGTCAGCTGACATATCGTGTGCTGCCATATTGCTTTTCGAGAGATTCAGTATCTTTTGCCAAAAGTAAACAGACTACGTCGGCGCCACCTGTGTCCTGATCGAGAAACTTACCGACCAAAGTCGGCAAAAAAATCTGCTCCCTCTTAAATCCCCTTAAGGGGATGCTGGAGTAGATTTTTTTTACCGACTTTGGTCGGTAAAAATAGGCGATTTCGTAGTATACACTATTCATCGAAAATATGCTACAAATATACGTCAAATTTTGCAGAGATGTAATAAAAACATTCATGCTTGGGTGTCCGGTCGAATTACTGTTCAAAACATACAAGAAATGTAAGAAATTGTATATTACTGAACCTCTCAAAAACCAATATGGCCGCTCGAAATGTCAACAGGTCCTTTGAGGTAAGATATAAATGTTTCTGGAACTCAGATGTGTGAAATCAGACCGGACACCCATTCTTTGATTATTCCTGAACCTTTCAAAACCGTCAGCATGTCGATTACACAACCCAAATCCACGAATAGTGTATACTACGATTGTAAAGACTGTTTGCTTTTGGCGCAGGCTCAGAGCAGGTAAAGAGCATGAATATAGTTCCGTCATTAGGAGACAGGTGGCGCTGTTTACTTTTGGCAAAAGCTCCGAGCCTCTGCAATGCGACCGTAGTATACACTATATATGGATTTGGCTTGTGTAGTTAACATTCTGATGGTTTCGGAATATTTAGAAATCATCACAGAATTGACGTCCGGTCTGATTTTACATATCTAATTTTCAGAAACAATTATATCTTACAGCAAAGGTCTGTTGACATATGGTGTGCGGCCATTTTCCTTTCGGTATCTTTTGCCAAAAGTAAGCAGACTACTCGGCGCCACCTGTGTCCTAATCGGGAAACTTACCGACCAAAGTCGGTATCAAAATCTACTCCAGCATCCCCTTAACGGGACTAGAATCTACGCATCGGAAATAAAATTTCTTATTTGGATGCCGACCTACTAGATTTCCATTCACTTCAAATACATTTTTTTTATTTGTAATTAATATATTTATTGAATAGTAAATATATTCAAATCTAAGAAATATTTATTTGGATCGGCAGTCATATAAATGTTGATTAAAAATTTTTTTTTATTTTTTTTTTTATATTCCTCACTATCCCTTAGAAGATCAGGAAACTGCTTCCCGCTCAGTAGTTAGCGTGAAAACCAGTGCGCGGCTAAGCGGTCACCCATCCAAGTTATGACCGCAAATAATGCTGCTTAACTCTGGAAACCGTCGAAGCTACGCACCGACCGCGCGTCCACTGCTGCCGATTTAAAGAATATATAATTTTTATATAAATATACGACAAGAATTAAATCAAATCGATAAATGTTGCATGTTGATAATAATAAACTCCAATAATGAAAGGAAATAAATATATATTGGATTATAAGATAGTTTTAATTGATTTTATTAAAAAATATCTATTACATGTATTTGGTCGTTTTAACTAGATCTTTTTTCCGGATTAAGAAAGTTTTTAGTAGCAGCAAATAAAATATTTTTGTAGTGTCCGCTGCACAGTAGCAAAAGTTGGTTCAAATAAATAAATATGTTGGAAATTAAAAAACTGAAAAATTGAATGAAATACATATCTGTTGGACGGAAAGTAAATTTTCGTTGACTGAAATTATTAAATATTGAATAGATCATTTTAGTTAATATTACGAAATATTTTTTCTGGATGTATGAAACACTGAAAATCTATCTAATGAGAAACATTTCATGTTGGATAACAAGTCTAATTCAGTTTCAATGTACAGTAGATATTTATAGTAAAACGAAATTTGCTTTTGTCCAAAACATTTGCAACCAAAAGTTTAATTCAATTAAGATTCCAGGACTTTATAACAAGAGAATAATCTGTTAAAATAAATCAACACCATTAAAGAAAATTAATATGAAGATTTATTCTCAATAATACTAATATCAGAAAAGTTTTATATCTTTTTTTTGAATGGTGTAACAAACTTATAGTAAACTTTATTCTTGTTTCAAGAAATGAATCTCGTGATTTTTCCGAAAGCGGATGATTTGCAATAAAATCTTTTTACATTCTTCAATTATTTTTTTTTTATTTCGAGAAACTTTTCGCGAGAGATCGCAAATTGTGAATATGTTTTCGTATAATGGTCCAATATTATGCAAAGGAAATTTCCAGATGTCTGATCAAGCAATGTCATAAAAATAGCCATAGAAAATACTTGAGAACCGGTATTTTGAAAATGTAAACATTTATCTACAATCGTCTGATTTTGGATGAAACAGCCAATTTTGTTTCTCAGAAAATAAACCTTAAGTCTTCCAAAAGGTTGTACATACATTTTTTAACTGATTAACTGATTTATTTATGACAATTTGTTTTTATTATTATTCAAAATCGTAGATTTTCATATTATCTGTAAAATCCATGAAAAAATGATGTCACCGAAGATACTAAATAACTGTTTGACTTAATTATTATTCTATAATATTCGATTATTACATAATAAAGCGACATAGTTATTTAGTATCGTTTGTTCTTAATATTATTTACATCCATTTTCTCGAAATATTTTTGTTCTCTTAAATTATTCAAAATCTAATCCCTTCAAACTCTTAGATATGAATGTGTGATGCATCCTTAAATAGCTTTGAGTGAATGGTATTACCGTTTCCAAATGTGTGTTACTTTGACATAAAGAACTGTAGAATATTCACACAACAAAATATTTTTTTCTGAATTACTAAGTTAAGTAATAGTTATAGAGAATACTAAAAATATCTGTTTTTTTGCTGCAAGTCTGATGTGGATTTTGTGGTAAGTCTCGTCTCCCACATCTGGCAAGAACTTATGGGGTTATTCCAGCTGAATGTTTCATGCTCCGACCCTGACCCCTGCAATAATTTTGACAATTTTTTATCAAATAGTATTTTGAAAAAGAAAAGACACGTATTTTTTGTTTGACACGCGAATTTTAATAAAAATTTGAATTTTTCAGGACTTGTATTTTTTTAATCGTTAATATGTTAGAAATTAACATTTCTATCGAAAAAATGTCCAAGGTGAAATATGTTCATTTTGCAAAGAGCTACATAATGTATCGAAAAAATGTTCTTTTAGTTTTCCGAAAATTTTGATATATGACGTCAAACAAAAAATATAATGTTTTGCAAAAAAGCGCCACTTTCTGTAATTCTTATATACTTACAGAAAAATTCTGTTTAAAATTATGACATTTTTTGCAAATTGATAGGACTATCAATTTCCAAAATATTATTGCCAAATTTTACGAAAACTACAATAATATTTTTTATATATCCATTATGTAGCTCTTTGCAAACTGATAGGACTATTAATTTCCAAAATATTATCGCTAATACGATTATTTATCCAGTTAAACTTATAAATCCATTGCAAATGGATCTGGGCGAATAATTCACGACTATTTGTTCATAAAAACTTGTAAATTGATTCAAAATGTAACCGGACGAATAACAAACGATTATTCGACAATCTGAAGTCGCAAGTTGAGTAAAAATGTATCTGGATGAATAAGATACGATTATTCGTCCATCAGAACTTGTAAATTGGTGAAAAATGTATCAGGACGAATAATACACGACTATTCATCCATCAAAGCTTGTAAATTGATTAAAAATAATATATTCGTCCAGATTACCTAAAGAACCTAAGAGAACTTAAAGTAAGGCAGTAAAAAAGAACCTTATCTGAATCCAAAGAATCTGAAGAACCTAAAGAAAGACAAAAAAGGATCTAACAGAATCGAAAAAAATTAAAGAACCTAAAAGAATCTAGAAGAACCTGAAGAACCTAACGAAAGGCAATAAAAAAAAGAACTAAACAGAACCTACAAAAATCCATAAGAACCTAAGAGAACCTAAAGAACCTAACCGGACGTAACGAATCTAAGAAAATCTACAGAATCTAAAGAACCTAAAAGAACCTATGAAACCTAAAGAAAGACATTAAAAGAAAAGAACCTAACAGAACTTAAAAAACCTAAGAGAACCTAAAGAACCCATAGAATCTAAAGGCACTTTCGTTGCATTCGTCGAAAACGTGACGTTTATTAGAATAACGTTAGAAAAATAATATACGCTCATGCTTATGGGTATTCATCCTTATAAGACAATCTACCGTTCGAATAACACAATTTAACACAATTCGATGGCGAAGGTAACACCAGAGTCGCGACGAAGACGCAAGACTCTTTTTATATATGAAAAACCTGCATTTAAAAAATTATTTAACAGAAAAATGTGAAAATTATTGAAGAGGGTCAGAGTCAGAGGATAAAAAATTCAGCTGGAGTCCCCCATATATTTTGATGTAATATTCTATCTGCTTTAATTATTCATATTTTCCACAGTCACTTTAGTTTATTGTTTTGTGTTTTAGTGACCAACTAAAAGTATACGGTTAATGTACAAAATTATAATCTCAATTTAGGTTCTGGATGAAAATTCTCTAAGCTGGTCAACAAGGATAAAAGGTTTTGCTATCTGTTTTATCGTTGGCATACTTTGTTCCTTCCTGGGTTCTTTTGCACTTTTTCTAAATAAAGGACTCACAATATTCGCTGTATTCTATACCATCGGAAATCTCGTATCCTTAGCAAGGTAATCATACTTTTCTATAATGTGAAAAGTGCTCATTATAAATGTGACAACATTGTTTTATTGAATTTACTCTTTATAGCACCTGTTTCCTGATGGGACCAGTCAACCAACTCAAGAAAATGTTTGCATCCACCAGGATAATAGCTACAATAGTGGTCTTAGTATCTCTAGGAATGACATTGTGGGCAGCTATAGGGGTAAGAGCCTAAAATTTTCATTGTACATTTTATCTCAACAAATTGTTATTTTATAATGAGCCGATTGATCGTAGGACTCTTGCAAACAAATTTTCTCCTCGCAGTCTGGAAAACAGTACATTATGCTACACAGAGTTGGGAAAATGCATTATTGCTTCCTCATAGAGGAAGCTTTGGTTTCGTAATTGAATTTTTTTTTCGAGATTTTCATGTCAGGACACTCAGAATGGTCCAAAACGTCGAGAAAAGTGGTTTAGGAAAAATGTCCGGATGTGTATGTGTATTTCGAAAACGGCTTTAACAATTAAGCTGAAATTTGGCACGCTGGTAGAGGAGCAACGCCACTTCCTATGTAAAGATTTTAGAAAAAATTGAAAAAAAAAAATCAGATTTTATAAGCCTTTCAATTTTTTGAAAAGTGTTTATATGTTCTCTAGCTTCCGCAATTTTTCAGCTAATGAGGTAAATAGTTCTGGACAAATAGAGAAATGAGAAACGAAGGTCGGTATTGAATTTGAGCTAAATCCATAAAGTGGTTTAGATTTTATAAAATTTTGAATTTTCGAAAAAATTTTGTTTTCATTCTTATTCAAGTTAAGTTCGACCAAACCTGCTGAAATCTTTTGCAAGGTAAAATTAACATCCAGTTGTAGTAGATATCGAATTTGGTGAAGATTGTTAAAGTTGTTCAGATTTTATAAGACAATGAATTTTTCAAAAAATCTCTGTATGTTCTCTAGTTGCCACAATTTTTTAGATAATGAGCTTAAACAGTTTTTGACGAATAAAGCAATGAAAAATGACGAACGGTATTGAATTTAAGCGAAATACATAAAGCGGTTCAGATTTTATAGAATTTTGAATTTATGAAAATTTTTGTTTTCGTACTTCTTTAATTTGTATTTAAAATAAGGATGCAAAGTAGAACTTTGCACATTGCTTCGTCAATGATTTTCATCTTTTGCAAAGCTTCCTCTATGAGGAAGCCAAAAATAAAATAAAGAAACTTCCTCACAGAGGCGGCGTTGCGAAAGATGAAAATTATAGAGGAAGCAATGTGCAAAGTTTTTTTTTAAGTGCCTTACCGTTTTTTCAATCCATTACTTTAAAAATGGATAATGGAACTCATATGCATTACTCATTACTTTTTTAATGAGTAATGAAACACACATCTATTACCCATTACTTTTTTAATAAATAATAGTATGTACATCTATCACCTATCTTTAAAATTGATAACTATACTCAAATCCACCGATTTCCATAGCAATGATTAATGTCCCATTACTTTAGAAAATTTTACTAAACAAATAAATAAATCGAGAAAACGTTAGAAAAATAAATATCGCGAAAAATCGTTCGAAAAATTAATTAACCCCTTCTTTGGCATTGACGCACTATTGCATCAATGAGAACGATTTATTTATTAATAAAATGATGAGTATTGGATCCGAATTCCATTACACATTTTTTAAGTAATGGTTTTAAAAAAACAACGGTAATGCATTAAAAAAATAATGCATTTTCCCAACTCTGGAACATACGCATCTTAAAAAACAAAAAAAAAATGTTTTAAATGTTCACCATGTCAAAGTTTCCTCTATGAGATAAGAAAACCAACCGACTGGACTAGAAGCTCTTCAATTCTTATGTTTGGATTTTCGAAAATAAAGCAATAATTTGATTTATTTTGTTATTTTTACAGTTACACAAAGCGGGATTGGCTTTACTCTTCATAATAATCCAATCGCTGGCAATGACGTGGTACTCATTATCGTATATTCCATACGCTCGTGAAGCTGTCAAGAAGACGGTAGAATCCTGCTTATCGTGAATGAACCGCTAATGAGTTGGAGAAGACCACTAAAAAAGCTATAGGTATCGATCGTACTAATTACAGACAATAAATCTTTTTTACACAAATCTTGTAACTGGGACTAAAAAAATCCTCAGCGCAAAATCGCGCAACACTTTCCACGCACTGTACCATGAGTAAACGAATTTTCACAACGGATTTTAAATGGCACACTAAGAAACGCATTTGTCTCGGTTAGAATGACAAATAATATTTTTTTTTAGTAATTCGAATAATTCTGTATTTTAATATATTCTCTAGACAATTTCAAAAAACAAAAATCTTTTTTGTTTTACTTGCCACATAAAAAAACTATAGTCTGGACCCTAATATTGATCCTCGCGAAAGATAAACGTCGTATGAATTTTTAGTAAAGATGGCGCAACGATCTTTCCTTTGAATGGACATAATAATTTTTGTACACGATAAATTTTGTGTAAAGAGATGTTTTTTTACTTTTCCGAAAAACGGTTACATAAAGCAAACTGCCAACTTTCTTCGTAAGAATACTGTGAAATTTTGTTTTAAATCGGTCGACATGTAACAATTTTGTACATTCATACAATTTTGTCTTATTTATGATTATTATTTTGATAATTATTATTTGACTATAAAATGCTTACTAAAACGTCTAACAATTTTTTTTCAACCACACACGATCGAAACATACACGCAATCTTTTTTTCTAAGCGATTGCGTGAAGAATTTACACTTCCACCCAATTTATAAAATAATTGTTGAAAATGGGGAATATGGAAATTCTTCATATCTCGTACAAAAATCTCAAAGACTCAATATTAAACTGTTAAAAATATTGTGAAATTTACAACATACAAAATGATACAAAATATAGAAAACAATGTACATTATATTAAAATTTATATACATTGCAAGGGAAAATTAAGAGTTTTGTCTTAAAGTCAATATTTGCATATTAAAATATATTCAAACAAGATGAAAATTTAATAGATTCGTATATTACAATTATGCGTTTTGTAAGGAAAAACTGAATCAATGAACCTTATAGTAATTTAAGTGTACTTTAATTTCAATGTAATTCACGCAACTTTAGTAAAAGATACCAACAAATGTGTTGCTTAAAAATTCTTTTATCGCATATACACTGTTTTACAATTTTTTAAATTAAATCTGCCAGTATTGTATACGAATCTGATATTTAAATACCTTGCAAGGTAATGTTAATAATTTATTATTAAATTCCATTTTTGCATTCTGCAATTAATGTGTTTATTATTGAAAAGTTTATAATCTGCATATGACGATTATTGCAATTCTGATGAAACTCGATTAAAAATTAACTTAATCCATTTTGGGTTTTATATAAGATATTGGCGTCGGTAACGCAATCTCATAAGCGAGTATCCAAATTCTCAAAATTCAGTGACCGATTTATTTTCTAAAGTTAATTTACTCTAGTGTGAATTCAATATACTTGTCAATGTTCAAATTTTGTTTCGAAAATTTACCCACTGTATTGTAAATTTGATACAGAGAAGTACATTCATTTAAAAATGTTTCCTTTCAGTGCATTTTTGAAATTTCAATCACTGTTGTAAATTTTATTTACTAAATTGAATTAATTTTTAAATACAATTGCAACAAAAGTGCCAAAATATTCATACATTATACTATAAATTTCAAATAATTGTCTAGTGAATATTACAAGTTTATAAATTATTTTCAATAATTAAAAATTCTCATACCTCGGCAATGAAATTTCATATATTGTATATGCATGTAACTTCATATATATGTTATCAATTCCCAAATAACATTTTTGGACAGTGTATGATATAAACCAGGATTTTCGGCCGTGTATAGTTGCAAAAAAAATTATTCTACATTTCAATAAGCATGTTATTATTAAATAATAGAAATAATAGTAATAATAATCACAAATGAGGCTAAATTGTATGAAGAATAGTTTTTCCCTGTCCTTGACGAATCTTTACAGTGGCCCTATCAAAGAAAATTACAGTTTGTCTTAGGAAACCGTTTTTTGGAAACGTAAAAAATATCTATTTATGTAAAATTGAATATCTTGCACACTATGCGGTCAAAAATTCTCTACGATGCACGAAGTTACAGGTAATCATTTAAACTACGAAATGCCATGAAATGCCATCGTCCATTGTGTACAAAAAAAAAATGATATCCGTCCAAACGAACGATTCAATTTTCTACGTTTTAATCAAATGGAAAATACAAAAGGCCGTTGTGCTACCTCTAAAAAAAATCGTACGAAGCTTTCCTTTCAGAGGGATCAATATTACGGTATAGACTATAGGTTTTTGGTGTGGCTAGTAAAAAAAATAGTACTTTGCGATACTAGTGCGTAAAAGCGGATTTTCGGCGAAGGTTGGAAAGTGCCTGCACGAGTCGGATCGAGCGCTACAACGGCACGAGGCGAAGCCAAGTGTTGTTTGAGAAGACGAGTGCGGACATTTTACAACTGCTGTCGGGAGACCGCTTTCACGTACAAGTATCGCATACTACTTTTTATGACGAATGCATGAAAGGTGTCAGGTTATGTTGCTGGCCGGGCGCGACAATAAAGGAAAAACGCAAACGGATGTGCGCATGCGCACAGTATTTTCGAAACGGTTTCAGTATTTTCGACACGCTTCTAGTATTTTCGACACGCTTCCAGTCGCTTTCGATACGCCTTATCAAAAAGCGCCACTTTATGTCGCGACCGGCCCGCACATAAACCGGCACTTTTCATGCATGAGTTACAAAAAAGATTTTTTTTAGGTAGTCTAATATTCTCAGTTATCGAACGTCGAAAAAATGTATAAAATTTGCGCACACAAGTCGAAGATAGGCGCGCTCAGGAAAATACTTCGCATATTTGATAGAAGTTATATGTACGAACGAATCATGAAGTATTAATGTAAATATCGTTGTCCTGATCATGAGGCCTGATTGAGTGTGCCAAATGAACTGATTTACTGTGTAAACCGAAGAGCAGTGCCTTTACACGTAAGAAAAATGTGTAATTTTTTTTTCAACTACGCAAAATTTCCTGCTTCACTGTTCATCACCGTTAACAAACAATACCTGATTTTCTTTTTCTTTGATGTACTTTTAAAAAAGTAAATAGATTGATTTTGCACTAAGTAAACCGAATATCAAACCCACATTGAATGACCATTGAAAAACATGGCATTAGCATTTTGTATAGTAATGAAAAAATCCGATATTGTGCATTTCTGTATGTAAGGGAAATTAACAAATTTCATGCAAAACTGCGTATTTTCTATTTTTTTATCGATGAAAAACCGTATAAAACATCCGAATACCAGCGACTGTTCGGAATAAGGTTTAGATCGTGCGAAAAGACGTTCAAATTGGCGTTCAGTGGATTGTAAAAAGTCACCGTTTTTTCTAGGCAGAGTTTAGCGTTTCGAGCTAGTCAGTTGGGTGCTAAATTTTTATAAGGGCTTTCTATAATTTTCTGTAGTTTTATTGAATCTTCTGAAGAATGACTTTTGTTGTAGCGTGTGTTCTAAATATATAAATAAAATTCAAAGCAGACTTACGAAAAGAAGATGAATTAATATGTGGGGCATTGACGACCTTCAATAATTTTGACAATTTTATATAAAATAGTATTTTGAAAAAGTGAAGACAGGTATTTTTTGTTTGGCGCTTCTATCAATATATTCGACACACGAATTTTTGGAAATATTTGTATTTTTCGGGATTTGTATTTTTCTAATCGTTAATATCTTGGACATTAACCGTACTATCGAAAAATGTCCAAGATGAAATTTTTTTTCAATGCTTTCAAAATGGTATTTTAGTTTTTCTAAAATTTTGTTATATGACGTTAAACAACAATATATCGGTTTGCAAAAAAGCGCCACTTTTTATAATTTTTATATACTTGCAGAAAAATTCAGTTCAAAATCGCGACATTTTTGAGACCCTATCCAAAAAGGTGAAATTTGTTTCGAAAAGTTTTACATAAGAATTCATAATAATGATAAAACGCCAATCAGATAGAACTTCTTATTTAAAAAATCTCCGCATTCTCGATAGAATCGCAAAAATTTAGTAATTTTAAATCGAATTTTTCTGTAAGTATATAACAATTATAAAAGGTGACACTTTTTTGCAAAACGACATATTGTTGTTTAATGTCAGATAAAAAAATGTTAGGAAATTAAACATAACATTTTTTATATACATTACGTAGCTCTTTGCAAACTGAACAAATTTTATCTTGGACATTTCTCGATAGGACTGTTCATTTCCAAGATATTAATGATTAAAAAAATATGAAACCTGAAAAATTTAATTTGTCTACTTGAATTTGTATGTCGAAATTATTGGTCATAGCGTCTAACAAAAAAAATACATGTTTTTCCATCTAAAAATACTATTTGATAAAAAAATGTCAAAATAATTGAAGGGGGTGAGGGAAATCCAACTGGAATCACCCATATACTAATATCGGATAAGATGTTTTCTCGTCCAGTATTAAAAAATATTAAACCATAATATTAGTCCGATTATTACGAGTGATTGTTCATTTTGCTTATTGGAACGTGAAAAAAATAGTCGTTTGTTTATCCTAATGTTTTGAACATTAAACATTCAAAAAGTTAAGACTTTTGAAGAATTGAATACATTAAAAATGTGGGTGGTGAATCGTTAAAGCATCTACCAATAAACGAAATAAACTCTCACCTATCAAAATCAGATAATTACTATCGTTTAATCTTCGAAAACAGTAACGAAAAAACATCTTTTTGGAAATGACTATTTATTAGTAATTTTTATTTTCTTTTATCTTTTATCTTTTTCTTTACATGAGTATGATTGTTCTATGTTAACATCATATGTTGCTGTGCAGATGATACTTCAAAACACAAAAATTGTAGTAATGGTTTAAAAAAATCAGTACCCACCTTATTAGTTATGGAAGCCGTTTATACTCCTTAAATAAAAATAGAGAATTGACATTAACAAAATGAAATTTCTACAACAAATTGTATTCAGATCTAGGGATTTTTTCACATCATTAAAACACCGTTACGTTACGTTTAATTTGCTTTAAAATTTTACAGATTGTTTGGTACGATACAAAGTGAAGATCTGCCAAATATTATACCACAACCAATTTTTTTTGTTTTTTATTTAAATGAAATAATTAAGTTTTCGATGTTTTCGTTCAATTATATATTTTCCATTATTATTAACTAATACAGGTGAAAACATTGAATTATTTTAAAAATGTTTTCTTAGGAACAAATGGATAAACTTTCTTAAAAAAAAAATTTGTTCTTGTGTGAAACAATGTTGAACCTCTAAAAAATCCGTTTGTTATCATTTTTTTTTTTCAATGCTTTTCCAGATATTGAAAAACAATGAAAAATGCCCGTTTCAAAGATCGTGTATTTACTAATTTAATCCGAAATTTACAGATTAGGATGGCATGGGTTTACATTAAAATTTAATTAATTAATTAATTAAATGAATTTAAATAAATTTGATGAAGTTAGTTTCCGTATCAACGAAGCTCCTCAAAAAAGGAGTCGAATGGTCTGGCGTTTATAAAATTTAGGATATTTTCCAAAATAGTTCGTCATAAGTGCAGGGACATTTAATGTTGTTTGGATGAATTGGTTAAAAATATTTATTCATATGAATTTCAAAAAAAAATTGTGGTGATTTCATATTTGGCATATCTCTACTTCGTACTGTAGTAAATATCCTATCAAATTTCCAGGCAAATAAAAAATAAAGTGGAATCCCATATAGAATTCTTTTATTTCACTCGGTGCGAGAAACGCGGTTTTACGCACGGGTCGCGTGTATAAATAATTTAATTGTTATTAAATAATTTATATTAATCTGTTTAACACAACATTTACAGTAGTAAATACTGATATTGGTTGGGTTTATTATACATTTTGAAGTATTCTATAATGTTACTCAATTCATCGCTGCTTTGTATAATATTATCTTTTAGGAGTATTAATTATCTACACAATTTGTATTTGTACAGTACTTATATGCAAGATATTAAATGTGTCTACGAAACCCTCAACGAGTTCGCATAACTCTCGTTATAATCGATATTAAACAATGTACCTTACGAACTTTTCGGCGTCGATAATTTCATTAAATTTACGACATTCTGCGCTTGACGTAGTGTTGGCATGTCGATCATTTGCTTCTCAAAGACGAATGCACCCTGCAAACACGTACGTCTTAAAAACATTGAAGGAAATCATCGTCTAGTGGTACTCGTAGAGTTATAGCAACCCATTACTCTCAAATTTACTTTTTTATTTATTTATTGCTTCCTGAGGGCGATTAAACAGACGTTAATTTTCAGATATCAACTTGCTCATTCATATTTGGAGACCCTGTTGGCGAAATCAGAGGTCTGTGCATCAACGTTTGATACTGCCCAGTCAATGTTGAAAATTATGAACTTTATTGCTTCCTCATAGAGGAAGCTTTGTTTCCATGAAATTTCTTTTTCGAGATTTTTTTAAATATTTTTAACAGTGCAGTAGATATAAAATTATTTTAATGGAGTAAAGAAACAAAGTGAAAATAAAGGTAATGCATTCTTACGGCTTTGGATACAAGAAATAATGCCTACCTTTCCCAGGTTTTGATGAACATTGAATGCTTTCACAAGTTCAGTCGCCCAAAGGATTTGAGCTTGTGTAGGACTGTAAGCTGCCTGTACAATTGGTACGTGCGATGGATGTATCACTTGACGACCGGTAAAGCCCCAAGTTGCGCTTTCAATCGATGTTTCGTTTAATCCATCCAAATCTGCAATTAATGTACATACGAAAAATGCGATTTTTTTTTTTCAATTTTTTATTAAGGTTCATTAAGGATGTAGGAGCGCGATGAGGTGCTCAACTTCCTGAAAAGTGAGAATTCAGAGAGAAATTCGAACACTTCTCGATGGAATAAAAATCTGAAAAAAATCAAGCATACAAAAGGTGCAGAAAAGAGTAACTTTGCATATTAATAATTGCAAAATGTTATTAACAAATGGGTGAAAAAAAAATTGTTCAACAAATTATCCGTCAACCTAACTTTTTTTCGAATGAAAATTATTCGTTAATTTTTCTGAATACGTATGAATTTTTTCATAATTTTTTCTAATCATCGAAATTTCGTTTTTTTGGAATTCATTTTTTTTTAATGTATGTTAAGTCGCGAATTTTTCATATGTGCTTGTCACAAAACCACCCATTACACCCAAGAAGTTTCGGAACGATTGATGAAAAAGATTCGCGAATACAACTCATACAAGAAAAAAAACCGCAATTTTCAAACATTAGACAAAATTCTGAAAAAATTCATACGTATTCAGAAAATTTAAAAAATCATTTTCATTCGAAATAAAAGTTAGGTCGACGGATAATTTGTTGAACAATTTTTTTTACCTATTTGTTAATAACATTTTGCAATTATTAATATGCAAAATTAATCTTTTCCGCACCTTTTGTATGCTTGATTTTTTTCAGATTTTTATTCCATCGAGAAGTGTTCGAATTTCTCTCTCAATTCTCACTTTTCAGGAAGCTGAGCACCCCATCGCGCTCCTACATCCTTAACTCTGAGTTAGATAAATCGAAGTTGAATTTTTATTTTTCATTATTTTTACAAAGTTTCCTGATTACTCCTAGACAGGGCATATGGGGTCAACGCGGACCCCAAATGCCCTTTTGCGTCAGTGTTTTTTGGCAGTATCGATGTGAGTTTTTGTTTGTTTAAACTAATAAATTACATTAATTATTATATAATTATAAGACATACACCGTAAAAATGATTTTTTCAAAAATATTTTTCGCTTTTTTTTTTTGAACAAAACAAAATAAAAAGACTGCAAATTGCTTCCTCATTATTATTGGATTTTTACAAATCTACCTCTATGAGGAAGTATGTTAATCTATTTTGGCTTCCTCATAGAGGAAGCTTTGTAAAAATCCAATAATAATGAGGAAGCAATCTGCAAAGTTCTACTTTGCAGCCTTGTTTAAAAAAATTTTTAAATGGCATTATTTTTTCAACCCTTGACAGATTCTCGCCGAGTTTGGCCAAACGACAAGCCCTTAATAAAATTATGGCACAAAGGAAAGAAATTAACGAATATTACCTTTGATGTCAATATGAACCATATCGATGGCTTGTAATTCGAAAGCTTTAGCTATCATTACAAGTCTCTGCCTTGCATATAAAATCTCCATGCAATTTTTTGTTCTCGTTGCTCCTGTACTTAACAAATGGAGTAAATGTCAGTTTCGAAAAATGGTGAAAAACATGATATAGTGTTCGTTAGTGAAGCCGATAAATTACCTATGTTTGCGACATAATCATCGCTGCCTATGACAAGAGCAACTAATTTTAACATAGTTTTTTTTCCAGCATCAACTGCTGCTTGAGTTATTTCCGGTAACTTCATCATACTTGCCGCTGTTTCGCTGTATATAATCATATCCATCTGTGTATTCTCTGGATTTAATTTTTTTACTGCCTCTGTAAACTTGAAATTCCCATTAGTAATACAGTTTGATTATTTCTTAACTAGCAAATGAAGCTTTGGATTTTACCCATAAAATCTCGTCAATGCTTTCTACTTTTGGTAGTAGAATGCAAGGTGGCTTATTGGCTGCTTGTAAAATTACGTTTAGGTCCTGTTCACATAATCCTGAATTAACAGAATTCACTCTTACGCCCCATTGAGGTTTGCTAGATGGGAATGAACTTTTGCTCAACATCTCAGCAATTCTTGTTCTTGCTGTTTCCTAATATCAATAGAAATTAACCCATTCAAAAATAGTACAACTGATAGTTGGAATATAAACAATAGTGTCTGCCAAACAACAATTTTTTTTTGGTTTCTTTTATTAAACTTGCAAAAGTGTTTTAATATGCACCTTTTCTAGGAATAATTTGCCAGTGCTTAACTTTTGCACAGTTTATTATGTGGTCAACACCTTAAGTTTAAGCCTTGGTGAGCAGAAAAAAATGTAAGGAAAAGTGATTTAACATTAAATGCATATTTAAATATGCCTGAAATTTATTTTGGAACTCATATTTTTTTGCTAAGTTAGCTGGCCTTGTCTATCAGAGTTAATCCGTCAAGTATCTCATTTTTTGAACCACTGGTTCGTTTATTGTTGATTTATAAATGATTAAAAACATAACTTCAATTCATTTTTTTTTCTCACATCTTACTTAAATCGCTATAAATTTCGTATTGAACATTGCAAAAAGATTGAGTTATGCAAGGACAATATTAATATACACATACTTCAGAAAAGTTTGAAAAATTTCTAAAATTCTGAAAAAATTCTAAAAAAATCGTGTTTACGTAAATAAACATTTGACCAGTCGCCTATAGTAGATTAATTTCTCTTTTTCTATTTTTTAAATCAAATAAGCTTAAAAACTATAAGAAGAAATTCTGCCCATTTTGGCTATAAGCTAGAAAATTTTGATATTCACCAAAGTATTTTTCAGAATTTTTTCAGAGTTTTAAATTATGGCAATCGATAAGTCACATTGTTACGTGACGGTATTTGTTTTTCGTTGGGATAATAACAGATGAATGATATTTTCTCCGTTTTAGAGCGGAATGTGCCGCCTCAAGACTCGAAGGGTGGCTGGTGATTGAATTCTAAACTTGTTTTAATAAATAATGTTTGTGCAACACTGGTGATTTAAAAACACTTAATTTATTAAAAACACAGATAAAAAAAAATACAATTATTAAACATGACTCGCGATATAACCATTTTGGTCTTCTTATGTGTATATAAAACTGTTCAAATGATTGTGCAAATAAGTTTGGTCCTCGGAGTAAGATTTTGAAAAAATATATATAAGGCGACTCGACCCTGCAGGCCTGCTAATCATCGTGGGATTGCTGAATTCAGCAAAAGTCCTGTAGCGGGAAGGACTACAGGGTGTTACAAAAACGAAATAATATTGTTATTTCAAAACAAATAAAAATTAAAAAATTTCAGTTTAAAAAAATATGTATTTATTTGTTAATTAATGTTTAGGATAAGCAATTTATTCTAAAAATATAGTTTTAATAATCGAAAGTAAGCCCTTACGTAATAACATCAAAAAAATATTTAAAAAAGAATTGCATAGAAAAAATTAAAATCTGGTGCATTGGAGGGTCTAACCAATGCTTCAAAAAATTTCGAGCCAAATCGGGGAGGTCGAGGGTCAGAATCAGGTCGAATCAGGATGGAATGCCCTACATGCATATTGAATTTTGAAGAAGAATGCATACTAAAATTAATATACACTATGTAAAAAAAACTATTTGCGAATATATTAATATTAATGCACGTTATTTTCAATAATTAGTCAAAATGTTGTGAAAACAAAACACACTTTTTAATTAATATTGAAGATCTCAGGGTATTTACATTATACCAAAACTTCAATTGTTATGTATGTACGGATATTAATATACGGTGTATGCATCCGAGCTTTATATACTGATCTATTAATTTTCATTAAAATTCAGTTTACAGAGTACAGACTAAGATGAGATCGACAAATACGACTTTTTTTCAGAATAATAATAATAAATCGTATTTATCGATCTCAGAATAATCTGTATATTCAGAATACAGTTCTTTTTCAAAATACTATGTGATCAAAAATTGTCATAATTATTGAAGGGGATCAGGTGCAGAGCATGAAAAATTCAGCTGGAATTCCCCATATACAGTATATGAAATTTCATCGACCAATGTGCAAGAATATTACATTACTGTTATATTGAAAATAATTTTTAAAAATGTAATATTCACATAGATAATTATTTGTAAAAGCAGATATGTTTTTTTTAAAGCAGTGTAAATTTGATAGAAGCATTTTTAAAAAATTCATCTATCGACTTGTATTATTAATAATACCTCAATTAAATTCAAACTAAATATATTAAAATAACAAAAATAATATTGATAATAATATTTATTTATCATTTCTTTTTACACACATCTCCCCTTTCATTCATAAATCATTCACTTAATTTTCCCTTGCAAAACACTTAATTTTAATATACGAATTTTCATATTGTCTACCTAAATTTTAATATGGAAATATTAAATTTAAGCGTAAGCTCTTAATTTTCCATTATAATGTACATGAATTCTAATTTAATATACATGATTTGTATATTTTAAATTTTTGTATGTTAAACATGTTGGAAACTTCATAACATTTTTAACAGTGTATTTATTTATTAATAATTTAATAAAATATAACTTTTATTTAATTTTAAATACCCTTACTTTCTGATTTATTGCCACACCATCCTCACAGTCTAAAACTACTAAATCAGCACCTATTGTTGGTGCTTTGGCCACTTTTCGAGCATCACTTGCAGGTATGTATAATAAAGCCCTTCTAGGAGTTGAAAGCTCAGACTGTAAACAATGCAGATAATAATCAGACCTAGTAAATATTCTAATGATTCAATGTAATTATATAGCATCACAAAAAGTTTCAATTTTCCCTTGAAGGAAAAAAGTGATTTGATATTGTTTTTATATTGAATAATGTCATTCCTGCTCTTTATTATAAAACTATTAATTGTTATTCTAACTGAGAATTAGGGTAAATAAATTGTTTAAATATTCTATATTCTTTATATCAATAGAATTATGAATTCACATTATCTAATGATGAGTATCATTGAATAAACAAGTGTTTTAAATACCTTTTTTAAAACTATATCCTTATGGATTACAATCCTTGAAAAAATTTGAAATGCAATGTAAAATGGTTAATAGTTTAAATTATTATTGTAAAAGATGGACAATTTTTATTTACAGCCAAGTTCATTTATAATTATTTATTTCTTTAAATATTCGAATTTTTTTCATCACTAATACTGATAGATATTGAGCTAACTCAATGTTTGATCATTTTATTTATTATACTCTGATTATTTTTCAGAACGACTCCAATAATGAGGTTATAGACTATGTTACGATGAAGATCGAATAATTATTGGAATATTTTGTTGAACATACAAACGATCGCCCTGCGACGTATTGCGAAATCTGCACAAAAGAACTGCGGCCAAACGAAAATATGGAAGGAAGCATTTTGTTGCTTTTTCAAATGATTTTCACCGAACTTGATTGAACATATAGCGTTGATAATAAAGACTCCGCCAGGGTGGCACGGAGTATCGAAATTATGTAGGTGAGCTTCGGCAATCGTCTGATACAGAAAACCATGTTACAGTGAAGTTTCTCCGCGTTCTATTGCCAGAAACTCTAGCAAGTTGTGGGACCGCTGCTTTTTAGGAAAATAAACCAAAAACGGACCGACAAACGGAAACGTCCATTGGGGAACGAAACGAACCGCAAAAAGCAGTAAAACGGATTGCTTTTTTCTATTAATGCTTGGAATCCGTTTCTGGTTGTAAAAACCAAAAAAGGACCGAACTTTTTTTTAGAAAAATATTATTGGCTTTGTTGTGTTTAAGGTAGTTCTGTCGGTACGCCGGAGTCATAAATCTCAGAGTCTATATGACAATAAAAAATAATTATACGCATCACTTTGACTGCCTCAATAATAATATAAAAAATAATCGAGAATCCTTCAAAATTATCGTAATCAAATTAAAACGATTATTTGTAAATAGTTGATATGTTTAGTGCAGATTTGACTTCATTTTTACGATAATTAGGTTAGGAAACGTCATTTGGCCCGGTATCGTACACTTTGACCTTGGTTTAATTAAACATTATTCCGGAGACTTCACCTTTTTTCATTATGCATCAAGTCCTGAATGATTTGCGAATCCGTAGTACTTTTTATTTTTTCTCTATCTTTGATCTAAGTATGTTAATTTTCGATTTAAAGATCAATTTTTCCAGCCCTCCCGTAAGTGCCGTGTAAAAAGATCGATTTTCAAGTTTTAATTGTTCATTCAAATGCTCGGTAAAAGCCTTCAAGATTTTGTGCAAGTAAAATTGAATAGCTAAATTACAACATGTCAAAAATTCATGCATATGAGTTTGGATTGCCTTCGCGACAGAACTACCTTAAGGATGTAGGAGCGCGATCGGGTGCTCAGCTTCCTGAAAAGTGAGAATTCAGAGAGAAATTCGAACATTTCTCGATGGAATAAAAATCTGAAAAAAATCAACCATACAAAAGGTGCGGAAAGGATTAATTTTGCATATTAATAATTGCAAAATGTTATTAATAAATAGGTGAAAAAAAAATTGTTCAACAAATTATCCGCCAATCTAACTTTTTTTTCGAATGAAAATGATTCTTTAAACTTTCTGAATACGTATGAATTTTTTCAGAATTTTGTCTAATATTTGAAAATCGCGGTTTTTTTTCTTGTATGAGCTGCATTCGCGAATCTATTTGATCAATCGTTTCGAAACTTCTTGGGTGTAATGGGTGGTTTTGTGACAAGCACATATGAAAAAATCGCGACTTAACATCCGTTAAAAAAAAATGAATTCCAAAAAAACGAAATTTCGATGATTAGAAAAAATTATGAAAAAATTCATACGTATTCAGAAAAATTAACGAATCATTTTCATTCGAAAAAAAGTTAGGTTGACGGATAATTTGTTGAACAATTTTTTTTTTCACCTATTTGTTAATAAGATTTTGCAATTATTAATATGCAAAATTAATCTTTTCCGCACCTTTTGTATGCTTGATTTTTTTCAGATTTTTATTCCATTGAGAAGTGTTCGAATTTCTATCTGAATTCTTACTTTTCAGGAAGTTGAGCACCCCATCGCACTCTTACATCCTTAAGGTATTCCGAGCGTGAGGTGATAGTCTTCAGAATTCTATAATTTTCGGCTATTCTATAGTTTTATTACGTAGAATTGTGTCAAAAAAATTCCAGGCGTAGTTGCCACCCATTTAATGATTATTTATCCCTTCAAAAAGTGCAATATTAGCACAGAAAGATATGGGAAAAGCTTCTGTCCGCGTTTCAATAGCAGATTTCATTAGTCAAACATCTCGACATCGGAAAAGTAAAATATGCAATGGACACAGCGAATTTCAGAGATAAATTATTGCGCTTAAAAAACTATCCCGGCCAAAGTCTTTCGCGAGAAAATATTATCTAAAAGTGTGAAAAAAAATCTAATATCACATGATAGTCATAGTGGGACCTGTGACGTAATAGCTGGCAACGCTGTACATTGTCAGGGGTGCGTTCCGAATGACGAGGTGTTTCGTTGATCGATGCGCATGCGCAATAATCTCCGTCAAGATTTACGGTGAAGTTTAAGAATTATAGTAAAAGTTGAAGATAGGGGAAACATTTTGTTCGTTTCTATTAATTCCAATGTATCGGAATTTCGATTTCTCACGGTTTAGCCATTTATAAAGTATTCAAATTTTTTATCCCCACCTCACGATCGGACAACAACTTTTTGCCGTACCTCGCGAGTAGGGTGAATAGTTGTCGTCCGATCAGGAGACGAGAATAATATTTGAATTCTTTACAAATAGGCAAATCAATGAGAAATCTAATTATTCATACTTACATAAATATAAATAAAACAATTGTTTTTTATGTTTCCACTTTTATTATACTTCTTAAAGTTCACCGTAAATCTCGGCAAAAACCATTGCGCATGCGCATCGAACAACAAATCACCTCGTCATTCGGAACGCAGCCCAGCTGTGCTTATAACCTTCGCCGACGATGCGCGCGAAATTGAAAAGGATTTGACGATAATGACGGTCTCATTTTCAGGTTACAAATTCACAGTAATAATGCAATTAGTACAACGCATTTGACGTACTGTGTTTAGCAGGGATACCTGGTTTATATATATAAAAATAATATAATGAATAGAATAGAGGATCGAACTCATAGTGATAGGGGTGAAGGAAATAGCAATCGTTGTTAGGTTAGCGGACAGCGCGTTTTGGAGTTTCTGTCATATTTCGACACGATTGAATTTTGAGATACGCAGCTATTGTTTTCATGCCCCTTCTGCAAACATGGGGCTCAACCACGTGGTACGTTACAACAGCGTTGCCAGATCGTTCGTGAAGCCTCAGGACCGTAAGATTTGAAAAAGTGAAAATTTATTTTCAAAAACAAAAATTCTGCACATTTTTTGCATCAGGGAATTTAATCGGACATTTAAAAAGATTCTCAAATAATTTCACGGTGGTACAGCGTTACATGCTCAAGGATATTAGGGGCCCTGCACAGGCACCCACAAAACCCGCACCTAGGTGCTCGGAATATCTTAACTAAACGACTTGATTTTGATTTTTATTTTCATATTTTAACTTATTAGTCAGTTTGGTACTATTTAAACGCGGAAAAAAATTAGAAATTTTTTCTTGCTCCCCGAACCGAAAGTACCGTTTTCCGGGATGCATTTGAGGCCGGGAATAGCGACTTTTGTGACCGGCTTTTGTGGCTCCCGCTCTCACTCTCTCTTTTATTTTCCCATATCTCTGGTTTATTATGTTTTTATGTTCGCTGTGGCTATTCGCACAGAAGAGTGTCTGTAATAAAGTCACGCGAAAAATTTGAGGGTTTGGAGTGGGCGTAAGCATGTTCGGGAATTGACGTGTCTGTATGATTTTTGGAGCGAATTTACCAACTTTTGAAAAGGACTCTACATTTTCGTGTCTTTACCACTGTCGATATCTTATTTTCTTGCAATCGCGGATACGTTCAATTCATATGTTGTGTGTATGCAGTTGGTCGTTTGCGACGCTACTATAATTTCTGAATATTATAATCATCTATGTCCAATGATGAATTAATTTTCATGTCACGATTTTTTAGGGTGCTTTGTCATCTTTGGAGTATTGGAGCGTATTTAATATACTTTTTTAATGTTAAACGTGTTGCAAACTTCATAACATTCTTAACAGTGTATAGTAATTATTGAGTGCCTTCAAATCTGTGGAATTACTTAACTTATGAGACGTAAGAATTTGAATTTGGCGCCGCGCAATGTATCCATCGCTATCGAATCCATTGACTCACCAGGTGGCGCAGCGATCGTAAGTGAAAGTTGTTATTATTATAAACCCTAAGAATTTCATTCTCTCCTCTAACAAAAACAATCTTACGTAATTCAACTTCTTCAAATCCTGTTATTTATTCTTGCACGTATCTTATGAATATTAGTATTGCATCTACTTGGATAAATTACAATTAATCGATTCCCAAACAAGGTAAAAGCAAAAAATCCCGCTTCTGCCGTAGTAATTGACTTAAAATTTCAAACTTGTCGTTAGACCGGCTCCGACCAATAGCGCACGATTTAGCCTTGACGAACCAATCGCAAGACATCAAGAAACCCATATGGAAGATTTCGGCACATCCTATTGGAGCGAAACGTTTGACGCATTATTTCTTTTGCTCGATCAACAAGTTGCGAAGGTCAAAAATAAAGATCAACGAGAAGGGGAGCATTCGCCACGAGAGAGTGTTAGTCGTCTCACAAAGAATTATCATATTGCCAGCCATTGTCGTCGCGCAGGCCGCGATACGTCGTTTTATCACTTGTACCGAATTAATTTATTGATAACTCATCGGTAAGTACCACCTGTTTCTTCAATGTTATTGAATATCCTGACCGCGTCAGGTGAAACACGAAAAAATCCCGTGCATTTCGACCAAATTCATGTTCAGCTAAATTCGTGAAAGCGATTTGACCGTTATGGCAATTCGAACATCGGACGAGCTGAGGCATAATCGACGGCTTCTTTTTTCGCACGCTTCGCCGAAATTCTTATACCTACTCCAAATCCTTCCAGCGAATGTATTAATTCTACAATACGTTATTATTATGATTATTAACATTATTTTTTCGAAATATATAAAATAACCCACAGATTCGGGTAACGTAAAAAGTCAAGTGAAATTATTTTGAAAAATATTTGACAGCAATTAGCAAAGTCTCTGTGTCGTGTTTGGCGTAAATCGAAGCTGGAGATCATTCTGGAACATGATTTTTGTAACACCCTTGTTAATGGTCATTATCAACGAGAGATAACACCAATTTTTTTTGTTTTCCAGCAATGTCGATGGTTTGTGTACAAAATTTGACATTGCCTCGACTTTCTGTGTGTGTGTGCGTTTTTTTATATAGATTCTACTCCATGTCAAAATATCTTTTTGCAATGCAATTATTGTTTCAGCAAAAATGCCGGCGCCCGAAGCTGTTCATAACAGCCGTATGGCTAAATTCAAAAACACCATGAAACACGATGTGAGTAGACTGTAAAAAGAATTGGAAATTTAATGTATAACTTTGCTGGAAATTTTTATGCATAAACTAGTATATTATATTTAATATACAAGTGTTATGTAAAATTAATGAATGGTACAGCACATTCAATGATTTATTTTAATTTTACCGTAAAAGTATTTGAATTTTTATATTTTGCTTTAATTTTACTGGAAAAGTATAGGAATTTTAGACCACAATTGTATATTAAATTACGATTGCGAGTTCATTTGCATCATCTATCGATTTCATGGGAAAAACTTGTTTTTTTTTTTCATTAGGTTCCTACAGTGTCTAAAGACACAATTCTACATAATTATGAGTTTAATAATGAGATCAATGTATCGAACTACCGCTCGATCGGTAGCGAACTGTAAATCATTGTTCTCAGTCATAATTGATGTCTGTTAAAATGCGAGATGCAGTTTTTGAAGTCTGAGAATTCTGCAATGAATGCTTCTCGTCTTCTATGTAAAAAATAAATTTGTCTATCTCCATCGGATTTATACACTGTTAAAAATGTTTGTTTGAAAATTCATAAAATTTATATGAATTTTTATGCATATATGGTATATGAAATTGCATTGACCAATGCAATTTCATGCAAGAATATTTCTTTATACTGTTATATTGATAATAATTTTCATGATTGTAATATTTATGTAGAAAATTATTTGGTATTTGTAGTACAGTGTATGAATATTCTGATACTTTTGTTGCAATTTTATTTAAAAATTGATTAACCTTGGTAGATTAAATTTACAACAGCGATTGAAATTTAAAAAATGCAATGAAAGAAAACATTTGAAAATGAATGCACTTTTCTGTATCGAATTTACAATACAGTGAGTAAATTTTTTCGTTCATTTTCAATTGAATTAATAATCATCATATTCCACCTTAAAACATACTCTTAACTTTTTCAAAAAGAAAATTCTCATTTGCCTCATCTATCAAAAGTGATGGGCTATTCTCTGTTGCTAACAGAAACTATAAAGCGTCATTCTTTCCCACAATTGATAATTTGAGCAAAAGACAAGAAGTGCCTCTAAGAATTTTACAATCGGTACTTCTCTCCTTTTATTTAAAAAATGAACTGTGGCAAAGAATCACACTTAGAGAGGACAGACGACTGTGTTGGACATCATCTTAAGGTGATGTGTTACATATCATCTATCTCTCTCAGATCGCCATAAGTGCGAGTGAAATAGGTTATCTATTAAGCATCATCTTAAGGGGAAGCTGGAGTCGAGTGTAGAAGCATGTTTTTACCGACCGAAGTCGGTAAAAACAGGCTTTTTCGTAGTTTTGATTATTCTTCGTTAATACGCTACAGATATGCTTCAAATTATACACGATTGTAGTATCAACATAAACAACTGGACGTACATTCGAATATTTGGTGAATACGTACAATAAATGAAAATATTCGTATATTACTAAGCCTGGATCATCGCGGGGATCGCAACCAGACTACGTGATCGTAGTTTCGGTTTTGCCTAGATTCCTTTTGTGTAATTGACTTTCCGACGCTCGTGGAATATTCAGAGACCACTAAAGAATGGATGTACATTTCGTTTTTACGTATGTGAATTCCACAATCATTTATATCACACCAAACAGGTGGTGTTGTCAAACATTGACGGCCATGTTGATTTCGGCAGGCTTAGTAATATACGAATATTTTCATTCATTGTACGTATTCACCCAATATTCGAATGTACGTCCACTTATTTATGTTGATACTACAATCGTGTATAATTTGAAGCATATCTGTAGCGTATTAAGGGGATGCTGGAGTAGATTTTATTACCGACTTTGGTCGGTAAAAACAGGCTTTTTTGTAGTTTTGATTATTCTTCGTTAATACGCTACACACATGTTTCAAATTGTACACGATTGTAATATCAACATAAACGAGTGGACGTACATTCGAATATTTGGTGAAAACGTACAATAAATGAAAAAAATCGTATATTACTAAACCTCCTGAAATCAAAATGGCCGCCAGGGTTTGACAGCATCGCCTGTTTGGTAAGATATAAAAGATTCCGGAACTCACATACGTTAAATCGAAATGTACGTCCATTCTTTAGCGTTCTCTGAATATTCTACGAGCGTCGAAAAGTCAATTACACAAAAGAAATCCACGCAAAACCCAGACTACGTTCACGCAGTCTGTTCCCGATCAGAGTGGGTCAAGAAGAGCGCGAATGAAGTTTCCCAATTAGAACACAAGTGGCGCCGATGTAGTCTGTTTTCTTTTGGCAAAAGCTCCGAGCCTTTGTAACGCGACCGTAGTATACACTATACATGGATTTGGCTTGTGTATTTGACATTCTGATGGTGTTCGAATATTCAGAAATCATCACAGAATTGACTTCCGGTCTGATTTTACACATCTAATTTCCAGAAACAATTAAATCTTACGGCAAAGGTCAGCTGACATATCGTGTGCTGCCATATTGGTTTTCGAGAGATTCAGTATCTTTTGCCAAAAGTAAACAGACTACGTCGGCGCCACCTGTGTCCTGATCGAAAAACTTACCGACCAAAGTCGGCAAAAAAATCTGCTCCAGCATCCCCTTAACGAAGAATAATCAAAACATGCTTCTACACTCGACTCCAGCTTCCCCTTAAGATGATGTACTACTGCTCGGTCGGTAACGAAAACTGTAAAGCGTCGTTCTTGGTTACAATTGATATTTCAGGCAAAATACGAGAAGTACTAACTGCATCTTGGCACTCTGTAGTCAGTACTTCTCGACTTTTATTCGAAAAATCAACCGTGGCGCAGAATAACACTCCGGGAAGATTCAGCTATCTCACTCGCACTTATGGCGATCTGAAAGAGACAGACGACATGTAGCACATCATCTTAAGATGATGTGTTAGTGCTCGGTCGGTAATAAAAGCTGTAAAGCGTTGTTCTTGGTTACAACTGATATTTCAGGCAAAAGACGAGAAGTACTGACTTCGTCTTGGTACCCTGCAGTCAGTACTTCTTGACTTTTATTCGAAAAATTAACCGTGGCGAAGAATAACACTTCGGGAAGATTCAGCTATCTCACTCGCACTTATGGCGATCTGAGAGAGAGACAGACGATATGTAACACATCACCTTAATGAAATTATTTCCCACGTAGCAAAAATTGCCTCAAGCATTATTTTGTTGGTTACAATATTCAATCAATCATACGACTACCAGGTACTGAAACTCCGGACTTAATAGACTTAAAATAAAAGAAACTAAACAATTAATATAGAATGGAGGTGCAAATGTGAAAATATTATTATTCAGGATGCTCGCCGAAGGAGGAACGAGGTTTCGGTGGAGTTGCGTAAGGCTCGCAGAGATGATCAACTGTTGAAGAGACGCAACCTGAACATAGATGATGAACTTGCTAAATCACCGGAAAATCAAAAGTCGCCGATATCGATGTCAATGGAGGAGATTCTTGCGGGAATGTCTTCCGCGGACGAAACAATTCAACTGAGGGCGACACAGGGATGCAGAAAAATGCTTAGCCAGGAGAAAAATCCGCCGATTGACAATATGGTCAAGCAGGGAATTGTGCCTCGTTGTGTAGAGTTTCTGAGCTACCATCACAAGTATGTTTTCTTTTCTTCTCCACAACAAGTTCTCGTCTATTTATTGTTAAGATGATGAGCTACTGCTCGATCGGTAACAAACTGTAAACCGTTGTTCTTGACCATAATTGATGTTTGCGGAAAAAAGAGAAGCATTCTTTTACGTCTGCGAATTCTACAGTGAACGTTTCTCGTCTTTTATCTGAAAAATAGATTCAGCTGTCTCCCTGGCACTTATAGCAATCTAAGAGAGACAGACGACATGTAAGGTAAAGGCACCAATGATCGGACGTCTAGGGCCATCCCGAAATTCAAACATTCGTTAAACCATTAAGGAAAAATTTCATACCTTCCAGTTTTAAAAACCTAAGTACAAATTAATCGTCAAAATATTGAATCATATTCTAATTATGTACGAAAATAACAAAATGGGCCTAATGTACCAGTTTTCGAACGCTGTTTTTCACCATGTGCGTATTTTCGGACACCTAATGTTGCGACCCTTCCGACACTCATAAATATCAAGAATTCTGGTATACAAACACGATTGGTTCGGAATAAAAACAAAAATATATTGACTATCAATTATATTAGTAAAGAAATATATATAAATGAAAAAATACTGGAAATTAGCTATGTAGAAAACTGGCTAACTTAACAACTTAAAAATTTGATGTCCGATAAGTGGATCTTTCACCTGGGGATGCCCGTACCAGAGACACTAGAATCGTCTGTCTTAGAATAAATTAGAATAATAAAATAAACCTCCATGTCAGAACTTGAAAATCTTCTTCCTGTACATCCATTAAAAAATGTAGATACGATTTCAAGATTCAATTCTGGTTGTTTTCTATTTAAATTCGTAATAACTTCAAATAAATAGAAAAGTGTCCGAAGGCTGGAACGTGTCCGATTATTGGTTAGCACATCTTAAGGCGATGTGAATTCGTACACGAAGAAAGACGTTCTCACTTTTTATCCGACAAACTAACCTTAGCAAAGAAATTCATGTTACAATATTTCGTTACCAACCGATCAGTTTTATATCACCTTAAGGTAGTCCTTTCGTAGTACAGTGTGAGACCTAAAAGGCAAAAAAAAACTTTTTTCTTTGTCACATAAAAAAACTATAGTCTGGACCCTAATGCTAGTCTTCGTTAAACGAAAGCTTCGTACGAATATTTTACGAGGTAAAGGCCTTTTGTATTTCCCATTTTATTAACACGTAGAAAATCGAATTTTTCCTTTGTACGGTACCATTATTTTTTAACACGAAGGACGGTGCCATCTATGATAGCATTTGATAACTTGAATAATTATCTTCAATTCTGTGAATCGTTAAAACTTTTCGGCCGCATAGTGTCTGGGATATTCAATTGTGCGTAAACAGATTTTTTTTACTTTTGCAAACAATGGTTACATAATACAAACTGATATCTTCGTTGGTAGAGATACTATCAAAATTTGTATAAAATCGATCAAGTACATGTAAAAACGTTCCTTCGTACAATTTAGCCTCATTTGTGATTATTATTTTTATAATTATTATTTGACAATGAAATGATTATTACAACATCTGATATAAATATTTTTTTCTATTATACACGACTGAAATTCCTGATGTGTATTGTAAATTTTTCTAAGAGATATAGCGTGATGAATTCACACGCCTACCCGATTTATAAGAAATTGCTGCAAATGGAGAAAATGAAAAATTTTCATGCCACCTTTTCCAAAAATCTTGTTGCAAGATTCAATGTTATGGGCGCCGGGTTGAACTTCCGAATGGTAAATCCACGATGGTACAAAATTCCGAAATTTAATATTTCACCTACATTTTTTACGAAATGTTTTCTAGCGCATTTCGTCAAAAATGTAGGTGAGATATTAAGTTTCGCAATTTTAGACCTTCGTGTATTTACCTTTCGGCACTTTAACCCCGACTCGTATGTTCTCTAGCTGCCGCATTTTATTAGCCAGTGAGCTGAATTCTTGACAAATAAAGTAATGAAAAATTACGATCGGTGTCAAATTTGAACAGCGGTTTGAAAGCGGTGAAGATTTTATAGAATTTTGGATTTTCGAAAAATAGATGTTTTCGTTCTAATTCAAGTTAATTTCTAACGACCCTGCTCAAATCTTCTACAAGGACGAATTAATATTCAGCTGTGGTAGATATCGAATTTGGTGAAGATAATCTTCGAATACAGAAGATTATACATCGGTAAAGAGGTTTGGATTTTATAGGATTTTGATTTTTCGAAAAATTGACGTCGTTATAATTTAAGTCAACTTCGACTAATTCATTAAATTTTATACGAGATACCGAATTCAAATTGGGTACATTTACGGATTAAGGGGATGCTGGAGCAGATTTTTTTGCCGACTTTGGTCGGTAAGTTTTTCGATCAGGACACAGGTGGCGCCGACGTAATCTGTTTACTTTTGGCAAAAGATATTGAATCTCTCGAAAAGCAATATGGCAGCACACGATATGTCAGCTGACCTTTGCCGGAAGATTTAATTGTTTCTGGAAATTAGATGTGTAAAATCAGACCGGACGTCAATTCTGTGATGATTTCTGAATATTCGAACACCATGAGAATGTCAAATACACAAGCCAAATCCATGTATAGTGTATACTACGGTCGCGTTACAAAGGCTCGGAGCTTTTGCCAAAAGAAAACAGACTACATCGGCGCCACTTGTGTTCTAATTGGGACACTTCATTCGCGCTCTTCTTGACCCACTCTGATCGGGAACAGACTGCGTGAGCGTAGTCTGGGTTTTGCGTGGATTTCTTTTGTGTAATTGACTTTTCGACGCTCGTAGAATATTCAGAGAACGCTAAAGAATGGACGTACATTTCGATTTAACGTATGTGAGTTCCGGAATCTTTTATATCTTACCAAACAGGCGATGCTGTCAAACCCTGGCGGCCATTTTGATTTCAGGAGGTTTAGTAATATACGATTTTTTTCATTTATTGTACGTTTTCACCAAATATTCGAATGTACATCCACTCGTTTATGTTGATATTACAATCGTGTACAATTTGAAACATGTGTGTAGCGTATTAACGAAGAATAATCAAAACTACGAAAAAGCCTGTTTTTACCGACCAAAGTCGGTAATAAAATCTACTCCAGCATCCCCTTAACATGGAACAAAGTTAAAGTACAAATTTGACATGAATCGGTCGAGCGGTTCAAATTTTATGACACTGAATTTTTTAGAAAAACGTCTCTCGAGGAACCCAAAATCGATCAACATACTTTCTCATATAGGTAGTTTTGTAAAAAGGAAAAAATAATAAGGAAGCAATTTGCAAGATTCTACTTTGCAAGCTTCTTTTGAGGTAGTCTAGGGTTCACAACTAGGGACACAGTTAAGGGGTTACCTAATAATTTAATGCTCGAATTGCAGCCCAGCTTTGCAATTTGAAGCTTCATGGGCACTGACCAACGTGGCTTCCGGAACCTCAGACCAGACCAACGTCGTCGTGCAGAACGGTGCAGTTCCAAAATTGGTCGAATTGCTTAAATCACCGGCAGTGAACGTCGCTGAGCAGGCCGTATGGGCTCTGGGTAACATCGCTGGAGATGGACCAGCAGCACGGGATCTTGTTCTCAATTTCGGCTGCATGCCGCTTTTGATAGACTTGATAAAGCCTGATACAACTGTGAGTTTAAACGACAGTCTCTTATAATTTGTACTAAATCCTTTTTATTTTATTTTATTTTCTTTTCTCATAGGGGAAGCTTTATTTCGTGGACATTATTTTTTGTTTCCAAATTTTTATTTCAGAACACTAGAAACGCTCCAAAATGTCGATAAAAATGGGTTTCAAAAATGTTGCGTTCTGTGTGTGATAAACTTAAAAAAAGAACTTTTTTTTACTTGCCACATCAGAAAACTATAATCTGGACCCCACTGTAAAAGACGCAACCGTCTTTTATGTTTCGCATTTGATTAACACGTAGAAAATTTAATGTTTCGTTTTGACGGACAGCATTATTTTTGTACACGATGGAGGGTGCTATATATGGTAACATTTGATAACTTGAACGATTACCTTCAATTCCACGCATCGAAACACATTTAGACTGCTTAGTGTTCACGATATGCAATTTTACGTAAACAGATGCTTTGTACTTTTTCAAAAAACGGTTAACTAAAAAAACTGACATCTTCCTTGGTAGGCCCACTTGAATTATTAAAAATAAAATTCGTCAAGGACATGGAAAAACTATTCTTCATAGAATTTAGCCTCATTTGTGTTTATTACTATTATTGTTATTATTATTTGACATTATCATGCTTATTAAAATGACTTAAAATTTTTATTTCCACTCTACACATCCGAAAACTGTTAGTAATTACAATAATTACTCACAAGGTAAATTCTGAAAAATTTACATGCATAACTTCTGTTTTCTCGCAGGTATCTTTCACCAGAAACATTGTTTGGACAATATCGAATTTGTGCCGCAACAAAAATCCTCCTCCGCCATTCCAAACGGTTAAATGTGCTTTGCCGGTATTGAATCGGCTTTTGAGCAGCGACGATGCCGACATTCTGGGTAACTTTATACGCACTTACATGGATTTTTATCTTAAGGATGTAGGAGCACTAGGCTTAGTATTAGATTAGGTTCTGAAAATTTTAGATTCTGCCGTAAAGATACCATATTTTGTGTCTGTAAAATTTCAAGGTCTTTTAACGAGCATCCGGATGAGAAATTAATTCCCAAAATAAATAATTTTATATGAGTTTTGCGGCGAGCATGTGGCAAAATCGACAAACTCGTACTTCAAGTCTTAATTTCGTACTGACCGAAATTAGATGCCGCCGAGCAAAACTGTTGTTTATATAAATTGAATATCGTAGATTCCAACGGTATTCTGCTAAGGGCATGTCAACGTCCAATTCATTAAGAATTATTGAGATAAAGTGACAGACTGCCGCGAATCTCGACAATATGGCGTCGCCCGAGAAGTAGCGACAACCTAACCTACTCTGAAATACAGTGGTGACCATTTGAAATCCGTTATTCTCAGTTTTATTGAAATTAGCAAATTTTTAAAAATGATTAAAATTATAAATATGACGTAAGATTTGCTCCGTGTTTCATTGCTATTATTATGAATAATTAATATATTGGATAATTGAAACTGGTTGCCAGCTCTAATCGCGATTCTTTGGACCATCGAGTCAAGTTAGCAATTCAGAAATGGAATATGCTTATAAACATGTTTAAATATTATTCTCCTTGAGTCACAAGTTATCATTATGGTTTATGATAATATCAACGTATATATAAGTGCTGCCAGCGCTTTCGGATTGGATTTTTAATTTCAGATATTGTATTGACTAGCACGCGGCGCTCCCACATCCTTAAGGATTTCGACGAGTCTACATAGCATATAAGAAGCCGATTGGAATGAGAAAGATATTTAAGAGAGATTCCACACCAATTCAGTCCCCCGATTTTTCAATGTTCCCAAAAAATGTTGTAATTTTTCGGTGTTGTAATACTATATTCCCTTTAAAAAGTACCAAACTTAAAGAGCCTACGGTGTTTCGTTTACAAGATAAACCGTTTGCTTATATTTTGTTTGGTTTGGTGATATTTCGATAACTGCAAAGTCTATTGTAACTTAAAAAATATGAAAATTCTCGTTTTTTAGACGTATTCTTCATATAAATGTGTCCCAAATTTTTGTATTTGCATAAAAATTTGATTATAATTTTTGTTCGGCTTTTAGAATACGGAAAAGTCTTTGTAAAAGAAAAACGAAAAATAATAGTTCTCTTTCACTCTTGTTAAAAATATTATAAATATATGTACACTTAAATTTTGATAGTCTGTATTAAGATACTGTGGAAATTACCGGCCGGCAGAAATACAGAAATTACACGTCGAAAATTAAGAAGTTAAGGTAGTCTGTTCACATTAGCTAGTCAAATCAGTGCTAAATTTTTAATCGCGTGTCTGAACATTTTGATAGTTTTGTAGACTGTTCTGCAGAGTGGCTTGCTCATCAGCATTAGTTCTTAATATATAAATCCATCCACAGACACGGTTTTTAATTAAAATACCCTGATACATACAAATGTCGGATGAGGTTGTTGTCATCCAGTTTTATATTAGAAAAAACCATAATTTTTGTCAGACTTTGACGAACGATAGCTCATTTCGTTTATTAAAAGATGCTTCATTGATTGACCGGAGACATTTTCTTATAGTATTCTTTGTAAGAAAATTGCAACCGTTTTTTATCTACTCAAACCTATCATCAGATTTACACATGCTTGTAACTTGTGAATAACTAATACTAATACAGAATTTGTCCGGTCAATCAATGAAGCATTTTTTAACAAACAACATAAGCTATTGCTCGTCATAACTAGATTAATATTGTGGTTTTTTCTAATATAAAACTGGATGACAACAACCTCATCCGAAATTTGTATGTATCAGGGTATTTTTATTTCAAACCGTGTCTGTGGATGGATTTATATATTAAAAACTAATGCTGATGAGCAAGCCACTCTGCAGAACAGTCGGCAAAACTACCAAAATGTGTAGAAACGCGATTAAAAATTTAGCACTGATTTGACTAGCTAATGTGAACAGACTATCTTAAGAGAGAACGCGAGACATGTATTTCTTAGATCGTCGTGATACGCTTGGATAAATTCGGTGATGTTCGACAGATAAGTGATCGATAATATATAGTGCGATCGACACATATATTATCGATCTCATATCGAACATAGTCGCGCGAAATATAAATAGAAAAATTGTGACGATTCTTACAAAGCTTTAATGGATATTCTTTGCAGCTGATGCTTGCTGGGCTCTGTCATATCTAACCGACGGCAGCAACGAAAAGATTCAAGCTGTTGTTGAGTCCGGAGTAGTTCCGAAGTTGGTAGCACTGCTGCGCTCCAACGAAGTTTTAGTCCTAACGCCGGCCCTTCGTGCTGTTGGAAACATCGTAACAGGAAATGATCACCAAACTGATGCAATAATTAGCTGCGGTGGACTTACAAATCTTCGGGCTCTACTGGAACATAAACGACTAAACATCGTTAAGGAGGCTTCTTGGACAATCAGCAACATTACTGCCGGAAATAGCGACCAGATCCAACAAGTCATCAACGCTGACTTGCTGCCACCGTTAATTAAAGTTCTGCAATCGGTAAGTCACTTTTAAATGAGATTTGAAAAAAAATTATATAAATATTCATTAAAGGGGTTATCGTATTATTACCAGCGTCTAAACAGGCTTATTTTTGGGGATTAATTTTGGAACAACTACAAATGCGATATTAATAAATTTTTAATATATGAAGTATTCCATCCCGATTCGACCTGGGTCTGATCCTCGACCTCCCCGATTCGGCTTGTCATTTTTTGTAGGATTGGTTAGACCCTCAAATGCACCAGATATTATTTTTTTATTTTTTCTATGTAAATTTCTTTTTGAATATTCGAGCACCAGCATGCCATAATAAAAAAATCTGAAAAATACAGTTTCATATACAGAAATGTTTGACAAGTCGGCCATAGTAGTTTAATTTTTTTTTTCATTTTTTAATAATTTTTTTGATCAAAAAAGTTTAAAAACTATTTGAAAAAAAATCTTCCACACTTTGGCTCTAAGCTAGAAAATTTTGAGATTCAATAAAGTATTTTTCAGCATTTTTTCAGAGTTTTAAATTATGGCTTTCGATATGTCACTTTAAAAAAATATTTTTTAAAATTTCAGAATTTTTTCAAATTTTTAAATTATGACATGCTGGTGCTAGAATGTGGCGTATATGGTGCTGGAATAGTCTTAGTTCAGAAAGATTTGACCAATTCCTAAAAATCTGAAAAAACTTACAAAAAATCCGAGTTTACATAAATAAACGTTTGGCCAATCGGCTGTAGTAGATTTTTTTTCTGTTGTTTTAAATTTAAAAATCTTGAAAACTATAAGAAGGAAAATTTTGCCCACTTTGACTATAAGCTAGAAAATTTTGATATTCAACAAAGTATTTTTCAGATTTTTATAAATTATGGTATTCGATATGTCACTTTAAAAAAATATTTCAAAAAATTTGCATAGAAAAAATAAAATAATAATCTGGTGGTCGAGGATCAGACCCAGGTCGAATCGGGATGGAATGCCCCATATATATATCTTATGAACTTTCAAATTATATTTTTTAACAGTATAGTTTTGTATGTAGCAAATATGGTACATTAGCAGTTGAAAGACACACATGAAAGATAGATTTAACACGTTATCTAACATAGTATAACCAAATGTTGAACAGGGCGACTTCAAGTCTCAAAAAGAGGCAGCCTGGGCAGTAACGAACTTGACATCCGGTGGATCGGTTCAACAGCTTGCCCAACTAGTTCAGCTTGGAGTTTTGCCGCCATTCTGCAATCTACTCGACGCGAAAGATTGGAAGACCGTTCTCGTTGTGCTCGATGGATTAACAAATATACTAAACGCTGCTGAAAAATTGAACGAGGTTGATCGCGTTGGCATAATGATCGAGGAGGCCGGTGGTCTCGACAAATTCGAGGCACTGCAGCATCATGAAAATGAACAAGTATACCAGAAGGCTATGGCACTTATAGATACATTCTTCTCCGACGGGGTAAGAGACATTAACAATTTTTAAGTGCCGTTTAAGGAGGTAACTTGTGTATGAAAAATGAAGTCAGTGTAAAAAAAATATCAATGTAGCTGTCATGAATTTCATGCAATATTAGTATCATGAATTAGTGATGCGAGATTCTGATTCGATTATTCGAGAATTGAGTTTTTTCATGAATTAATTGTGATTAATTATTCATCAATTATTTTGACGGCCGATTATTTGATAATCGATTGTCAACGATTTTTGCATGAAATATATACAGCGAGGTCGCGGGAAAACTAGACAGGGCGCGAGGAATTGGCCACAGCCAATCAGGTAGGCTAGGCGAGAGCCTCAGCCAATCAGGTAGGCTAGGCGAGAGCCACAGCCAATCAGGTAGGCTAGGTGAGAGCCACAGCCAATCAGGTAGGCTAGGCGAGAGCCACAGCCAATCAGGTAGGCTAGGCGAGAGCCGCAGCCAATCAGATGTCGTTTCGTTAATTGTGCCTATTTATTTTTGTTTTACGAGTCTTCAGTACTTGAGATGAAAATCAAATTTTTAATCGATTCTTTTACAATCAATTGATTTTATTCCGATTAATCGAATCGATGATTCTTTTTTGAAAAATTTAATCGATTATGAGAATCGCTATCACGAATGGCATTCCACCTGATTTCGACCTGAGTCTAACCCTTGACCCTTCCGATTGGATTCGCAATTTTTTATATGATTGTGATAACTCCAAACACCACAAAGTGATTGTATTCATTAATATTTTTTACATTTTGCTTCCTCATAGAGGAAGCTTTGTTTTCGTGAAATTTTTTTTTTTTTCGAGATTTTCATGTCAGTACACTGAGAATGGTCCAAAACATCGAGAAAAGTGATTTAGAAAAAATGTCTGCGCGTGTGTGTGTGTGTGTGTGTGTGTGTGTGTGTGTGTGTGTGTGTGTGTGTGTGTGTGTGCGTGTGCGTGTGCGTGTGTATGTGTGTGTGTGTGTGTGTGTGTGTGTGTGTGTTACACAATCGAAAAATGTAAACCTTTAAAACTCGAGAATGCCTTGAGATATCAAGCTGAAATTTGGACCATAGATAGAGGAATCAAGCCTCATCGTTCATACAAATTTTTGTTAAAATCCACTTCATCGTTAAATTATTACGCGTTTTTTAATTTTTTGAAAAATGTCTGTTTACGCGATAACTCTTTCAATTTTCGAGATATTGATCTAAAAATTGGTATGAATTTGAGCTTTCATATGCCGGTGATCGCTATTGAATTTGGTTAAGATCGGTTGAGCCGTAAAATTTTTATGATGTTTTGAATTTTTCAAAAAATTGACATTATCGCTCTATTGTAACTTTTGCAAAACTTAAGATAGCGAGCTCAAATTTTGTATATAAATGAAACAATATTCAGCCATTTTATATGTATAATTTAGTGACGAACGGTATGAAATTTTTGATTTTATGGAATGTTGAATTATTTTAAAAAATATACATGATCACATTCACTTCGGAAACGCTCTAATAATCACGAAATAACGCAATAACGAAATAGAAAAAGCGAATCCACAACATGTATATTTATCTAATTAAAACAAGGATGCAAAGTAGAACCTTGCACATTGCTTCATCATTATTTTTCGCGTTTTACAAAGCTTCCTCTATGACGAAGCCAAAAATTGAATAACATACTTCCTCATAGAGGTAGCTTTGTAAGAAGCGAAAAATAATGAGGAAGCAATGTGCAAAGTTCTACTTTGCATCCTTGTTGAATTGTATACGAGTTGTTTAAAAAAATTATTAAGACACATTTTAAAAATCTGAAAAAACTCATACATTTTTAAAATTCCTTGATGATGTCGGGCAAAGCTTTTGAAAACTTGTCACTGATTTAACTAGTGTGAAGCGTTCCAGCGTCCTTAAATATCACGAATGTTACAATAGCATTCTCGTGAATTCGTTCTCAATTTTTTATTCAGTTCTTAAAAGTTCGATTTAGTATATAACCTTATTGAAGAAACTTAAAGTTTGTTTGTAATGCTTAATATCCATGACGTTTTTCAGGACGCCGAAAATCCGGAAATTGCTCCAGCTACCGTAAACGGTCAGCTAGATTTCCAAGCTGCTGAAAATGCACCGCAAGGGGGCTTCCAGTTCTGAAGGGATTACCAGGAATTGGCGTCAATTACGATTATATTTTTATTCGAATTGATAGAATGTCCGCTTCTTTTTTTTGTTTTGTTTTTTATCAACTCCCGATTCATATGATCGCATCGTTTTTATCGACTTTCATTAATTCCCATGTACCTATTATTAGTGCGTAATACTCCTCCTTCGAATTAATTACACTTGTCGTTAGAGGAATTGAAAAAAAATCGTCACTCTGTCGATTTAATTTACTTTGAATCTGCGAATCGCCCCGCGTATTTATTGCAATGCGGCATGACATTCTATCCTTATTTCATTCATCAAGGGTTTCTAAAAAAAAACAAAGAATTGTAATTGTTTATTTTATATGTGCGCTAAAGCAGATTTTGTTTTCCCAATTTTCATCGGAAAAAATATGCGATTTCGTATTTTACACTATACGTCATTAATATACTACGCATATATTTCAAATTGCATACAATTGTAATGAAAACGTAAACGCGAGGAGCGATATCCGATTTTCGTTTGAAAACGTACGACTTTTACATTTTTTTTTTCTTCATGAAATCGTTTTTCCACCGAACTCGAAGAATGTGACGTTCACATTTGTATGACGTTAGTAAGTTCCAAAAACTTTTATATCCCACAAATAGTATTGTTAACATTTCGGGCGGCTATATTCGTTTTCCGGAGATTCGTTAATATTCTATTCTCTTAATTTCTCGTACGCTTTTAATCGATATTCGAATGCCTATGCAAGCGTATATGTTTATATTATAATCCTGTAAAATTTAAAGCATATTTGTAAGCACAACGACAAATAGCGTAAAGTAACGAAATTTCTTTTTTTCACTGATAACACTTGATAACAAAAATCTATTCCAGAATCCCGTTAATGAAGATCGAAGAAAGCACTCAAAACTTGGCCGATTTTCATCTCTGGTTGTTAAAAACTTTTTTCTTTTCATATGGCGGCCTTTGCACGTTTTTTTTACGATTATGCTTACAAGGCACAACAAATCGAACAAATCTATGTCATTGGCGATATCTTTGTTCGTTAATCGTCAAAAACAATTTATGATTTATTTGTAAAAAAATTCGAACTTTTGTTGATTTAGTAATTTAATCCTCTGCACCGTGATAATGAGTAAATTTTTATTAGTCGTCGATTCATTGGTTTTAAGATCGAGACAACTTTTTTTTTTTTATTATATGCTCTACAAATTTCTGTATTTCAAAAAAAGCTTAATATTTTTCTATAACCTAATAAAGTTTTGATATAAAGCCGACTGAAGCGTTTGTTATTAATGTTTCGTATAAAAACATTTTCTTTCCAAGTAAGTAATAAATAACTATGTTAACGTACATACATAGTACACTAGTATAAATGTTGGCCTTTTGGTATACATTACAGCTTAAAAATCAACGGTATTTATCGGTAACAATACAGAAATAAGATAACCATAACGAAATCGCTTCAAGCATCATTTAATCTACTACTTATGTTACGTATTATCCATATTCCGAATGCCCATTTACGTTACACCCTTCACTGTCATCGAGGCTTATAATCGCATAAAAATTGCGCCGCTTTTGCTTCATAATACATACATGCGCAGAGTATTGTAAATCGTCATTATTTCACGAAATAAAGTTTACCGAATAGTTCGATTTGTTGTTATTGTTTCATAATAATAACCTGCAACGATTGTAAAATTATATTTGTAAGCTTTTGATTAGTTGCACAAGAACCTAATTTTCAATCAAACATTCGGAGAAACTCCGCTTCTAAAAAAAAGTCTTTAACTTATTAGACAAGTTTGACAAAATGGCAGGTCGTCCTGATCCTAATTGTAAAAAAAATAGAAAAGTACGGTCTTTCGCATTACATTAAGAATATTTATCAATTTTTTAAAATACCATAAAGTTTTTGGAAAATCAATAGTTTTCACAAGTATTCAAAGGCTTATATACAATTTTGTAATCATGATAATATTATGAAAACATAATTACAATGCAGGTTACATCAACATCTTTATTTTCAGAAGAATTATCGTTTTACAACTGCATATGCGTATAAATTTAAAAAAAAAACATAATGTCTCGATTTCATTGCGCTCAACATCTTAATTTTTGTGAAGTCGAATATTCAAAATTCGTAACAACGGATGATCGAAAAAACTTAAAAATCTAAGAAAAATTAATTTTTCATTATTTGCGATGTTGCAGAATTCGAATCGCATATCAAATTGCTAATAAGAAATTACGTGGCTGCGAAATACTTGCGTTGCTGCTAACTATTAATCTATTGGCCTAATAAATAAAGTGGTCAATAGTAAAAAATTTAATTGCGTACTGCCTATTTAATCAATTTTTTTTCGTGCATCAAAATACATCCACTTTTTATCTTCTCGATAATCTGATATCACTTTGAAACCTAAATACATTTCGATTTTTAGACCACCATATTTGAACCACCATTTTGAATTTTGCAAGTTTGCCTTCGGATTCGAATTCAGCGACCTCAAAAATCTTGAGATATGAATTTGTATAATAACATAAATATTTTTCGGTTTCTAGACCGCCTTATTTGATCCACTATTTTTTTATTTTGAAAATCTGCGTTCGGATTCGAATTGAATGACCTCAAAATGCTTTTTTACTTAAAAGTATGTGAAACTACTCGATCGGTAACAAAAACTGTAATCCACATTTCTCTGCCACGTTTGATTTTCTCTCTCTTTCTCTCGTCTTTTATTTTTAAAATCTAACGTCACAGACAAATTTGAGGTCGCAAGATACTTCTGTCTCTCTCGCGCTCATACGCGTTTCTCATCACCTTAAGGTGATGTGTTATACCGACTGAGTCGCCGAGAATGCGAGAAGGTAAACACCATTGGCGCTCGCAGTAGTGCGAGAGGGAACGACAAAAATGTGTAGCACAACACGTTGCCTACGTTCTGTCACGGCAAAAACCACTTCAGTGTTTTCTGCACTTTTTACATTTACATTACATGAATTTACATTTTACGCTATATACATAGCGTAAAATGTAAATTCATTTTAGAAGTGGACTCAAAGAACTTTTCTGCATTTCGTTACAGCGGCTTACGAACCCAATGCAATGATAAAATTGCGAAAAGCGCATAGATTTAAAAGATGAGAAGACGAATACGTTAGATAATCATATATCGGGGCTCGAATTTCTGTTTACACATTTTGCCTAAAGTATACATTTGCGCGAAAATTGAAAATCCCTCGTCGAATATGAGTTATTTGAATAAATCGCGTTAAGGTAATGGTGAAGTGACGCATGCGTTACATTGAAACTCCCACCCGACGCCCTATTTGTCATTTTTCGCATTTTTTAACTAAAAGGGTGACCACCAAACGTCTCAAATATGTTATTTGTGACCCCCAAACGATTTCTTATCGATTAAGCCTAGATCGAAGCGAGTTGAAAAAAAAAAAAAAATTGTTTGACTAACTTGACGGTAATATTTTTAATTTAACGATTATAATCAAACCATTGACCACCAAACGTTTTAAATATGTTATTTGTGACCCCCAAATGATTTCCCATCGATTAAGCTTAGTTTGAAGCGATTTGGAAAAAAAGAAAAAAATGTATGGCTAACTTGACGGTATTTTTATTTATTTAACGATTATCAATAAACCATTGACCACCAAACGTTGAAATTAGGCCAACAATCACCAACATTCGACCACCAATCGATTAGAAAAAGACTAAGTTTTTTTATTAAATGTTGCATGGCTAACTTTATATTGGCTTCGTACGTGACCTTCATTCGCGGCCATTTTGGACAGTCAGCCTTCGAAGCGGCGAAATTGTGCAACAGTTGATAAAAAATTATCACAGTAAAGCATGCTAGCGTACGTTAATTAACGATATTATTTACATTTCTTTAATAAATCGACACTATGAGTGCGCCAAAAGGGAAGGCCTCAATGCCGTGTTGCGTCGTGAATTCTAAAAACACCTCTTTAAATTCACCGGGTGTACATTTCTACAGTTTCCCTACAGGAAAGATCCAAGTTTTCAAGCAGAAAAGGCGCGAGGACTGGATTGCCTCCGTTAAACGAAAAAAAAAGTTTCAGAGTTACTGTACGAACTAAATGTTCTCTAATCAATAAAAAGTTATAGACTACAATACTGTTACTAGGATTGAAACTTTACAATATTTACTTCCAATTTCACCTTGTACGGTGTAGTAGTGGAAGTGTCACTGACGTTTGGCGAATAACGCTGCGCTTTATTAAGATACGTTTGTCTGAATCTGTTTACTCCTCCACTCGACGCACATGGCATACAGATAACGCCTTTCCTTTTATAATACCTTGTGGATTAAAATCAATTGCATGCGTTATCGCCTTGAATCCCGTTCTGATTATCAATTCCATCTTTCAATGCCGTTTTAATGCTGCTGTCAGCTGTCATAAACATAAACACCGGCGAAAAGTGCAGACGACACCGGGCACACGAAAATTTATGTACCCTTTTTACGAAATAAATCGAATAGCAAAAAGCTATTATCATAACCAAAATTACAAAAAAAAAGATAAACAACCTATTTTTTATTTATAACAATACTTTTCAGTTGTTCATTTAGTATAATCGGAAAACCTTCTGTAAACTATATTCTACCATAAGAATCAATGCTTTTTTTATATCAACTGTTGCCGAGGTGTACCACAAGCGGCGCTGGCATCTTAACGCATTAAGGTAGTTCTGTCGCGAAGGCAATCCAAACTCATATCCACGAATTTTTGACATGTTGTAATTTAGCTATTCAATTTTACTTGCACAAAATCTTAAATCCTTTTACCGAGTATTTGAATGAACAATTAAAACTTGAAAATCGATCTTTTTTACATGGTGCTTACGGAAGGGCTGTAAAAATTGATCTTTAAATCGAAAATTAACATACTTAGATCAAAGATAGAGGAAAAATAAAAAGTACTACGGATTCGCAAATCATTCAGGACTTGATGCATCATGAAAAAAGGTGAAGTCTCCGGAATAATGTTTAATTGAACCAAGGTCAAAGTGCACGATACCGGGCCAAATGACGTTTTCTAACCTAATTATCGTAAAAATGAAGTCAAATCCGCACTAAACATATCAACTATTTACAAATAATCGTTTTAATTTGAGTACGACAATTTCGAAGGATTCTCAATTATTTTTTGTATTATTATTGAGGCAGTCAAAGTGATGCGCATGATTATTTTTTAATGTCATAGACTCTGAGATTTATGACTCCGGCGTACCGACAGAACTACCTTAAGCCAATAGCTGCCATTCGGCTACCACATAGCCACTCGATTTTATATTACCAATGTGGTAATTTTTTAAGCGATCACGTACCGTTTTTATACGGTAAATTACCGGTCATATTTACCACTCACATCTCCAATTCTGCCTCGATATAGTAGGAATCTAATTTAACGTTTTCTAATCAGGTGAAAGTAAACTAATTGTTGTGTTTATTTGTCAGTTTGTATATCAAGAGAAATATATACAATTCTGTTTATTAAATGATTCAATGATAGTTTGTAGATCGTATGTAGGTAAAGTACGAGGTCGATGAGACACAATCAGCTGATTGTGATATTTCCAATTATTTTAGGGATATTTTCATTGGTGGCGAGTTTTGATCGGTTTTCGCCGTAGCCGGCTACGATTTTCATGATATTCAGTGCCCAACAGCTAAATAATGTGATACTTAATACTACCTTTTTATACGTTGCAAGCAGTGAATTATAATAACTTCATAACAATAATTTTTTGTGATTAATAATTATTTTTTTTTTGCTTCAATATATACTATTTTTTAATAATTATACAATAAATTTGTTTTCTAATAATTATTCGTTATAGAAATCGTGCAATGTCTTTGTAATTGATATAACAGGCATTTCTATTTGTGGTTGATATTTTTTTCTATAGCTTTAATCTTGTTAACGTTATCTAAGAATATAATAAAAATGTTATCATATTTGTTATCTTGTCAGACTCAATGAGATAATAATTTAAATATGCCAAATTATAAATTTCACAAAATTAAGACATATAATTTTTAAAACCTTTTTTTTTTTTGTAGATTTTCTAAATATCTGTTAGAAGGATTCATTTGGCAAATCCAATATTTCTAAAAAGATTCCTCTTATTTTGCTAAATTTTATTCATAAAATTTTAATAACTCCTTCTTCAACAATAATAATAATTTCATTGCAATATTTTGATCAGTTTTATATATTGAATATTATCACAATTATTATGTCAAAAAAATTTGTTAGGATTTTTATTTGATTAATAAAAATTGGAAAGATTATTTATTTGAGCTATAAAAATTGGGATGATTTTTATTTGAACTTTAAAAATCAAAAGGATTTTTATTTGTTCAATAAAAATCATTTCATAATTCGCTTATCCAATATTTGTTTTTAAAACCCACTCTATTTATTCAGCGCTAATCTTGCTTATTTTATCTGAGAATATATAAGAGATTATCATATTTATCTTATTTTTCATTTTATCAGAGACAATAGGATGATAACAGAGATGAAAGGCAGTGCACTGGATAATTTCCAGATGCCCAATGAATGTTTACCAATCTCTGCTTTCGAATCAGACTGATAAAATTGCAAACCAGACATAATATAAGAGCTGACGTTTACTTTTACATATCCAGATGAACAGTAGCCACAGTCTGTTCCAGTACTGAGAGTGAAAAATCTATTGGGGCTTGGCAATTTTCTGCAGAATATTAGCAAGAATGCTTGCTCCTTTTAGTGTGTTTTGTTTGCTGGCTCTCTTCTGTAACTCAGTCACGGCAATATACACAGTAAATCAAGACTATGGCCAAGTTATCACCAACTTTGACAAGCCAATAACTGGACAAAAATCAGTTGTTAAAAAATTTTTGCCAACATGGGAAAGTCTAGATAATCGTCCATTACCCAACTGGTATGACAATGCTAAATTTGGGATATTTATACATTGGGGAGTATTCAGCGTGCCCAGCTTTGGATCCGAATGGTTCTGGAATAGCTGGAAAAGTATGTATTTGTTTATACCAAAAATAATTGGAGAAGTATTTTCTTTTTTTGCCATAAATAATTGGAAAAGCATGAATTTTTCTTATCATAAATCAATGGAAAAATGTGTACTTTTTCTTACAATAAATAACTGGAAAAGTATAGATTTTTTCTTACCATACATTTTTGATTTAAGCTGAAACTGGAAGCACCAAGTATCATGACTTCATGAAGCAGAGATATCCACCCACTTTCACCTACCAGGACTTTGCCAAAGAATTTACAGCTGAATTCTACAATGCTACTCAATGGAGCGAAATTTTCAAAGCTTCAGGAGCCAAGTATGTAGTCCTCACAAGCAAACATCACGAAGGATACACTCTGTGGCCTTCAAAATACTCCTTCAGTTGGAATTCTGCAGATGTGGGGCCAAACAGGGACTTAGTGGGTATGTAAAAGTGACCAATCAATTGTCACATGATTTTCCATCAAAATTTTCATCTTTTAAATACTTATTTATAAACGACGAAAATTAATTTACTTTGTTGCAAATTTTGCTTCCTCATAGAGGAAGCTTTGTTTTCATGAAATTTTTTTTTTTCGAGATTTTCATGTCAGTACACTCATAATGGGCCAAAACGTCCTGAAAAGTGATTTAGAAAAAATGTCTGTTTGTGTGTGTGTGTGTATGTTACACGATCGAAAAATGTAAACCTTTATAACTCGGGAATGCCTTGAGATATCAAGCTGAAATTTGGACCATAGATAGAGCGATCAAGCCTCATCGTTCATACAGATTTTTGTTAAAATCCACTTCATCGTTAAATTATTACACGTTTTTTAATTTTTTGAAAAATGACTGTTTACGCGATAACTCTTTCAATTTTCGAGATATTGATCTTAAAATTGGTATGAATGTGAGCTTTCATACGCCGGTGATCGCTATTAAATTTGGTTAAGATCGGTTGAACCGTTAAAATTTTATGATGTTTTGAATTTTTCAAAAAATCGACATTATCGCTCTATTGTAACTTTTGCAAAACTTAAGATAGCGAGCTCAAATTTTGTATATAAATGAAACAATATTCAGCCATTATATACGTATAATTTAGTGACGAACGGTATGAAATTTTTGATTTTATGGAATGTTGAATTATTTTTAAAAATATCCATTATCTCATTCACTTTTGAAAACGCTCTAATAATCACGAAATAACGTAATAACGAAATAGAAAAAGCGAATCCACAACATGTATATTTATCTAATTAAAACAAGGATGCAAAGTAGAACCTTGCACATTGCTTCCGCATTATTTTTCGCAATTTACAAAGCTTCCTCTATGAGGAAGCCAAAAATTGAATAACATACTTCCTCATAGTGATAGCTTTGTAAGAAGCGAAAAATAATGAGGAAGCAATGTGCAAGGTTCTACTTTGCATCCTTTTTTAAATCCTTATTTATAAACGACGAGAATTAATATACTTTGTTGCAAATTTTTAAATAGTTTACAGTTGTTAAAATATTCACAAACAATTAATAAATTCTTAGTAATTTACTACTCGTAAACCTAAATCTATTTGCGTTTTAGCAAAAGGACTGAACGAGAATTTCTTACATTTTTCACCGACCGAAATTAATTTGATTTTTTTTCCCATCAATTACCAATATTTCTTTGTATAATTTTTTAGGATGGTATAAAAAGTACTTTTTCTTGACCACTTTTAAATAGCTACTCAAATTTCCGAATGACTAACAGTATTTTAAAAACATTCAAACACAACTCACAAATTTTCAGTAATTTCTTTACCTTGAAAATCTCTGAAAAGTCGAGAACGAATGATGATTTTGAAAAATTTTTAGGTGAATTGGCAACCGCAATAAGAAAGAATACAGACATAAAGTTCGGTCTGTATCATTCTCTCTACGAATGGTTCAATCCTCTGTGGCTCGCTGACAAAAAGAACAATTTTACTACCAATGATTTTGTGATGTTCAAAACTTTGCCGGAATTGCGTGAATTGGTGGAACTCTACAAACCCGAAGTCGTGTGGTCGGACGGCGAGTGGGAAGCTCCAGACACCTACTGGAAATCCAAGGATTTCCTAGCTTGGCTTTATAACGATAGTCCTGTAAAAGATACTGTAGTAGTTAACGATCGATGGGGCCATGAAACGCTTTGCCATCACGGGGATTTTTATACTTGCTCCGATCGTTACAATCCTGGAGTACTTTTACCTCACAAGTGGGAAAATTGCTTGACTATCGACAAAAAATCCTGGGGCTACCGGCGAAATGCAGATTTGGCGGAATATATGACTATCAAAGATTTGGTGAAAGAATTGGTGACTACCGTGAGCTGCGGTGGAAATGTACTGGTGAATGTTGGGCCGACCAAAGACGGAATTATTGCACCGATATACGAACAGCGGCTCCGAGAAATAGGTACGTAAATTTGATTTGTTTATACCAAAACGTATCTCAGCGACACTTTACTAGATAAAATTATCGCAGTGGATTTTCTGGAATATTTATTTATTTAAGCAAGAGTCCTTGAAAGTATAATGGCACTTCGAAAAATTTTTTAATTAGTGCAATTGGGCTTAAAAGTGTAATGAAGTTCAAATAGCGTTAGATTCTTGTTTAGCATGGCAGAATACATAGAATAGAATATGGGACACCAGTCGGAGAACCAACGCCAAATAGTTTTTCGCGTTTTTCTCGCTAAATATTGATCCTAGAGCGAAATGGGCGTTATTTCAGGATCACTGGCTTCTTTTTCGTTTTTCTCGGATCCTGTTGGTCCTATCGTAAATCTGCGGTTATATTATTAATCAGCGGTGAAAAATACATCGAATGAGCCATAGCACATGCCGGAATTATGATTTCTCGAAAAGATATAGCGTAAAATGTAAATTTATCGAAAATAGTATATTTCGATACAAGAGGCCAAAGGAGCGTTTTACGCACTACTCGGGTGAAGCCAGCACGAAACCTCGGCGAAGCCGCGCAAACTCACACTCGTTGAAAAAATGTTTCGTCGCACGCGTATCGAAAACTACTATTTCTTTACCGAATTTGTCCGACGTTTACAGACATGTAAAATGAACTGCAACTTCAAGCAGTGAACAAAATCCAGGGAACAGTGTGCAAAATGAAGGAGCCAGTGCGCAAAATGTTTTTCACCATACCTGCGCGGAAAGTTCGACTTCCCGCCCTACGGGCTTTACGTAATTCGAACTTTCCGCTGCAGATATGGTGAAAAATAGTATACTCCACGGGGGAATGAAAGTAGACTATCCCTCCCTAGTGGCGTAATATACTATTGCGCACTAGTGCGTCAATCGGCCATTTTGCATGTCTGTGAACGGTAGGCAAACGAGGATTTTGCATGCACGAGTAAAGAAAACGTGTTTTTCAGGAACGATTTCCTCTAAGACTTCGAAAAATACGTAATGGCCCTACTAAAAAATGTATAAAATGGAACTATTGTCCTAAAACATGACATTTATTTTATTAATCATTCTCAGTGTACTCTAAGATTGTTACGAAAACTTTGAACTCGTGTCTAGATATAATCACGAATTGCTAATATCTCAAAAAAATGTAATTAACGATCTCGATCAACAGGTGATTGGCTATCTATAAACGAAAAAGCCATTTACAACACGATACCTTGGACCCATCAAAATGACACGTTGACAAACGATGTGTGGTACACGCAGAACATAAATGGCCAGGACGTTTACGGATGTTTATTGTCCTGGCCAGAGGACAACGTCCTTCGTTTGGGGGCTCCGAAAATGCCACCGGGAAGCCCGGTATTCATTTCGGTAAAAGGCGGAGAAGTTCAAGTGAAATGGACGCAAAATAATGATATTACAGAGATACATTTACCTGTTGAACACCACAAAGGTCAACCTGCTTGGGTGATTCGTCTTCACTATAAAGTTAAAGCGCTTTAAAAACAGTGAGATTTTTCAAAAAAATACGTACACTTCTACCATTGTATTTTTTAAAATATAAACGTTTTTATTTCTGAAATGGGATATTAAAAAATCTGCAAAATAGCGATCTAAGATTAGTAGGCCCGCTACTCGATCCCCGACGAGCTTCACCCTGATTTTCAACCAGTGACGGCGGAATTCCAAGTTTTTTTTCGAGTTTCATTCTGAACAGGCGCATCGAACTTCTTAGAGTTGTCCGACTTCGTACAGATAGGCACCGAGCAACTTGGTCTGCGATTGAAAAAATAAAAATTTGTATTAATAAAAAAAATATATTAAACATTTCTTTTTATAAATATCTAAAAAACGCAATTTTTTTAAACTAACTTCTACAAAAACCTTTTTTTTACATGAGTTAAATGTATTTTTATTTTCGAAATTCTCCAATATCGTCGTTTAAAAAGATAGATTTTTTTTTACAAATTTATTAAGGTACAAAGCAGGAATTTGTCAGCAAATATTAACTGACTAATCTAATGATCTTAGATTTGTAATAATAGATGATTTCAAGCAAACTATTGAAAAAAAGCTTAATTTTTTAAAACATAACTTCAAAGAGATCTAATATTTTCTTACGAAGATTTTTGGAAATTTGTTAAGTTGCAAAACAGGAGATTTCATACAAATACTATAAGAAAAAAAGATCAGCAAATACAATACGTGCCAAGAATTTAGTGTCAGAATTAATTTTAAGATGAATTTACTCACGCCCTGAATATAATTGCGAACGTTAAGCTTCTCGTTCTGCGAATGTGCGCCGTCGTCGCCGCATCCAACGGGCAAAAGAAGCACGTTTTTTCCAGTGACTTCCTGGAATGTAAGAGTCACGGGAATGGATCCTCCTTCACGCGATAGATCAGGATCTACTTCGTAGACGAGTTTTGTTGCTTTGCGAGCGGCTACGTAATGCGGATGATCGGGATTTTCGGTCCACGCTTTTCCTCCGTGTCCCATTTCAACTTTCAGTACATTGGGACTGCCTCTCGTTGCCCAGAGCTTTGCGAAGTGATCCTTCACTTTTTTTTCGACCTCGTCGGGCGTCATGTCTGGCACAATACGGATCGAGAACTTACCAACTACCTTTCGCGGTATTACGGTCTTTGATCCAGGTTCGCTGAAAGCGCCTTCGATTCCGTGGAGAGAAAGACTTGGAAAACGCCAACGATGCATAAGAATTTTTGTCTGCGGACAATGACGATTATAAAAATGATTGGTAAGAAATTAAACAAAACAATTTGCGATACATAATTTTTCTCAATTAAATTAAATCAAATTTTTCGTTGGTTGAAAACTAGATTTACCCCGAATATTTTAGAACTTATTTCCTTTTTAAACTATTTATATCAATGAAGAGAAAAAATGCAAAGAATACAATATAAAAAAATCTATGTTTTTTTATAGACTTTCGAATGCAATAATAAACTAAAGAAAACGAATTTATGGCACAAAATAGTCGTACCAATTTTTGTCGCCAATGCGAAAGAAAAAAACAGTATAAAAATGGAAATATGACAATTATAGATATGATTGGTAAGAAATTAAACAAAAAAATGTGCGATACATAATTTTTCTCAATTAAATTAAATCAAATTTTTCGTTGGTTGAAAACTAGATTTACCCCGAATATTTTAGAACTTATTTCTTTTTTAAACTATTTATATCATTGAAGAGAAAAAATGCAAAGGATACAATATAAAAAAATAGTATGTTTTTTCATAGACTTTCGAATGCAATAATAAACTAAAGAAAACGAATTTATGGCCCAAAATAGTCGTACCAATTTTTGTCGCCAATGCGAAAGAAAAAACAATATAAAAATGGAAATATGACGATTATAAATATGATTGGTAAGAAATTAAACAAAAAAATGTACGATACATAATTTTTCTCAATTAAATAAAATCAAATTTTTCGTTGGTTGAAAACTAGATTTACCCCGAATATTTTAAAACTTATTTCCCTTTTAAACTATTTATATCATTGAAGTGAAAAAATGCAAAGGATACAATATAAAAAAATGTATGTTTTTTTTATAGATTTTCGAATGCAATAATAAACTAAAGAAAACGAATTTATGGCACAAAATAGTCGAACCAATTTTTGTCGCCAATGCGAAAGAAAAAAACAGTATAAAAATGGAAATATGACGATTATAAATATGATTGGTAAGAAAATAAACAAAAAAATTTGCGATACATAATTTTTCTCAATTAAATTAAATCAAATTTTTCGTTGGTTGAAAACTAGATTTACCCCGAATATTTTAGAACTTATTTCCTTTTTAAACTATTTATATCAATGAAGAGAAAAAATGCAAAGAATACAATATAAAAAAATGTATGTTTTTTTATAGACTTTCGAATGCAATAATAAACTAAAGAAAACCAATTTATGGCACAAAATAGTCGTACCAATTTTTGTCGCCAATGCGAAAGAAAAAACGGAATATATAAATGGAATCATTAAAAAAATTTCAAGATAGAAATTCAAAATAAATAAAAAATGACAAAGTGCTCTCAATAAGTACCAGTAAATTGACTAATTATAAGAAATATCTCAGAGCTTCAAAAAAAGGATAACTAAATGTGCCAAGAAAAATGAGTTACAATATTTTTTTTAAATTTTAACAAAAATTGTTGAAGACTGATTTGATTAGGTGTATGAAATTGCATGTTGTTTGTCTTAAAATTTACCTTATCTTCGTTATGAGCTAATTTAGTCGTTCCCACAGTGCTGCGAAGCTCGTCAACGTCAAACTCAATGTCCTTGTACGTAGCAATCTCGGCATCCGTGATTTTTGCGACATTATCGTACATTCCTTCGATCTGGATGCGACCATTGACGTCGACGAGAGTTCCAAGCAAATGAACGAGGTCGGACATCGCCTCGTAGACGGTACCACCGAAGGTTCCACTGTGAAGATCACGATCGGCGCAGCTCACCTCGATGTGGAAGTAACACACACCTCGAAGACCGTACGTGATGCAAGGCTTAGTTGTGCCAAGCCAATAATTATCGGAAATGCAAACGTAATCGACCTCACGTATGAAAGGTGTGTCCTTTCGGGCATAAAGGAGATCATCCAAACCTTCGCTGCCGCTCTCTTCCATTCCTTCGAAAACGAACTATCGAAAAGCAAATTTTCATCCAATAAAATCAAACGAATTTCTTATATCAAAATTAAATTCTTAAATTAATAAGACGGTAAAAGAAAAAGATAATTAAAGCCAGTTTATATTCTTGATACCAATTCGTGTTTCGACTTCGTATTCATACAATTACAACGAAATACGAATTTGACATGATGGAAATAAATATCTATGTAATCTCTATACCTGTTGACACGATATCCATTACGCCACATTAGACTATCGATAACTAATGCATACTGTACATAATTTCGTCGTACACGTATTACGTTCGAGGAGAATAGATTTAAATTCATAATTATAATTTCCTGTCAAAAAATCACAACTGCACCGACGACTTATCGAGAGCATTTTTTTTACACATATCTTTTTTTACGTGGGAAGGTTGTTCGAGAAACAAAGCGTTTTCATTGCTTTTATCGGTGAAAAAAAAAAATCAAATTTTTATAAAAATTGGTCTGTCGGAAAAATCGCTCGTAGCGCCAAACAAAAAATACGTGTTTTTTTTTTCTTTTTCCAAATATTTTCTAATAAAAAATTATTATAATTATTGAAGGGGGTCAGGGTCGAAGTACGAAAAATTCAGACGGAATGCCCCATATGATATATGAAACAGAGTACAAGGAGAAGCTTTCACAATTCGAATAAAAATGTGTTTCCTGTGATAAATTTTTTTTATATGATAAATAGATGAAGAATCGTTATAGAATACTAAAATAAATTGCTGCCAGTGGTCAATTTTTTTCATATGATAAATAAGTAGAAAATTGCCAATAAAAATGTAACTAACGCGGTCGGCTTTCAAGATCCAGGCAATTATCAATTACCTTGATGTTAACCGGAAACTCCTCGCCAATGGCTTTGTAGCCTTGAAGCGCGTGGATCCAGCAAAGTACGGGGCCTTTGTCGTCGGTGCTTCCTCTGCCGTAGAGCTTTCCATCTTTCTCAATGAGAGTAAAGGGCTCCGTGTCCCAACCATCCTCTACTAAAGCCGGTTGAACATCCAAATGCCCGTATAAAAGAACCGTCTTTTTCTTAGGATCTTTTCCAAGAGTGCCCAACAACGCTGGAGGCAATGGAATCTCTTTACCATCGGGAAGCTTCTGCGTTCCGAGCTCCGCCAACTCGGTCTCGCTACCCAGCTCTTTCATTCGTAATTCTGCCCACTTCATCATCTTCACAATTTCCTCCCTCTTTTCCGGCCATGCTGATACAGACTTTATCGCTACAGCTTCGCGAAGATTGTCGATGTACTCAGTTTTGTGGGCGTCTATGTGCCTGTTGTAAATTGTCAATTATGTACATTTTTATTTCGAATGAATTTTCGTAGAAATTTCGAATAAAATTTCGTAGAAATTTCGAATAAATTTTCGTAGAAATTTCGAATAAACTATCGTAGAAATTTCGAATAAATTTTCGTAGAAATTTCGAATAAATTTTCGTAGAAATTTCGAATAAATTTTCGTAGAAATTTCGAACAAATTTTTGTCGAAATTTCGAATAAATTTTTGTAGAAATTTTGAATAAATTTTCGTAGAAATTTCGAATAAATTTTCGTAGAAATTTCGAATAAATTTTCGTAGAAATTTCGAATAAATTTTCGTAGAAATTTCGAATAAATTTTCGTAGAAATTTCGAATGAATTATTGTAGAAATTTCGAATAAATTTTCGTAGAAATTTCAAATAAATTTTCGTAGAAATTTCGAATTGTAGAAAAATAAAAGCGACTCAAGAAGAATTATTTTACACTATATATTTTTTTTAATTCACACTGATAAAAGAAAAATATTTCGAATATATTTATGTAAAAAGAAGTTTCGGATATTTTTTGCTTCCTCATAGAAGAAGCTTTGTTTTCATGAAATTTTTTTTCGAGATTTTCATGCCAGTATGGTTAGAATTGTCCAAAACGTCGAGAAAAAAGGTTTAGAAAAAATGTCCGTATGTGTGTGTGTGTGCCCTGGGCTCCGAAAATTCGATGAACTATTACTCAGTAACCGTTCGAGCGATATGGCTCAAATTTGGCACGCAAGTGGAGTAGTTGCCCCGCTTTGAATGTTGAGATTTAAAAAAAAAAAACCATTTTGATTTTATAGTACTGTTAATTTTTTGAAAACAGGGCGCGGTCGCTCTAACTTTCGTAAAAATTAGATGATTTTGCTAAATAGTTGTTTATAAATAAATATACGTTCAATGTTGTTTGGCATTGCATTTGGGCGAAATCGGTAAAGCGGTTCAGATTTTATAGATGTTTGAATTTTTCGAAAAAAATCATTTTTTTTTTATAAATCACGTCGAATTTTACCAATTTAACCGAAATGTTTTACAGACGACAAGGAACATGCAGCTATGCCACGTACCAAATTTGACGATGATCGGTAAAGTAGTTCAGATTTTACATTTTGAAATTTACACAAAAAACGATTTTCGCTCTAGCATCAGCAAAAGTTGATAATGCGAGACAAAAGTTTGTACTCAATGGAAATAAGAATGAAAAGTAGAACTTTACACATTGCTTTACATATAATTTTTATTTTTTAAAATTTATAATGACCGCTTGTCCCAAAATAGAATTGCTCATAACTCTCGAATGGCGTGACGAATCGAGATGAAAATGAACACAAAAGAGGAGGATAAACTCCGTTTTCGTTATTTCGATTAAGGCAGTCCTTGCGCATTAAGCTGATGTCAAATAAGTTTTCGAAAAATGGGAGGGAATTGCAAACACTTTTCGCCAATATAAAAACAACGATACAAAGTAGAACCTTGCACATTGCCTCCTCATTATTTTTCGCTTTTTACAAAGCTTCCTCCACGAGGAAGCCAAAATTGAATAACATACTTTCTCATAGAGGTAGCTTTGTAAAAAGCGAAAAATAATGAGGAAGCAATGTGCAAGGTTTTTTTTATGTTCCATATATTGTTATCTAAAAAAACCGTTGCGATGGTCTGGTGGTTACGGTACTGGCCTCTAGTCCAGAGCATCGGTAGATCGAGGGTTCGATTCCCGGTGCCGTCGTTTATTCGTCGAAAAAATAAATACGGACGCGATGAAACTCCAGATGTATACATGAGACCCACACAGGTATTTCTACCTGTGGAGGTCACATGTATACAGCTGTAGTCCGTGTTTACGTTCTCGACGAGACGTGACGTAGCTCCGGTGCCGGGAGGCGAACCGAGATCGGCTATATCGGCATAGGTTTTCCGCAGTTTTCCTATGCCCATAGCAGAAATGCTATGGCGAATGCGATATAGAGGGGGAAGTCGCATGCGGCCGCATGGGGGCCTGGTTACTGATCCGGGCCAGACCCCCAGGGGGGACTGGCTACTGACCCGGGCCGATCCTGTAATAGACGTAATGCCTGCAGACGGGGAAAATGCAACATAAAAAAAACCTTGCACATTGCTTCCTCATTATTTTTCGCTTTTTACAAAGCTTCCTCTCTGAGGAAGCAAAGAAGTATGTTATTCAATTTAGGCTTCCTCATAGAGGAAGCTTTGTAAAAAGTGAAATATAATGAGGAAGCAATGTGCAAGGTTCTACTTTGCATCCTTTTTTAAATTAGATAAACAAACATGTTGTGCATTCGCTTTTTCTATTTCGTTATGTGATAACGTATATTATTAAAAATAATTCAACATTCCATAAAATCACAAATTTCATACCGTTTGTCACTAAATTATACATATATAACGGCTGAATATTGTTTCATTTATATACAAAATTTGAGCTCGGTATTTCAAGTTTTGCAAAAGTTACAATAGAGCGATAATGTCAATTTTTTGAAAAATTCAAAATTCCATAAAATCCGAACCACTTTACCGATTCGAGCCAAATTCAATACCAAACAGCATTGAGTGCACCTACTCTTATAACCAACTATTTAGCAAAATAGACTAAATTTTACGAAAGTTAGAGCGACCACGTTCTTTTTTCAAAAAATTCAAAACGGCATAAAATCGAAATTTTCGCACAGAATTTGTCGAAAATTGCTACAGTTGAAAAGGGTCTGCTGCTACACTAGGGTGCAGCAATTCTAAGTGTCCTGACATAAAAATCTCGAAAATTTTTTTTTCATGAAAACAAAGCTTCTTCTATGAGGGAGCAAAAACAAAAAAATATTGTTATCTAAAAAAAGTTGAATTACATGCATAAACCATATATCTGAAAGTAGTAAAAAATTATGATATTGCTTCCTCATAGAGAAAGCATTGTTGTAGAAGAACTTTTCACATTTAAAAAAAAAATGTCCTTTTGCATTTTAACTTTTATAAATTACGGAATATTGGTTTAATATACAGCCACTAAAAATAATAAAAAACTTTTTTCTAAAATTCATCACTAATTCGATTACCGCAAAGTGCCGCGACCTCCTTAATAATTTTTTTGTGCCGAATCCAATATAAAATATAAATAATGTTCCTTTAAATTTTTTCTAATAAAAAAAAAATTCCACCTGTAACATAACAATTATTGAAATTTCGAAACGTCTTATCTTCCGATTATTTCAATCGCTCAAACATATTCTTTATCTCGTAAGAGAAAAAATATCTTATCTCCGATTATTTGCCAGGAGCCGAGGAAAGAGTTTATAAAAGGAAGTGCAGTGATTGAAAAATCATTTCAATGGCTCATTGGTTTTGGAACAAATCACGAGACCCCACCCCAAGTAGCATAAAGACAAAGGATATCTATTTGGTTTACGAAAAGGTATGTTAATTTCCGTCCAAATGATATCTTTTTGGATTTGGATATCTTAAGAACGTCTAAAAGATATCCAAATCCAAAAGATATCATTTGGACGGAAATTAACATACCTTTTCGTATACCAAATAAATATCCTTTGTCTTTGTGCTACTTGGGATCTCCGTTGCTTTGAAAATGTAGCAGCGCGCGATCGGCGATAAAACACTTGCAACAAAGACAATATTGTGAAAGCTCATTAATCACTTTTAATCCAACTGATATATGAATATCATATATATCGTCAAGATAGTTGCATTAAAAAATTCAGGCGAAAGCTCTGATTAATATTACGAGTGATAATACCTGATAATCGTAATTTGCAGAAAATGCGCAATTGTAATAAGTTAACGAGAATCAAGGCCATTTAATAACGAGTCTATGGTACCTGAAGAGTTTCTCCAGAGTCGGTGGTACCGGTAGTGCCATTTCGAACAATTGTTTTCCAATCGGTCGTCTTTTGTCAGTTCTACGTTCTTTTTTCTTCGTGACGCTCTTAGCAGCTCAAAAGTTGCAACTATTTCTCGATGTACCGGCTAAAAGCGACACGACTACTTGACAATCCCCACTAATAACAGTTTCTTATCGTTTTGGAGGCGGTGCTTCACGTGGACATTTAGGGGGTAGACAAGAACCGTTAAATCGCAGATTAAAGAAAAGCTGAGAAGGCGAAACGATCGTTGCGCTATTTCTTATCGCGTTGCGTGGATGGTAACTATAAGAATATGAGCATATAGACCTTCTTTAGGCAAAGTAGAAACCACGGATCGACCGTCAATTTTTTTTTGTTTTTGTGTTGTAGAAATAGTATTTTATATCACTCCGTGCGTAAAACGCGGTTTTACGCACGCTTCGCGTGTATCAATCCCCGTTTACACACCTCGTGAAATAAAATTTTGTACGATACTCGAGCGAAAAACGTTTTCTTAACTCGTGTGATTGCAAAACTCGCCTACGGCTCGTGTTGCAAACTCACACTCACCAGAAATAGTATATTACACACCTAGGGCAGTAAAGTAAGAAATGTTTGTCGACCTCGGTTTCGCCTCGGCCGACAATTACATGTGATCTGAGGCTTTCTTATTTACTGCCCGAGGAGTGTATACGATTTTTCTCATCGACGGAGCCGAAAACCGGGAACTTCGTTCCGCGCAGCGGAACGAAAGTTGTCGCTTTCGGCCCGGAGGTGAGAAAAAGTTTTTTCGCACTAGTATCTTAATGTACTATTACGACAGAAGTGCGGAAAAAGATTTTTCTCACCTCCGGGCCGAAAGCGACAACTTTCGTTCCGCTGCGCGGCAAACGCAATGACGACCGTTGCAAAACCGGCAAAGCAACCAGTCGTTGTGTGCAAAAATGCAACCACTCAAACGACCATGACAGTAGCGCTTCGACTGGTTTGTTCAGTGGTTATTCGTCCGGTTATTTTTCTAATAGCAACCATGGTAATAGCATCTTGACTGATCGCTTGTTCGGTTGCTTCCAACAACAAAAAACCGCACTGTAACGGAGTGGTTGCTTTCCCAGTCGTTTGGGTGCCCTAGCAATCTTGACAACCGTCATTTCCAGCTGATTCACCGTAAGAACTACCGTCAAACAATCGGGTCGTTTTTTGCAGAAAATAAACCGAATTTTGGTCGTAACCCTAGCGGGTTCGACCACCGTGGTTTCAGGTTGAACCCAGATAGAAATATGGCGGCACGGGGACGGCACGGTAGCGACACGGCACGGCACGGCGTGTCGGTACCGTGCAGTTATGTGCAACAGAATGTAACGTCACGGTGACGGTACAACTGGCTAAAAACGGCACGGTGTCACCACCGTTCCAGCACATCGTGCAGTCCCTCTATACTGCACGCCGTGCTGCAACGGTGCAGGCACAGTGCCGGCTTCAGCACGCTGTGCCGACACAGTGTCGTTACATTCCGTAGCACATAACTCATTTCTGACGGCACGCAGTTCCAACCGGCACTGCGCGTTTTTCTTACTGGGAAATTGCCGCAAAAAATTGCAAAAACCACCACAGTGTTTTCTGCACTTTTCCGCACAGCAATTCATCGCAAAACCACTGAGCGTTTTTTTTTCTAGCGTCGGTGATTTTGCTGCTTCGATCACCGCAAAAACACCGATGTAAATTTCAAAAAATCTCGAAATTTCGTAATCTTTTTGCAATTTGTATAAATAACGGTAGAAATCACGGCTCGACGGAATTTTCAGTACCATGGTAATCCGCAGAATCCGTCTTGCCACTGATAAACAACAGTAAAAGTGACTAATGTCAGTACATGGGCAGACGATAACTTACGATCGTCCGTACTTATACATAGAACGGCGAACACTCATTTGCGAGAAACGTTTCGGCTCGTTCGCCATCTAGCGGGCTAACTTCGGGTGCATGCGCAATAACCGGCTTAGCTCCGCTAGATGGCCAACCACTTAAAACGTTTTTCGCAAGTGATTGTTCATCTTTTCGTGGATATAAACACGTAGCTATTGCAAGTAGCTGTGCTATCATATAACTGAAGGACCACGTTTTGGAAATGTCCTAACTATTTGACATAGATGCCCTAGCCATTTAGAAATGTGGAACGAGAAAAAACGATGTTTTCTTGTCTTCAGAGTTTCAAACGTTACACATTTTATACAACTAAAAATTAAATTTTGACGGTAACAGCATTTAACCGGCTTCACGGCAACGTGAAATCTGCCGTGATTCGGTCAGTGATTTCTACCATGATTTATACAAATTACAAAATATTACGAAATTTCGAAATTTTTCGAAATTGAAATCGGTGTTTTTGCGGTGATTGAAACAGCAAAACCACCAACGCTAGGTAAAAAAATGCTCAGTGGTTTTGCGGTAAATTGCTGTCCGGAAAAGTGCAGAAAACACTGAGGTGGTTTTTGCGGTTTTTTAGCGGTGACAGAACCTACTAGGGCGGTTGCTTCCAACAAAAAAAACTGCCCTGTAACGAGTGGTTGCTTTTCCAGTCGTTTGGGTGGCTGCATTTTTGCACAAAACGACTGGTTGCTTTCCTGGTTGTTAGTGTGGTTGCCGCGTTTGCTAGGGGTGCTAAAGCGGCTGCAGGTTTTTTTTTTCTAGATTTTTCAAGTCGCAGCTTCTTTGTTCCCGAATATATGAGCATTTTATGTAATTGAAACTTTTCATAATGTTTCGCCTGTTTTCGATGATTATTATGAGATAAATACATAATAAGATAAACTGTGGTTTAGAAAAAAAATTCTGTTACAAAGTTCAAGATATAATAATAATAATAATAATTGTTAGAACTGTTAATTATAGATATAAGTTCTTCAACTTTAAAATATTGTCAATAATTATAATAATAAACATCCATTTATTTAGATAAACTCTGGTTTATAACAAAAAAATTCTGTTGCCAAGTTCGAGATATAATAATAATAATTGTTATTATTGTTAATTATGTATGTAAATGTTAAAATTTTCGAATATTACCATTAAATATAATGATAAACATTTACTTATTCAGATAAACTCTGATTTAAAAATAATTGGTTGCAGTTGCCAATTTCAAGATATAATAATAATTATTATTATTATCGTTAATTATGTATATAAATGTTTCAACTTTAAAATATTGTCAATAATTATAATGATAAACATCCATTTATTTAGATAAACTCTGGTTTATAACAAAAAATTTTGTTGCCAAGTTCAAGATATAATAATAATAATCGTTATTATTGTTAATTATGTATGTAAATGTTTAAATTTTCGAATATTACCATTAAATATAATGATAAACATTTATTTATTCAGATAAACTCTGATTTAAAAATAATTGGTTGCTGTTGCCAATTTCAAGATATTATAATAATTATTATTATTATCGTTAATTACGTATATAAATGTTTCAACTTAAAAATATTGTCAATAATTATAATGATAAACATCCATTTATTTAGATAAACTCTGGTTTATAACAAAAAAATTCTGTTGCCAAGTTCAAGATATAATAATAATAATAATCTTTATTATTGTTAATTATGTATGTAAATGTTTAAATTTTCGAATATTACCATTAAATATAATGATAACCATTTATTTATTCAGATAAACTCTGATTTAAAAAAAATTGGTTGCTGTTGCCAATTTCAAGATATTATAATAATAATAATTATTATCGTTAATTATGTATATAAATGTTTCAACTTAAAAATATTGTCAATAATTATAATGATAAACATTCATTTATTTAGATAAACTCTGGTTTATAACAAAAAAAATTCTGTTGCCAAGTTCAAGATATAATAATAATAATAATCGTTATTATTGTTAATTATGTATGTAAATGTTTAAATTTTCGAATATTACCATTAAATATAATGATAACCATTTATTTATTCAGATAAACTCTGATTTAAAAAAAATTGGTTGCTGTTGCCAATTTCAAGATATTATAATAATAATTATTATTATCGTTAATTATGTATATAAATGTTTCAACTTTAAAATATTGTCATTAATTATAATGATAAACATCCAGTTATTTAGATAAACTCTGGTTTATAACAAAAAATTCTGTTGCCAAGTTCAAGATATAATAATAATAATAATCGTTATTATTGTTAATTATGTATGTAAATGTTTAAATTTTCGAATATTACCATTAAATATAATGATAACCATTTATTTATTCAGATAAACTCTGATTTAAAAAAAATTGGTTGCTGTTGCCAATTTCAAGATATAATAATAATTATTATTATCGTTAATTATGTATATAAATGTTTCAACTTTAAAATATTGTCATTAATTATAATGATAAACATCCAGTTATTTAGATAAACTCTGGTTTATAACAAAAAATTCTGTTGCCAAGTTCAAGATATAATAATAATAATCGTTATTATTGTTAATTATGTATGTAAATGTTTAAATTTTCGAATATTACCATTAAATATAATGATAAACATTTATTTATTCAGATAAACTCTGATTTAAAAATAATTGGTTGCTGTTGCCAATTTCAAGATATTATAATAATTATTATTATTATCGTTAATTACGTATATAAATGTTTCAACTTAAAAATATTGTCAATAATTATAATGATAAACATCCAGTTATTTAGATAAACTCTGGTTTATAACAAAAAAATTCTGTTGCCAAGTTCAAGATATAATAATAATAATAATCGTTATTATTGTTAATTATGTATGTAAATGTTAAAATTTTCGAATATTACCATTAAATATAATGATAAACATTTATTTATTCAGATAAACTCTGATTTAAAAAAAATTGGTTGCTCTTGCCAATTTCAAGATATAATAATAATAATTATTATTATCGTTAATTATGTATATAAATGTTTCAACTTTAAAATATTGTCATTAATTATAATGATAAACATCCAGTTATTTAGATAAACTCTGGTTTATAACAAAAAATTCTGTTGCCAAGTTCAAGATATAATAATAATAACAATTATTATTATTGTTAATTATGTATATAAATGTTTCAATTTTCGAATATTACCATTAAATATAATGATAAACATTTATTTATTCAGATAAACTCTGATTTAAAAAAAATTGGTTGCTGTTGCCAATTTCAAGATATAATAATAATAATAATTATTATCGTTAATTATGTATATAAATGTTTCAACTTTAAAATATTGTCAATAATTATAATGATAAACATCCAGTTATTTAGATAAACTCTGGTTTATAACAAAAAATTCTGTTGCCAAGTTCAAGATATAATAATAATAATAATAATCATTATTATTGTTAATTATGAATGTAAATGTTTCAATTTTTGAATATTACCATTACCATATAACGATGAACATTTTTTTATTCACATAAATTATGGTTTACAAAATTTGTTGCTGTTGCGAAGATCGCGAGTTATCCTTAAGTGGGTAACTTGATAGTAGTCGTCGCCTTACGGAGTGTGAGTCAGTCGTGCTCCGTCTTCGATGACGGAAGTATCTCCCAGTGTGTGATACTGTCGTCACGGTGTCTAGGTTATGGTGCCCCGATTGTGCTAAAAAGCGACTAATTGATACAACAACAAACAAATGTTGACTTGATACGAAGTCTCTCGCCGCTACGAAAGTTGCTGAGTGTCATGAACGAGTCTCGAGGACGAAGAAAACACGCAAAAACCACGAGACCGCGAAACTTTTCGCACAGATAACCAATGTTGTTCAAGTAGTACACACACTGTTTTATGCTATTGGACGAGGAATCAGCTGGTAGGAGTACCGCGAACATGTCCCTGCGAATTCGCTTGGCTCGTAGTCGTCCTGTAAAATTATTAGGAGGTGTAGCCATGAAGTGCTGGGCATTCTCCGGAGCATACGTACTACTGTGCTTCATATTCTATTGGCTCTATGGAGGAATTTTTGCATTTTTTCTTCTATGTTTTGCTACCACTGGTGAGAAATATTAAATACAAATTTTCTTTGATTTTTTAGAAAAATATTGTCATCGTTTTATGAATTTTGAATATCTGAGTAATTTTTGTAGAGCGATAAAATTATTCATAATTTTCTGGCTTTCTGAAGGAATTTTTTAACTTTTTGCCTTTTTTTTTGCTATTATTATTGGAAAATAAATATTTATCAAATACTTATTTTTTATGCAATTTTAGAAAAATATTGTCATCATTTTATGAATTTTGAATATCTGAGTAATTTTTGTAGAGCGATGAAATTATTCATAATTTTCTGGCTTTCTGAAGAAATTTTTTAATTTTTAGTGTTTTTTTTTGCTATTATAGAAGGGGATTATTGGAAAATAAGTATTTATCAAATACTTATTTTCTATGCAAATTTAGAAAAATATTGTTATCATTTTATGAATTTTGAATATCTGAGTAATTTTTATAGAGCGATCAAATTATTCATATTTTTCTGGCTTTCTGAAGGAATTAAAAAAATTGTTGTCTGTTTTTTGCTATTATTATTGGAAAATAAATATTTACCAAATACTTATTTTTTATGCAATTTTAGAAAAATATTGTCATCATTTTATGAATTTTGAATTTTTTCTTCTATGTTTTGCTACCACTGGTGAGAAATATTAAACACCAATTTTCTTTGATTTTTTAGAAAAATATTGTCATCATTTTATGAATTTTGAATATCTGAGTAATTTTTGTAGAGCGATGAAATTATTCATAATTTTCTGGCTTTCTGACGGAATTTTTTAATTTTTTGTCTTTTTTTTTTTTTTGCTATTATAGAAGGGGATTTTCTATGCAAATGTATTTTTGACTTTTTGTTTTGCTATTATAGAAGGGGATTTTGTATGCAAATTTAGAAAAATATTGTCATCATTTTATGAATTTTGAATATCTGAGTGATTTTTATAGAGCGATCAAATTATTCATATCTTTCTGGCTTTCTGAAGGAATTAAAATTTTTTTTTTTCTGTTTTTTGGTATTATTGTTGGAAAATAAATATTTACCAAATACTTATGTACTATGCAATTTTAGATAAATATTGTCATCATTTTATGAATTTTGAATATCTGAGTAATTTTTATAGAGCGATCAAATTATTAATATTTTTCTGGCTTTCTGAAGGAATTAAAAAATTTGTTGTCTGTTTTTTGCTATTATTATTGGAAAATAAATATTTACGAAATACTTATTTTCTATGCAATTTTAGAAAAATATTGTCATCATTTTATGAATTTTGAATATCTGAGTAATTTTCGTAGAGTGATAAAATTATTCATATTTCTCTGGCTTTCTGAAGGAATTTTTTAATTTTTGAATCTATTTTTTTTATATTATTATTAGAAAATATAGACAATAATAGACAAAAAAATTAAAAATTACAAAATCGACACAATTTTAGAAAAATATTTTCTGAGTTTAATATCAATTTGAATGTTTCAGTAATTTTTAAGAGCAATAAAATTACTTATTTGTTGGTGGCTCTATACATGAATTTGTGTATTTTTTCATCTATGTTTTGCTACCACCGGTGAGAAATATTAAATACCTATTTTCTTTGATTTTTTAGAAAAATATTGTCATCATTTTTGTAGAGCGGTAAAATTATTCATATTTTTCTGGCCTTCTGAAGGAATTTTTTTTTTTTTCTTCTATTTTTTGCTATGTTTATTGGAAAACAAGTATTTACCAAATATTTATTTTTTATGCAATTTCAGAAAAATATTGTCACAGTTCGATATTTATTGGAATGTTTCAGTAATTTTTTAGAGCAATGAAATTACTCATTTTTTGGTGTCTCTATGGATGAGTTTTTGCATTTTTTGTCTATGATTTGCTATCATTGGTGAGATTTTTAAATTATTTATTTTCTATGTTATTCTGGCAATATTTTAGAAAAATATTGTCAGGTTTCCATCAGTTTAAATAACTGAGTAATTTTCGAGAGCCACAAAATTATTCATTCTCTTCTGGCTCTATGAAGGAACTTTTGCATATTTTTCTTCTATGTTTTGCTATCCCTGTTGAAATTTATCAAATATTTATTTTCTATGCTATTTTAGAAAAATATTGTGACAATTCTATGAATTTTGTATGCCCAAGTAATTCTTGAGGACATTAAAGTAATTCATATTTTATTGGTTCTATGAAGAGATTTTGCATTTTTACTTCTATGTTTTGCAACAACCGATAAAAATTTCAAAAACACAAAATCCTCTATGCTATTTTAGAAGAATATTGTTACAGTTTTATCAATTTGAATATCTGCATCATTTTTGAGAGAGATAAAATTATTTATAGTCAACTTGTTCTGTGGAGGAATTCTTGCATTTTTCCTATTTGCTCTGCAACTGTTAAGGTAGTATGAGCACAAACCTCACGATCAGAGAGAAAAGTGATTTTTTAATATGCTATAGAATAGGTTCAGAGGATGCTGTCTGTAAAATTTCAAACCATTTTACTGACCATTTACAATAATAGTTAATGTGAAAAATTGGGAAATTTAGTACATGTTATATACGGAAATTGCCCTGATAACACTTTGAGACCGAAATAACCATTCTTCAAATTCAGACACCTCCGTAAATAAAAGCTCAAAACACCGAGAAAACTGCTACGAACACGTACGTCCCTTAAAAAAGATATGTTACCGAATATTTCGAATAGATATCATCGATTAAATTGACGAGTTTTTGCGAACCAGCATCAAACTGCCGGAAAACAGTTGACTATAGCGTAGCCACGCGTTCCTTGATTGGCCAAATGGCGACCGGCTGAACAATCTGAGACAAATGACACTCTTATTTAAACTACTAACGTTTTATAAATATACACACCTTATCATCACACACACTTCATAATTTTTCTCTCTTTATATTGTGATTTTTAAAATAGCGAAATGTATGATACTTCGCTTTTTTCCCACAATAAAAAATATGGACTTTCTATTGACTAGGCACTCCGCTCATACTACCTTAATACTTTTGAACAAAAGCAAATTAGATTTTTATGTGTCTGTCTATTGATTGGAAAAACCTAATTTTATTTTGTCTGAAATATTAATAATAGCATAGAAAATAGAGAAACCAGTTTGTTATTGGCTTCACATCTGTATCACATGTCCTTAACTATTTTGAATACCATCTATTAAAAGTATTTCTCATTCCTGCTCATATCTAACGAAATACAAATGAATTTTGTTTTTCTTTTTGCAGGCCTATTATATCGCACCGAAGATCGACTACTTTATTATCCAGAATTGCCTCCGCACTCGCGTGTATATGTTCCTGCACCTTCCATGTTCAATCTGCCGTATCAGAGTGTATATACGCGTTCCGGTGATGGAACGATGTTGCATATGTTTTTTATAGCACAACCGGAAAACGAGGCCAAAAATGTACCTACGCTGCTTTATCTCCACGGCAATGCCGGAAACATGGGCCACAGGTAGTAAAAACTTGTTATCTAACTAAATGAGATTATCAGAATTGTAAATCTTCATTATTCTGTTAAATAAACATTTATCATAAAATTAACTATTATTTCACAAAAATTGTCTGCAGATTGTTAAAAAAGTATTGAATTTTTTGTTAAAAAATATATAAATTTTCTCACAAAATGTTAAAAATAGATTATCAGAATAAATGTATATTTCACGAAATATTTGTCATTTTTTATGATAACAATTGTGAAACTGATTCAGTTTTCTCAATTTTTTTTTATGGTACTCGAAAAATTGCTTTTTTTATTTCGGTATTAAATAACCATGGTAAAAAGAGCTTTGATGGAATAAAAAATAAAGCGGAAAATAATGAGGAAGCAATGTGCAAGGTTCTACTTTGCATCCTTTTTTAAATTAGATAAATAAACATGTTGTGAATTCGCTTTTTCTATTTCGTTATTTCGTTACTTCGTTATTATTAGAGTGTTTTCGAAAGTAAATGTGATAACGTATATTATTAAAAATAATTCAACATTCCATAAAATCACAAATTTCATACCGTTTGCCGCTAAATTATACATATATAATGGCTGAATATTGTTTCATTTATATACAAAATTTGAGTTCGCTATTTCAAGTTTTGCAAAAGTTACAATAGAGCGATAATGTCAATTTTTTAAAAAATTCAAAATTCCATAAAATCTGAACTACTTTACCGATTCGAGTCAAATTCAATACCAAACAGCATTGAGTGCACCTACTCTTATAATCAATTATTTAGCAAAATAGACTAAATTTTACGAAAGTTAGAGCGACCACGTCCTTTTTTCAAAAAATTAAAAACGGCATAAAATCGAAATTTACGCATAGATTTTGTCGAAAATTGCTGCAGTTGGAGAGGGTGTGCTGCTACACTAGTGTGCTAAATTTAAGCGCGATATACAAAACGGTTCTTGAGTTATCGGGTTCGAATTTTCGGAGTTGTATACATATACACACACACACACATACGGACATTTTTTCTAGATCACTTTTCTGGACGTTTTGGATAATTCTAAGTGAAAATAAATCGTTTTGGATAAATCTTGAAACATTTTTTTTTCATGGAAACAAAACTTCCTCTATGAGGAAGCAATATTTATATTTTTCCTTTTTTTTAGGCTTCAAAATGTTGTTGGCCTGTACCACGCAGTTAAATGCAATATATTAATGCTGGAGTACAGAGGATACGGGTTGTCGCAAGGCAGTCCGTCGGAGGAAGGCCTATACATGGATGCTCGTGCTGGATTAGAATATTTAGCTAATAGAAACGATATTAATACAGATGAAATCATTGTTTTTGGAAGATCTTTAGGTAAGTGGAAATTAGAAAGCTCCGCCTTTTATTCTTATGCTTCAAATTCTCACATGACATTTTTTTTACAGAGTTTTGCTATTCTTTACTGTAAATATTTGATTATTAAATTACTACAAAATTCACGGTAGATCTCAGAAAAAAAAACAACAAAAAATAAACATTAGGAAATTGCCATAAAATAGGTGAAACTTTCGTGAACTCGACTGAAAATAATTCCTCCAGTCCTTTCCTAGTTTTAACTCGTTAAATAAACAAACAAATAAATAACTAACACAGTCTCGAGTATAGATCGCTAAATACTTTTTTTTCTATAGGTGGGGCAGTGGCGATTGATTTAGCTACGAAGGAGGATAATAAACAGAAAATTTGGTGCCTTATTTTGGAGAATACATTTACCAGCATACCAGACATGGCCTCGCTTCTTGTCGGCTCCAAACTGCTCGAGTATCTACCACTTATTTTCTACAAGAATAAGGTATTTCAAATTTAAAAAGGCTGCAAAGTAGAACTTTGCAAATTGCTTCCTCATTATTGTTGGATTTTTACAAATCTACCTCTATGAGGAAGCATGTTAATCTATTTTGGCTTCCTCATAGAGGAAGCTTTGTAAAAATCCAACAATAATGAGGAAGCAATTTGCAAAGTTCTACTTTGCAGCCTTGTTTATATTGGCGAAAAGGGTTTGCAATTCCCTCCCATTTTTCGAAAATTTATTTGACCTCAGCTTAATGCGCAAGTACTACCTTAATCGAAATAACGAAAACGGAGTTTATCCTCCTCTTTTGTGTAAATTTTCATCTCGATTCGTCACGCCGTTCGAGAGTTATGAGCAATTCTATTTTGGGACAAGCGGTCATTATAAATTTTAAAAAATAAAAATTATATGTGAACCAATGTGTAAAGTTCTACTTTTCATTCTTATTTCCATTGAGTACAAACTTTCGTCTCGCATTATCAACTTTTGCTGATGCTAGAGCGAAAATCGTTTTATTGTAAATTTCAAAATGGCGTAAAATCTGAACCACTTTACCGATCATCGTCAAATTTGGTACGTGGCATAGCTGCATGTTCCTTTTCGTCTGTAAAACATTTCAGTTAAATTGGTGAAATTCGACGTGATTTATAAAAAAAATGATTTTTTTCGAAAAATTCAAACATCTATAAAATCTGAACCGCTTTACCGATTCCGCCCAAATGCAATGCCACACAACATTGAACGTATATTTATTTATAAACAACTATTTAGCAAAATCGTCTAATTTTTACGAAAGTTAGAGTGACCACGCGCTTTAAAAAAAAAAATTAAAAGTACCATAAAATCAAAATGGCTGATTTTTTTCTTTCAAAAATCTCAACATTCAAAGCGGGGCAACTACTCTTCTTGCATGCCAAATTTGAGCCATATCGCTCGACCGGTTACTGAGTAATAGTTCATCGAATTTTCGGAACCCAGAACACACACACACACACATATGGGTCATTCCACGGGATTTCGCACAAAAAAAAACCCGACCGACTCCAATTTTCGCCTAATTTTTTTATATTGTTGACTATGTCAAACGGAGCATCCGTGAATTTTTTGAGAATTTTATTCTTATATTTCGACGAGCCATAAAATAAAAGGTGAAAAAAATGAAAAAAATTCTGACGTCAAGTGGAATAATGATATCGACAAAAGTAACTAGGTCAAAATTTTCGTAATTCAACACAGTTTACGGTAAAAATAATCAAAATAAAAAATAAACATAACTTCTATTTTATTTATGTCTTCTACCAAGAAAAGGTACCATTTCGCTAATTTGGCCCCCTCCGATTTCAATACAAAATATCACGAATATACTACATGGAGTCCCAAACATTTTAAGCACAAGCCCAAGATGGAGAACGCATTTTACCCATTTAAAAAAAAATATTTCGGGTAATTGATTTTTTAAATTTTCTTCCAATCTTCTGCGTATTTTTTTTATGTAATTGGTAATATTAAAAGGAGCTTACGTGATTTTTTTCATAATTTTATATGTAGATGTATTCGATTCATTAAATGTAATCGAATTACAAATTTTAAAAATTAAAAAAAAAAGAAAGCGATCAGCTGATCGCTTTGTTACTCACTCAGTGGTCGCTCGAGCGCTGGCGTCGCGAGATTCGCCTGGGGTACGCCTGGGGCGTGCGATCAGCTGATCGTCTCGTTACGCACGCAGTGGCCGCTCGAGCGCTAGCGTCGCGAGATACGCCTGAGGCGTATAGTAATTTTGTTATTTTTTTAACTTAATCGGAGAGGTCCATATAAGTGAAATGGGACCTTTTTTTGTAAAAGACGCAACGAAAATACAATTTTTTAAATTTGTAATTCGATTACATTTAATGAATCGAATACATCTACATATAAAATTATTTAAAAAATCACATAAGCTCCTTTTAATATTACCAATTACATAAAAAAATACGCAGAAGATTGGAAGAAAATTAAAAAAATCAATTACCCGAAATATTTTTTTAAAAATGGGTAAAATGCGTTCTCCATCTTGGGCTTGTGCTTAAAATGTTTGGGACTCCATGTAGTATATTCGTGATTTTTTGTATTGAAATCGGAGGCCAAATTAGCGAATTAGCGAAATGGTACCTTTTCTTGGTAAAAGACATAAATAAAATAGAAGTTATGTTTATTTTTTATTTTGATTATTTTTACCGTAAACTGTGTTGAATTACGACAATTTTGACCTAGTTATTTTTGTCGATATCATTATTCCACTTGACGTCAGATTTTTTTTCACTTTTTTCACCTTTTATTTTATGGCTCGTCGAAATAAAAGAATAAAATTCTCAAAAAATTCACAGATGCACCGTTTGACATAGTCAACAATATAAAAAAATTAGGCGAAAATTGGAGTCGGTCGGGTTTTTTTTTGTGCGAAATCCCGTGGAATGACCCATATACACTTTTTCTAAACCACTTTTCTCAACGTTTTGGACAATTCTAAGCATACGGGCATGAAAATCTCGAAAAAAAAAATGTTTCATGAAAACAAAGCTTCCTCTATGAGGAAGCAAAAACCCCAACATTTTGCTTTTGGAAAAAATTAATTTCATGCTTTTTTTTAACAGTATATGTCCCTGCTCAAAATCCGATCCATAACCGTTCCGGTGTTGTTTGTATCGGGTTTGGCCGACACTTTGGTGCCGCCCCGAATGATGACGGACCTCTACGATCATTGCCTAAGTTCGTGGAAAAGAATACTTCCTGTTCCCGGTGGGACGCACAACGAGACTTGGAATCATCCCGAATACTATCAATATCTTTCATCGTTTCTAACAGAGCTCCGGGATAATCCTCAGCCCCGCGCAACGTCTAGCCATTGGCGTATACATGAAATATAGACATTTTTAATTACTCTAAAATAATGCAAAAAGAGATATCAGTGTTGCGTCCAAAGCCATAAATACATTTTAATCGTAAGATCAGGTGAGTGTTGATGTTTCGATTTTTATTTATAGTTTTCTTTTTCTTTTCATATGTGAGTCGTATGAAATGACATGCGTAATTATTGTACATTGCTCTAGCGGTGCTACTGTGATCAACGATTCAGTCGATGAAAAATTATATATAAGATAGTAATAAACGGGGATCAATCTTCCACAACCAAACCTTTTTATACAGTCATGGATTGCGATTTTATTTCACATGCATTGAATCGGCCAGTAAAAATTTTTTTAAATCTAATTGGTAAGAAACTTATATAATAATAGTAATTATTGATATTATTATTAACAGAGTTGTAAACCATTGCTTTATGAAATTAACGTTCATATTATATTCTATTTTATAATATTAAAATCCAAATAAAATAAACGTTGAACAAAAAATTGTGCGGAAATAAAATATTTTCGAGAAAATTTCCGTACATTTTTATGCGAATTTAATTCTTTTTCTAGCCAGTATTACAAAATGTTCACTTAAAAAAGAAAAGCTGTAGATAAATGTTGCGAAATAATAAAAATTAAGTAAATTATCCGATAAATGTTTAAGAAAATTATAGAGGTTTGCAACTCCGATCATTATTAATTAACCTTTCAGATACGAAATCTTTCCACCGCGAGTGACTATACGAAGTTTTTGTGGTTAAAAAAGTGAATATCAAAACGCGAATAACTTTTGAACTCGACATCATAAAAATATAACCCAAAGTTTATCTCAAAATGTACGATGTTCTGCAATTACTGGCAAAGTGCTCAATTTTTTGAAACGTCCATTCGTTTACTATCACCGATTTTGTACTTTTCAGATAAGCAATTTCTCAATGTTACGTCATACCATGAAGCGCTCATCGTGTCGTTCGTATTTGAAGGGTCAATATAAGTTCAGACGATTCTAATTAGAATCTTCTGTTCATACGTCGTCGACGAATTGCCACTCTTCGGCCGATTAAGATCCCAACTATTATTAGGATGCAGAGAGTTGCCATAGCTGCGGCTACAATCGCTAGCATTCCTCTGCTCGTTTCCAGCGTCACCTTTTCACCTTTTGACAAAACGG